>OX359201.1:5382500-6582500 GCA_947172415.1 Chondrosia reniformis | reverse complement strand
ACTTGAGAAAGACTTGAATGAATTAATTCAGATCAAGTATAAAATTGATTAATTGGCCATAGCTATACCAGGTACAAATCTACTGTGTGTCAGAATTTTGTATAATGGAAGAATACTTAATTCATCATCCACCTTTAGGTAATCCTTCAAGCACTCTATTGTAACAGTTATAGCTAAATTGAATTTGGTAATAGGCTGTTACCATGGCAATAACTGAGTAAATTGTTTTGCAAGTGATCTTAAAAAATATCCATTATTCTAGAGCTGTAAGTAGACAGCCATTGAGAGGAATTACACAACAGACTACATGAACCCATTTACTATACACAACTTAGCTTAATTAGCAATGACAACAACAATACACATGAACATGAAGAGGAAAGTCAGTTGCCATGGTCTGTACATGAACATGAAGAGGAATATCCTCCTATAAAGTCAGTTGCCATGGTCTGTACATGAATAGACACACAGTCACAGAAGTTACATTAACTATTTACACAAAATGGTTCCATATGCTTCACCTACAACAAATTTAAATAGAACTATTTTAAGATTGGTTTGAAAGAGTTATATAAAAACTCAAACCTGCCAAGATTTTATAAGATTCACATAATCTTACCATTTTTAAATCATGCAGGCATGCAAATCACTTCAATTAAATATCATTGATGTATCAGGTAAGAGGAAATTATGATGAAACAATTGCAAACTCTCTAATTACAAAAAGCTCTACTTTTTCTATAAACAACTTAGGATAGCATCAACAGGGCTATTGCCCTGCATGAACTGGTATAGACACTCCAAAAGGAATCAAATGATTCTATAGCCTGAATATTTAAGAACACTGTCTTAATTAACTTAGTTTCATAAATATAAATTACCATAGCAACACCATTTCTATAGTAACAACTAACAATTTAAGGCTTTTTTGAACAGTTGGAATATCAACTTAGCAGGTAATCTAAGTTTGGAAATTCCGCCAGCTAAGATTGTCATACACACAATATGCACATTTGGAAAAGGTTCTATAGATCCAAATTCCATGTGTTCAATTAGTACAAAGTCTTACTCAATATTTGTACTTTATGAAATGTCAACAGTACATATATAGATTAATTTCATAAAGTGTTACTGTATGTTTAGTTAAGACATTAGATTCCATATTCCAAAATGACAAAAACTGACATGTTCACTCAGCTTATAGCAGAGCTATAATAACATATCACATCATCTTCACGATCAAACAAACATTGTCCATCCAACGTAATGGGCATTCTGAAGATTGCTATAAGTGTACACTAAAAGTCACACACGTTGCGAGCATGAGACAAGTAGAATGTAATGAAATAATTTTAATGAAGTTTCCTATTTACAAAAAACTTTACCTGATGGCTGCCATTTTAATATTACATAACTTGCATAAAGAGGCCATTAATCCTTATTCAGAAGATGTGGAGTCAAGTATAATTAGATCTTGCTCATTTGAGTTTGCAATGTCCAATGAATAAAATGTATTGTACAAGACTGATTCAAATATCAAACTTTTAGATTTTACATACATGAGTGCATGCTCTACTTTATAACTAACTGGATTGACAAATATTCCTGAGCTTGAGACCTCAGTAGGCTAAAACGTCATTTAATGGCTGCCATTTTATTCATCAAATGCATATACGTATATACGTCCATGCTTTCCTGACTAATTGACAAACTGCTCCTTTAGCTTGAGGCTTCCGAAGGCTAAGACAAAAATGACGTCACTTCAGAACGAAACTACAACAGGGTCCGACAATCCCGCCCAAAGTATCTATAAAAGATCTTGAAAATTTTCAGTTGTACGGCTTACGAGCCTTCAACTCTGGAGGTCTATGCTTGCGTAGATCGACGCGAAAACCGTGGTAGGAGCACGACCATGGTACACGTCTATCCGAAGGGTCATCGGTGTTCGTATAGTGGGGTGGTCTCTCTATCATGGGTTAGTGCCTGGAGATGTATCTCACTATTAATCCTGCTTGTGTGTTAAATTGGCACTTGCGGGATTCTTGCTATACGACCCGTACCTGGAGGTTGCGTGGATCCAGTGCCACTACGTAGTCGGTCAGGAAGCTATTGTAGGCTGCCGCATCAGGTTGGTTGCAAGACAATTGCAATTGGAATTTTACTCAATGTTTATATCCGTGTTATTATGTATTCTCTACTTCTTTTCTTGTAGTTCATCGATGGGTCCCTACTCTAAAGCAACCTGGCCGATCCCAATGAGCTAAAGTCTGTGTACAGTGCTCCCAAGCTGCGTTGTGTGCACATGATGATTCTCATTGGTGGGAGTTTGTGGTCCGCCAGGGTCGGGCTTGTTCTGTCCGTAGCGTGAGGCAGAGCAGGACTAGTAACTGGTCACAGGACGGTCAGGTACGCCGGATCGCTCCCGAGCAGCTTCTCTTACGACGCAAGTAGTGGAAGTGTCAAACAGAGTTGTAAACATTTTTTGGGGCACGAAGTACTTCCACCTCCTCGTGGTGTGCCCTGGGATCACTCAGTAAAGTGATGCGAAGTGAAGTACAATCCAGTTACCACTCAAAGAGAAGCAACAAGACCAAGACCTCTTCACAATTATGAAGAACGAACTTGCATGAATTATATTTGTTTTTTTTTAAAATGTAAACTATGACATATTTCAAAAATTATTAAACAAAAATGATCATTGTGCAGTGGTTATTTATATACAATCCCATATGATGAGTGGTATATAATATCAAAAGGTCTAGCAGCGCTTCTGGTATCATCAACACATAACCATTCAGTATACTCTTGTAAATTGCTGCATTGCAAGTATACAAGAGCATATATATATAATACATGGACTATATATATAATGGTACAGATAAATAAACATATAACGTAAGGAAAAAAGAAAAAAGAAAGGAAACGAAAAAGAAAAAAAGAAAAAAGAAAGGAAGAAAGAAACGAAAAAGAAAAAAAGAAAAAAGAAAGGAAGAGAGAAACGAAAAAGAAAAAAAAGAAAAAAGAAAGGAAGAAAGGAAACGAAAAAAGAAAAAAAAAAGAAAGGAAGAAAGAAACGAAAAAGAAAAAAAGAAAAAAGAAAGGAAGAAAGGAAACGAAAAAGGAAAAAAGAAAAAAAAGAAGATGATATATATACAGTATATGTATAGTGAATATAAAATTACTTGCGTATATCCTGTACTCATATAGTGCATGCAAGTCAATGCAGCCACCCATCTATAGTTATCCATTCATTAAATGATTGCTATAGCTGCATGTGTGTATATATATAAGTAATTGTTACACTTATTATACATGTATATGATTATTAATATCAGGTATTTTTTTAGTTTTCATTATACAACAGCTTCATCCCTATATGAACTTGCATGGCTGTGGAGGTAATTATATAGAATTTTGTAACTTGCACTGTGTATTACTTGATTGTAGTATAGCTATCTTTTAAGATAAACAGACAGACAGACAGAGAGAGAGAGAAAGAGAGAAAAGAGAGAATTAAAAACTTGCAGTATATGTTAGATATCTGCAGGGGTGCTCTCAAAGAAATTATTCTTGATCATTTCCTTTTCTTTTTATTTTTACCCTAATTGAGTGTGTCTAAACGTTGGTAGTACTGTATTTAAACTTTATTTTCACAACCTGGTATTTCAATAACTTTTTCCAATTATATTCATTTGTCATTTCTGGTCAATAAAATATTTAGACGTACAATCATTGGGAAAGGTACAAGCAAATAAACGATGACTACAATAAACAACGTGAAAAACAGATACATAATTTTGCATGTTAATTATTATAGAATACAGTCAAAAATTATTAAATTATTGACAAATTTCAGGGGCAACATCACCCAACTAAGAGTGAATGTTAAACTGTCCTTTATCTAAGCGCGAGACAACTTTAAGAAACTCTTTAGTTGTTGGAGTTACAGGATCTTTGGCCTTGTAATAACTGCCTCCGTTGGGTCTGCCATTATCAATTGAAATTCTAGCAGGAGGGGGGCGTGGCTCAGACCTTTGAAGGGGTGCGAGATCATCCTCACTATCTGAATCACTGTAGTCACTGCTGAGCTTCTGTAGCTGTTCCAGTCCTTTGGAGAGTGTCTCATTAGCCTGTTTGAGAGCCGAGATTCTGCACCGCATCTGGTCTATAGTCTCATCCTTTTGTTTTAGAGTTTCTTCCATTAAGGAACACTTTCGCTTGATGTTTTCATATTCTGGGGGAACTCCTAAAGAAACAATATAAAAGTGAAAATATTTTCATTCTCCACCGGTTTACTGTACCTTACCTTTCTCATCTTTATAAGTGTTCTCAGCCTTATCAAGCACACCCAGAACACCCTGCAGTTTTTCTCCCTTGTTACGTTGAAGAGTGTTAACTTCTGATATAAGTTGCTTATTAGCCTCTTCACTTCGTCCCAGTTCACCCTTTAGTGACTCTATTTCCTTCATGAACTTCTGATTTCTTTCTTGTTCTGCCTTTAAAACTTTCTTCATTTCTTCAAAGTCATCAACTGCATTTCTAAATGTGAACAAGAACTTTTAAACTTCACAAATACAAATTGCAGGTGATGCAGGTGAAGCAAGGTGATTTAAGTGATGTGAGGTTCTCACGGTGGCTGTCCATAGTCCATTGATTGTGACTGAGTGGCTCTTGGTCGCTGTAGCCTCCTTCCCGGAGAGTGTCCGGGACTCAGAGGACTGTGGAGGTTGGGAACTGATGAACGATATCGAGACCCATCCACTTTCCCCGGATTTAGCTGTCCACTGCTGATGAAGTATCGAGGCGGCGTCTGTTTTGTGACCATATCTCCAGCAACTGATTCAAACTTCTGTATTCCTCTGCGAACGGTTCCATATGACTGCTCTCCAACCGTCTCATACCAGACAGGAGAACGCAGAGAGTCTGGTGGAGAGGTAGGAGTAGACATTTCAGGGGGCGAGGGAGAGTCAAACTGTCGACGTGTAGAGGAGAGGTGCTGCATGGCATTGTCCAAAAGATCTTTGCCGGATTCTTCTTTGGTTTTAGTGACATTCTCCAGCTCATCCACCAACCTTGGTAACTTTGATGACACAGGCTACATCAGCAAAATAGGTAAGGGACAAATGGAGAAAGGGAGGAACGAGTGAAGGAATGGATGAGTGAAGGAATGGGTGAAGGAATGGGTGAAGGAATGGGTGAAGGAATGGGTGAAGGAATGGGTGGATGGAGGAATGGGTGGGTGGAGGAATGGGTGGGTGGGTGAATTGATTGATGGACAGATGGGTGGTGGTAATATATACCTCTCCAAGCTTCTTCATTTGATCTGTGAGTATAGTGTGCATGATTGAGATCTCCCGACCCAAATCAATTTGATACGGTTCCCAAGAGGCTGTTCTGACCAGCACAGTATTCTTAGGTGGTGACTAGGAGGACAATTGAATACTGTCAGTACAGAGTAATAGCTATGTGTATATAGATGTACTAACTGAAATTTCATCAAGGAATCTCCTCATTTGTGGAATCTCATTGTCAACGAATCCATTCATGAAGTACATGTACTCCTCCTTAACTCCAAACCTTGTGAAGTTTGCCAAGCTTTGAATCACCTTAGCAACTAGAGTCAACTTGCGATTGGTTTTATCATCAGGGTATTCTATGTATGTAAAAAGGGACAGTTAAAGGTTGATGAGAAGTTGAGCTCCAAAAGGTGGAGTCTACCTTGACAGAGATGAAATAAGCTGGGTGACAGAATAGCTGGACAGAAGAACCTCAGGAAGATAGAACCACTAATTAATCTAAAGCAAACATCTTCCTTTGCTGGTCCAAACTTCTTTCTGATTGCATAAAATGTTTGTTTTAAATCACTACATGACAGAGAAGTCAAACTAAATGACAGTCCATTGCACTAAAACAAATGTTACCTTGGAAACATTGGTGCACTGTTTAAAATGGCTGCCCAAGTCTCAGTGACTTGCTTCTCCAAATTCTTCTTATTTACATCCAAGTTTCCATTGCTAGGCAACTTGGTAGAGTCCACCTAAAGGTCAAAGGTTGGGGGCAAAGTCCAGAGTACTTTAGGGTAGCCCAATTGTATATACGTACACGTATCATCCCTACCTCACTATCACCTTCACTGTCTAGAATATTTAAAACGGGACTGCAAAGTGTTTCCCGTAAGTACTGTAGAAAAGATAGTTGTGTCATGCAGATCCATGATGTAATAGAATCTAACCTTAGTATAACTTAATATAACAAATGGCTATTACAATATTGTGTGGAACAGAGATTGTTTGTTATACTGAGGTTTTACTGTAGTTGAAACAGACTGTCCCATACCTTGACTCCAACCAACTTCATATATGTATCTACAGCTTTGGTAGCAAATGTGTTTCCACGGAATACCAAGTTCTCATTGTCTGTATGCTGCACCTCCGAGTGGACCACATCCACGAGGAACTCCTTCACTTGTCCTGTGACTTGCAGTATCCGGAGCAAGGTCTGGGCTATTTCATCCTAAAAGGATAGCAGTGCATGGGGATGGTAACCAGGGTAACGGCAGTGGATGCTAGAAGAAGATAGTATACTGTACCTTCCACTTTGCTGACACCACCGGCTCAAGTACCCTAACCACGTGAGAATATTCTCTGGAGAGGTACTCTTGAAATTCTTTGTAAGCCTTGAGTGGAAGAACTGACACAGTCTACAGAGAGAGTAGAGAGGGTAGGAGGTCACATGTCAGTCACATGAGGGTCAGGTGACAGTCACATGTACCTGATATGAAGCCTTGATTCTTATGGCTGGTTGATCTCTTGGGTTGATCAGTCCCTTGCTTTGAGCATTCGGGTTCACATTCAAATTGTACCTAAATCACACAGAAAGGAGGTGTACACCAATTAAAGGAGAACTTATTCCATCTCACGGGAATGCACTAAATATTGCACAATCACTGGACTGTGTCTGTAAGCACATACTGTACATTTGTGACCTACCACTTCTCGTGCTCCCCTCCCCCCACCAGCTGGTGCATCGGAAGGTCAACTGAGGCCAACTCCACAATTCCACTCTTGTCCTTCTTTTTCTTTGTCTGTGACTCTTTATACACATGAAGGGTAATTTGTGTTATTGGTGGCAGGTTCCTACATATATAATATCAGTGTAATTATATGCACAGGCTTATATATAGGTATAATATAAAATATATTTTCCTATATATACAATATACACTACTAGACTATGGTGTGTGTATATGTGGAGATTTACCCAAAGACAAACTGCTCGCCCCAAAACAGTATGTCACTCTTCTGCTTACAGCAAGTCTGTGAGTACAGAATTCCATTGAGATAAATATCACAAAAGTACCTACACACATAAGGAGGATTGAAAAACAGCACCACATGACTGTCACATGACTGTCACATGACCCACACAGCTTAGACCTCTTACCACTTCTTTGCTGTGAGGTGTCGTGCCTCTTGCACAGAGACTACCAGTCGGGTGTCCACTCTGTTGTGGAGCTCCTTCTGCGGCTGTCTGCATGCATTCAAACTATATTAGGAAAACAGCAGTTGCTAGGTAACACATGTTACCATGGCAACGGGTGACCACTAACTGTTTTAGCCATTTTTGCAAGTCTTCTGATGAGCCACACGATGCATATAAAGCGTGAGTACTTGTAATGATCCTGAAACAGCTGTGTTTTGGAGAGATGCTGGCATGCACCTCCTGAATACAAAGGGTACCCCCTGTGGCCATGTCCATCTACACACAAGTACATAACCTGACTTTAAATGTAGCACACACAGTGTCACAAGATGAATATTATAGATGTGGCTGACATGCCCATGGAGAGCTAAGAAAACATGCAAATAGAATAGAATAATTTACTTAGGGAAAGTCTATAGAACTTTGGCTTACAGAACTTGACCATTATCAGAGATTACTAACGCTACACACGACATATGCAACAATTAGGAATGGAAAAGATTATTAGCTAATCCAGCCGGCTTACCCAAGTATTATGTTCTCCCAGAGCAGCATGGGGAAGATCCTCTAATTTATCCAAACTATCCAGAGATTGCCCCAATCGTTTACCTTGTGTCAATGTATTCACAGGCTTGTCACTACTATATATATGTAGGTGGATAATGTCAGGCAACCATTACCATGGCAATGACAGAAGGGGAAATACCTACTTTGTTCTCCCGTAAGTGCGAGGCTTTTCAGCTTTATTGTACTTCACTTTGTCCACCTTTTCATCCTTTTCTCTCTTCTGTCTTCTGAAAGAGGTCCGCAACTTATTAAAGCTCTACACCGTACAAAATGGACAAACTGTAATCATTAGGAACCCATTTCAGTTCTCCTTATTTAGAATGGGAATGGGAACCACTTACGCTGACTCTACCAAGTGTTGTTCCCCTTTTAAAAGCAGCATCAGCATCTGTTTGAGCTCGAACAGGAAGTGAAAAATCATCTACATACATAGTGAAAACACACAGGAAGTCTAGTGAAATACACAGGAAGTTAGTTGTCATCTAGTCATATATAGATAGCTTGTACTTCAGGAAAATTACACTATATCATGGTACCAATTGCCTTATCCTTGTTTAATTTTTAGTGCAAAATACTGCCAAATTGGATAATAATTGCCGTCAGAGGGTCACCTGATACTGGCAAACACAATCATCTCATTACATTGCCAAAAGCAGAAAGCAATAGTTAGTGTTTAATGTCACACTTGTGCACACCAAAGACCTCAATAGAGGCCTCTCTTTGTTGTGGTTTCCAGGATAAGTACATGATTTAACAAATGTAAATTTAATTATGAAACTTTGAATGACCTTTTGAAATGCTTACAAACGACAGAACATTCTAAAAATGGCAACAGCAATGTAAATTATATTAAAAATTGTCGCTAATATTAGGGACTTCCCCACTTTCAAGTGTGCACATACAATCTAATACTTATATGCTACATCTAACTACAGGGAACTAAACCTAGTGAGAGCTTTGGCTGAGGATACAAGAGTTTTTCTTCTTCTCCTTCTCTTCTTCTCCACTGGGCCAGACAGATGTTTCTGGGAATTTCACTCTTCATCAGTGGCCCTGGGAATCTTTGTCTTTTTCTTGATCTATTGTGAGTCCTTGGCTCATGTATGTATGAAATGATAGGGAGCATTGCCTAGGTAATCACTGGTAATTGAATTAGTTGCACAAGAGAGTATGTAGGCATATAAACACATATTTCACATACACAGAGAGCAACAGGAAAAAGAGTTTTGACAAAAGCATGACCAATCCTTCTGTTCCTTTCTACTCTCAGACAGAGCTTAAATGTACATGCATATTGCATATTGGAGGAATGTTTGTGGTCAATGAAAAACAGTTGGTATGAACGGAATGCTAGAATTTTCAACAAGGTAAATTATTGTTTATAATTGTTGCTTCCTAATATTATAAGTAGAGTGTTGCCATGGTTACATCATTGTAATATATAAATACACACACATATATACTAACACTGTATAAAACAACACAAGGGGTTCACCTTTCAAAACAATACATACAGTGGTAAACTGGTCAACCAATTTGATGCATGAAGGTGAACAGGTGAGGGGATGAGGGAGGGAGGATGAGGTAGGGGGAGGGCTTACCTTGTGAATATGGTTTTGATGGAGACTGAGGGACTAGGTTTACACTCTAAAGAGACCAGGGGAGACACACACTGTAGTATCAACAAGACACTATTTGAAGTGTAATAACAGTTTTAAGAAGATAACATTTATTTCTTTTCATTATAACATTACCATTAAGCAAATAATAATATTGAAAGCAATCTGAGTGAAAGAATAGAGAGGAAGGTTGTCTATTGAAAATGTTCAACTTCTACATACTCTTAATGATGGACACTCCCCTCCAAACATACCCACCATATGTTAGACGGTTTGCCCAATGTATATCCATACCTGATATACCAGATATACACAATAACAAGAAGTACAAGAAGATGGCAGAACTTACATCTGAATCGGAGAAGAAGTAAAGTCTCCTCTGTTCCATCTCCAGAACCAAGTACCTCTCTTCCCATTTAGTGGCCTCCAATGAGTCTGAAGGTAGCATAGAGAAACAAGAGTTGACAAACACATTGCAACACTTTGTCAGTGATGATCATGGCGTGGCAAAACAGAAACCCTTTCTATGCAACCACTTGTACAATGCATGTGCAAGCAACATGAGAATCCTTAGATAATGGAAACCACAAGCATTGCCTTTGCAGGTATGACCTGTTATCTGACTATAAAGGCATCATTAACCATTACTTAATACTCAATATAAACATATTTACAAATACAGACAATACATCAGAACTTAGGTCAGTATGTTTAGTGACATAGAGAGCACTGGTGGATGTTTACTAACACAATACATTAGGTTATGTATGCACCACTCCAAACTGCTTCAAACACTTTGAAAATAAAATAGAAAATTTCACTAATATTCCAAAAAATGTCCTTTAAAATGCCCTGTATTGCCACTATACCAAATACACACTTGTAGCCCCTGGGACGGGTCTCGCAGACTGTGACGAAATAGGCACTACTAATACAACAGTTGTACTCATTGGCAGAGAACACGAGTCAGAGAACATCACTTAACTAGTCTGACGAGGGACGACTACATATTTAATAAATGCTGACCCGTCTAATCAAAGAATGGCTACGAAACTACACACTAAGTGATGGAAGACCCAGAGTGGCGAGACATCTATTCAACCTCCTCTTATGGGCACATCATACATACATCTTTGAGACACCTCTTCACCAACAAACGTACCAGCAATCTTTAAGGTGTCCGCCAACCTCGGCTGCAGCGGCTTGTCCATCTTGTGTGTCTACTAAATCCCTCAGATCTGACGGAACATTCACAAGGATTCTCTGCCAGATTCAAAGCTATTTCCTCTGTCGCCTCTCCGACTATATCGATAGCCCGGCACGTGTATCGCCCTGCACCTCTTTAGAAGGTAGATCGTATTCGAGACGAATGACACACGGCTCTGATGAATGCGAATTTGATACAGTAAGAGCTTATGTGCTTCCCTTAGGAGGAGTGGGCACTTCCGGAGACGGAAATAATAGTCAAATAGGTCGGCCATTTTTGTCAAGCAGCTATAATATGAAATGCAGTCCTCTGGTTTGTTATTTATATTTTTGTACACTTGCACTGCGAACCGAAACTCACCGAACGAACACTCAAGAAAATATCATTTAATCACTTCCGATTTACGCACCCAGTGTGCAAACATCAAGGGTTCAGATTGTACTGTAAGTGAAAGAAGGAATGCATTGAGCGCATGCTGCCACTGCTTGCTGTTTGTGTACGTGTTAGGAGCGCTTCTGTTGGGGGTACGAAGAGGATTGCACTGATGATGACAGAGTGTGGGTTCCCGAATGTCAGTACACGACCAACCTGCGACCGTGGTACGTAGCGCCGATCTACTTGCAATGGATTGTTAATTATAACACATGCATTTATTATCGCGCAGGCACCAAATTTTTACATCTGTAGTAAAATACAATTTGCTTTAAATGTTTAAGTAATAATTTTTGATAGGGCAAAATCCTTGGATGAACTCCGAAACCTGTTTTGGCGTCAGGCAGACTTTGGTTACGTCAAGGACGTACTGGATACGCTGCAGACAATCTGTGCACCAAATGAAGAGGTTAGTCACGTGATCCACCTATTCCAATCTTGCCTGCTGAGCATACAGGGAGCTTCCTTGGTCTGAATGTGTTTCAGTTTGAATGAATAATTATATTGTAAACATGACTTTGATTGAATTGTAACGCTATCTAGTTGTGATTAACACTTCTTTGGGCTTGCAGAATGACTCTCAGTTGATTTGTTCAAAGAATGCAAGATTTTGCAAGGCTACTAACTTGTACATCAATTTCCAACAATTTCACAACTTTGTTTCCAATGATGCTCGTGACAGGTTCTTGGAAAACATTTTCAAGAAGGGAGACATTGGAGGAAAATGTAAACTAGACACTTCAAAACTGGCAGAACAGGGAGAGCACAAGTCAGCTCTGCAATCCTGGTATGCCAGACCTTCTGAGAAAAATGGCTGTATGTTTATTAAAATGCTAATTTTTTATTCTCTAGTTTACTGAAACCTTTCTTATAAGATAACTATTTAGTCTCAAATTTTCATCACTGTGCACTGTTTGTAGGTTTGCTGAACTGGAAAATTTCACTTCTTTGGATTTTAGACCTTCCTCCTCCAAACGATGCGACCTCACTGAAAGGAAGCCAACAGTATTCATGAAGCTGGATGCAGGTAATTCTTTCTGGTTTCTCTTTCAGTGCCAGCCTCACCATTCATGCTATTCTTCTGCCCAAGGTGTTAACCTCTATCACCACTTTTGTGACTTCTTCAATCTTTATGCATCTCAGCATGCAAATGGCAGCTTCTCTGATGACACTCAAATAGTGATGTGGGACACTGTAAGGCTTCCTCTCCACACTCCCACTGCATCTCAATAACTACTTCATGTTACATGCTTCAGACTGAATGGCCGTACAGTGACCTATTCAATGAGGCTTGGCGAGCTTTCAGCCGACACCCACTCAAGAGGATTTCAGACTTTGCTGGAAAGAGGGTGAGGTGGCATAATTAGAGGATTCTGACAACTAATAATATGTTATAAGACTTGCGTTCATCCAATGGCAGGTTTGCTTCAAAGATGTTGTCTTTCCACTTCTCCCCAGAATGAGGGGAGGACTGTATTACAACACATTCATAGTGAGTACTAATATAAGTTGCATCACTATGTCAAGCTGTCAAGGGTGCTTGTGTGTGTAGGTTTCTGGCTGTGAGGGGTCAGGACTAATGAAAGCATTCCATTACCACTTCATGAGCAAAATGAAGGTCCCACAAGATCCTGTGAATGTCAGTGAGAACCATGGTCATCTGATGTTTTCTTTAAAGTTTTTTTTGCTTTACCCTTCTCCTCTTGCATGGTCCCACACAACGTCTTATTTGCTGAGGTCTTTCTCACCCCATGTCTTTCACTCTCATCCAACACTATTGTTTCATCTTTTTCGTTTTTAACTGGTGCCTAGAATAGTAGCCAATGGTCCCCATTCTAAATGAGATACTTGACTTGACTTAACCTGGGGTCTTCCTTCCACTCTCATATTCTCCATCCATCCTCTCTCCTAAATATGTAGGTTGACATATTGAGGGTGACTGTTTTACAGCGTTCAACTCAATGGAGGAAAATTACCAACATTGATCAAGTAAGACTGTGAGATTCCTGAGTGTTGTGGTCATGTGAAGCTCAGGGCAGTCTCTTCTGTGGGTCATCACTACAAATGTAATTAAAAATGGCTGGCTTGGTCTGGCTGTTTGATACTTGTGAGATGTGTAGCTGTGCATTCATTATATCTTGCTAGCTGGTTAAAGCACTCAAGGCTGAACCACAATTCACTGTGAAGGTTGTTGATTACAAATATCGGTAAGTTGTAATTACATGTATTTGTCACTTGGCTATAAAGTAAAACAGCAGTTGTATGAGTATATAACTTCTACAACTGGGTCCTCTATTTTTATCATTTTCAGTGAAATGGACTTTTTGCAACAATTAAGAGTAAGTCAAAATATAAGCTGATTTATTTCTCATTCAATTTAATGTCTTTTACGTTAAGACAACTTATAACAGTGATATTTTTATTGGAATGCATGGAGCTGGACTTGCCCACGTCCTGTTTCTTCCAGACTGGGCAGCCTTATTTGAAATGTAAGATTTATCCATCCATCCATCCTTCCATCCACCCGTCCATCCATCCGTCCATCCATCCATCCATCCATCCACCCATCCATTCACCCGTCCATCCACCCATCCATCCATCCACCCATCCACCCATCCACCCATCCACCCATCCATCCACCCATCCATCCACCCATCCATCCACCCGTCCGTCCATCCATCCATCCATCCACCCATCCATCCATCCATCCATCCATCCATCCATCTCTGTAGTTATAACACTGATGACAAGAGGTGCTATCACGACTTGGCTAGGCAGAGAGGGGTGGTGTATGCAACATGGGAGAACATGGATCTGCTTTATCCTGAACACAAAGTTAGCCATCATCCACACCTCAGTATCTCTACCTTGACTACCACCACTCTCCTGGATAGGGGGTACACCCCACCCTGGGCACCCCTCATGCCAAATTCACTAACTATGGATTTGATGTCCAAGAATTTATGAAAATTGTCCGAAGGCTAGCAGCGGAAGTGACCCAGAGGAAACGTAATTATCAAATGAAGCACTCTAAAGAGGAAAGCAATACTGAAGCTCACGAAGAACTGTAGATCTAGATCTATGTATGTACATAATATACCGTATACAAGAGATAATGTCATTGGGTAATTGAAAAAAGGCTGAAATCATTGGGCAATTGGAAGATGACTGGAAAGGTAGACTATATATACTACGTAACGTAGTATCGCTAGTCTACGATGGAAATATGTAGTAATGCGTGATTATGCGTTTATTCATCGGCGACTCCGCCTCCCGGGGGCAGAAATGGTATTGGAATTCAAAAACTTCGGCGAAACGGTGGAGATCTTAGTCTGGGTACGTGACTATGAGACCAATGGCTGCGCATTTCAGATCGAAATGGATCGTGCTTCCAATTTCGGTTGCTGTGATGATTATAATGTCGTTACTACTAACAAGAAAGGACACAGTTTACATTAATTCCCTTCAGCCTGAGGCTTCAAGGGTGACTTTGGCCAGTCTCAATGAAGTGCCTTCTTTAGATCTAAATTTACTAGAGATGGTAAGTGAAGTTCCGTTACCCTTGGTAAATGGCTTTCAATGGAATGGAACTGACGTCATGGTGTTCCTACATATTCAGAAAACGTCAGGCACGCAGTTCGGTCTCCATCTCTTGGAGCTTGACCTCCCCACGCCCTGTGGGTGCAACGCCCTCAACACCACGGGCTATGACCAAGCCCCTAGTCGAGCAGTGCAAAGCCTTAATAAAGGACAGAGTCTTGTAAATCGCTGTCACTGCCCCAGTCCAGGTGGAGAATCGCAGGACCAGTGGTTGTTTTCACGATATACGTTTGGATGGGTGTGTGGAATTCATCCCGACTTGGAAATGCTGCGGTCTTGTCTCCCTCGGTTGCTACCTTCCAGACGCCATTTTGAGTCCAATGACTCCCGTTTTAAGTATGTGACCGTACTCAGAGATCCCATTAGGAGAACTATAAGCGAGTATAGGCACGTGAAGCGAGGTGCCGTATGGGACAAATCGCGCTCCATCTATTCCTGTAAAGAGACTTTTGTGTATGCCCAAAACTGTTCTTTTAGCGATCATGCAAACCTGTCAATACATGACTATCTGTCCTGTGATGTGAATCCTGCTTGGAATAGGCAAACCTTTATGCTAGCCAATTGGGGTCTCATTCCCTGTGCCAACAATATGAACTTGTCTGAGAAGAGCAGTATTTTATTAAAAAGTGCCATTTCCAATCTTAGACAACTTAGTTACTTTGGTCTTACTGAATACCAACAAGAAAGTCAATTGTTGTTTGAGAGTACTTTTGATGTCAAGTTCACAGCACCTTTCAACCAGCCATCCTATGATTCGTCTGTTGGAGAAACATATGATGAGCAGGACTTACTAAAGTTACAGCAGAGAAATGTACTGGATATGCAACTGTACAAATTTGCTGAGAAATTGTTTTGGGCACGTTATGACAAGCTTGTGAAAAGATTTTAACTATAAAATCACAGGTAATGTGATACATTATCAAATCCTTATTTGACTTACATTTTTAAATTAATAGTTTATTAAACAGTTTTATAAATTTTAATAGTACAAAATAACTATTATTTGATATGTAATCAATGTAAACTGATTTATCAATGTTTGTTATAATTTTAAAAGTGTAAGCAATTGGGATAAGGTTGTGCACTAAAAGTATGTGGTGGATGTATCCAGAAGACCAGGACCACTGTAATTGAGATCTGTGTAGACAAATGTATCTCGGTCGCCCTGCCTGATACTGGGAGTTAGTATGATCTGGAGATCACCGCAGGATCTTACAATGTCCACCTCCACTAGTGTTCTAGCATCAATCTGGGTCTCTGTGGTGCTGTATTGCCATTGTCCTTCCATGTTGAACTGGAGAGTAAAGACCATCTCCCATCCTTCCACGTTCTCTTCTGTCAGAACCAAGCCAACCTGCAACTCTTTTACTGTGTAGCGAGGATCGTTAAAGTTGAGATTGAGGTCATAGCTGTACTTGAGCCCTTTGTCATCAAAAGACGCATAATCGTTTTGTATAGAAAGCTTCCGGAATGTTTGCACATTGCAATTACGAAGAGTAATCACCATTTCTGGTAGAGCATCTAATTTTTGACAATCGCAAAATTTTCTCAAGATAATTCCAATCAGTGGGTATATCAGGAGTACCAATACAATGATCATGCAGAGAACAGATGCGACCAGACGGTAGTAGTACTCGTAATAGACACTTGATCCGGTGACACAGAGTAATAGATTGTTATTGTCACTAGTGATGAACAGTGGGAAGTATAGCAGAAGCGGCAATGCGACCAAAAGGGTTGTTAGAATGACAGTGCACAAACGACCCTTCGCGTGCTTCATTCTAGTACAATGATACTTGCCTACTTGCGAAAGCCACGCAATGATTAACGCAATTATCCACAGCAATATTACCATTACATGTAACACTAATGAGGCTATCCATTGCGGGAGCGAGATCCTTAATAAACTGGAAAAGGAGTGTGCGGACGCGAAAATTTGTGAGCAGTCTGAACTGCCTATTTCTGGATACACAAATCCAAATATCTGATCAAGGAAAACAGCCAACACTACAAATGCGGAGAGAACTACCCATTCAGGTAGAGCTTGGATTTTCTGCAGTGGATGCCTCCGATGGTAAGTTTGCAAGGAGCCACGACTGCATACGAGCGAACAGCAATTAATACCACAGCTGCAGCACCTCAGCACATTACCGAGACGAACCTGCTGACTTAGCAGACCAGCTACAAGTAGAACAAAACTGAATAGGGTCGTAATGGAAGATTCGCTGCCAATTCTATTATCACCATAAACGTACGCAGTCCCGCCGAGCACAATAAAGGTATGACCAATCAGGTTTGTTAGCCTGCAGCGACACCTAGCCAACTTGCAAGAGGCTGCCGTATTTATCACAACGTCAATGAAGAGAATAATGATCCCAAGAACGAGATATACCGCTGCAGAGCTGATCGACACGACGTCGTCACAAAAAGGTGCACATTGCCGGATGACGACCGCAAGCGTAGCAGCATTGTTCACAAACGCCATTAGCAGGAACAGAATAACAGTCAAGTAGTCGGAGTTGATTGTAAAGTTGTGGTAGTCAATGAACTGTGCCATCTCTTCAGATCCTTTGGGTAACCGCCCCCTTAGCGCGCCTTGGACACGCCTTATCAACCGCTTATAGTAATTCGGATCTATGGCAGCTATATTATTACAATAGAGCAGTAATTACGAAGGTCAATATAAAATACACAATTAGCAATACATGTATGTAGTTAGGTAGTTTCTCCAAGTAGTATTTGTATGTAGTCTCTATAATTGACAACTCCTTTCTGTGGATCTAAAGCAGCTGCCATCATTTCTTCAATCTCTTCAGAACTAAATGGCTCCCCTTCTTCAGTGAGGAACTTTGCCAGTTCATCTCTTGTCAAATGGTTCTTCAAGTCTTGATCCAAAACCTGAATACAAGCAGATATGTGTTCAGTAAGTAACAGTTAAAGTTTGCGCTCTGGGTACTTGAAATGCCTTTAAGAGCTGTTCTTCAGATTGAGGTCTGAATCTTCTTTCTACTAGCACTCTTTGCATAACTGGTTCAAACTTTTCAAATCTTATAAAGTCGCTAGGTTCGTCTTCTTCAACCTTGGGATATATATAGCTAGTGTAATTTCTATCAATCAACAACCAAGATTTCTAACCTCTAATAGGATTTCTGACAACTCTACTTCTGTTGGAAAGCACCCAAGTCCACGTACAATAGCACTAATTTCTCTTCATTGTATATGAAGAAGATGTGTTAAACATAGAAGACAGCCAACCCGACCTTTAGGATGGGAACTTCACCTTTTATCAACAGTTTGGTTCCCTTCGTGATCAAAAATTTCAAATGTTTCCTTTATTTTCTGTTTAATTTCTAAAATTATTGGATCTGTTTCCGTTTTTGGTTGTTCCTTCGAATTCGATTCCACTTGAGGGTCGGCCATTTTATGGTAGCTCGTTTCTATGGAGATAACTAGCTCAAGATGGGGAAGGATTACTACACCATTCTTGGTCTTACAAGAGACGCTATCGACAGGGATATCAAAAGAGCCTACCGTAGGCTCGCCTTAAAATACCATCCGATAAAAATCAAGACGCAAACTTCGGAAGAAAACTTTTTTAACGTTTCGGAAGCCTACGATGTACTGAGTGATCCTCAAAAGAAAGCAGTTTACGATCAGTTTGGAGAAGAAGGCTTGAAAGGAGGCGTTACTACCAATGCTGGATCATTCACCGAACCTTACACCTTTAGTGGAAACGTGGATGACATTTTTCAAGCATTTTTTGGAACGAATAATCCTTTCCAGGATTTGTCTCAGCCGTTAGACGACCAAGAGGCGGAAAGTAGATATGGACCAAACCTTCCCTTTGCGAGCATGAAGGGCCATCTTCAGCCCAAAAAGGACCCAGTTATAGAGAAACCACTTCCATTGACTTTGGAAGAGCTGTTTCATGGCTGCACCAAAAAGATTAAGATTTCTAGAAAAGTGCTGAATGAAGATATGCTTACGACCAGCGTAAAGGATAAGATTCTAACCATCAATGTGAAGCGGGGATGGAAGGAGGGGACGCGGGTTACCTTCATAGAGGAGGGAGACCAGGGGCCCAATGTAATCCCGGCTGACTTGGTGTTTGTGGTCCAACACAAGCCCCACCCCCACTTTAGGAGAGATGGTGACACCCTGCAGTACCTTGCTGTCATTCCTCTGGTGACCGCTCTATCAGGGGGAAATATCAACTTACTCACAATTGATGGTCGCCAAATAATGATTCCAATCAATGAGATTGTAACTCCTGGGAAGACCAAGGTGGTGTCGGGGGAGGGGATGCCCCTATCTAACGACCCGACCACAAGAGGTGATCTTGTTATAGAATTTAGCATTCAATTTCCTACAAGTCTGAACATGCAACAGAAACAGTCACTGAAGCAAATACTTCATTAAAATGCCAATGTCATACCATCTCCTAAACTGTTTATGTATCAATTTATTCACAATCACATGCATTGTTTTGTATAATATTACCATCACTTATATAGTACATCACTTATATAGTATAGTGACACTGGTGATAATGAAGCTCTGAGATTAATATAGTAACACTGTCTATAATTAAGCTCAAATTATCAAAAAACTGCTGCTTTATTGCACAACTTATAAAATGGAGTCTTTTGGAGAACAAAAATGTAATTGTTATTTGCACGGTATAGGAAATGTACAGTTAATGGTGTTACACCATTGCATGCATATCTTATTCCTTCTCTTCCATTCTGTTATGTTTAAAATTGTACCTACGTTTGCGTCGCCAATAGCAACAACAACAGCACACTGCTATGGGTATGCCAGTCAACAGGAGACATCCTCCCAATAGACCTATCACAATTCCAGCCAGCTCCCCTGCAGTAACACCTATGGAGGAGGGGAGAAAGGAGGGGTGGTAAGTATGGCCCTCCTAAGTATACGTATTGCCTCACCGTAATGCATGACTAAATCATCTGCACGTATTGCCTCCCCGCAATGAATGACTAAATCCTCTGCATGAGTGCAGAGAACGGGATTGGTTAGGCGACAATCTTCCATTTTAGTAGAGCCAGTGCAGTTCAAGGCTCGTAAGATAGGAATTTCAGTCGATTCACTTGCTTCGGGATATCTAATGAGCCAAGAGGGAAGAAGTGAAGTGTCTATCTATACCAACAAGACTAGAAAGGATACCTTGATGCTCAAATAGAATTCAGGAGATAGAAATAAGATTATTTATGAAAATTTACAAAATCAAACCATTCATATGAGACATAAATAATGACACTTTTGCAACATATTATCGAAATAAAAGTCAAGAATAGGCATAGCATGTAGGAAAATGGTATATTAGATTTTTCATGGACTTCATGGGAAGTTTAAGGATATATAGGAACTGAATACCTCCTTAAAGATATGTTGGTAGACACTCATTAATGGAGGACACTCCTTGACTTACCCAATGTCTCCGGCCAGTGCCCAGCTGAGAGGCGTGGCATACCCTAACTGACCGCAGATAAAGGAGGCAGTGTTTGGATTGACGTAGCCACACACTGTTCCGGTGATGCTTCCATGATATTCTCCAATTGTGCCTGTTACTGTAGCCTTCACAATACCCCTCCTTCCATCTCCATCCAAGGATAAACCAGTCAGAGAAATTTCATACTGACAGGCTATCTCTATAGAATATAGCAAATACAGTGGTCAGTATATATACGTACAAGGTTCCACTACTGGAGTGCATTTTCATATTAAGGTCCCTTAATTTGAAATTCTCTGCCAACACATCCTGTGAGTTATTTATTTACTAGCTATATAGATCGTTTAGACACTTTTATTCCTTCTATAACAACTGATGTAGTCTCAGTCATTTTTATTCATGTATATTTGGGTGAGTTAGTAGTAGCTAAATAAGAATTCAATTTTTAAAGGTTTAGCTGGATTCTAGCCCAGCACAGATCTAGAGTGGTACTTACTTGAAATGACAGTCAACAATAACAGCAAAGAAATAGGACTCATACTGTCGAATAATGAACTGGAAAAAGCAGAAGCTCAGTCCTTAGGCAGCCATATAAATTCCAGGAAACACCTCCATATATGGTATGATCAAACCACAATAGTAGTGAGTCATCAGTCTCACACATACCAGTGCTGATACGCTATCAAAACTGAAGTCTGCATGTGCCCACTGTAAAGATACGCTATTTTTCTACACATTTATAAATTTGGAATTGAGTTGTGCTAAGAAGTCAATTTAGAAGCCTAAAAACCATGCACTTGTTGGAAGTCTGGTTTTTGATTGTCTTGCAAAATTGTGGAAAGAGGGAGTGGTCAGATTCCAAACCACAACATCTGGAATGGCAATCAGAGATGAGATTGTAACTCCTGGGAAGACCAAGGTTGTGTCGGGGGAGGGGATGCCCCAATCTAACGACCCGACCACAAGAGGTGATCTTGTTATAGAATTTAGCATTCAATTTCCTACAAGTCTGAACATGCAACAGAAACAGTCACTGAAGCAAATACTTCATTAAAATGCCAATGTCATGCCATCTCCTAAACTGTTTATGTATCAATTTATTCACAAACATATGTTTGCTTTGTGTAATATTACCATCACTTATATGGTACCGCTAGTGATAATGAAGCTCTGAGATTAATATAGTAACACTGCCTACATATATTTATAATTAGCTATCCAAAGTACAAATTTTATTGCACAACTTATAAAAAGTGTTTTTACATGTAATTATAAAGAATATGCATGGTATATATATTGGAAGTTACTGATGTGACACCATTGCGTGCCTATCTTATTCCTTCTCTTCCATTTAGTTGTTTCCAATTTTGCGTCGCCGATAGCAACAACAACAGCACACTACGAGTATGCCAATCAACAGGAGACATCCTCCCAACAGTCCTATCACAATTCCAGCCAGCTCCCCTGCAGTAACACCTATGGGGGAGGGGGAAGGGAGGGGTAGTAAGTATGGTCCTATACTAAGTATACGTATTGCCTCACCGCAATAAATGACTAAATCGTCAGCATGAGTGCAGAGATAGGGATCGGTTAGGCGACAATCTTCCATTTTAGTAGAGCCGGTGCAGTTCAAGGCTCGTAAGACAGGATATTCAGTCGATCCACTTGCTTCGGGATATCTAATGAGCCAAGAGGGAAGAAGTGAAGTGTCTATCTACACCAGCAGGACTAGAAGGATACCTTGATGTTCAAATAGAATTCAGGAGATAGAAATATGATTATTTATGAAATTTACAAAATCAAACCATTCATATGAGACATAAATAATGACACACTTTTGCAACATGTTATCAAAATATAAATCAAGGATGGACCTTGACTTACCCAATGTCTCCGGCCAGTGCCCAGCTGCGAGCCGTGGCATACCCTAACTGACCGCAGATAAAGGAGGCAGTGTTTGGATTGACGTAGCCACACACTGTTCCGGTGATGCTTCCATGATATTCTCTAATTGTGCCTGTTATTGTAGCCTTCACAATACCCTTCCTTCCATCTTCATCCAAGGATAAACCAGTCAGAGAAACCTCATACTGACAGGCTATCTCTATAGAATATAGCAAATACAGTTGTAAATCTCTTTAATATAATAGATAGATATAAATGTAGATTTAATTTAATAATCTTATTTAGGCTGGGAGATCCCATTAGCCAAAGTCTTCACAGAGAGATATAGATCTCTTGTCACTTATATATTATTGTTAAATATGTTCATAGCTATATACAGCATTTACTATTATAATACAGTGGTCAGTATACGAGGTTCCACTACTGGAGTGCATTTACTATTATAATACAGTGATCGGTATACAAGGTTCCACTACTGGAGTGCATTTTCATATCAAGTTCAATTGGAAATTCTCTACCAATATCTACTGCATATAAGAACATCAAGTCACAGAAAGTTATTTTTTATCAGATCAGTTAGACACTTATTCCTTC
Source organism: Chondrosia reniformis (assembly GCA_947172415.1). Lineage (NCBI taxonomy): Eukaryota > Metazoa > Porifera > Demospongiae > Chondrillida > Chondrillidae > Chondrosia > Chondrosia reniformis. The sequence goes on along the minus strand of OX359201.1, from coordinate 6,559,621 downwards.
TATAACAACTGATGTAGTCTCAGTCATTTTTATTCCAGTACATTTGGGTGCATTAGTAGTAGCTACAGTAGTTAGTGGCTTCCCAAATAAAATAAGTATAATTCAATCGGTTGAGCTGGATTCTAGCACAGTACAGATCTAGAGTTGTACTTACTTGAAATGACAGTCAACAACAACAGCAAAGAAATAGGGCTCATCCTGTTGAATAATAATCAGAACTGGAAAAGCAGAACCCTCTGTGGTGTATATATACCCATATAGGAAGCACCCATATATATGGTATGGTCAAACCACAAGTAGTAGGGAAGCCAGATTATCACTTACAGGAACTATTATTTCACCAGAAATGGATCTAAGTCTACATGTGTCCATTGTTTTTTCAATAAAATTGTTTAATAATTACACATTTATAAATTAGAATTAAGTTGTGTTCTGAAGTCACAATGAGTAAATTTAGATGAAAACAAAAGCTTAAAAACCACTTGTTGGAAGTCTGGTTATTGATTTGTTCTTTTTGTCTTGCAATATGGTGGAGAGAGGGAGTGGTCGAGCTCCAAACCACGACATCTGGAATGGAAGAGACACATAAAATGAGTGAACAATTAGTACAGTATACCATCCTTTCATACCTTATATTCACAGAAATCCTTTATGTAACGTTCTTCTTGTGCTGTGAACTTTAATAGAGTTGAAATGGCCTTGACAAGATAACGAGACTGAAGGAAAGGAGGAAACGTGCTGACATTTCTGCCGTTATTTGCAAACCATCTCACCTCTTCTCCCTGACTACACATGTATCTAATGATGACATGCTTCAAGTACTGAAAGTTAACTGTACTGTTAGGCACTTCCTCAGGAAGTGGAAGGAGGGAAGGGAGACCAGGAATACTCTGACTGCGATCAGGAAGTATGGGCGGGACAACACGACCGTCACCAGTGGGAGGAGCCTTCTGAGACTGTACAATCAGGACACAAGATGGCACACGAGTGACAATATTGGTACTAAACTAAACTTACCAATTCCCTTGCAAGTGCTTTCTTCAAGTCAGCCATTTTCTGTTGCTGAATTTTAATCATCTATGTATGTATATGCATACCAACAGACATAATAATTACATTCATTGTTTTGCTTTATATTGTGTCATACAGTCAAACCTCAGTAAAACTAAACCAATTGGTTCCACATCTACGTACGCACCTGATTCTTCTCTACGAGATCCGCCTGCAGTTGGGCATTCTTGTCCAACAAATTGCTCAAACTCTTATCAACCACACTCGGTTCACTTTGATCATTATTTACATCTTTAACCAACTGTAAGCAGATCAAATGAGAGAAGCAATTAAAGCATTGCACCATACTCCTATACCACTGGACCTATACCACTGGACCTATACCACCTGACCTATACCACTGGACCTATACCACTGGACCTATACCACTGGACCTATACCACTGGACCTATACCACCGGACCTATACCACTGGACCTATACCACTGGACCTATACCACTGGACCTATACCACCTGACCTATACCACTGGACCTATACTAGGAACAGACCTCTTCAGACCAGTGAATACTCCTTTCCCTAACATCCAGAACGGCAGGTTCTTCTTCATTAACACCCTCTACCTCTGGCTGAGTGGAATCAGTCTTTGACAGTAACTGACGTAATTGCTCACACTCAACATCTCGTTCCTTAAGAGTCTCCAAAACCCGAGTGTGTGCAGTCTCCATGGCAACAAACTAGAGGTATAGTCATGAACTGTATACTTGCAGCAATAAGGTTTACACAAGAGGTCATTACCTGCTGTTGCAGTGACATCATTTCCTCTTGGAGATTATGATAATTGGTTAATTCCAGTTCCAATTTTGAAATTTCAGATCTTAAGTCAGCTATGATATTTTGAGCATTTAAAAGTTCCTATATTCAAAAGATTATAAAACTACTATTAGTACGCATAGTCAATATACTATGTATGTGAATATGTAGTATAATTGTAAAAAGAGAAAAAAGAAAAAAATGTAATATACACCATACTTGACTGTTATTCGCTAGAGTGTTCCTTTTTGTCTCCTCCCTGGCTAGTGCAAGAGCTTTTTGATGCAAGTCGCCCTGCTCCTTTAACTTGTTAACCATTACTACACAGAGAGAGAGAGAGAGAAAGAGAGAGAGAGAGAGAAACAGAGAGAGGGAGTAAAGCAGTCCACAGGGAACAGGCAATATGCATGAGATTTAATTTCAGCTCGCAACTTCAAGTATGCAACTCACAATCTTGCTGCTTTTCTAGTGCTACCTCTAACTTCTCTTTCTGTTTCTTCAGTTCTACATTTATAAGATTACCATGTACATATGAAGTACACCAGCTAAGGTTTCTGCATAGTGAAAGGGTAGCCAAAACACAACACAAAGAGAGGTCGACTCTTGAACCACTAATATCTAGGCTTCACTCTCTCCTACCAACAGAAGCTACCCTAGCAACAGAAGTTACCCTAGCAACAGAAGCTACCCTAGCAACAGAAGTTACCCTAGCAACAGAAGCTACCCTAGCAACAGAAGCTACCCTAGCAACACACCTAATACTTGTTGATGAAGTGCTGAATCAGATCCTCGGATGATACCTGTGAACTCCAGAGCCTTAGAACCCAGGCTGGACAGTCCAGAGGTACTTGTGGTTGAAGGCGGAGGAGGGAGGGATTGTAAAGGTGGAGGAGGGAGGGATTGTAAAGGCGGAGGAGGGAGGGATTGTGAGGAAGAATTTTGAATTTCGTCTTCTTGCTTGAGAACTGTATCATTTTGCTGCGAGTGTAGTGCATCCCTGCGCCCATCTACTTGTGGGAGAACTGACGCAGTATTCTCAGTTGGTCTATCATTAGAAGATCCTTTCGTAGTCTCCCTATCTGAACCTAAACCGTGTAGGATCTCGTTTGTGTCTTCACTTGCTCCGGATCCCTCCTTGTAAGACTGTTCCGACACTGAAACGTTGTCCTCTTGAATCTCACTGGTTGACGGTAATCTAACGGGCAGGCCTGGAAACGCCTTCTTTTCTGGTGTCTTCTGGTAGGCGTAAGGACTGGAGTATATCTTTTCAGGAGTACCAGTTTCACCTTCCTCAATTTTCTTTTTGAGTTTCTTAAACATTTTCTCAAAATTGTATACGAGCAGGAAAGCGATATAGCGCAAGAGGGGAATCCCCACGTCACGTGTCAACCATGTGACAGGCAATCCTACATATCTAGGGTTAATCTCGATCAATATAAGTGTGTATAGCTTCCAAACTAGCTTCAATGTAATAAACTTTTAAACATTTTAAATATGAATGCAATATGTACACACATGTGTTTGGGTTAAGGTAGGGGATAGTAGTTATATACAAGTGTTCCCAAATGCAGGCAGTACTCCCACTCCGCCACCAAGTCGTCTGTACTTCATTCTCCCAGCCGCCTTCCACTGGTTAGCTAACTGATCAAACATCTCCACCTCCTTCAGGTAGGTCGTACCATCAAACCCTCCAACTGCATAAAGATGGTCATTGACCAGGGCCAAACCTACACCACTCCTCCTGGTTGTCATGGCAACCGAAGGTGTCCACCGATCGGTAATGGGGTCATACTGCTCAACAGTATCCAGTTCTGCACTATTATCTCTGCCACCCACTGCATACAACTTGTTATTGAGCGTGGCCAATCCCAAATGCTTTCGCTTGTTCAACATGGGACACACCAGCTCCCAAGAATCTTTCCTCGGATCATACCTACAGGTGGCATTGGAACAGCCAGCATTCCCGAATGCATAGGTGATTTGTAAAACATGGCCTGGTCCTATTAGAAGCAGGTTATGTGATTATTTCATTAACTTTTGAAATTAGCAAGGAATTTTACACCTTTCTTAGTTCAGATAGTTGTGATAAGAGGTCATGTAGTTGTCAAAGCTAATGTCTAAGTACTTTTGGGACTTGGCAATTATACAACTGATTAGAGGACTGCAATCACATTGAGGGATATAGGTCAGCTTGTTATTGTACTAAACGACAGCTGAACACTTTGGCTATATATTCTGATTATTTAGTCAAATATTCAAAATTACCTCTCCACAGTATTAAGAGGCCTAACTCCATCTGAACCACCAACTGCATATAGCCTGCCTCCAATCACAGACACAGCAACACCCAATCGTCGTGACAACATTGGGGCCACGCCCTTCCATGTGTTATCAACAGGGTTATACCTACAATATAGAGTTGGAAGACAATACTAAATTTAATGGTCTCAGCTCTCAGTAGAATGTAAAGAATAGGTCTGCTATCCTATTATAATAAAATGATTAACTTAATTATATATAAATGACTATTATTAAATTACTAGTAATTGATTAGTGTCTCATTGAGCAAAAGATATTAATTTCATTAACACTCTTACGTAATTGGTATAATGTAACTAAAGATATATTCTTACTTTTCAACAGAAGCTAAACAAGACAGTCCATCTTGTCCTCCGACTACATAAATGAAGTTGTCAAGCACTGCTGTACCAAAGCTAGTGCGACAAATAGACATTGGTGAAATGGTTGAGGACCACTGGTTGGTCTTTGGATTGTATCTCTCTACACTACAGAGGTACTGACTACCATCATGGCCGCCAATGGCAAACAGGAAGTCATTAACTACAGCCACTCCCACTCCACAACGTCTCTTTGACATAGTTGCCACCATTTTCCACTCGTTGCTATGGCAATCATACCTCTCCACCATACTCATTGCCTCCCCACTGCACCAACCACCCACAGCATACAGGACCTCACAGCCTTGACCCAACCGGCGAGGCTGTGTCCTGGGACCCTGGAGCTTGCTTCTCTGGTCCGGCAGCAGCAGATAATCCTTTGCCTCGTCCACCAGGTCCCTACAGGCCTGGTCTGCCCGGATCAACGGCTCCGAGCTGACCTTGGAGACCAGGTAGTTAGGGGAAAGGAGAGGCAGGCGTACATGCTGCAGCACCAGTGCCAAGCTGGCCTTGCGTGACTCAATGTCATACCTCGCCCAATTGATCACAGACTCAAATACCATCTCTTCATTTTGTACATTTAGCTCATCGCTCTCCAGCAAGCAGGCCAGCTCTTTATGAGACAGTTGAAGAAACTCTTCTCCCTTGATCACCTCAGAATAATGCTGCTGAGCAAAGTGGTCCGCCTCCTTTGCCAAATCCTCAAAATTGTGGGCCTCCGCAAATGAACGAACGCTTAGACAGTTTTCCATGTCCAATCTTTTCTTCATGTACTCGCAACAAGCATTGGTGACTTCGGATATTTGCAACAGACACGCTGCGGCAGAAAGAAGTTCGACGTTATCGTTGTCGATCGATATCGCAGATGTGTAGCAGTACTCCAGAATAGTCTTCATTGCGCTAGGGGATACATCTCGAATTGTAACCACATCTTGTCGACTCTCTTCCAGGTCAGATGAGAACATGGCTTCAAAATATTGCGTGTTGGCGGCAAGAACGACCCGGTGTACTCTAAACTCTTCTTCTTCCACTTTTATAGTAACATCGCAGAGTTTTTGGCTCATTCTTAAGCAGTTTATTCTGTCCAGTACCTTTTGAGGGTGTTTGTGACTGCGATAGGAATCATCTTCAGATCGAACGTTTCTTGACACACTCTCTTCAACCAATGTTTGTTCGAAATCATTTTTTCTGTGTTCCACTGAAGTCATAATATCAACCCCTTTGAGCGTTCTATCGATATCCGTAGGGAATTTCCCCACTGAATGCTCTTAAACGTTCGAAGAGCTATGAGTAGCATACGAGTGATCGACGTGAAGAGCGACACTGTGACGACGCCGACCAAAGCGATGAGAGAAGCAATGATGAACGCTGAAGTTGGGGATGACGTCTACGGGGAAGATCCCACTGTCAACAAGCTTCAAAGAGTGGTAGCCAGTCTCTTCGGAAAGGAAGCCGGACTGTTTGTCCCTACCGGCACCATGGGAAATCTGGTATCCATCATGGCGCACTGCAACGAAAGAGGATGCGAGATCCTACTTGGAGATCAGTCGCACATTAATCTCTTTGAACAGGGTGGTTTAGCACAAATTGCAGGGGTTCACCCCCAGCAGATTCGAAACAACCCTGATGGTACCTTGGACATGGAAGAACTAGAATCAAAGATAAGGAAGGAGGTTGACGACCATTTTCCCACCACCAAACTGATATGTATTGAAAACACACATAATGTATTGGGTGGAAGGGTACTTCCCCCTTCGTACATGAAACAGGTGGCAGACCTAGCTAGAAAGTACAATCTGAAGGTTCATCTTGATGGGGCTCGCATTCTTAATGCTGCAGCTGCCCTGAAAGTGGCTCCGATTGAGCTCACAAAGTATGTGGATTCAGTGTCAATGTGTCTCTCTAAGGGTCTTGGGGCTCCTGTGGGGAGTGTAGTGACTGGCACTGACACATTTATCAGTTTGGCCCGCCGGATGAGGAAGGCTTTAGGAGGTGGAATGCGACAAGCTGGCATCCTCGCAGCAGCTGGTCTGTATGCTCTGGAACACATACAACCGCTTATTCATCTTGACCATAAGAGAGCTGAAAAGATTGCAACTTCTCTGTCCACTCTGAGGTTTATTGGAGTAGAGCTGAAGCCGGTGGAGTCCAATATGGTGTATTTCACAACCAGTCACCCAGAATTAGATGCCCCTAAGCTAGCTGGGAAGCTGGAAGAGGTCAGAGAGATAGGAGGAAAGCAAGTTTCAGTCAAAGTCCTGGTGGAAGGCGAGAGGTTGCTGAGAATTGTTCTGCATCATCTCATTTGTGATGAAGATTGTGACTGTGTGGTAGAGAAGTTAAAGTTGGCCCTGGAAGACTAGTCTGTGTGTGTAGAGTGTACAGATACTATTGAAGAACTACAAGTTTCGAGTATAAATCATAATTTAGATTTTCCCTTTTAAAGCCTTTACTAGTTTAATTGTATTCATGAGGCGACCTCAAGAATTTGTGATGGCCGCTAATTGCCCGGTGTTTCCTATCCTAATTCAATAGATTCGATAGTATTTGGATATTGTCGTGCTGTGCTAGCGTACCGTCGTCTCTCGTACTGCCAACCTCTCGATCGCACCTTTATCAAATAAACAAATCTGCCGGACCAAGACATCGCGCTGTATTATATTAATGTAAAGACCATTTGTTGAGGTGAGTACTCTAGTATAGTAATATAGAGTTTCCTTATAAAATATACCGTAATTTTTAGGACCATGTATTGTACTAAAGATGCGGCGTATCGCCGATAAAAAGTACTACGAATAATTTAACATTCGTAAGGGACGGATGATGTACAATTCGGATCGAACTGTTTGTCTATGGTCGAAGTTTTGCGAAGGATAGCTCTAAATAGCAAATAGAGTGTATGAGAAATAAAACATTTGATCATATATTTCGACCTTATTAGTACTATGAGGTCAATCCATTGAATATGTATGTAGGTAAGCGAATTCAATTTGTTTGTTTGATGTTGTTTTAGTTAGTTTTACTTGATATTTCAAAACTTGGAAAAGAACTCCCTTTCTGCAGCTCGTATATTATTATTATTATTATTATTATTATTATTATTTAAGTTTATTATATTAAAGCAATGGGTTACTATAGAAACAGAAGCAGTCTCTTGGTGAGGGTGTTCATGGCCTGTCCCACCGTCAGTGAAGTGACTTGTAACTTAATAAAACTTTTCACTACCATAGCCAAGTCATTTTGGTGGGTAGTTGTAGCGTATTGGTATAATTCAATAAAGAAGTCATTCTTTGGGGCCAGAAACACATTCCACCTATTTAGACTTGTTATATGGCTTCTCTGCATGATGGAAATTGCAGTGGTGGATGTATTTGAGACCTTATTAAGTGTCATAGTTGGATTGTACCTTATTCCTCGTAAGGTGTGCTTATATAAGGATTAGAGCTTTCCTTATAAGGTATGTTTGGTTGTTTGCACCTCCGTTGTACCTGTAGTTGAGATTGGAATGTGATGCTATTTTCAATTGTTACCAAAACAGTTTCATTTATCTTAGTAAATATACATACATTCAAATCATAATATAGTGTGAATTACCCATATATATAATCTTGAAAGGTCCACTATCTTCTCAGTGCAAGAGTGACTGGGAGTGACTGTGTTGTGGTTTATTCAGTTACTTGAGAGTTTGGATAAGAAATATTTCTCTACTGGCATAAAGGGAGATAAGATCCCTGCTGATTAAGCTGGGAATTTAGTGAGCCATTTTTGCAACCTTAGAATATAAACCAACTTAGATACAATTTCCTATTGTGAGAACTGTACTGTTTAGGATATAACAGTTGGGGTGACTAACTGTCTCACTGGAATGCACACAGTGTGAACCCACTGTTGCTCGGTCATGTCTGTGTATACAAATGAGTTTTGAACCCTTACAAATAGTATACAAATTTGTTAAGATGAATTACTTGAAGGCTGGGGCACTGGGTTACCTGAGGGGTGGGGCACTGTGTTACCTGAGGGGTGGGGCACTGGGTTACCTGAGGGGTGGGGCACTGTGTTACCTGAGGGGTGGGGCACTGTGTTACCTGAGGGGTGGGGCACTGGGTTACCTGAGGGATGGGGCACTGGGTTACCTGAGGGGTGGGGCACTGGGTTACCTGAGGGGTGGGGCACTGGGTTACCTGAGGGGTGGGGCACTGGGTTACCTGAGGGGTGGGGCACTGGGTTACCTGAGGGGTGGGGCACTGGGTTACCTGAGGGGTGGGGCACTGGGTTACCTGAGGGGTGGGGCACTGGGTTACCTGAGGGGTGGGGCACTATACCTGAGGGGTGGGGCACTGGGTTACCTGAGGGGTGGGGCACTATACCCGAGGGGTGGGGCACTATACCTGAGGGATGGGGCACTAGGCTAATAGATTAGGAATAAAGATTTATTCAATTTCTGTTTTAAAATTGAAATCATTAAAGTTAATACATTGAGAAGGAAAATGAAAATATGTTTCACTTTTTTCTCTTACAAATAGAAATATTTTTATATCTTTGTAGACACAGAATGTGTACATGTTTCTATGGTAACAGGGTCTTGAGCTTCACAGGTGAGTGAAAACAAGTTATGCTAGATCCATATTATACAAAAGGCACAAATTTATATTAGTTCCTGCACAGTAAATATAATTCCAAAATTGTAGATTTGCAATGGTGAAGTACAGTGTACGTATAACAATATCATTAGCAGTATAAATTTATACATATATGTACCTATATGTTTAAATATAATTAAACTAAGGGTATTACTGTAGTTTAAACATCTGGTATCTGACATATGCCTCTCCCAACATTCCTCTTGTACATAGAGTAGGTCTTCCTATGATATAAGGAGAAAGTGGCATTTTTTCTGTCAACCCCTGCTGTAAATTTCATATTCCTATTTTTGGTAATGAAGTCATACGTATGAGATCATTTGATATTTAGTTATGAAAGTAGTATAATATTTGCCATTTCTACAAAATACCAACTCTGACAGGCTCCCACCCATAGATGTGTGCCCATAGACAGATGTCCACACACACACATGTCCTAACAGAAACAGACACCCGCAGACCCTAATGCACCCAGCTTCTTTTTCCTTCTTTGTCTCCATCAGCATTTCAACTCACCTTCTCTGTCACATACACACTCCCACATATAGACACAGTACACAAGACACACACAGACACAGTACACAAGACACACATAGACATAATACACAAGACACATACAGACACAGTACACAAGACACACATAGACACAGTACACAAGACACATATAGACACAGTACACAAGACACACATAGACACAGTACACAAGACACACATAGACACAGTACACAAGACACACATAGACACACATAGACACACATAGACACAGTACACAAGACACACATAGACACAGTACACAAGACACACATAGACACAGTACACAAGACACATAGACACAGTACACAAGACACACATAGACACAGTACACAAGACACACATAGACATAATACACAAGACACACATAGACACACATAGACACAGTACACAAGACACACACACATAGACACAGTACACAAGACACACATAGACACAGTACACAAGACACACATGACACAGTACACAAGACACACATAGACACAGTACACAAGACACACATAGACACAGTTCACAAGACACACATGACACAGTTCACAAGACACACATAGACACAGTACACAAGACACACATGACACAGTACACAAGACACACATAGACACAGTACACAAGACACATAGACACAGTACACAAGACACACATAGACACAGTTCACAAGACACACATGACACAGTACACAAGACACACATAGACACAGTACACAAGACACACATGACACAGTACACAAGACACACATAGACACAGTACACAAGACACACATAGACACAGTACACAAGACACACATGACACAGTACACACAGCAGCTGTTGATATGGCTTGCTTTACTTTACCAGTGCTAGTTCTTCACCTACTGACTGGAACAATCGGAGATGGACTGTTTTATTCACCGAAAAACTTTTCTCTGAATCCTGAAGTTCTACCAAGTGTTATTGAATTTAACTGTTACTATATGAAGACTCAAGGATTTGAAAGAACATATACGTATTCATGGGACTTGAATGGAAAATTTTACGAAAGAACAGATAACTTTACAAGACAAGTTGAGGTATACAATCCCTCCATTGAAGGAGACTACACTTGTAATGCACTAACTGGTGGACAGAGACAGGGTGAAATAACTGTGACATTGAGGCTACCAGGTTAGAATTGATCCAAACATCCACACATTTGATCAAATGATGCAATTATTGATTGACTTTCTAATGCTTCTGCTATACAGTTGTACTTGATGCCTTCAACTCTACACCATTTACTGCTGGGATTACAAAGTTCAGTATCACTTGTAGCCAGATAGGATACTTGAGGACCATGTACTGGACCTTTAATGGGCAGAGAATGGACACAGGTGTTGAAGGAAGAAGAGAGGTCTCTCTGTCCTCAAGAACAAAGTTAACCTCTTCAGCTCATAACAATTTCCAAAATACTTCATTCTGTATTAGATATCCAAGAATGAGTGATTCTGGAACTTTGAGCTGTGCAGTGGAAGATGGATACACCGAACCATTAACCTACAATATACTATTCGCACCTCCTCGTAAGTCTCACTATGCTAAGGCTTGGACCAGAAGTAGCTGCTAAGTGCCACTTCAGTATTATTCACTTACATATTACTGTTGTCCTGTATTAGAGGGCTATACTGTTGAGTTACATATTACTGTTGTCCTGTATTAGAGGGCTATACTGTTGAGTTGCATATTACTGTTGTCCTGTATTAGAGGGCTATACTGTTGAGTTACATATTACTTTTGTCCTGTATTAGAGGGCTATACTGTTGAGTTACATATTACTGTTGTCCTGTATTAGAGGGCTATACTGTTGAGTTACATATTACTGTTGTCCTGTATTAGAGGGCTATACTGTTGAGTTACATATTACTGTTGTCCTATATTAGAGGGCTATACTGTTGAGTTACATATTACTGTTGTCCTGTATTAGAGGGTTATACTGTTGAGTTACATATTACTGTTGTCCTGTATTAGAGGGCTATACTGTTGAGTTACATATTACTTTTGTCCTGTATTAGAGGGCTATACTGTTGAGTTACATATTACTGTTGTCCTGTATTAGAGGGCTATACTGTTGTGGAGAATGGGACTACTGTTTCCAGTTATGAGGTGATGCAGGGAGTGGAGCAATTTGCTGACTTTATATATGATGGTGAAGAGGGAGAGTCTGGCATCCTGACTGGTGGGCGTGGTCAGCTGGCAGATGGGTGGGTGGGAGGAGCCTTGGACTCCTTAAATGAGGCAAAGAGAACGTTTGCCTGGGTCGGGTGGCAGGAACAAACAGTGGAAATATTGTTCAAATTCGATGGGAACAGAGAGTTTTCCTCAGTCAACCTTCACACATACTTCAGTTATAGTGGTACCAATCTTGAAGTGATAGCTGCAGAGCGTATTGATGTCAGTGTGTTCCGTTCTCCCAGTACTGAGGGGCAGGTCCATTCCTATACTTTGACTGCAAATGACAAGGCCAATGGAGATTTTGGTTTCATCCACATCAGCACTACCAATGATCAGGGTCAGCCCATTGAAGGTGATGAGGTGAGATGTACACTGAAGAGGCCAGTCTCGGCAAGTGGGACTGCCTTTGTTCTGCTCAGTGAAGTGACCTTCAACAGTACAGCTAGTGAGTTTAGTGTGTTTACTAAATATAATCAAAAATGAAGTACTAAAGTACACACACTTCCTTGGGACATAATATGTATGAATGTCATCTCAACAAGCTAATAGTGCCATACACATATCTTTCAATGGAAGTATTCTCTCAAAAATCCATGAATCAAGTTCTTTAGAACCACATTGCAGGTACCACTTTTTGAATGTGTGTTAGCTGTACATTACCTCAAAGTGTGGTAACAGTCACAAACAGATTGAGTGCTATAACCACTCTAGCACATGCAACTTGTGTATTAATTATAATAAAAAATAAATTGTTTTTTTTTTAATTTTGTTTCTTTTTCTTCCAAATAGAGCCCATCATCACACCTAAAGATCCTGGTAGTCCCACTGTGGCTTTAGGTATAGGTGTTGCTGTTGGAGCAGTTATTATAATAGTATTGGCTGGTGTTATTGTATTCCTTATATGGTTACTTGTCAAGCAGAGGGAGAGGGCCAGCGATATCTATGCCAGGATTATCCGTCGCAAGCCACCACCTCTTCCTGCAGCCAACGGTCACAGACATCAAGAAAGTACTGACATTTATTCCCAACCCAATGAGTTACCTATTTTAAAGGCCTTCACGGTTTCTCCTAACAAACTGGTCTCCAATGACACGTACGACAGACCTGAAGAGTATTCTATGGTAGCACGTACCCAACAGAATAGAATCACCTCCATTACCAGCACTGATAAGTTACCTGAGTTGCCACGGCCACGCTTCACCTCCTCCCCACCAAAGGTCAGTCCTCCCAAGCGACAGTCTGCTTCAGCTGCCAATAACATGTTCAATATTTACGCCAGACCAGGAAGCATAAGGGAAGAGCAGGAGAAGTTGGAGGACATATACAGTGAGCCTTACGACCTCTCCACCTTTGCAGTAGAGAAACCGCCTCCTCTCCCACCCCTCCCCCCTCACCCAAACCAGGAGGAACTTTTAGAGACACCTTATTCCTCAGTATATGCCATGCCCGCACTCCTGGAGCAGTGGGAGGGGCCCACGGAAGTGACTGCTGCCAGTATAAAGGAGATCCAGGTGCTTGGGGTAGGACAGTTTGGGGAAGTTGTACTTGCTGAGACAGTTGGACTTAGTCGGAAGGATCTCAGATTGGATAGCAGTGATGATGACAAGAATGTTTCTGTACTTGTGGCAGTCAAGAAACTAAAAGGAGATTCTCGCAGAGAAACTCAAGAATCATTTGAGAAGGAGATTCGATTCATGTCACGCCTTACCCACAAGAATGTAATTTGTCTGCTTGCCATATGTCTAGAGGACACACCATTCATAATCATGGAGTACATGGAGGATGGCGATTTGAACCAGTACCTGAAGAAACGTGAGTATAACCCTCACGCAGTCAGCTATGCCAACACCTTGGACCAAAACAAGCTGATGGATATCTCACTTCAGGTTGCATCTGGAATGGAATACTTGGCTTGTCACAAGTTCATACACAGAGATCTTGCCACTAGGAACTGCTTAGTTGGGAAGACTGGAGTGGTGAAGATTGCGGACTTTGGAATGAGTCAGAACTTATACAGTTCCTACTACTTCATATTGAAAGGGAGGGCAGTACTACCCATCAGGTGGATGGCTTACGAGTGCTTCTTTGGAAAGTTCTCTGTGAAGACGGATGTCTGGGCCTTTGGGGTGACATTGTGGGAGATCTTCACACTGTGTAAGGAGCAGCCTTATGAAAGATGGACGGACCAGGAAGTAATTAGGAACGCCATCAAACCATCCAAAGGAGACAAATCTGAAGTGTTACCAAACCCGAATATCTGTCCAGCTGAAGTATACCAGTTAATGGTCTCCTGCTGGTGTTTTGAGCCCGATGAAAGACCTACATTTACTACAATATGCAAGACTTTGGATGAATTGACTCCAATTATTTGAATTCCATTCCGTAGCCAACACTTAAACACAAACATTTAACATATCCAGTTTATTTAACATCAAGAAACATTCCAATCAAGCGTGAATTTGTATTTTTGCAAGAAATCTCATTTGTTGCCCCCTGTATGTATACTTTTGTACCACCTTTAAAAATTTGCACTCATTTCAAAATCATTAATTGACATAGGTGATGACGCTTCGGTTTTCCCCTTGTGGGTGATGATGTCAATATAGGCAGCGTAATTACGGAGCGGTATATATAGCAATGCAGGGTAGTGGCCGTCGCACATGAAATTTCCGATCCATGAGTTCTCTACTTTAAGGGGAGCATCACGTATCGAATAGTCAAATTAATACGAACATCTAAACAATACCAAAGAGATAAGGTACGTATAGTATGGTATAGTTACGCTGCGTAGTTTATATTGGTGCGTATTCTATATATGCGTATACTTTCAGTTATATAGTATAGACGGAACAGATCAATATTCTAGTCCTTACATATTTCGGGAGATGAATGTAGAAATACAAACATAACTGTCTGTATACAAACATTAACATTCGATCGATTTTATCAATGGTAATGTTTATGATTTTAGAGATTTTTTATTGCGGTTCGCTAAATAAGGTCTATTATCGGGAGAGCTTGTCTAGGTCTACAGTATTGTATGATAGATAAGAGATTAGTATCTATATCTAGGTCTATATATATATATATGTTATCAATATGTCAATTATGGCAATTGTCACTTTTATATACAATATCATATTATATGTATGCATCTAGGTACATCTGTGAATTCTGAAGTCTTACAATGTAATTGATATTTAGTTTGGCAAGTCTGGTAGTTTACATTTCATTGATATCATTACTAATTACAGCCTGTTGAATTTTTATAGGACTTTATGAGAGAAATATACTATTTGTGGTAAAGATGGCTTATATAACCAAATATGGTTTTTGTTACTATATATAGACAATGCTCTCTGGATCAGTAGTAATACTGCTTGTTGTCATAGCAACGATTACTGCAGGTAGGATAATGACTTTAATCTTGTGGTTACTTACAAACAGTAGACAATTAGTACAATTATCTTTCCATTTATCTATTTTGTCTACGCATGATTTGAAGTACCAAACTTTGAGAAAAAGTATCCCTTGTCGTATTCATTCCACTTTCTTCTTCCTTAGCAGTGCAGGAAGTCCCAATAAGTAGCTACATCTACTACCCCAAAGTTCTCACACAAGATAGATACAGAGACCCAGCTTGTACCAATAGTTCCACTCCTTTTGCTCACTGGACATGTCAGAAGAACACAAGTACTCGTCTTCCTGGTCTGTCTGATAATAAAACAAGAGATGGATCCACCTATGAATGGAGGGCAATCAGTAAACCTGTTGTAGTGATGAACATGGAACAGACTATGTCTGTCAAATCAGTCAATATCACATATTTGGTAGTAGATGCTGTGAATGTAATCTACAAGATCCCCTTTTTAAGTATTTCTGTGCACGGCTGTGCTGAAGGCATGTTCTTTGAGGAAGGAACCAAGTTTTATTTTCCAAATGTAAATCTTACTGAACATTATATACATGCATACATATGGAAGCTCTACAACTTGACTGAGCAACCTTGTGGTTGCTATGTTAGGATTGAGATGGCTAATGTAAATGGAAAAATTGGACTGGTTGAAGTGGATGTATTAGCAGAGAATGTAACAGGTAAGAATAACATGTTTGCTTATGTCTTGTGTTACCTTCCCAAACGTGGTAAAAATGCCACTATTTCCTTAGCCCTGTACTGAAGTCAACTATGTCAATAGGACAATGGTATTGGTGTCTTAGATTACTCAACTTTGTATGTTTTTGTCCTTAGGCTATCTACCTTGTATATAATATGTATATGCACTCCGATCCAGTGTAGCTGGGAGGTAGAAGCCAGTCATGTACACAGTGAGCTCAGGCAGCCATGCCAATCTGCAATGTGATTAGCAACTTTGGTATCTAGGCATAGTTCAAATACTTAGTCACTAAGTAGTAGTGAGGAGTGCTCTTTGTTAGGGAGTGGCCCTGGTGAGGGAGTGTCCCTGGTGAGGGAGTGTCCCTGGTGAGGGAGTGGTCCTGGTCAGGGAGTGGTCCTGGTGAGGGAGTGTCCCTGGTGAGGAAGTGGCCCTGGTGAAGGAGTGGTCCTTGTAAGGGAGTGGCCCTGGTCAGGGAGTGGTCCTGGTCAGGGAGTGGCCCTAATGAGGGAGTGACCCTGGTGAGGGAGTGTCCCTGGTGAGGGAGTGGTCCTGGTCAGGGAGTGTCCCTGGTCAGGGAGTGTCCCTGGTGAGGGAGTGGCCCTGGTGAGGGAGTGTCCCTGGTGAGGGAGTGGTCCTGGTCAGGGAGTGGTCCTGGTGAAGGAGTGTCCCTGGTGAGGAAGTGGCCCTGGTGAAGGAGTGGTCCTTGTAAGGGAGTGGCCCTGGTCAGGGAGTGGCCATGGTCAGGGAGTGGCCCTAATGAGGGAGTGTCCAAGGTGAGGGAGTGATCCTGGTGAAGGAGTGGCCCTGGTGAGGGAGTGGCCCTGGTGAGGGAGTGTCCCTGGTGAGGGAGTGGTCCTGGTCAGGGAGTGTCCCTGGTCAGGGAGTGTTACTGGTCAGGGAGTGGCCCTGGTGAGGGAGTGGCCCTGGTGAGGGAGTGGCCCTAATGAGGGAGTGGTCCTGGTGAGGGAGTGTCCCTGGTCAGGGAGTGTTACTGGTCAAGGAGTGGCCCTGGTGAGGGAGTGGCCCTGGTGAGGGAGTGGCCCTGGTGAGGGAGTGGCCCTAATGAGGGAGTGGTCCTGGTGAGGGAGTGTCCCTGGTCAGGGAGTGTTACTGGTCAGGGAGTGGCCCTGGTGAGGGAGTGGCCCTGGTGAGGGAGTGGCCCTGGTGAGGGAGTGGCCCTAATGAGGGAGTGGTCCTGGTGAGGGAGTGTCCCTGGTGAGGGAGTGGCCCTAATGAGGGAGTGTCCAAGGTGAGGGAGTGATCCTGGTGAAGGAGTGGCCCTGGTGAGGGAGTGGCCCTGGTGAGGGAGTGGCCCTGGTGAGGGAGTGGCCCTGGTGAAGGAGTGGCCCTGGTGAGGGAGTGGCCCTGGTGAGGAAATGGTCTCTGAATTTCAAACTGTGTTTTGCTTCAAAGGTTCATAATTGAAATTGGCTAATGAGTGCTTTGCAATTTTCATAATTCATGTAGACACTGCTACAATAAAGCCACACTCTGGATATGCCACCACAAGTCTACATACTTCCTCTACAGGCTCCACTGTGGCCACCACTGAAGGACCACGTAACCTCACTAGCCAACCAACTGCTCCAAATAGTGGTAGAGCAAGCTCAGGGAACGACCACGTTATTCTACTTGCAGTCGTCCCAACGGTTCTTGTACTTCTGCTTGTTGTACTGCTGGTTATCATCATTGCAATAGTGATAGTGTGCTGTCTGACCCGACAGAAGAAGGGACGGTCACTCAATCAGTTCTCTGTTCAGTACAGCAGCCGAAGAAAATCCAGCGAGTTTAAAGATGATAAGGACTACGTTCTCAACAATCGGTCCTGCAGCCCAGTTAGCTTTAACTGTAACAACCGAATAGCTTCAGGACCTTATGACAAGAATGATGCAACGAGGAATAACTATGCAGCCTTTGGCCCTTCAGAGTCCATCCCTCAGGATGTAAATGCAATTGTTCTCAATGACAACAATAACGATGTTCCACCAGTTGAAGCAGTCGGAGGAAGATCGCCTTCACAGAACTCCATTAGTTCTGCTACCCTGGATAATAAGATGCAATATGGAACAGTCACATGGGTCCACCCAGGAACTCTGGACCATCCTTATGACTCCTGCACCAACCAGCCAGACCCTTTAGTTGGTGGCCCTACTGGGGGATATCCCCTCCTTACAATTCCACCTGAACCCGACAACATTATGAATCCTACAAGAAAGGCAAATCCAAACTTGTATGCGTCACTTCCTGGAGCCTCCACTACTAATGAGACGACAGAACGTCTCTCACCTGCCACTGAACAACCTACTTCTCAACCTGCTGCCATGACAACCACCTCTTCAGGTTACAAAGACATTCAATTTGGAGAACAAGCTGAACCTCAGCACTCCACATCCATCCCATCAACCACTCAATTAGAACCTTCAGAGGATTACACTTATTCAGCTGTTGACAAGCCTGTGAAGAGGTCAGCATCCTTTAGAAAGAACGAGAGGCTAAATGAGAATGGGAAGAGGGAAAGTGTTAGAAAATCTGATGGATTGCTGGATGATGACTTTTGGGGAGCATCAGACAAATCACAGACATTAAGTGGACAGTCAACTGTGAGCAAAAATGGACTGGAAGCTGATGTATCAGAGGACAGAGGCTCAAACCAGGAGCACGTCTACTCATCCGTCAATTACTCAAAGAAAACAAAAAGATGAAATGACAGAGAAATCAATTCAACCCACCTACCTAATGTGTATATATATTTATATACAACCTACCTACATATCTATGTGTAATACATATATACTAGGAAGCCATACTATAGCTACCTGTGTATAATATATACATTATGTATATGTATATTAATCATCTTAAAAACTTGTAGCCAACACTGTTATATTACAATTCTGTGTACCAATGGTTTTAGAGTGAAGGTGAAAGCTGAAGACATATAATTTCATAATTATATAAGATATAACAGTCTACAGTGGTATATGAATGAGGTTTATGTTTTAAGGCTTTTAGGGCAATTAGCCTATGTTAATAGTGTTATTGCAAGAGAGAAGTGACCACAAGTTGTGTAACAGATCTCTTCTTTTACTGTTACTTCTTTGTTCTACTGGAAACTCCCCAAAGGAATTACCTAATGTTTTTAAAGAACTAAAGAAAGAAGAGAAAATTTTAAAGACTAGAATTCTATAATAAGTAGGCAAAACTGCATAATCAAAGATTAGATCTAATTTAAAGGTTACATATATATACCACATCTGAACTGTATACATTCTAATCAGCTAATGGTCACTCCCTTGTTTAGTTAATATCTTTCTGGCCAAAGGGAGCAAGTTTTTTTGGTACTTCATATTCAGGGATTAGTATAAGGAGAAGATAATAATCACAATGACTTCCTCTAGTGGAAGAGAAGGTAGGCCGGCCATCTATATTGACTTAACAAATTTTACTAAAATAGTTGTATAAAATTTCTTTTAATTGCATCGGTATAGGGATGGTAGCTGCCAGTACCATTGTCCCACTTTTAGTTGTGGTTGCTACGGTAATGACTATATTGGTTGGAGTTATATGGAAATTTTCATGCTGCAAGAAACTTCGCCACCAAAGTGTAAAAAACAAACAGTCGAAATCTAAAATACTAAAGCGAATCAGTAAGGAAAGAATGAGAAATATAGAAGCACTAGATATATCTGAACCTGTAGTGGATGAAAGTAAGCTAGATGACCCTGGATACAAAAATACCTACCTTGCTCTGACCAATGACAACTACATAAATATAGAGAGTATCATAAACCATCACTTGCAGATGAATGATAGGACAAATCAATCGAAGGAACAGATTGCAGATTCTGATCAGATGTCACAAGAAAAGGTTACAGAGCCGATGTACGAGGAACCAAAACTAATGATTACTACGAACCCAAAACACAATAACAAGCCTGTTCAGAATGAGCCCAAGAAGGCCTTCATTGAGCTAGAACAGCAAAATGACTGTGATGGTTATGCTGTTATAGATGCCACGTCCCCCAGTCCCAAAAAGAAGAAACAGAGAAAATCTAAAACTGACAAGCTACAGCATGACACTGGTAAATCCTCAGATTTTGATGCGACTCACGTCTACGCCGTTTCTAATAAAGCAAAAAAGAAAAAGAGTAAGGATATGGTAGAGGAGGCAGCAGAAGAGATAGATGTTCCTCACTCTGATGCCACACCCCCCAGTCCCAAGTTTGCACCTCACTCTGATGCTACACCCCCCAGTCCCAAGGAGACAGACCAGTCCCATGAATACACAATTCCTGATACCAAAAAGAAGAAACAGAGAAAATCTAAAACTGACAAGCTACAGCACGACACTGGAAAATCCTCAGATCTTGATACGACTCATGGCAATGTTGTTGCTGATGAAAGAGAGAATAAGGATAGAGTAGAGGAGGCAGGAGAGGATGTTGGGTCATTTTGGGGACTTTGACTTGTTAACATTTAATAGACGTGTGATATTTTAAAGACATAGAGTTGTATTAAGAAGTAATGTGTGCTTCCTTTGTGAATTATACATCTCTTGATCAGCTAATTGATTACTTTGGGCCAGACCTTTGCTGTTGTAATGTTGTTGTGTATATAAATTAGAACCACCTACAATGCACCCTCTCAAGCCACAGCAGCACGTGACTCCTATGAGTAAGATTAATGAAACTTGATGGGTGATGGATGGGTGTCCTTGGTGATGGGTGAGTGTACTTGGTGATGGGTGGGTGTACTTGGTGATGGGTGGGTGTCCTTGGTGATGGGTGGGTGTCCTTGGTGATGGGTGGGTGTCCTTGGTGATGGGTGAGTGTCCTTGGTGATGGGTGGATGTCCTTGGTGATGGGTGAGTGTACTTGGTGATGGGTGGGTGTACTTGGTGATGGGTGGGTGTACTTGGTGATGGGTGAGTATCCTTGGTGATGGGTGGGTGTCCTTGGTGATGGGTGAGTGTCCTTGGTGATGGGTGAGTGTCCTTGGTGATGGGTGGGTGTCCCTGGTGATGGGTGAGTATCCTTGGTGATGGGTCAGTGTCCTTGGTGATGGGTGGGTGTCCCTGGTGATGGGTGAGTATCCTTGGTGATGAGCTTGCATCAGTACAGACATTATGTCTACAAATATTATTACACTTGGGGCCTATTCAATGAATATGATTATATTGACTTTTTATTTTGCTGACTGTATATGAACCACTGTATTAGTATTTGAGTCCTGCTGGAAACAAGGAATATAATTTTCTTAGGTAGATCCATTTTGGATGTTTTTTTTTCGATTGGACATTCAATCACTGCTCATATGAATCTTTAACACTATACACATCTCAAGTATTGTTTTCACCGCATCCTCCAGTAACCAAATATTCATAACATCTTTTGTGTCAAATTTCATAAAATGCATGTAAGACAGAATTGCATTACTTTCCCATGTAGTTATATCAATCTCTGATGTATCAGATGGTCCCAAATTGACCAGTGTCAGCATTCTACTGCTTATGTTGCCTATACTACACCATTTACAGTAGCTCCTGACCTATATAGTTTAGTGAGTGCTGCTGACGGTTGTTCTGGCAGACTATATCCTCTTACATTGATAACTACTGTTGTGCTCGGCCATGCGGTATACAGACCCAATTGTCTTAAAAGAGATCCTATTGAATGGTAAAGCACACATTAAAGAGGAGTGTCTACCAATCAACTTTATAAGTCATAAAATCACTCCTTTACTGAACTTACAACAGAAGGCAATATAAGTTTCCCTGATAAATCTCTTCCTCAGGATGAAGTAGATGAAGTGTATAAAACAGGAAGTTTCCTTGAGATGAGGAGATGAAGAACTTGTCTGCGCAGAAGAAGACTGCCAGTCATCATCACTTCGTAATTCCCTAGGACATAATAGACAAAGGAGATTAGGCAGAAACTGATATATATATATCATGAGTGGCATATATGTGTTGTTGACAGTAGCCACTCATGTACCAACCTGAGATAGTCTCCTTAACAGACACAACAAACACCACTACCAATATGGTACATCTATTGGGGAGCAGAGCATGAAGAAGGCGCGGTGGTGTGATAGCAATTGAGGTAAGATGACACTTTGTCATCACAGTGTGCTAAAATATGATACTATCACTATTACACATGAAGAAAAATTTTCATTCAAAAATAATAAAATCAGGTATCAATAAATATACTTTTTATTACACACATTTGTATGCTCATTGGATATCCCATTGTTGTGGCTTCGATAGCTCATTCTGTGCTGTTTGTTATTGTCTTTCTCAGTGTAACTGGAGCCATCTGGAGCAATGATCTCGGCTGGGTACGCCCACAGGCATCCAAACAGTACTCGTTGTTTATATAAGCGAGACCGATCGTGCTTTGATGTAGAGGACCAGTCAAGTAGGCTCTGTTAATTTTATTTGGCAAACTACTTGAAAGAGTCGGTGAGGCTGTCATTTTCCGGTCGCGGAAGGACAGAAATGACTGGGAGGGGAGTTGCTATTTTTCGTCTTTTCGTTTCTACGGCGGTATTGATCAACAATGTTGGAGGTACGTACATACACGACAATTACTGCACTGAATTTATCTTTCGCAGTACTCGCTCTTATATATAAGTTTTAAATTAGTCTCATGGTCTAACTGAATTCCTATATTCCTAGAGCTGCACTGGTAGAACAATAACCTTCAAATGCACTGCGACCATTTATCCGTTAGCCCTGTTTCAGTTCCTGATATCTGATAGAAGACTATTGCACCTAATTTCTTTCAATTTTTCTATATCATGATTGACTAGTATTGCAAGTTCCAACTCGTTTTCCTCCTTCAGGCTCTATCCCAATTAATCTGACTAACTATTATGTAACAAAACTAGCAAATCCCTTGGAAGGATATCTTAAGAACAATACTGTCTTCACAGAAGTCAACATGTGCACTAACTTTAAAAAGGAAAAAGGAGAAGACCTACGATTCTTTATTATGTGTCACCAATCTAATGGAACTGTACCACTGTTAATAGATGGTCAACTAGGGGAGGATCCTGTAATTAATGGCAGCTATCAGCTTAATAAGTTAAAGTATTACTATGCACTTGCAGATGCTATTACAAAACCATTTATTACTTTTGAAATTCCTGATAGCAATTGTGTACATCGTGCAAGTTTGACATTCTATGTAAACAAGACTTTTAATGCTTCTTTGCCACAAAGTTGGAAATTGAGATCCGGTTCAAATGACTCTGAAATGACTGACCATGAATACCACAGCAATAGCTCACAAAATGGTTCTCACGTCACAGTAAACTTGACATTGATAGAAGAAGTATGTCGAAAGTATTTTCGAATCAAATTGGTTTCTTGTAAAAATTGTTCACACTTTATTTATCTTGTCAGTGAAGTGCAGTTGTTTTCCAATCCCAAAGGTGAGTCCTTTGTGTAACCTGTCATTTGACATAGCTTACCATGTAGGCACCTTGGCCTCGCATTGCTTACATACTTTTCTGCATACTTGGGTTCAGTGAGTTGCTCTAATCTGATCCTGAGATGTAGGATGATATTGCAAGTGTAATTTGATATCACTGTTGTAACCTTTCTCATTACAGATACAGTCACTGCACCTAGCTCAACACCTGGTCTAGAACCTGGTTCAATATGGCCAGAATATGCCCTCCTACAGAAATATTTGCTCTATTTTGTGATTGGTGGTGGCCTCATTCTGCTGTGTCTTCTGCTAATATTAATCCTTTCCATTATATGTGCAGCCTATTGCACACTCAATCGGTGTCTGAGGATGAGAACTAAAATGATAACTGAAAAGAGAGCTATCTCTGAACAGACGGAAGAGGGAAATGAAAGATATAGCAGGTTCACTGTCACAGACGCTGTGGTTGCCGATCATGAGAGAGAGCAATCATTCAGTAGAGTTTCCGCTTTTTCTAAAACCACTTATTATTCAAAGGGCCCATCTGTGTCTGATGTACCGTCTCCTGACCACGCTGACATAGTGGATGACCCAAACTATGCGGTGGCTAGCGGGGGAAGACAGGTGGACGATCACAAAGATATAGACTACGACTCTTTACACTCGCTGGACAGTTCTTTGAGGCACATTCCCACTGTAGATGGATATGCCTATCTTAACAATGATGAAGACTGTCATGATAAGGAACCGACCTATGCCAACGATGTGATTATAAGTGAAATGCTGGCAAAGAGATCTCAATTGCAAGCCGTCCCTGCAGTCACAGACACTGCTTTTGGAGATCCCGAGTATGCAGAGATTGAGTTAAATACAGTTACTTCACGCACAAGACATCCTTATGCCATTGTAGATCCAAATCCTAGTGATGAGGATTCTAGTTAAAACATTATCACTTTATTGAGCACATCCTTTTAAAGTCTGCATATATACATTCCCTATACACACACATTTTGTATTTATGTATGCTTAAATTTGTAACTTGCTATTATGGATTTGATCATATAATTCTCCAGAATCAAACCTGAGCCACTTTTCTGAATAGTTATGTACAATATATAATGTTTTATAATACAGAAGGTGGGTCATGCAAGGTTATTTCTTCTTTTTTCCTTTCTTTTTATCTTTCTTTCCATCTCCTTCATCATCTCCTTTCAATGCCTTTGCCCTCTTCTTGCCCAGAGGCGTTTTATTCATATACCAGTTCTGTGACAACAATGATACTTTGTACAGTACATATACATATGTACGTATGTAAGTATGTATAATACATACATTATTAGAGTTTCCATACAATAAATGTATAACTAAATTACACTGGTTAAATGGGACTGGGCACATAAATGCTATTGCCTCTGAGGGCTACCAGGCCACACTTCCTAGATAGCTATGCATATGCAAGCACCAAGTCCTATGGGGTACGTGCATGTGATATGCTGCATATTCATACTTGGGTGCACACCTACATACAAGTTTACATAACATTGTGTATATAGTACAAACTGCAGACACCTAGTGGTTACTTTACAATGAAAGAAGGTGAATACAAATTAGTACAGATACATAGGGTTGCCAGGGGTAGGCACTGGGATGAATTAGTTCACCTGGAAAGCTACTTCTTCCTCCTTGTAGACAGGGTCAATCTTGGCCAGGGGGCCAACCAGCTCATTCACAACCAGGGGCTTTCGATGTAACTACATTTGTTAGACAATTAGTACTCCATTGGATAACAACAGGTACATGTATACATGTCTACTGTACATGTCAATCAGAATACGTACGTAGCTGTATACTCCCTATATATACATAGGTACATGACATGATGTAAATACGTACATAGTTATATGCACAGTACATATACATACATACATCCATATGATAGTTTAGATAAAAATTTAAACTAAGAAGTCCACAGTCTCATTAGGGAAGGTACAGCTTGAGTGAAGGCCATTACCTTGGAGCCATTTGTGTATATACCAATGTCAGAGAATACTTGTGTAGACTATGCACATACCTGATGTATACGTCTCTCTGTCAAGACCTGCTGTATGGTAGCATTGAGTTGTCCACCAGTATAGCCGTCGCTCACTTTGGCCAAGGAGCTGAGGTCCAAAGCATCTGTTATCTTTCCGCTATTTCTCAATATAAGACTGCGCCACAAAACTGTAGAGTGTTGAAGGCAGTGATTGTGCAACACATACTATACCAAACTGAGAGTGACGCACCAAATCTGGAGGCATAGTCAGGTCTGGGAACCATGATAATCCTCTGGTACATCCCGCATAGACCTTTAGCTTCAGCATCTGTCCATTGAGAGATGTAAGGGGTGTGGTGTCATTTAGAAGAGGGGTGTGGTCATTTAAATAAGAGGTGTGGTCACTTAGAAGGGATGTGGTCATTTAAATAAGAGGTGTGGTCACTTAGAAGGGGTATGGTCATTTAAATAAGAGGTGTGGTCACTTAGAAGGGGTGTGGTCAATGGACAGAAAAATGTGGGTCTCACCAAAAGGCTGTTTTGATGTGCCAATAATCATTACCCTGTCCTCGGGCTTCATGCCTTTCTTAACTATCTTTGGTAGGGGCTTCTTAAACCTCTTGGGATCTGTCTGCAACATAACCAAGTGACAAGTGTACTGTCAAATTGTTGCTGTATCCTGATTAAAATCTGTACCTTATCTGTCTTGGGAATCTTCTTCACAAACGTCCTCTCACAGTCGCCAACATACACCACAGAAGGGGGCCAAGCCTTGGCTACCTATGCAGCAGACATGTACAAAGGTGTAGCATATGTAGTCTGTTTTGAGCACAGACAACAGGTGTTGCCAGGGTGACGCATGTGGTGAAAGAAGAGCTAGTAGTACACAAAAGATATCAGACACTCCCACTGATCCAATATGTATAAACACAAATTGAGATTTCTGAAAGCACATTTTTGTGAGACAGATAGAGGTGTATGTACACTAATAAAGTGTACAGTAAGAATAATTGGTGTGTTAAATGTATTATGCAATAGTCAAAATACTTCAATATACATACATACATGTATGTACATATATATGTATGTACATATATAGCATACAGGACTACTGTAATTGTATAATTACTGTGGCTAACTTTGAATACTAAATGCAGCAACATTTCAAGACCCTTCTTGCCAGGGTATTTCCCTTGGAGGTTGGCAGGGGTGAGGTCAAACAGATTGGCCCCAACCTCCGAACAGATGGCGTGTACTAACATCTTCTTACCCACTCCTCTGGGACCAGTGACCAAGAGAGACTTGACATGAGGTGACTTCTCATGAACGGACTGTGATCCTGTGGAGAACAAGTGAAGAGTTTACATATATGGAAACAAATAGTTAAATATAATAAACAAATAGTTAAAATGGTGAAAGAATATGTAGAAGGACCCTCCCCCAGCATGTGTAGAAGGACCCTCCCCCCAGTATGTGTAGAAGGACCCTCCCCCCAGCATGTGTAGAAGGACCCTCCCCCAGCATGTGTAGAAGGACCCTCCCCCCAGCATATGTAGAAGGACCCTCCCCCCAGCATGTGTAGAAGGACCCTCCCCCCGGTATGTGTAGAAGGACCCTCCCCCCGGTGTCATGCCATCTTACCCAAGGGCAGAATGCACAACTCCTTGAGGACCTCTCTGACATCCCATAATGAGGGCATTGGCTCTATTCCCTGCTGTCTGAGTGTGGTTGCTAGGTAACTATTCAGAGATATAAAACACTTATATTTTTGATGGTGCATCTTTCAACTCTAAAACTAATTAGGTTAGCATACATACATACATACATACATGTACATTGTACGCACTTGTATTCCCCTTCATATTCAGCCATCTTAACCTTTGGGTATTTCACAATGACTCCCTCTCTAACCAGTTCCTCATACAAGGACTCTATGGATCTAAATAGAGCAATGACAGGTACAGTTGCATAATACACCTCAGTGTCCTATAAAAGTACACACTTTCCAGCTGTAAGGTCCTTCTCTTTCTTCTTTTTCCCTTTCTTCCCCTTTTTCTTTAAATAGAAACAATTGGACCTCAACGAGCATCACAGTTGAGGCTGTGTGACACACACAAATGTACACACCTTTCCCTTCTTCTTCTTCTTCTTTTTCCCCTTACCTCCTTTGTCTCTCTCTACGGCCTAAAAGTACGTTAGCAGAACTTTCCATTTTACTTGAAATCTTACACCGTATACATGTTATATGTACCAATTTTAAATTCTTCAGCTCTTCTCTCATTAAGCTGTCAACCTGAAGTCTAACCTCATCCTCAATTTCCTTCCTGTGAGGATAGGCAGATGAAGAGTGTGAAGACACTCACTCGTTCACCCTTGCACATATTTACCGCTTGTCATCTTTGATAATTTCAATGTCGTGCTTCTGTTGAAAGTTCATTAGTTCATTTCTGCCCTTCCACATGGCTGCATATTCCTTGGATCCCTCGTGTATGGTGGGCACATAGTGGGAGGGTGCCATCACAACCCCCTCATCCTCCTCCTGGCAAGCAACACATATAGATAAACAAGTTTGTGATAAACCACAACCATTTCACACAGAAAATGCCACACACCTCTCCCTTCTTCTTTTTGTCCTTTTTCCCTTTGTCCTTCTTCTTCTTCTTGTCTCCTTTATCCTTCTTTCCTTTCTTCCCTTTCTTGCCCTTCTTGCCATCCTAAACACAAGCCATGGACTGACAGATGCATGTAACACAATTGACAACACTTACATCTTCCTGCGGCTCCTACAATTATAAAGGAAAAGTGATCAAGTCAACTTGCTCAACAGAACCACTTCAGATATTAACACTCACTCCTTCTTGTCTCTGCTTAAATATGGCTAGGGAGCCACCTTCATCTTCATCAGGAAAATCAGGGAATTTCCCTTTTGCATCTCTATGTAGACATTCAATGTGAATGTGATGGCATTATAAGTCAAGTGTATGAGAAGCATTGAGTACCTGACTTCAATGAACCACTGCCTAATCTGGTCCTGCATTCTCTCCTGCATGTCAGGCCCCTCCACCTCCCTCAGGCGGTCCTTAACAGCTACCAGGGCCTCCTGGTACTCCCTCTCATATTGCTGCTGGACCTGCCTACGTTTGTCCTATTTCACATACATGTGTGTAGCATACATATTATTATACATATACACATACATACGTGTATGCATAATATATGTACACTGAAATGAGCATACGTATTTACTGTATTCATATACGTACGTAAACATGTGCATACGTAGGTATGTACATAATTAGGTGTAAAACTTTCTGCTTTGTAAAATTTAACTAACTGCTACTTGCTTTAATCTCTACTGTAAGCTATTATACGTAGTTACATGCATACATATACGTATGTAATTAAGTACCAGAAATCTGTGAGCTCCAGTGCGTACCTGTATCTTTTTGCTATGATATTCATCCGTGTTCTTTGGCTTGGGTTGGGGTAGAGGTCTCATACCGAGGAGGATCAGCTCGTCTGCTCTAACTTTAGCCGTCTCCTTCCTCTGCCAGTAGCCTCTCCAAATCTTCTGTATAACTGTAGCAGCCGTGTCTTGGTCAATCTTGGGAGGAACACGTAAATGGGCTAGTTTCTCCCTTTCTTCCTGTAACCTGAAGGAAAGAGGTCATCAGATAAAGCAAGACTATCACATTCACAGAGAAACAGTGAGGAACATATGTATAACAGCCTCTCAGATATCCGACCTAATCTCCCTCATCAGTTTGGTTCTTAATCTTCCTTGTCTTGCTCGCTCATGGACTTGGACCATCTGGACAGCTTCCTCTGTTGTCATGGCTGGTCCCTCTCCGACAGTCTTGTCCAAATCAGGTGGACCCAATCTAGCAAGAATTGTTCCCAAAAGCTTTTCTCTTTCTTTAATGGTTTTTGCATTCTCAGTTAAAAAGTATTTTGGAATAGGAATCTCTATGTCACTCTAAGCACACAAGTAGGTCCATATATAAATTAACATCACATTAATAATTCACCACAATTGGTTCTAGGAAAATGCAGTGGACTGGTGGGGTGGGCAGATATGTATGTACGTAGATAGGGGATAAATTATTGAGGTGTTGCTGTAACAGTACCAGTTTTGTATCTACATGAATGAGTAGCTAGCTCACAGGGGTCAGTTTAGTATCAGCTAAAATGTCGTCAAAATATTGAAATTCCAAAATTTCTAGTTTGACCATTTCATCTTTCAACTCCAGTATCCGCCCCATTGCTCCGTCCATTATGTGCCGTAAGAGTCTTCTCTTCTGAGGATGTACAATCTATTCATAAATGTATCATGTAGTAAGTGCAGCCACTGAAGATTGCTTGAAATGTGTCTATTTTACAAACTGAAACCTACTTGATCATAGCAATCGTCCAGTCGCTTAAATATCAAAATGTACTTGATATACATGCTGCCAAACTTCTGAAATGCAGCCACCTTATCCTGTTAGAGGTAGAAGGAGTAAAGGAAACCATTTCAGGAAGATGGAGGAGATAGCTTACCTTTTCAGGTTTAGGTGGAACTTTTGGGAGTTCAACATTAATCAAGTTATTTATGTCGACTTGGGCAGAAAGCCACATCGAATCGTACAAACTGTGCATAAGAAGATTTAAACAATCCATAGTTTCACTGTTAGCACAACACGTTTCTTAGCCTTAAAAATTAACCTGTGTGACATGTCTTCTGCACCGACCTAGGATGGTTTCCATGGAAGCGTAAAAATGGCGTGCGATGTGATTTCTCCAAAGATTACAGAACATAAGGAACTGAAGATAGAAAAATCGAAATATAACTTCCAACAAGTCGAGGATGAAGAGCTTATTCGCTCAAAAGGCTTGCTTCAGGTCCTTAATGAGCCATTCCTTCTAAAAGAGGGGTTGGTCGAGAAGGATGAAGACGAACTTGAAGTGATGTGTTTGGTGAATAGAAATATCAGCCTAATGGAAAGCTTTTCCATAATGCTACTGACCGAGCTGCGAGTTTGCAACCTTTCTGGAAATTACATTGCTGATCTAGGGCCACTCAGGGAATGCACAAAACTGGAAAAATTGGACGTCTCAGACAATCAAGTACGCTGCATCACGTGGGACCAGCTACTCTACAATATTGCTCCCTTATCAATCTAATAATGGCCTACATGCATTTGACCTGTCCCCTCTATGCTATGCTCTATGTCAAGTGTGTCATATCCGAATATGGTCACTATGCATCTTATCCTCTTAGGTAGCTCATTTGCCTCCAAAAGACTTCTGGAATAACCTTAAGCAACTTAAAATTATGTATCTCCATGGTAACCACTTGTATGTGGCCAAAGAACTGCTCTTCCTAGGTGGCTGTGAAAGGCTGCAAATCCTCACAGCCTACGACACTCCCGTCAGCCTGCAGAGGACATACAGACACACTCTAGTCAACGGGTGAGCAACGAGTACCAGAATACTGGACCACCTTCCTATACTGTACATACTGAGAATGTTCATATACTGTACATACTGAGAATGTTCATATACTGTACATACTGAGAATGTTCATATACTGTACATACTGAGAATGTTCATATACTGTACATATTGAGAGTATTCCTGTTCTGTATCTATAGGATACCGTCTCTGAAAGCTTTGGATGACTTGGTAATATCAGATGAAGAAATTATTGAAAACTTTCCATTAGAAGGGAAATTTGCTGCATATTCCATGTACTTCAAAGTCAACCTGTACCAGATAACTCCACCAGTAAGTATTCAAGTAATGGTCTCTCTCTAATACTTTTTCAATCAATTACCTACTACATCTGTGCTTCATAATTTAGACTGCAAGTTATGAGTCAGAAATGAAGCATTTTCATAGTTTAATGGCCACCATTAATCAGGTGTACACCCACCACTCTCCAGTGACCATCATCCAGAGGTACATCAGAGGCTGGCTGACCAGGAAGAAGCTTCGGCTACTAGGAGTGCCAATGTTTATGTAAGCTACATCAGAACATCACACTGCAGATCCTTCTTTGGATTAGGTATAGATAACTTAGTAAACATCAACACAGATATATATGTACATACGTCATTATATTGTAAGATGGCTGTGTACGTATATAGGGCTATGCATATGTACATACGTACATTATATTGTAAGATAGCTGTGTATATGGGGCTATGCATATGTACATACAGTGATAAGTGTGTACATAAGTTGTGTAATTGTTTTCTATTTTCCATTTATATTCAAGGATTTCCCAGAAAATGTCTTCCAAATCATCTGCAGAGAAACTAGGAAGAATGTTCCCTCAAACCAGCCCTACCAAAGTGTCTTTCAAGAGAGAGCCCAATGAAGATGGCTTACCAAAGGAAACTAAACTCCTCAAGTCGAGAGTAGTCAAAATAGGAGAAAAGGTTATTATAAAGACAAGTCCCAGACATAGCCCCAGAAAACAAGATCGCAGAGTAGATGTCAGCCATTTTCAGCAAGCTAGTATAATTGAAGACAAAATTAATGACAAACCATCCAAACAAAAGGTTCACATCAAAATAGACATTCAACTCTTACAAGACTCTGCCCTTTCTGAAGAAGATCCTCTTAGCCCACGATTATCTAATAAAGGTCAGTCAAGCTCGCCACACTCAGTCAATGCAGCAGAAAAGGATAAACAGGAAAAAGAGAAGGATTGCGCACTGAAGAGGAAGACACTAGGACACCAACTGACACTTCTTCAAGATGCTAGTAGCAGTACAGTGTCTTCTAGCAAACCTTCTGAAACTGTTGAAAGTGAAGTAAAAGAGCCTGAAAGTAATACTGAAAATGCAAGCCAAGGAGATATGCAAGTGTATGGCACTGAGGCTGAAATACAACATCATACACTGAGATTTACCCTCGCAGAGTCAAAGAAGTTGGATGGTCAAATTGTGAGAAATGGTGAAGCAGAAATTGAAGAGCTAAAAGCAAATCATAAGGCTGTTCCAGTAACTCCCCGCAGTGATGTCTTAATAAAGGACAAATTTGATTTTAGGAATGTCCATGGTTCAATGAACTTTTCCACTTTGGATTCTATTCAGAAGGCCTACACTAAAGTATTGCAGCAGCAAGAGAAGAGAAGACAGAAAGTGACCATAGAAAGTAGACTAAGAGAAAAAAATGAAGCACAGAGGAAGATTAGGGAATACCATTTAAAGAAACAGGAAGAAATTGAGAAATGGAAGGCCATCCACAAAGACTTGCTTGCCAGATCTAGAGAGGAAGCGTGTTTTGAGAGGTCCCTTAAAAGTGACATCCACAGTGAATTAGTACACCAGGCCCAACTTCAAGCAAAGGAAAGAACTCTAGAGGTTGACTTTGTTAACCAGTTTAACACACTCAATTCCACTCTATCAGATTCCTTGAAAAAGGAGGACTACAGAGTAAGAAAGGAAAGTCTTGCCTTTGCCAGAAAACTGAGAGTCAAGCAAGCTCAGCTCTCAGCAGTGGATGCCAAAACATGTTTACAATCTCAACTGCACGAGAGAGCTGAAGAGTTGAAGGCACGAGGCCGAGAAGACCGCTCAGAACTTATGAAAGAGAAGCACCGAGTACAAATCTGTCAGCTCAGCAGGGCCAAGGAAAAGGTAAATGCTGTCAAGTGTTCCCTTCCTGCTGTGACTTCAAGAGAAACACACAAAGTACAAATGAAGTATTCTCAGAGCAGAGAACACTATAGAATACCTTTACCATTGTCCTACAATAAGGAATGCGTGGGGCTTCCCCATAGCCCCCCAGAGGATGATGGAAACCAACCGGCAGCCATCAATGTGCTAAACCTAGCCATAGACTGTGGTCCACCTGGGTCCCTCACATCCAGCTTGTACGGTAACTTGCCACCAAGTCTCATACTTAAACACCGTTCATTTGAAATGGAGTGTGACAACTTTGTTAACCCCTGGACTGCTGGTTCCTATGTGTAACATCCTTTTAATGAATAATAACTACAGTATATATAATCTCTGTGTAACATGAAAATGTATAGGATGTTCTTATATTATAAGACACTATACATACATAGGTATATACCTGTTACAATAACAATGCAATTGTTGAATCATGACTGGTTTAGCATGTATGTGTTGGTATTGTTGATACTGTTTAAATTGTAAGTTACGTGGATAGACAGACTGTCTTAAACCATCCTGATGTACTGGTTTCCAGAAATTCTTGAAATTCTACACTTTCATTCTTCACCATCATGAAAGAATAGGAGACAGCGGAAGCCATCTTAGTGTCTGCCTGTTTCTTGCTACCTGGATGCGCAATAAACAATTGTTTAGAACCCTTTAATATTTTCTTGCAGTGGTGACGACATATTAACTTCTCTCCCACAATTGCTACACGTGTTTGGTACCTCAAGGAAGTACCAATGTGAGTGTTTGAGTCTTCATGATCGACCCAAGTCATGTTCATGGCAAAGAGGGCTTCGTTTAGCCTTAACTGGTCATCCACCTCTTTTTTGGGCCTCCTGCTCAACTCATCAAATAGGTACTCTGCATGCAAAAAGAAAGTTATTGTACATCTTTCAATTTCTGGTTAATCTATCAATTATCACTCTAATAATCATCATCATTGTGTATTAGCTTGTAGCCAATTCTGTCAAATAAATTTGTTTTATGTTCCAATACACACATGTTTAATTACTTGTATTTGGGGCATATTTGTATATTGCAGTTCCAGCACAACCTGTAAATCCCCACATGTCTCGAATAGGGTGTGGAAACCTTCCAACACCAATGATAATATCCACATCAAACTCTTCTAGTAAAAGAAACGGATCTCTAAAAACAATGGCATCTGAATCAATAATCATTACATTCCATCCTTTGAGAAGTATATAGTGTGTAAGGAGAGAACGAGCCATCCATAATAATCTCTTCTCAATGGTGACAGACTTAAGGACATCACTGTTGTCATAAAAATGAACAAAATATCAAAGTGAAGGTATTTAAGCAGATATACGTATATAAACACAGTTAAGAGATATACTTACTCAATATTCAGATGTATCGAGTTGATTCCTTTGCTTTTAAAGTATCTGCTATGTGATTGGTCAGTGTTTATCAACAAGACGTGATTGAGGAGTTCTGGTACATGGTTGTATAAGTTACAAAGCCAGTTAACCACCACAATGTCATAATCCCTATTACTTATGATTATCATTATGTTCCTCTTTTTACTGGTTGCATATATTCTCTCTAGAGTGCTATCAATGGCTTCAAATACTGAAGCATTAAGATAATCTCTCTTAGTTGACCTGGGATTAGGCACTTCTGGCAGTAGAGGCTCATTTACCTCAAATTCACTTTCAGATAGCTTATGTACAAATTGCCTATTACTAATTATACAGAATAAAAAATATATAGATGCTATCAATGACATTCCCAAAAATATTTTCCTCAATTTCAAATATTTCTGATAAGACATCTCTTCAAGCTATATATTCTCACACTGGTGATGATAATAGCGTGTGGCTGCAGAAAGAGATACAGCGAATAGTACTTAACGT
The DNA here is from genome assembly GCA_947172415.1 of Chondrosia reniformis. NCBI lineage: Eukaryota > Metazoa > Porifera > Demospongiae > Chondrillida > Chondrillidae > Chondrosia > Chondrosia reniformis. The sequence continues at coordinate 6,524,631 of OX359201.1, read as the reverse complement.
CAATTAGTATAGGGTTACTGAGGGGTTGCCCGTGCTATCTATAGCTAGTGTTGCTAGATAAACCTTACCTCGTTGTTAACAAAACACAACTGACGTGTCTCTATGCTAAAGGTATTCTTAAGATTCTATCATTCGAGTAGGCAGGCGTATTGAATGGATTATGCGCTAGAAACTTACCGGGGTAAAACTGATATAGCAAATCGCTTCAGCCAGAGATATTCTGGTATTCCAAAAGAATTCTGCACCTTTCAATGTACTACTCCACTCCTCGGTCACACATCAAGGTTTGATGAAAGGTATATTGTAATTTCTGCAACAAACCTTTCTCCACCGTCCCAGAATTCAGACCGTTTTAAATAGCGCTCACAGAGGCTTCTAATACCACGTCTTCAATAGTCCCTTGACACGTCGTAACATCATGCATACTAGGCGGCTTTGTATATAACTTTCACATTCCAATTAGTTGTAAAAACAGATTCTGAAGGAACCGGAAACGAAACAGAGCTATTATATTCGATGATGTGTATACACCCAAAATGTTAAATTAAGTCTGAACTTTATAAGTTCATTCAACTTCACTCGAATCAATCAAAAACTTTTATTGTACATGTACAAGAACTGAAGGAGGAGTTTGTCATGAGAACAAACAAACAGAGAACCTGTGCATTTAGCTAGCTGCATGCATATGGCTAGAGAGTAAGCTATGGGATGGTGGATAAAGGAATTCATGATCATTTTTTGCATTTCTGTTGTCTCTTTATACTGCATGCATGGAAAACTGACTCTTCTAAGTATTTATCCTTTAGCCTAATTCATGCATGAACTAAACATACCTATCACAATCATTATATACCCCTTGCACACGCCTCCTCCTACTGATGATGCTGGTTGGACTTGTACAGAGTATATATATCTCTGTATCCAATCCTTCAAAAAATCCTTAAGTTAGTGCTTTTTACTATTAAATGGGTTCGTCTTCAAGCTCTTGTTGAAGGAAATCCCTATAGCTTTGGCTAAACTCATGCGTGTAAACCTGTGTTGTTGCTAGAAGGCTGGTCTGATAAGTATATGCAATGGTCTGAGGAGCCATAATTATATATAGGTGTCCCCAAAAAATTTACCATCTTTCAACCCACACAGTCAGGGTATTTCCCTGTGAATCCTGAGATAGACTTTAAGATTCATATCTCTCCATTTGGCAGAGTTACAGCACTGAATGTACTTTAAATTACTGCTATACGAAGTTAATGTATGGTGAGAGATAGGGTAAATTTGAGTAGATATCAAAATTTGCAAAACTCATTGGTACCCTTTAATACATGCCTGTGAATATTGAGATAGAGTTTAAGATTCATATCTCTCCATTTGGCAGAGTTACAGCACTGAATGTACTTTAAATTACTTCTATAGGAAGTTAATGTATGGTGAGAGATAGGGCAAATTTGTGTAGATATCAAAATTTGCAAAACTCATTGGAAGCCTTTCATACATCCCTGTGAATATTGAGATAGAGTTTAAGATTCATATCTCTCCATTTGGCAGAGTTACAGCACTCTAATGTACATAAAATTTCTACTATACGACCTTTTAATGGTGTAGCATTTATATCGTGCGATACTATTATGGAAATTATCGGCACACCAAAGTTGAAATGTTTTGACATGAATGGGCAACTAGAAACACGCAGAGACAGTCCAGAACGCAGCTATCAGAAGGTATTTATATAGAGGCAGGTAGCCATTATGCTATTACAGCAATTGAGATTGAGTGTGGCTGGTTATACTAGTTTACGTTCATATCGGAACACCTCTCGCTAAAATCGTTTCTACATGGGACCAGAAAAGTTGTTCTCCTCCGCTAATCAAGACACTTACAGGATTCTATCCATTTTTCCCGGTTTCTAGATGAACCACAAATACTGGATATACCTTTAAAATGGCTTGGAACGATGCACTGATCCCGAATTAACTTGGTATATTTTGACTACATTTTTCTCGCAAATACCCTATTCTTAAGTATGGAATAGCGCCAACCACAATCGTTTCCTTTTGAAATTTTGTTGTTTAAATAGAAGCGCAAAACCTTATAAAGTAGGCCTACCTGGACACATCCCTATGGTGGTAGCGGTTCCCATAGGGGTTGGTAGCGCTTAGACTCTGAAGCTGTCTCCTAATCGGTTGGTGCCATAGAGACGTGCTCACCAATAATCCGGATTTCGGGGGGGTTCCACGTAATGTGGGATTGGCATCTGATATCTTAGGATTCATATGAGTCGGCCATATCGAGAAGAACTGGTTCTTCTCACGCAAGTGACACCCAAAGCTCAACTCGGCAGAGCGTTACCACCGATCCCGGCCTCTGAGCGTCGTGGATGGTAGCGTTCGGTATGGTCCAACTTTTTTTCTTTGGAGTTTCGTTGGCCGTCGATTGGCAAAATTTCACTTTAACGACATCCATATAATATATATGGATAGATACTGCTTCAACAACAATCAAGTACTACACAGTGCATATCCATGTGTATAAGAAATCTTTCAAAGAGTTCTAATTTTCAGAAATATATACAGTACCGCATTTCACTTTTATACCTACTCAAGGTCGGCCATTTATAGCATTACACAATTAGGGTTAGTTAATGTATGGTGAGATATAGGGCAAATTTGAGTAGATATCAAAATTTGCAAAACTCATTGGAAGCCTTTAATACATCCCTGTGAATATTGAGATAGAGTTTAAGATTCATATCTCTCCATTTGGCAGAGTTACAGCACTGAATGTACTTTAAATTACTGCTATACGAAGTTAATGTACGTATGGTGAGAGATAGGGCAAATTTGAGTAGATATCAAAATTTGCAAAACTCATTGGAAGCCTTTCATACATCCCTGTGAATATTGAGATAGAGTTTAAGATTCATATCTCTCCATTTGGCAGAGTTACAGCACTGAATGTACTTTAAATTACTGCTATACGAAGTTAATGTATGGTGAGATATAGGGCAAATTTGTGTAGATATCAAAATTTGCAAAACTCATTGGTACCCTTTAATACATGCCTGTGAATATTGAGATAGAGTTTAAGATTCATATCTCTCCATTTGGCAGAGTTACAGCACTGAATGTACTTTAAATTACTTCTATACGAAGTTAATGTATGGTGAGATATAGGGCAAATTTGTGTAGATATCAAAATTTGCAAAACTCATTGGAAGCCTTTCATACATCCCTGTGAATATTGAGATAGAGTTTAAGATTCATATCTCTCCATTTGGCAGAGTTACAGCACTGAATGTACTTTAAATTACTGCTATACGAAGTTAATGTATGGTGAGAGATAGGGCAAATTTGAGTAGATATCAAAATTTGCAAAACTCATTGGAAGCCTTTCATACATCCCTGTGAATATTGAGATAGAGTTTAAGATTCATATCTCTCCATTTGGCAGAGTTACAGCACTGAATGTACTTTAAATTACTTCTATACGAAGTTAATGTATGGTGAGAGATAGGGCAAATTTGAGTAGATATCAAAATTTGCAAAACTCATTGGAAGCCTTTCATACATCCCTGTGAATATTGAGATAGAGTTTAAGATTCATATCTCTCCATTTGGCAGAGTTACAGCACTGAATGTACTTTAAATTACTGCTATACGAAGTTAATGTATGGTGAGAGATAGGGCAAATTTGTGTAGATATCAAAATTTGCAAAACTCATTGGAAGCCTTTCATACATCCCTGTGAATATTGAGATAGAGTTTAAGATTCATATCTCTCCATTTGGCAGAGTTACAGCACTGAATTTACTTTAAGTTACTGCTATACGAAGTTAATGTATGGTGAGAGATAGGGCAAATTTGAGTAGATATCAAAATTTGCAAAACTCATTGGAAGCCTTTAATACATCCCTGTGAATATTGAGATAGAGTTTAAGATTCATATCTCTCCATTTGGCAGAGTTACAGCACTGAATTTACTTTAAGTTACTGCTATACGAAGTTAATGTATGGTGAGAGATAGGGCAAATTTGAGTAGATATCAAAATTTGCAAAACTCATTGGAAGCCTTTCATACATCCCTGTGAATATTGAGATAGAGTTTAAGATTCATATCTCTCCATTTGGCAGAGTTACAGCACTGAATGTACTTTAAATTACTGCTATACGAAGTTAATGTATGGTGAGAGATAGGGCAAATTTGAGTAGATATCAAAATTTGCAAAACTCATTGGTACCCTTTAATACATCTCTGTGAATATTGAGATAGAGTTTAAGATTCATATCTCTCCATTTGGCAGAGTTACAGCACTGAATTTACTTTAAGTTACTGCTATACGAAGTTAATGTACGTATGGTGAGAGATAGGGCAAATTTGTGTAGATATCAAAATTTGCAAAACTCATTGGAAGCCTTTCATACATCCCTGTGAATATTGAGATAGAGTTTAAGATTCATATCTCTCCATTTGGCAGAGTTACAGCACTGAATGTACTTTAAATTACTGCTAATTAGTGCTATACGAAGTTAATGTATGGTGAGAGATAGGGCAAATTTGAGTAGATATCAAAATTTGCAAAACTCATTGGAAGCCTTTCATACATCCCTGTGAATATTGAGATAGAGTTTAAGATTCATATCTCTCCATTTGGCAGAGTTACAGCACTGAATGTACTTTAAATTACTGCTATACGAAGTTAATGTATGGTGAGAGATAGGGCAAATTTGAGTAGATATCAAAATTTGCAAAACTCATTGGAAGCCTTTCATACATCCCTGTGAATATTGAGATAGAGTTTAAGATTCATATCTCTCCATTTGGCAGAGTTACAGCACTGAATGTACTTTAAATTACTTCTATACGAAGTTAATGTATGGTGAGAGATAGGGCAAATTTGAGTAGATATCAAAATTTGCAAAACTCATTGGAAGCCTTTCATACATCCCTGTGAATATTGAGATAGAGTTTAAGATTCATATCTCTCCATTTGGCAGAGTTACAGCACTGAATGTACTTTAAATTAATTCTATACGAAGTTAATGTATGGTGAGAGATAGGGCAAATTTGAGTAGATATCAAAATTTGCAAAACTCATTGGAAGCCTTTCATACATCCCTGTGAATATTGAGATAGAGTTTAAGATTCATATCTCTCCATTTGGCAGAGTTACAGCACTGAATGTACTTTAAATTACTGCTATACGAAGTTAATGTATGGTGAGAGATAGGGCAAATTTGAGTAAATATCAAAATTTGCAAAACTCATTGGAAGCCTTTCATACATCCCTGTGAATATTGAGATAGAGTTTAAGATTCATATCTCTCCATTTGGCAGAGTTACAGCACTGAATGTACTTTAAATTACTGCTATACGAAGTTAATGTATGGTGAGAGATAGGGCAAATTTGAGTAGATATCAAAATTTGCAAAACTCATTGGAAGCCTTTCATACATGCCTGTGAATCTTGAGATAGAGTTTAAGATTCATATCTCTCCATTTGGCAGAGTTACAGCACTGAATGTACTTTAAATTACTGCTATACGAAGTTAATGTATGGTGAGAGATAGGGCAAATTTGAGTAGATATCAAAATTTGCAAACTCATTGAAAGCCTTTCATACATCCCTGTGAATATTGAGATAGAGTTTAAGATTCATATCTCTCCATTTGGCAGAGTTACAGCACTGAATGTACTTTAAATTACTGCTATACGAAGTTAATGTATGGTGAGAGATAGGGCAAATTTGAGTAGATATCAAAATTTGCAAGACTCATTGGTACCCTTTAATACATCCCTGTGAATATTGAGATAGAGTTTAAGATTCATATCTCTCCATTTGGCAGAGTTACAGCACTCTAATGTACATAAAATTTCTACTATACGACCTTTTAATGGTGTAGCATTTATATCGTGCGATACTATTATGGAAATTATCGGCACACCAAAGTTGAAATGTTTTGACATGAATGGGCAACTAGAAACACGCAGAGACAGTCCAGAACGCAGCTATCAGAAGGTATTTATATAGAGGCAGGTAGCCATTATGCTATTACAGCAATTGAGATTGAGTGTGGCTGGTTATACTAGTTTACGTTCATATCGGAACACCTCTCGCTAAAATCGTTTCTACATGGGACCAGAAAAGTTGTTCTCCTCCGCTAATCAAGACACTTACAGGATTCTATCCATTTTTCCCGGTTTCTAGATGAACCACAAATACTGGATATACCTTTAAAATGGCTTGGAACGATGCACTGATCCCGAATTAACTTGGTATATTTTGACTACATTTTTCTCGCAAATACCCTATTCTTAAGTATGGAATAGCGCCAACCACAATCGTTTCCTTTTGAAATTTTGTTGTTTAAATAGAAGCGCAAAACCTTATAAAGTAGGCCTACCTGGACACATCCCTATGGTGGTAGCGGTTCCCATAGGGGTTGGTAGCGCTTAGACTCTGAAGCTGTCTCCTAATCGGTTGGTGCCATAGAGACGTGCTCACCAATAATCCGGATTTCGGGGGGGTTCCACGTAATGTGGGATTGGCATCTGATATCTTAGGATTCATATGAGTCGGCCATATCGAGAAGAACTGGTTCTTCTCACGCAAGTGACACCCAAAGCTCAACTCGGCAGAGCGTTACCACCGATCCCGGCCTCTGAGCGTCGTGGATGGTAGCGTTCGGTATGGTCCAACTTTTTTTCTTTGGAGTTTCGTTGGCCGTCGATTGGCAAAATTTCACTTTAACGACATCCATATAATATATATGGATAGATACTGCTTCAACAACAATCAAGTACTACACAGTGCATATCCATGTGTATAAGAAATCTTTCAAAGAGTTCTAATTTTCAGAAATATATACAGTACCGCATTTCACTTTTATACCTACTCAAGGTCGGCCATTTATAGCATTACACAATTAGGGTTAGTTAATGTATGGTGAGATATAGGGCAAATTTGTGTAGATATCAAAATTTGCAAAACTCATTGGAAGCCTTTCATACATCCCTGTGAATATTGAGATAGAGTTTAAGATTCATATCTCTCCATTTGGCAGAGTTACAGCACTGAATGTACTTTAAATTACTGCTATACCAAGTTAAGGTATGGTGAGAGATAGGGCAAATTTGAGTAGATATCAAAATTTGCAAAACTCATTGGTACCCTTTAATACATCCCTGTGAATATTGAGATAGAGTTTAAGATTCATATCTCTCCATTTGGCAGAGTTACAGCACTGAATGTACTTTAAATTACTTCTATACGAAGTTAATGTATGGTGAGAGATAGGGCAAATTTGAGTAGATATCAAAATTTGCAAAACTCATTGGAAGCCTTTCATACATCCCTGTGAATATTGAGATAGAGTTTAAGATTCATATCTCTCCATTTGGCAGAGTTACAGCACTGAATGTACTTTAAATTACTGCTATACGAAGTTAATGTACGTATGGTGAGAGATAGGGCAAATTTGAGTAGATATCAAAATTTGCTAAACTCATTGGTACCCTTTAATACATGCCTGTGAATATTGAGATAGAGTTTAAGATTCATATCTCTCCATTTGGCAGAGTTACAGCACTGAATGTACTTTAAATTACTTCTATACGAAGTTAATGTATGGTGAGAGATAGGGCAAATTTGAGTAGATATCAAAATTTGCAAAACTCATTGGAAGCCTTTCATACATCCCTGTGAATATTGAGATAGAGTTTAAGATTCATATCTCTCCATTTGGCAGAGTTACAGCACTGAATGTACTTTAAATTACTGCTATACGAAGTTAATGTATGGTGAGATATAGGGCAAATTTGTGTAGATATCAAAATTTGCAAAACTCATTGGAAGCCTTTCATACATCCCTGTGAATATTGAGATAGAGTTTAAGATTCATATCTCTCCATTTGGCAGAGTTACAGCACTGAATTTACTTTAAATTACTGCTATACGAAGTTAATGTATGGTGAGAGATAGGGCAAATTTGAGTAGATATCAAAATTTGCAAAACTCATTGGTACCCTTTAATACATCCCTGTGAATATTGAGATAGAGTTTAAGATTCATATCTCTCCATTTGGCAGAGTTACAGCACTGAATGTACTTTAAATTACTTCTATACGAAGTTAATGTATGGTGAGAGATAGAGCAAATTTGTGTAGATATCAAAATTTGCAAAACTCATTGGAAGCCTTTCATACATCCCTGTGAATATTGAGATAGAGTTTAAGATTCATATCTCTCCATTTGGCAGAGTTACAGCACTGAATGTACTTTAAATTACTGCTATACGAAGTTAATGTATGGTGAGAGATAGGGCAAATTTGAGTAGATATCAAAATTTGCAAAACTCATTGGAAGCCTTTCATACATCCCTGTGAATATTGAGATAGAGTTTAAGATTCATATCTCTCCATTTGGCAGAGTTACAGCACTGAATTTACTTTAAATTACTGCTATACGAAGTTAATGTATGGTGAGAGATAGGGCAAATTTGAGTAGATATCAAAATTTGCAAAACTCATTGGAAGCCTTTCATACATCCCTGTGAATATTGAGATAGAGTTTAAGATTCATATCTCTCCATTTGGCAGAGTTACAGCACTGAATGTACTTTAAATTACTGCTATACCAAGTTAATGTATGGTGAGAGATAGGGCAAATTTGAGTAGATATCAAAATTTGCAAAACTCATTGGAAGCCTTTCATACATCCCTGTGAATATTGAGATAGAGTTTAAGATTCATATCTCTCCATTTGGCAGAGTTACAGCACTGAATGTACTTTAAATTACTTCTATACGAAGTTAATGTATTGGTGAGAGATAGGGCAAATTTGTGTAGATATCAAAATTTGCAAAACTCATTGGAAGCCTTTCATACATCCCTGTGAATATTGAGATAGAGTTTAAGATTCATATCTCTCCATTTGGCAGAGTTACAGCACTGAATGTACTTGAAATTACTGCTATACGAAGTTAATGTATGGTGAGAGATAGGGCAAATTTGAGTAGATATCAAAATTTGCAAAACTCATTGGTACCCTTTAATACATGCCTGTGAATATTGAGATAGAGTTTAAGATTCATATCTCTCCATTTGGCAGAGTTACAGCACTGAATGTACTTTAAATTACTTCTATACGAAGTTAATGTATGGTGAGATATAGGGCAAATTTGAGTAGATATCAAAATTTGCAAAACTCATTGGAAGCCTTTAATACATCCCTGTGAATATTGAGATAGAGTTTAAGATTCATATCTCTCCATTTGGCAGAGTTACAGCACTGAATGTACTTTAAATTACTGCTATACGAAGTTAATGTACGTATAGTGAGAGATAGGGCAAATTTGTGTAGATATCAAAATTTGCAAAACTCATTGGAAGCCTTTCATACATCCCTGTGAATATTGAGATAGAGTTTAAGATTCATATCTCTCCATTTGGCAGAGTTACAGCACTGAATTTACTTTAAATTACTTCTATACGAAGTTAATGTATGGTGAGAGATAGGGCAAATTTGAGTAGATATCAAAATTTGCAAAACTCATTGGTACCCTTTAATACATTCCTGTGAATATTGAGATAGAGTTTAAGATTCATATCTCTCCATTTGGCAGAGTTACAGCACTGAATGTACTTTAAATTACTGCTATACGAAGTTAATGTATGGTGAGAGATAGGGCAAATTTGAGTAGATATCAAAATTTGCAAAACTCATTGGAAGCCTTTCATACATCCCTGTGAATATTGAGATAGAGTTTAAGATTCATATCTCTCCATTTGGCAGAGTTACAGCACTGAATGTACTTTAAATTACTGCTATACGAAGTTAATGTAAGGTGAGATATAGTGCAAATTTGTGTAGATATCAAAATTTGCAAAACTCATTGGAAGCCTTTCATACATCCCTGTGAATATTGAGATAGAGTTTAAGATTCATATCTCTCCATTTGGCAGAGTTACAGCACTGAATGTACTTTAAATTACTGCTATACGAAGTTAATGTATGGTGAGAGATAGGGCAAATTTGAGTAGATATCAAAATTTGCAAAACTCATTGGTACCCTTTAATACATGCCTGTGAATATTGAGATAGAGTTTAAGATTCATATCTCTCCATTTGGCAGAGTTACAGCACTGAATGTACTTTAAATTACTTCTATACGAAGTTAATGTATGGTGAGAGATAGGGCAAATTTGAGTAGATATCAAAATTTGCAAAACTCATTGGAAGCCTTTCATACATCCCTGTGAATATTGAGATAGAGTTTAAGATTCATATCTCTCCATTTGGCAGAGTTACAGCACTGAATGTACTTTAAATTACTTCTATACGAAGTTAATGTATGGTGAGAGATAGGGCAAATTTGAGTAGATATCAAAATTTGCAAAACTCATTGGAAGTCTTTCATACATCCCTGTGAATATTGAGATAGAGTTTAAGATTCATATCTCTCCATTTGGCAGAGTTACAGCACTGAATTTACTTTAAATTACTGCTATACGAAGTTAATGTATGGTGAGAGATAGGGCAAATTTGAGTAGATATCAAAATTTGCAAAACTCATTGGAAGCCTTTCATACATCCCTGTGAATATTGAGATAGAGTTTAAGATTCATATCTCTCCATTTGGCAGAGTTACAGCACTGAATGTACTTTAAATTACTTCTATACGAAGTTAATGTATGGTGAGAGATAGGGCAAATTTGTGTAGATATCAAAATTTGCAAAACTCATTGGAAGCCTTTCATACATCCCTGTGAATATTGAGATAGAGTTTAAGATTCATATCTCTCCATTTGGCAGAGTTACAGCACTCTAATGTACATAAAATTTCTACTATACGACCTTTTAATGGTGTAGCATTTATATCGTGCGATACTATTATGGAAATTATCGGCACACCAAAGTTGAAATGTTTTGACATGAATGGGCAACTAGAAACACGCAGAGACAGTCCAGAACGCAGCTATCAGAAGGTATTTATATAGAGGCAGGTAGCCATTATGCTATTACAGCAATTGAGATTGAGTGTGGCTGGTTATACTAGTTTACGTTCATATCGGAACACCTCTCGCTAAAATCGTTTCTACATGGGACCAGAAAAGTTGTTCTCCTCCGCTAATCAAGACACTTACAGGATTCTATCCATTTTTCCCGGTTTCTAGATGAACCACAAATACTGGATATACCTTTAAAATGGCTTGGAACGATGCACTGATCCCGAATTAACTTGGTATATTTTGACTACATTTTTCTCGCAAATACCCTATTCTTAAGTATGGAATAGCGCCAACCACAATCGTTTCCTTTTGAAATTTTGTTGTTTAAATAGAAGCGCAAAACCTTATAAAGTAGGCCTACCTGGACACATCCCTATGGTGGTAGCGGTTCCCATAGGGGTTGGTAGCGCTTAGACTCTGAAGCTGTCTCCTAATCGGTTGGTGCCATAGAGACGTGCTCACCAATAATCCGGATTTCGGGGGGGTTCCACGTAATGTGGGATTGGCATCTGATATCTTAGGATTCATATGAGTCGGCCATATCGAGAAGAACTGGTTCTTCTCACGCAAGTGACACCCAAAGCTCAACTCGGCAGAGCGTTACCACCGATCCCGGCCTCTGAGCGTCGTGGATGGTAGCGTTCGGTATGGTCCAACTTTTTTTCTTTGGAGTTTCGTTGGCCGTCGATTGGCAAAATTTCACTTTAACGACATCCATATAATATATATGGATAGATACTGCTTCAACAACAATCAAGTACTACACAGTGCATATCCATGTGTATAAGAAATCTTTCAAAGAGTTCTAATTTTCAGAAATATATACAGTACCGCATTTCACTTTTATACCTACTCAAGGTCGGCCATTTATAGCATTACACAATTAGGGTTAGTTAATGTATGGTGAGATATAGGGCAAATTTGTGTAGATATCAAAATTTGCAAAACTCATTGGAAGCCTTTCATACATCCCTGTGAATATTGAGATAGAGTTTAAGATTCATATCTCTCCATTTGGCAGAGTTACAGCACTGAATGTACTTTAAATTACTTCTATACGAAGTTAATGTATGGTGAGAGATAGGGCAAATTTGTGTAGATATCAAAATTTGCAAAACTCATTGGAAGCCTTTCATACATCCCTGTGAATATTGAGATAGAGTTTAAGATTCATATCTCTCCATTTGGCAGAGTTACAGCACTGAATTTACTTTAAATTACTGCTATACGAAGTTAATGTATGGTGAGAGATAGGGCAAATTTGAGTAGATATCAAAATTTGCAAAACTCATTGGAAGTCTTTCATACATCCCTGTGAATATTGAGATAGAGTTTAAGATTCATATCTCTCCATTTGGCAGAGTTACAGCACTGAATGTACTTTAAATTACTGCTATACCAAGTTAATGTATGGTGAGAGATAGGGCAAATTTGAGTAGATATCAAAATTTGCAAAACTCATTGGAAGCCTTTCATACATCCCTGTGAATATTGAGATAGAGTTTAAGATTCATATCTCTCCATTTGGCAGAGTTACAGCACTGAATTTACTTTAAATTACTTCTATACGAAGTTAATGTATGGTGAGATACGTATAGGGCAAATTTGAGTAGATATCAAAATTTGCAAAACTCATTGGAAGCCTTTCATACATCCCTGTGAATATTGAGATAGAGTTTAAGATTCATATCTCTCCATTTGGCAGAGTTACAGCACTGAATGTACTTTAAATTACTGCTATACGAAGTTAATGTATGGTGAGAGATAGGGCAAATTTGAGTAGATATCAAAATTAGCAAGACTTATTGGAAGCCTTTCATACATGCCTGTGAATATTGAGATAGAGTTTAAGATTCATATCTTTCCATTTGGCAGAGTTACAGCACTGAATTTACTTTAAATTACTTCTATACGAAGTTAATGTATGGTGAGAGATAGAGCAAATTTGAGTAGATATCAAAATTTGCAAGACTTTTTGGAAGCCTTTCATACATCCCTGTGAATATTGAGATAGAGTTTAAGATTCATATCTCTCCATTTGGCAGAGTTATAGCACTCTAATGTACATAAAATTTCTACTATACGACCTTTTAACTGTGTAGCATTTATATCGTGCGATACTATTATGGAAATTATCGGCATACCAAAGTTGAAATGTTTTGACATGAATGGGGCAACTAGAAACACGCAGAGACAGTCCAGAACGCAGCTATCAGAAGGTATTTATATAGAGGCAGGTAGCCATTATGCTATTACAGCAATTGAGATTGAGTGTGGCTGGTTATACTAGTTTACGTTCATATCGGAACACCTCTCGCTAAAATCGTTTCTACATGGGACCAGAAAAGTTGTTCTCCTCCGCTAATCAAGACACTTACAGGATTCTACCCATTTTTCCCGGTTTCTAGATGAACCACAAATACTGGATATACCTTTAAAATGGCTTGGAACGATGCACTGATCCCGAATTAACTTGGTATAATTTGACTACATTTTTCTCGCAAATACCCTATTCTTAAGTATGGAATAGCGCCAACCACAATCGTTTCCTTTTGAAATTTTGTTGTTTAAATAGAAGCGCAAAACCTTATAAAGTAGGCCTACCTGGACACATCCCTATGGTGGTAGCGGTTCCCATAGGGGTTGGTAGCGCTTAGACTCTGAAGCTGTCTCCTAATCGGTTGGTGCCATAGAGACGTGCTCACCAATAATCCGGATTTCGGGGGGGTTCCACGTAATGTGGGATTGGCATCTGATATCTTTAAGTATTCATATGAGTCGGCCATATCGAGAAGAACTGGTTCTTCTCACGCAAGTGACACCCAAAGCTCAACTCGGCAGAGCGTTACCACCGATCCCGGCCTCTGAGCGTCGTGGATGGTAGCGTTCGGTATGGTCCAACTTTTTTTCTTTGGAGTTTCGTTGGCCATCGATTGGCAAAATTTCACTTTGACATCCATATAATCAGAAATTCCCAGAAATGTTCCACATGCATGTATATATTATGTATGTTTGTAGGTTAAATGTATTTCTTATATAATTTGTATTTTTAATGAAGTTAAAGTTGAATATTGTGTCTCTTATTGGTCCCCTAATTACCAATACAAATGCATGATATAATTGTACTGTACTATAATGTAGGCGATAGTATATATACTCCAGCTAGAGCACCTGCAGGTGTATACGTATGTATATATTCAATTTATGACGCAATCTTTGCATTGTGCAAAATCACTTGGTTATAGAAAAATGTATAATAAAATAAAGCAAAACTTACAATTATGATACAATAGTATTAAAAGCAGGCATAACTTCACATTGTATAGAAAATGTTCTTTTTTTGCCTTTTTCTGAAACAACAGGCAAGCAGACCAGCACAGGCTATCATGATACAGAGGAGGAGCACGGTTCCACATACCACAATTATGACCACCAGAATGAGCGGATCTAACTGAGTACCACCAGATCCACTGTCGCTTGTGGTGTTATTAGTTGTTCTGCTACTAGAGGTGGTGAGTGTAGCTGTAGTGTCAGTTTCTGCCTCAGTGGAGGGATCTTTAGTAAAGGTGAGAGATCCAGTAGGACTAGTCGAGTCCTTAGAAGTACCCTCAGATGAATCTGTGGTTGATGGTTCATTCGTTGAGGAAGATGTTGATGAAGAGGCTGAAGTAGAAGGTTCATTACTTGAGGAAGATGTTGATGAAGAGGCTGATGTAGATGGTTCATTCATTGAGGAAGATGTTGATGGAGAGGCTGATGTAGAAGGTTCATTAGTTGAGGAAGTTGTTGATGGAGAGGCTGATGTAGAAGGTTCATTAGTTGAGGAAGTTGTTGATGGAGAGGCTGATGTAGAAGGTTCATTAGTTGAGGAAGATGTTGATGAAGAGGCTGATGTAGATGGTTCATTTGTTGAGGAAGATGTTGATGAAGAGGCTGATGTAGATGGTTCATTAGTTGAGGAAGTTGTTGATGGAGAGGCTGATGTAGAAGGTTCATTAGTTGAGGAAGTTGCTGGAGAGGCTGATGTAGAAGGTTCATTAGTTGAGGAAGATGTTGATGAAGAGGCTGATGTAGATGGTTCATTTGTTGGGGAAGATGTTGCTGGAGAGGCTGATGAAGAAGGTTCATTAGTTGAGGAAGATGTTGCTGGAGAGGCTGATGTAGAAGGTTCATTCGCTGAGGAAGATGTTGCTGGAGAGGCTGATGTAGAAGGTTCATTCGTTGAGGAAGATGTTGCTGGAGAGGCGGATGTAGAAGGTTCATTCATTGAGGAAGATGTTGGTGGAGAGGCTGATGTAGAAGGTTCATTAGTTGAGGAAGATGTTGATGAAGAGGCTGATGTAGATGGTTCATTTGTTGAGGAAGATGTTGCTGGAGAGGCTGATGTAGAAGGTTCATTAGTTGAGGAAGATGTTGATGGAGAGGCGGATGTAGAAGGTTCATTACTCAAAGGTGAATCTGTGGAGAGAGTCAGTGTGGTGTCGAATTGAGCAGTGGATCTACTAATCACTCCAACAGTAATCTCAGTCGTTAGTACAGACTGAGAGGATAGTTGCTCTAAGCTGGTGGATGATTGTTCAATACTGGAAGATAATTGCTCAATAGTAGATGATGGCTCAATATTTGAGGATGATTGCTCAATACTGGAGAATAATTGCTCAATACTGGAGGATGATGACACAATACTTCCATCATCGATACTGGAGGAGACTTGACCACCACTTGTGAAAGCTGGTATACTAGTCTTCAGTATTGAGGGATCGCTAACTGTTTCAGTAACTCCTTTTTGTGTAAAGGTCAAACTTGTTTTCATAACAGTTGTATCTAAAAGATTAATGATATAATAAATATTAACATTCAATGAATTCAAGTCAATGAGAAATGTATATATACAACATGAGACTACACCTAATAACATCTGTATATATATAAACACACACATCTACCAAAAGTAGTCTAAAAATACTAAACAGGTTTGGACAAAAAGATGAAAAATACAAATGAATCCATTTTCCTACATAATGTGACTTATATGGTTGACCTATATAGTATATAACTTTTTATCTCAAATTTAAAACTGAATTGCTTGTATAACGTTATATTTTCTACTTGTAATAGGTATTGAGTATGTATATATATATATAATGAGTTTTATACCCTAAACTTTATGATAATATACCCATTCTGTTTCTAGGTCCTTTCTTGGAGCCATATGAATTAATTAATTATATTATTTAATTAATTAATTATTTATTTATTTAGATTACCTTAGTATATTGTAACTTGCACTGTATATATATATATATATTCAGTCCTGACTAGTGCCTTTGTAATATATGTACATGTATACCATACATAAATACATTTTCCATGACTTAACCACCAAAGAATTACTATGTTTAACAACTTCAATGTGAAAATTGGCAACTAAAACAGATAAATACATAGGTCATTATTCTGGAACTACTGATGTGTTGATAACCTGCTATGTTCTGTAATATAATATATGGCATATTTGTGTCATTGAGAGTTAAATTGGTTAGTACTTTTGCACAACAGAGTAATACTTTCTTTAGCTATTGTGTAATAGTCAATTATAAGAATCCATATATATATACATAACAAAGCAAAAAAGAAAGACTTCTTTTAATTAAAGTATACTTATTTAACAAATTCAGTTAGTGCAAATGAAAAGTCATAAAAACTTTTTTAACTTTAAAAAATATACTGAGTACACTGTTTCCGACATTTAGTATAAAGTTTAACAACTCTGTTGGTTCATAATATGTACCGAATGCTATAAGTAGGAAGCAAGCCTTTCAGGTTGGACAGAGACACAAATACTCTCCTTATATGGCTAGCTGGATACTTCAAATTCATCAAGCATTGTTAAAAAGAGAATTGAAAACGGTTGACCAATCATATCATCTTTATATATCCAAACCTGCTGATATATATGTATATGTTCTGTATATCTATGTTATAGTCAAGAAGCTTATGAATATTTGAATGAATATTCATTAATTGTATATTTATATTTATTGTCATTTTTTAGTGCTACATTGGACTTTTGTAATGTCCTAGCACCTGTTGGTGTGGTGCACTCTAATCATGATATTGATTGATTGATATAGAAAATACTTGATGATTGAATATAACATACATACATATGGTATATAATTGATAATGCAAATCTGCTTACTAGAACCATTCAGAGCTGCCACAAGTAAAAATGCACTCAACAAGGCCAGCGCTGCGTTCAACCTCATAGTCAGTCTTTGTGATATCCGTATATACCTATATATTAAGGACATTTTAAGAATAACAGATAAGACTAAAGGAGAATGGGCCCCGTGATCCGCGTGAGTGGAGATAGGGGTTCCCTATACTCCCAGCTAGCTAAAGCAATGTTGGTCCGTAATTTGATTCGGATGCGTGTATAATATAATTCATACACGCATCCGAACGTACTAACAATATTTTTAAGATTCTTGGATCAGGTGAGTGAAATGCAACACTCGATCTGGTAAGGATATTGACATATTAACTTTTACACAAAGTATATATACGCTTACTTGAAGAAGCTGATACGTCGCGACTTTCTTAATTCTGTCTACCGGTGGCTCGATTTCTCAGTCGAGGAGATATATCACTGAAGGACGCCACCTGACCGATTCTCTAGCTCGGCTGATAAATTGTAACTTCTAGGTCTGCTGTTAAGTATCAAATTACCGCCTAGCCGTACGTTTACGTACTTCCGGAGATAACTGAGGTATTACCGTTATACATAGCAAAGAATGATTGTTTACACACACTAAAGGCATATTTTCTAATAATTTTAAGTTTTCCTTATTTTATGTTTATGCTAAAGTTATGACACACTCGCAAGCAAGCTTTTCAAGAAGTCTCCCGGATTGGGCACCTCTCCAAGAAGATCTACAAAAGAGGTAACCACAAAGATTTAATTGAAAAACATCACTCACAAAAACACTTTACCAAGAACATCCAACATTTCTTCAAAAGATTCGGAAGTTAACAACTCATCTTGATAAGTGGCCAAGACCTGAAATGAGTACACATCATCAATGTGTCCAATAAATAAAGCATCAATCTACTGTTGCTTGGTAACGGTACCTTATCAAATGTCTGGCAGAGACTGGCCGTGCTCTGTCTTATGTGATCAAGAAGTGTTTCAGGCAATGCCTCACCCGAGACCTCAATCTTTTTCTGTAAATAAATACACAAACAACAAGGTTATACCTTTGAGTGATAATATTAGAGACAAGAACTAAGAGACTTAAAATGTAAACACAGTAAATAAGGTTTCTCTAAAGACTGCCTCTTTATTGAGTGGGACAGCATTTTAACATTTTTGTGGTCTTTGGGAAGGGTACTTTCTATGGCTGCTACAAGACAGTGATAAAAAATGTCTATACATACTCTAAGGTCACTATGGCAAGTGCAACTTGGCACATTATTATTATACATATACCAGATATACAGTATAATTAAAACCTACCTTTAGAGTCTTGTGAATGATGTCGATTAGTCCAAAGAATACCAGGGATGGTTTATAGATAGCATATTCGGCAGGAGCAGTTTCCGGAGGTAACCTTTAGAACAAGAGGAAGACAGTCAAATAGAACTACAACAATGAGAAGGTAAGGCAGCTACTTTTCAATGGCTGCCATGCTGGTGCTCCTGGCATGAGCTGTTGTAAGGAGTCTCTTCAGAAATGTCAGTTTATTCTCCTTCCACTGACCCAGAGTATAAATGGGTAGGGAACAGACAAGCATGTACAGTGTGCCTTCCAGCTGAGAAATGGAAGAAAGGGCTGCATTACAATGACTCCATTTCAATGACCTGTTAGCTGACATACTTCATATGACGATGGAACCCAAGTGTCTACAGCTGCTGAGACAAAATTACTCAAACCTTTCTCTCCACTTGCATACAGTCTTGTACTACAGATAGAATTTTCACAAAATTATCAACTCTATGAAATCTACTGTCACTTGTTTATTATTTTACAGTATGAACTGATTGGACAATTAATTGACCAATCAGATGTTAACCCAGACAAGGATAAGTAATGAATTAGTGTAGCATGCCTAGACAATAAATCAACTTCCAAATAGACACCTATTCAGTGATACTAGAGTGTTCTGCGGTACCTGTTGAGAACGTAGATGGCTACATGAAGGAGGTAGGGAATGAGGTAGATGTTGCTCTGTGGACCTCCTCCTCCGCTGTCCTTGCTGAAGGACTGCTCGTTGGCAAACTTGAGAAGGAGCAGCTTAATGTCGTGTATCCAGGCAGAATAAGAGGCATCATAGTGTCCAGTGGCCTCTCTGACATAACCGTTGTGACGAGCCAGGCAGCTGGCGAAGGCCGAATCTGAGACCTACCAAGTGGATGTACGGGTGATGAGAGGGTGGGTGGACGGGTGATTGAGTGGGCGGGAAAATGGATGACTAAGTGGGTGGATGGGAGGATTGTATAAGATGGTGGTTGAACTAATGAGTGGTGCAATAGTGAGTCGTCCACCTCAGGTCCCCATATTGGCAGAAGGCCATTGCATCTTGTGTTAGAGTTCTGTAGCATTGCACTCTCCCACTCATTCCTTCCTCTGGCAGTCCTGAGGGGAGCACATTCTCTGAATCACATAAAGTTTAGGTGAGACAAGAAGTACTCACATAACAGCAGACGTGTGACAGTCAAAGTGAATGACATTGAAGTGAGTCACAGTGGTGAAACCAACTGTCTTGCGAGGTTTCTTTTCAAATTCATCCAAATTAGCTCTCTTTGTGAAGGTATACACTCCTACCAGCTGCATACAAGTAATGATCCAATCAGATTCAGTAGAGCATCACCACCAATGGTCCCTCCTACCTTTTTGGGCTCATTGAGATAACCATCTCTACACACACAGCAAGTCAGCCCCTCCTCTTCACAAATCTTGACAGTCTTTTCTAAGTCTTCCATCACTGATGACTCAGCAATTACTTGACCCTTTTCATTCAGCTGTGCAACACAAAACAGAGTCATCACTAGCAACACTCCCACCAACCAAGTAACAGCCATCATTATGGGCCACTGAGTCTCCATGTAACAGCCCAGCCCCTCACATGACATGGTGCATCTAGAGTGACACAGGGAGGCACTGGATAGATGGCCTACCTTCATGCCATACTCTTTCAGTAGCTTGCTCCTCACTGCTTTAGCCCTCTCCATCTTCTCCCTTTTAGTCACTTGTCTGGCTTCTTCAATCTACACACAAACAGTACACTGATTGTGCAATACTACCTTCCTCAACCAAATACAGTACATGTATTTAAAATTCTCATAACTGAACTTGGAACTGAAAGGCTCCATTAATTGATAAACTTTACATTTCTTAGAACTAAAACTCTAAACTTCAAAACTGTGTTTATGGATGAAGTTAGCAGTATTACCTTCTCCACAACTTCCTTCTTATCCAAGACCTTAAGAAGACCTTCAGTCATCGAGCCAATATGCTCAGAGGAAGACACTTGCTCCAATAAGTGAAGCTGTTCTACAACACCTGTCACCATGGCCTAAGCAATGGATATACAACAGATGTTGCTATAGCAACTGGTACTATATCCTCAATAACATTAATAAATATTTAAAAAGCAGATAAAAAGTGAGAAGCGCTGACTTGTGTACTGTGATGGTTCTGACACAGTCCAGTAAGTATATTTAGGACATAGGGAAGGGCTGGCCTCGCCAGACATTCCCTCCAGGCAGGAGATTCAAAGTCCATGCTAACTGAAAAGGATCTATGCAAGTGACACAGAAATGAGAAGGAAATGAATGAAAATGTGAAGTTCCACACTGGAGGTGTGACATATCTTATTACTCACTCCTTATTTGGTACGTGTTTGCTGATGTAGTCGATACATAACTGCACCACTCCTTGATCAATTACAAGGTTCTTCAGTTTGGCCCCACTAGCATCAGTCTGAGGAAGAAGAGGAAGAAGAGATAGGGGAGGACAATCCAGCATGTTACACCCATCCACACACTATCTTCCGACCCCTCCCACACACTACCCTCTGACCCCTCCCACACACTACCCTCTGACCCCTCCCACACACTACCCTCTGACCCCCCACACACTACCCTGCATGATACACAACTCACTCCTATTCCGTTGGACACGGCAGTGAAGCAATCAAGATAGAGAGAGGTCTCCGTTGAGTGGTCCGTGTCAAACTTGTCAAATTCCAGGTAGGGTACAAAGTGATCCAGCAAACAGTGCATGCTGTCAATGTCACCAAATGTCAGGTACGGCAGCACTTTCATCAGTGCCTTACGAATGGAAGGGTTGCTTTGCTGAACACACAGAAAATGAAAACGAATTGATCACTTACATAGAAGACAAAATTAAATTACCTTAAAAGACCATAGCTAGTACAGTATTACTGTGAGACATGTTAATACAGGTGCTTAACCTACTTACTACATATGGTGTCGCCATGGATACTACTTATGGTGTTGCCATGGATACTTACTACATATGGTGTCTCTATGTGGTCAAGGAGTTGGCTGAGCTGAGACTGCTCTTGCACAATCACTGGACCAGTTGATGTCTGCCTGACAATGGACGCCCGATCAACATTGGCAAGTGAAGAGCTGGCTTCAAGTAGAATACTCTCCATAACACTGAGCACCTTCTCTGCAATTCCTGCTCCCACTCCACCACTATGTTCATGTTCATATCTTAGAGCCTGTGGAGATGGGAGAGGAGAGGGGAGAGGGGAGAGGGGAGAGGGGAGAGGGGAGGAGAGAGGTGGAGAAGGGAAAAGGTGAAGAGGAGAGGGAGAGAAGGGAAAAGGTGGAGAAGGGAAAAGGTGGAGAGGAGAGGGAGAGAAGGGAAAAGGTGGAGAGGAGAGGGGGGAGAGGAGAGGGAGAAGAGTTAGGATAGGGAGAGTGAGGGTTACGAAGGTGAAAGGTCAGAAGGAGCTAATGATTCCCTTAATCAAGCTCACTTGATTGAGAGAGGCCAGTAGTATGTTCAGAGTGTTTAGGCGTGGCTGGATCACATATTGGCGGTTGATCTTCAGTTTCAGACAGTAGCTGAGGAACTTGAGTATGACTGCAATCAACTGGTGACCTCGGTTGATATCCTGAACATGTGATAGCCTGCATGTAGATACAGGTAGTATGTAACACACACACACACATCTCACTTTATGTGCACAATTGGCATATGCTAATTGAAAAGCTCACAATCATTAGACAATTAAGAACATTAAACATTTAATTACTTTAATGTTTTTGTATAATGATCACAATGGATTTTTCAAGAGGATGGTCCCATACCTTGTGAGTGCGGCCTCCAGTCCTCCACACTGGCTCATTACATCTGCCATGTGGTACACTTCTTCTTCGTCTATATTCTGATTCCCTCCATTGTCCAGTGACTCAATGATGTCTTCTGTTGCATCACCAAGGAGACCTCGCATTCGGTACACAACTCTCATACAAGAGCCAGGCTGTAATAAAGGAGGGATCTGATTGGACAATCCTTGCTACTATGGTAACCCAGCATGAAGAGTAATCATATTGCTAATGTTATCATGGCAACAACATACAGCTTTGTGTAGGTACAATGCACTGTCACATAAAAGCATTAAATGAACTATGTACATTGTAACTATACAATGTATACTTACATTGCTAGACTGTGCCAGCCAGACCTTCTTGTAGACATCTTTAACTGGCAAATCCAGACTGATAATCTTGTTGGCCACTAGCAACTCCATTCCACTGTCATCCTCCAGTAGTGCCACAAGCTCACAATCTATACACAACAAACCAGGTACAAATAGTATAAAAGGACTGTACATTACAACATAATCAATAATCTACAGTTGTTACATTACACCATTTTGATTATTGGAAGGGTGAAAATTCAAACTACTTGTGGTTCTCTTATCAACAGAGTGGAGGCTCAAACTACTTGTGGTTCTCTTATCAACAGAGTGGAGGCTCAAACTATCTGTGGTTCTCTTATCAACAGAGTGGAGGCTCAAACTACTTGTGGTTCTCTTATCAACAGAGTAGAGTGGTGGCTCAATGAAATAGAATTTCTTCCTACCAGTGCAAATCTTGTTCTTAATGTCTCTCATCAGAGGACCAGTCCCCGGATCAGAGGACTTGTAAGGGTTGCCTTGCATCCTTCCCTGGAGGAACTCCTCCTGCTGGGGGTCCTTGTCTAGCTGAAGGTAAAAGGCAACCTCGTCAGACTTCTCTGGAAGAATCACATTACAGAAGCGTTCAAAAACAAATATTGGAGTAACCAAATCTTCGGTGCTGAAATCCTCCATGATAGCAACGCATTCTGCCATGAACTGCTTCTTCTCCTCCTCAGTCCCAGAAGTTAGATCTTCTAATATCTTTAAGAGCAAATTTTCCGTGTCATCAATTCTCTTAGTCCTCTGAATGACCAGGCACTTCAGTCCAAGGTAGCCCCTGAGGACCACGCCCACCAGCTTCCCCTTGTGTTGCTGTTTGATGACATCCACTGAGAGGAAGGACTGGAGCAGCTGACTCAGCACATTTAGAGCATAACCCTGGGCAACATCAGCACTCAATGTTGACTTCTCCAACATTCTCAAATCTTGTATCTCCTAAAAGGAAGAGCATAAACATTCTGACTTGCAAATTAACAAATGAAAATCAAATTCAAGACTTGCACAATGTGTAGGGCTACAAAGTTCCTGATCAGAAAACTAACAGCAGTTAGTAGTTCCCCTAGGCTTGCCAGGACGCCTTTGGCGGCCAAGTACGTCCTCCACTCTGCTTGCTTGCTCAGCTTCATGAAGAGCTGCAAGTATTCCGCTGCTTTCTCCCCATTCTTCCTCACATCCGGCAGATAGCTACACAGTAGAGGAGGTATATAAGTAAGGGACAACCGGTGAATGAATGAAAGCAGATCTCTACTATAGATATTGTATGTCAATACTATGACTGAAGATATTTATTAAGTAAATACTATACACTGATGGTCAATAACAAGTTGATGGCACATTGAAGGATAAGGCATGGTTATGACAGGTCAATCCTATCAATAAGGTTCTCCTTTGGATCAGTTTCCTGCTGAAAGTGACATTTGCTACACTCAAACATTAAGACCTCCCCTCCCCCTCCTCCTGGGGTAAGACATTAAGACCTCCCCCTCCCCCTCCTCCTGGGGTAAGACATTAAGACCTCCCCCTCCCCCTCCTCCTGGGGTCAGACATTAAGACCTCCCCTCCCCCTCCTCCTGGGGTCAGACAATAAGACCTACCCCTCCCCCTCCTCCTGGGATAAGACATTAAGACCTCCCCCTCCCCCTCCTCCTGGGGTCAGACATTAAGGCTTTCCCTTCCCGTCTCCCTGGAGTCAGACAGCTACACATTTGACTCCAGAGTGAAGGTGTAATGGCAGTCCATTCTCACCTAAATAGCATATCTATCATTTCCCTCGTTCTTGTCTGGTTCCCCTGGCAAAGAGACTCGACCATCTTGCAAGCAGCAAGACGAGCAGCTCTCGAGGAGGAATTGAACAGCATTGACCTCAGCCAGGAGGTGTGATACAAATGTGCCCTAGCTGTGGCAACTATAGAGGACAGAGACAGGTACAGGAAACACTAAAACAGTTGTGGTTTGGTTTATCAAGAAAGGGTGTCATTTTATAATAGTTGTGGTTTGGATTTATCAGCTTACACTTGTGAGTTCTGGCCTTCCATCTCTGAGCAAACTTGTGTTGCAGCTGCTGTGAACGCTGCTCATCAAAAGAGAGTGTGTCAAACTTTTCTTGTTCCTCCTTTTCCTTTTCTGCCCACTTCTCAAATGTTGCACTATCATCTCCTTTCAGCCATTTTCTTGCACTGACAGCTGCTCGAGGGGATCTCCATGATTTTGAGTCAGGCGGAGTCTTAGGTTCCTCCTGAATCACAACACATTAATCACACATAGTCCAAAACAGTTTTTATAAGCTAATAACAAACTAAGAAACTACATGCATATATAGGGATACATATATATCACAGAGAACCAGAAAACGGCATTAGACCAGGTGTGACATTTCTAAAACAACTCACTTTTGGCATATTTGTGGTCTTTGTAGAGTCTTCCTGAGACACCACTTGAGATAGCTTCTTAGGACCCTCATGGGACACCACTTGAGATAGCTTCTTAGGACCTTCATGGGACACCACTTGAGATAGCTTCTTAGGACCTTCATGGGACACCACTTGAGATAGCTTCTTCATGATAGCAAGGCACGGAAGGGCTACAGACTCCACTACTACTGGATTACTGTGTCTTCTCGTCTTTTGAAATAGCATCATTACTGTATTAAGGTACAAAAAGAGGTTGCGACAAGCAGGGTGTGGTATGATGGAGAAGGTGTGACATGAGGGTAGTTGTAGCATGGAGGAGAGGGTGTGGCATGGCAGAGAGGGTGTGGCATGGCGGAGAGGGTGTGGCATGGCAGAGAGGGTGTTGCATGGAGGAGAGGGTGTGGCATGGCAGAGAGGGTGTGGCATAGAGGGTGTGGCATGGAGGAGAGGGTGTTACATGGAGGAGAGGGTGTGGCATGACTGACCTGTTTTCAGTCTCTCCTCCCAAGAGTTATCTCTGATAGCCAGGGTGGCTGTGAGGAGGTTGATCTCTGGCTGCACTGCCGTGGCAACATTGGCACTGAGGTGGTAGTTCTTGACAACCAGCATCACTCTATCAAATATACATGAGCACAACTCTTCAGTAGCTCTTGGATTATTCCTAAGCAATGAAAGGAGAAGAGAAACACAAGGATTGTCAGCTAAAGAGCACACAACTACACATGGAAGCCATAGGGACCCACTGTTATAAAATTAAAGGGTTTTACTCATGGATCCCATTATTATAAAAATGAAAGGGTTTTACTCAAACTCTTTGGTAAGGAAAGGATATTGATAAATAATAAGACAAAGCTCACTTGGTCAGAAGACAGAGAAGATCCTGGACATTGGTCTGAATAGAGTGATTGCTACCTCTCTGGTTGAACTGAACCAGTTCACTAATCAGCTTCCTCTCAACTAGTGCTTGCCTCGTCTCGGAACAGAAGGCCAGTGCCTTTAGTAAAGTAATGCAGTGACCCACAGCAGCTGTAGCACAACCATAGCAACTCTTCTGCGTGGCCCCGCCTCCTTCAGGCTCCTTTATGAGGAAGAGATACATTCAGTGGCCTTCTGCACATGTATGGGAATAACCCTGTGGGTGTGACTAGAGATGCCCTCTACACATGTATGGGGATAACCCTGTGGGTGTGACTAGAGATGCCCTCTACACATGTATGGGGATAACCCTGTGGGTGTGACTAGAGATATCCTCTACACATGTATGGGGATAACCCTGTGGGTGTGACTAGAGATATCCTCTACACATGTATGGGGATAACCCTGTGGGTGTGACTAGAGATATCCTCTACACATGTATGGGGATAACCCTGTGGGTGTGACTAGAGATATCCTCTACACATGTGTGGGGATAACCCTGTGGGTGTGGCTAGAGATGCCCTCTACACATGTATGGGGATAGATAGCCTTCATAAAGGCAACTTTAACCAACAACTAATGCAATGAATATTCAGATAATCTGTACAATAATCTGTGTTTGTGCTGAACATGTACCCTTGGTTTGGTCCAGCCCAGTACAGGAGGCACTGCAGGAGACACAGGAATACCCTCGTGTCTGGCTAACTCAACCTTCTGCCTGTCGTACTCGGAGACCTCCTTCCTTGATTCAACCACTGACCTGATCAAGTTGCTCAACAGTCGATAAGCAAGCTTGCAGTTGCGTCCGTAGCACAATGCCACCTCCTACAATAAACAATGGCAACAGTAGTGTCACCCTCATAGAGCTTGAGCTGATTGGGAAATGTGTTGCTATGGCAACACAATTATAGCATTGTGAAAGTACAAGAATACACAAAATCATGTAACACTGTCTGGCAGCGGTTGCCATGTTACAACAAACTCCCTAATCTCACAGTGCACCATTGAGTTTAGAAAGCAAAATTTCTTC
Source organism: Chondrosia reniformis (assembly GCA_947172415.1). Lineage (NCBI taxonomy): Eukaryota > Metazoa > Porifera > Demospongiae > Chondrillida > Chondrillidae > Chondrosia > Chondrosia reniformis. The sequence goes on along the minus strand of OX359201.1, from coordinate 6,497,551 downwards.
CCAATATGGGAATGTCAAGGAAATTAACCCTCTGAAGCTGTTTCTAGTATGTGCCGTCAATAACCAACCTGTATAGACCTGTTAACTATTCCTTCATTGGAGCTGGGCGTGTTCCCCACTGTCCACATGCCATGCCTCCCAAAGGAAGGGACACCTAGCCCTGGAGTACTTCCCGAGGAGACCGTTGCTAGGAGCTCATCCAGCGCATGCCTGTGGTCTACCAGACGCTTGTATTCCCTATCTGCATCCTCCAGTAGAGAGTTGATGTTTGAAAGTGTTTTGGATCTGTCCTCGTCTGTTTCTATGGGATCCACTGAGGTACATTCCTTGCCAACCAGTGAGTAGTCAAACTTGGCATACTTGCTAACACCACAGGAGTTACAGAGGAATGGATCCTTTTCATCATAATTGATAGATCTACAGGAAGGAAGGGTGGATGGATGGGTAGGTGGACGGACAGACGGATGGATGGGTGGGTGGATGGATGGATGGGTAGGTGGACGGATGGGTAGGTGGACGGACAGACGGATGGATGGATGGATGGGTAGGTGGACGGATGGGTAGGTGGATGGGTGGTGATAGAAGCTCAATTTCTACCTGCACTTGTGGCACTGGAACACATTCTCCCCACACTGGGAGCACACTCCAGGATGTGCTGGAACGGAGGTACCACATCTAGGACACTGCAACACTTCAGGACTGGCCTACAATAATAGAACATCCCAAATACAACTATTATGACCCCTACCTAACCACTGATATAAATTACTACTAGTTACTTAGCAACAGACAAGATGGCTGACATTACCTGTAGATTAGTGAAGAACTCGGCAAATTCCAGGACAATGTTACAAGCCACAATTGGCAAAGGAAACTCAAACTTGACTTCATTTTGTCCTTGAGTGAGAGTAGCAGATTGAGCTTTCATCCAAATAGCCTTCTTGTTCTTCAGTTCAATTGCATTTTGTACTGTTCGGCTGCTGTAATACAAGTTAATCACACGAACCTGGCAGAGAGAGGAAGGGAGAGGGAGAGGGAGAGGGATGAGAGGGAGTGAGGAAGGGTAAAGTTAGATGAGAGAGTAAGGAAGAATGTGCTATCAGGTAGGCAAAACTTACCATTTTACTTCTCTTGATATCAGAAATGAGAATGGTGAACTGGGAGATGGAGTACGAGTTCTTTAGCTTCACAAACATGGCATTGGGGCTGTACCTGACCTCCCCTTTGATACCCATCAGCTTCAGCGAGGAGTTGGGCAACTCTGGATTGGTGCAGATGAAGCACGGCTCACTCTCCAGATAGTAGCCATCAAAGTTCACTAAACCAGCAAGTTGAGCGTAGATGTGAGCATTGGGGTGTTCTGTTAGAAGCCTGTTTTGGTTTTTGAGCTGACAGATAGCTTCTTGCGCAATATGGAGCTTCCTTTCCAAAGTCAGTGTTCCCTTCATGGAGATAGTCAAGTAGCCGAGTATGTCCACAAATTGCGTGGCTCTGAGGCCATACGTTGGCATTTCCGGCCACAATTTCCACAACATGTCAACCAAATGTACCTACATACATACAATTTGTGGATAAAAGACCCCTAGATTGAGTACAGAGTGCCAAAGACTCATAAAAGAGCAAGAAAAAGATATAGATTCAGAGGATCAGTGATGAAGGTGGCCCAGCTGTCAGGCCCAGTGGAGAAGAAGAAGAGAAGAAGTAAATAACTCTGTATCCTCATCCAATGCTCTCACTAGGTTTAATTCCCTATAGGCCTTTTTCTGTATGTACCTTTCCTTTGGTGTCGCAGAAGCGATGGAGGCAATACACCAGAGTGTGGGCCTGCCATCTTGTTACCGTGGAGTTTGACCGGAGGAGGAATGAAACAATGAACTGCTGGAGGAGATTGTGGTTCAAAAAGACTTCTATCATTCTGTCAGCCATCTTGTTACAGTTGTCAGAACAATCTAACAGAGAATGGAAATAGTAGAGTTTAGGTTTAATCTTCCCAAAGCTACACATATCAATTTATTCAATTCCAATCACTCAGAACTAACTCTTCAATTTAGACTCAATATCAGAGATACCCTTCTCTGTGACTTTCAAGGGTTTACCAGTTAGTGCAATCAGTAGGAGCTTTATAATGAAAGGGGCTAACCCTTCATCCAAACTGACACTGCTGAACATCAGCAGAGACAAGGTCCCTGAGGTAGACCGAGAATATCACATGATGAACATGTGATCTGCACACATGACTAGCATGTGACTTGCGTACCTTCATCCTTAATGCAGAAATCTTGCCAGTTTTGAGGTCTACTTGTAGCTTGGTCACACAAAACCTTCAAGTGGTCAATCTAGAAATGAAACACCCCAAATCATTGAGTGAAACCCCGTCATTAAATGTGACTGTATACTGTCATGCCCCACCCTCAAGTAACGCCCACTAAACTCACCACTTTGAGAAGTACAGAATGAGGTAGCATTGCAGGAATGCAAGCCAGGATGGGACTTTGCTGGTAACACAAGTCTCTTACTTTATCCATCTTTTTGGTAAAGTAATGCATGTCTCTAACCTGCCTGTAATCATCTTTGGAACCACATATTGACACAAGAAGCTTCTTTAAAGGCTTCTTGGTCACATGAGAGAGAGCAGATGGGTTATTCAGAAACTAGAGTTATCAGAGAAGAGAAATCAGTCACAGCACACAAGAGTTACAAATAAACACTTTTGCAACAGAAGATCTATCTATACCAGCAACTCTACCATTGCACTCACTTCACAAAGCACATCAATCCATTCGGAGCTGAAAGACAGTTTCCTTGACTTTCTGCTCCCATCACTAATCTTCTTCAGCTCAGTGGGTAGCATGACCGCCATGTCTGCTAGTATTCTGTGGTAGGACCGGAACAAGTCATTGGAGTTAGCCTTTACATAGTCTCTTTGGAAGAATGGAGTCAGATCTGTGGACGTTGCTGGCATGGCTACTTTGAGAGGGCTAGATGGAGAGGTTGACGACTCCTGAGTAAGATAGAAAAGAAAATGGATGGATGAATGAAGGGGTTGGTGGATAAAAGGATGCCTAGTTCAACAATTACTTCTCCATGTGTAACTTCTTGTTGTTTCAACAAAGTTTGAAGGAGTTTAAGGCACACTTCTACACAGTTGGTCTCCTTCTGAAGCAGCTTGGCTGTGTACACATACAGTAGCTTAGCATCAGTGACATCTGTTGCTTTGGCATCCTTCCCCAGCTTGTCCTTCTTCCTGTAGCCCAGAAGGATCCCCAGGAACCTCAGAAGGACCAGCTTCACCTCGTGCTGCGGCGTCCTCTCAACCAGACAGTGAGCCTCCTAGTACAGGAATCACAGAAGAAGAAGATATGAGTATAAAGTAGCTTCTTCTAGGGAGGCAGGGAGGACTTGAAGAAAATCAAATTGTCCATTTTTAATAGCAAACAAAATATATTTAACTTGATTGCCCCCTCAAACATTTTATATATTGTATTCCCCCTTGTTATAATTTCCACAAGGATACCCGAACTAAATATATAATCTCTCGTATGTACATATGTACATATATAGAAACTCACAATTGATAGGAACTAAATAATATGAAAATGAAGATTTTAGGTCATTTAGCTGACATGCACACACACCTCCTGACTGGTTATGTATGTAACGTGAAGGAGCGTTATAGGAACATACACAGACCCTAGCAGTTGGTAATTGCACGAGACACTACCTCAGTATCAAAGTTGATTAAAGTGAAGCACTTCTTCAGGACATCCACCAGCACTCTCTTCTCTGAACTGCTCATATTCAAATGAGTGCAGATGGACAGAATCACCTGCAAAGTGACGGAATGCTGTGATGACCACTGAAATGAGACAGAGGAGTAGGGGAGCAGGGGAGCAGAGGAGTAGTGGAGCAGGGGAGCAGGGGAGCAGGGGAGCAGGGGAGCAGGGGAGCAGAAGAGTAGGGGAGCAGGGGAGCAGAGGTACAGGGGAGCAGAGGAGTAGTGGAGCAGGGGAGTAGGGGAGCAGGGGAGTAGGGGAGCAGGGGAGCAGAGGAGTAGGGGAGCAGAGGAGTAGGGGAGCAGGGGAGCAGAGGTGCAGGGGAGCAGGGGAGTAGGGGAGCAGAGGAGTAGGGGAGCAGGGGAGCAGGGGAGCAGAGGTGCAGGGGAGCAGGGGAGTAGGGGAGCAGGGGAGCAGAGGTGGACTTGACTCACTTGCATTATCGGGATTACACTCAACCCTCCTCCGTCCACGACAGTCGGTAGAACATCCACCAGCTCCTTCAGAAGGGAGAGCCTAGCCAACTGATCTGAGGTGGCAGCTTCTGTTTCTCCCTCTTGGGCATCTCTTGTAGCTGCTGCGGTGGAGCTGGAAGTAGGTTCATCGGTGAGGGTCTGATCAATGTCCTCTACTAAATGTTCATCTTCTCCCAGCCCTGACAAGAGAGCAAACAATACAGTAAGATAGCTCCTCAGTATTATGTAATATTTAGCACAATAAATCACATCAGTACATTATAGTGGGTCAGTTTTAATGGAAAAGAGAAAATATTGGTTTTGGCAGATTTTGCTATTCAAAATATAAAACATATCATTACTGCAAATGTACCCACCCATCCACACATACCTTGTTCATCTTCTCCGCTGCTATCCCCTGAGCTACCATCCTCCACCTGTGCTTTGGGCTTGGCTGTCCCATTTCCCCTTCTGTGGGTGGGTGGAGTGAGGGTGCTGTGGGAGGAGGAGGTGGAGGACCTCTGAGACTCTCCTGGCTGCTCCATCTTGTTCTCCTCTTCTGGTGCATCTAGCACTGGAACAGACAACTCTACAGAACAATCATTTTATATACAACCCACACCTGGATACAACATAATATATCCTACCAGGCCCAGAGAGACTTTCATTGGATCCTGAATCATAGGATACTAGCTGCTGGAGGGAAGTAGAGAGGCAGTGTGTCACCATGGCAACAGAAGGAAGAGTAAGGAAATACAACCTCAGATTCGTCAGCCTGTTCCTCTTCCTGAGACGACTGAGGTTCTGATGGAGCCTGTTGCTGTTCTCCTCCAGATGCTACTTGCTGACCTTGTTGCTGCTACGGGGGACGGTAGCAAGTTGTAACCCAGGAAGTACAGGATCAAAGGTCACTCACTTCCTGTGCACTGAGTATTAATGCAATATTCATTAAGGCATCATCATCAAATCCTGGCACTCCCTCCATGGCTGCCATGAACTGGTCTGGATCTGCGAGAATGCTCATTAAGTAGACACATACGAAGGTACATACGTATGGAGCGCACAGGCAGGCCATAGTACAATCCAGTTAACTATATTCATTAGTGTTGAGGACAGCAGATTACAGATTAGATGTCTTACTGGCAATTATGTGTTCCATTGCTTCGGCTGGATTACTAAACTCCATCTGCACACACAAGAGGGGAAATACAATAGATGGCCCTCCATACAGATACGTACGTATATCAGTTATTGTAAAGGTAAAGTGGAACTTGCACCGAATATCCCTTTTTTGGGTAATTCTGTAAGGATGGTAAGAGCTTCCTCCCAGAGACCATTAAAAGGTGTCACTCTAGGCTACCTTATGACCCAGACTGTAACCAGACATAGCCTGAGCTTCGATGGAGCCACTTGAATGTCAGTCGTGCCACATGCCACTCACCCTCAGCACATTGAAGACTTGGTGCAGCTGCTGAGGAAGAACTGCCAACAGGGAGTCCCATGCCTGCTGGTTACCATGGCTACCTCCTTGTTGAACCTGCCCGGCTTCTCTTTGAGAAAGTGGTTCACTCTACAGATATTGCGCAATATTTCTAGGTATTGTGTAACACATGTAATTTTATGTAAGGCAGGCATTTGTATTCATCCACAAAAGAGCACTACACTACAGATGAAAATGATCTTTCAAGAGGCGATCATTCTTCTATGGTTAAGAACTAAAACACTTTACAGCTGTAACTAGTCCACCACACGACCACAAGTAGGAAGATGGAGAACACTTACGACTTCCTGGGTTATCTGCTGTTTCTTTGTCTCGTCCTCTCCCTCTTCTCCAGCAGCCTGTTCTGCCACAGGTCCTTCAGTGACCTCCTTGTCTGCTGTCTTTGACTGCTTGCCTGCTACAGTTACCTTCGGTTTGGGCTTCACTAGACGGATCAGTGTTCTTGTACAAGTAGAACTGACTTTTGGATCCTAAAACACCAAAATTGAAGTAACATGTCAGTATATGAATATATGGGTATATGGGTATATGGGTATATGGGTATATGGGTATATGGGTATATGGGTGTATATGGGTATATGGGTATATGGGTGTATATGGGTATATGGGTATATGGGTGTATATGGGTATATAAATATATAGGTGTATATGGGTATATGGGTATATATGGGTATACAGAATTATGCATAAACTAACTTGTGTCTGTAGCATTTTGATCAAGTGAGGCAGAATGACCTTCACCTCTACACTTCCAAACTCACAGAAGGACCACATGACCTCCACTAGTGACATGGTTACCAGGTCAACACAGAGTAGCACTGGAGAGGAAGAGACCGCAATCAGGTACGGCTGAGTAACAGGCAGACAGGCAGACGGGTGGGTGGGGAGGGGGTGGTACGTACTTGGTGTTGCTACTGATGCAACCGTGGGTATTGTGGGAGTTTGATCTAAGAGTTTCCAAAACAGGTTGTTTAACTTGGTGATAAAATCCTCCTTGAAAGAGACTTCACAGCTTTCTGGACTTGTTTGGGCTAAAGAGCACAGTTCTTTGAGGTTCTCTTCTTTCAAAAGTTGAGCTAGATTTTCAGGATGCCTTTTGGAGACCGTTAGCAAAGCAAGTAGCAATCGCTGGAACAGTTCCTGATCAGTGGGGGCCCAATAAAGTGCCTGGACAACATAGCTTAGCAGGGCTGTATCCTGGGAGAAGGGACTTCACTAGATAGACTGAACAAGTTGGTAATTTACACGACAAAGCTTACTGTGTGGCGGTAGAACTCTTCTTTATCTCTGACCACAGAGGACATGAGGTAACGGCAGTGAAACTGGACTTGCTGTGGGAGACTGACTGTCAGAAGGTTCTTTGAGGCATCAAAGCAGGAGCTACGAATCTAATTAAAAATAACGAATCCAATTAAAAGTAATGAATCTATTTATATGGAATGAATAGCAATGAATCTAATTTAAAGTAAAAGAAATAAAGGTTTCCAATACAAAGATCTGCTATAGCACCAACCTCATCAGGTACTTCAACACACGCACAGCAGTTACCAAGGAGACTGAGGGAGTTGCAGACCATTCTAAGGAGAGGGAGAAAGAGAAAGGAATGAAACAATTTCAAGCCAGCACACTGGCGGAGTCCAACTGCCACACCCACCTATCCAACACTGTAATGGACTTCATGCTGGAGGGAAGTGAAGAATCACTGCTCTCATCCACAGCACCCACATCACCTGGCTGTGCTCCGTTGCTCTGCCCACCAGCTGCCTCTGGTGGTACCTCCGGCCAACCAAAGACATTCTTTGCCTTTCCGTACACACGAATACTATCAATGAAACTGATTCCTGATGGATCCTTACTGGGCCCAACTACGTACATACCACAAGAGACTAACTATAGCAGTAGCACACACAATATATACACATGTGGGGAGGGCTATATTCAATACTGTAGTTGTATGTAGTTGCATGTCTTAGGTTGTCATGGGAGGAGGTACTGGCGACGTACACTTCAGTTTGAATGTCTTCTCTGCCTGGAGCGACTCCTCCTTTGTGAAGGGTACGTCCACCCACCTAGGTGTGCTACCCACTGCTGCGGTAGGAACCTTTCGGCCAAACACCTCTATGTAACTGGGGATCCTGTCTGGTGGCTTGTTGCCTAGCAACACTCTCACACCCACCATCACATGATGTTTCCACAGGTTGCTATTGACTTCAACTGTAAAGCCAGAAGCCTGTAAAATAGACCATTGGTATTAAGAGCCCAACCAAAATTAGAAGCTCTGAAGGCTCTTATTAAGAAGCCAACCTACCCTTGTATTGCAGATGTACATTCCATTTGTATTGAGTCTGTTTTTCAGTTGTGCTGAGTTGTAAGTGTGAAGAAGATCAGTTCCACCAAACTAGGAAAGATATACATAGAGAAACATACCCTTTAATATAGGAATTACTACAGAGCAGTATATTGTTAGTATACTAAGTTATACTAGAGTGGTATGCTAAATTATACTAGAGTGGTATGCTAAATTATACTAGAGTGGTATACTAGGTTATACTAGAATGTCCCATTGGCAGCATGCAATCCTTCATGTCAATTCTGAATGCTTTACACCAAATGTAGATGTGTATAGCAATGAATTGTGAAGGACCAGTGGTGCCACTGAATGAGGTGGACTGCTGTGACACACTCATGACTCAAGCACTTCCAAAGTAACCCAACAAGGGTAGCAGCGTCCAGCCATCCCTCACAATGAGTCACATGTGAAGAGATGTTCAATGCCAAGGCAACTGGACACACAGAAGTGGATCTAAGGAAGTGTGCCTTTAGCAGCTGCAGCTGATACTTGTAAACATTGGACAAGATACGTAGTTTGTAAACACGGGACAATATTGTAAACAATGGACAGTTTTGCTTGTAAACACGGGACAAGATTGTAAACAAGGGACAGTTTTGCTTGTAAACACAGGACAAGATTGTAAACATGGGACTGATACTTGTAAACATGGGATGAGTCTGTGCTATCTCTTTGAACAACAGAGCAAAGTAATGTTACAGTGATAACAGTATAGCACCAGTTGTGAGGCGGTCTCACTTCAACGTCAGAACCAGTTGACCAGGGTAGACAGTGTTCAAAGAAGTCTATAGGAAACTTGACATTCTCTCCCTTCTGTCCCTCTGCCATTCTCCTCCTCCTCGGTCTGAGAGTAGCCAGGGGACTGTTAGCTTGGAACTGTGGTTGATGCCAATATTTAGTGTCTTCATTGTTTCCAGCTAAATAAATCTTTAAGCTTCCATCTTCTGAGAGCAGGACAAGAGTTGTCTTCTCCTAGTGACACAAGGAAATAATCACTAAAGATAAACTCTAAAGCTATTCAACAGTATCGGTCATCTCTATTGTGTCCTCAGTGAACAATTGAGTGGCTTCACAGACCCCAAAATGGCTGACTGTCATGTGCATGGACACTTACACCATCTGAGGGTCCATCTCCCTTCATTTGGTACATTGCGACCATTCCCTGGACCTAACATACACAAGATACAGACAACACCTTCACACACACCCTAAGCATCCACATACATCCACATAGTAGGTATATACATGTGGAGGTATACATGCAAAATACACAGCAGTTCCTGTAGAGGAAGTATACATGTAAATACACAGCAGTTCCTGTAGAGGAAGTATACATGTAAATACACAGCAGTTCCTGTAGAGGAAGTATACATGCAAGTACACAGCAGTTCCTGTAGAGGAAGTATACATGCAAGTACACAGCAGTTCCTGTAGAGGAAGTATACATGTAAATACACAGCAGTTCCTGTAGAGGAAGTATACATGCAAGTACACAGCAGTTCCTGTAGAGGAAGTATACATGCAAGTACACAGCAGTTCCTGCAGAGGAAGTATACATGCAAGTACACAGCAGTTCCTGTAGAGGAAGTATACATGTAAATACACAGCAGTTCCTGTACCTTTGATTTTGTGGCCTTTAGCTCATGTACCTGAATGACATCCGGCTTGAAGAACATGACCACTGGCGTGCTAGTTGCTTGCGCAAGACAGCACACCATTCCTGGATAGTGGCCCATCTCTGTCCACTGAACAAGAGGAGTGGCCGAGGAACCCTTGGAGGGGGCAGGTTCTCCTGCTTCAGTTGCACCACCAACTGGTACACTGATGTAAGAAAACACTTGTGGTTTATATAGATAAATTAGGATTACCATGGCAACCCTAACCCTTTCAGTGGAATGTAAAAGAGCTTTTCCAGTTTGGTAGCAGTGGCATTCATGTGAGATGCAAAGGTCTTTCCTAAAGAAAGGCAATGGAGAAAGAGTTAAGACTGCTGGGATGGTGGTCATCAATTAGAACAAACCATTCATGAAGCTGAACAACAGGAGCTCCAAGGAGTGACTGTAATAGACAGAAGCTCCTCCACTGCACACAATCCCGTCTGACACCTACAAACAGATGAGGAGATTGACATCTCACATGTTATGTTTATGTACATGTTGCATCACAAATATTATTCAGTGGCTTCAGAGAGAGAGGGGGGAGGGACAGAGAGAGGGTGAGAGGGAGAGAGAGGGGGGGAGAGGGAGAGAGAGAGGGAGAGAGGGAGAGAGAGGGGGGGAGAGGGAGAGAGAGAGGGAGAGAGAGGGGGGAGGGAGAGGGAGAGAGAGAGGGGGAGAGAGAGGGGGGAGAGGGAGAGAGAGAGGGAGAGAGAGGGGGGAGGGAGAGAGAGGGGGGAGAGGGAGAGGGGGGAGAGGGAGAGGGGAGAGGGAGAGAGAGGGGGGGAGAGGGAGAGAGAGAGGTAATGGGAGAGAGAGGGGGAGAGAGAGGGGGGAGAGGGAGAGAGAGAGGGAGAGAGAGGGGGGAGAGGGAGAGAGAGAGGGAGAGAGAGGGGGGAGGGAGAGAGAGGGGGGAGAGGGAGAGGGGGGAGAGGGAGAGGGGAGAGGGAGAGAGAGGGGGGGAGAGGGAGAGAGAGAGGTAATGGGAGAGAGAGGGGGAGAGAGAGGGGGGAGAGGGAGAGAGAGAGGGAGAGAGAGGGGGGAGGGAGAGAGAGGGGGGAGAGGGAGAGGGGGGAGAGGGAGAGGGGAGAGGGAGAGAGAGGGGGGGAGAGGGAGAGAGAGAGGTAATGGGAGAGAGAGGGGGAGGGAGAGAGGGGCCACACTCACGTCAACTTGATCATGTACTGGAGCCAGTTCATGGACAAGGTAGACTGGTCCATCTGCAGCACTGCACTCGGGAACTATTGGCTGACTGTAGAGTACGCCACTAGCCATCATCACCACTAGAAACCTCTCCTGGAGTCAGAAGATGGGCGGAGCCACACATTAAAATATAAGTCACATAAACTGTCAAAAGATCTGACGGTATTAGCCAGAGCTACAGGCCCTAAAGACATGGCATTCATCTGATGAAGACTACATACCAGGTGTCTGTTAACTCCAATCCCCCATTATGATCACATGTGTCAAGGTGCTCAAACATACCTTGGTATTGATGGCAAATGTGGCATCCTTCACTTTCCCGGACATGACGGTGAAGCAGTATTGAGGACTGAGGATGTCGACTGAGAGATCGTATATCTTTATGAACGTCTCTGACACAATGGCTAGTTCAGTTTTAGATCCTGGCACCCACAATACCTTCCGGAGTGAAGCAAAAGAGTTGAAACATGTGAAAGTTGCAAAACACATTTAATCTTCCATACCTTCACTATGTAGCCATTGAAGTCAACTGAAGGATGCAGAGAGATTCGCTCGGACACTTGTCCGGCAGAGTTGAAGCTGTACACAACGCACTCCTTCAGTCCACATATTGCTAGGTAACTGTTAAAGGAGGGATTGGCTGTTAGGGAGAGGATGGTGAATGGAAGGGAGAAGCTGGAGAGACGCTGTAAAGGAAAGAAGACATTTTTCATCAAACATTCTTGAAACAAAATGGACCTAAAAACTAACAGTTAATGTCAATTTTCTTTTATTTGAATCTGATTGTTTCAGTAGGTCGGAAAGCTGAATAATGGCAACCTATAAAGATAGCAAGAAAGGGGAGAGGGGAGAGAGGGAGGGGGAGAGGGGAGAAAGAGGAAGGGGGAGAGGGGAGAGAGGGAGAGGGGAGAGGGGAGAGGGGAGAGAGGGAGAGGGGAGAGAGGGAGAGGGGAGAGGGGAGAGAGGGAGGGGGGAGAGGGGAGAGGAAGAGATCCCTGGTGAGTGGTATCAAGTACAGACATGCGTATACAAGTATAAGTCCATACCTTTCCCTTGTCGTGGCTGACTGCTAGGTGCTGTCTCTTAGAAAGACTACCTCCCACACAGCACATTGCCACTCGATGAATAGCATAGGAGGATATCAGTTGCTTCATCACTTGTCCTTGATCTCCATTGAAATTAAGTTTTACATTATCAAATGCACCCTCTGGGGAGCCCAAAATGGCCGCCTGGTAGGGGAGGAGGGTCTATGGTATGGAGTACTTAGTCCAATAATAATACACTAACCATTAAAGTTTCAACATTTTCAATGTTCTTCTCCTTGTAGTGAAGATCATGTAAGGCCTTCTGAGCCAGACAGAGCCCGGAGGAACAACTCAATTCCTTTGCTTCCGTCAAGATGGCTGGCCTCAGTTGGTGGAGCAGGTCCAGTACTTTAGGAATGATGTTGGTAGACTCCTACGACCATAACACATAAACACATGCGTATTAGAGATATGTACACATATATAAGATATGTACATATACACTATGTTGCTGGGGCAACCAAGGCAAATTATATTCCACAACCGTTATACGTACAATGCGTATCCCCCTGATAACTCAGTAAACACCTAAAGCCTAGGAGTGGAGTGTTAAACAGTTATACAATGTCACTTTGCGGTATATCGATTATATACATGCACAAGAAACAAGGGTGCAAATTGTATAACTATTATAAGAAAGGTATTTGAGATACATAAGTATGGCATGAAATAGCATGAAAGTGGTGATTGAGAAAGGGAACTACTTACAAAATATTCTTTGAGTTCTTTCTTTGAGTTCTACAGAAAAAGAGGAAGCTCTAACACTTTAACGTGGACACAGAGATGTCGTGATCACCAACCTCTATCTGTTGGCTAAGCTTTATGACGGAGGGGGAGACACCTGACACCTTCCTGGCGTTCTTCTGCTCAACAGGAGGTGCCCTCTCAGCTTTAGCTTCCTTTGTGTCTGTCTTCTTTGTTGTCACTTGTTTTGGAGTCTTGCTCTTCTTCTTTAGAGAGTGTTCGTCGCTTCTCTTGACCAGAGCCTTTGACAATAACATGCATACAGTCATGGATGAACTCACAGATAATTACACATTTACAAAATGGAGGGCACGAGGGCTATCTATGTAAAACTTTAATTACTTGGACAGAGGCAAAAACAAAGACAAACATTTGAATTCTACAAGTATGCAGTTCAAATTCTAATAAAAATGACTAGTAGTAGCTTCTTACTTTACAATATCCATCTCCTTTTGCTCCACAGTCGCAGAAGAAGGCACCATATTTGGAGAATGCCAGTTCATGGTCTTTGTGGCATACTTTGGCACAAATTGAACAGACACCAGTGTTTTCAGCCAAGCCACAAGTGTAGCAATGATACCTACATCAAAGCATTCCAATGAGTACATCAAAGCATTCCAATGAGTACATCAAAGCATTCCAATGAGTACATCAAAGCATACCAATATTGTGTCATGAAAGATTTCTGTGTAACTGCAAATGTACAAAGTTTCTCATTCAGTCCCTCATCATCAGATGCGCCATCTTCTTCTTCTCCTCCAAATCCTTCTTCTCCAATCTCTGGAGAGTCTTGTAAAGTAATTGCTTTGTCAGTCACAAGATCATGTTGCGCAACATATCCTTCTCTAAATAGGGGAAGACAGATAAACTTGGAATCAGTTGTGCAATACAGGCAGCTGAGAGATGCTTACTGATCCAAACCATAATGAAGAGCTGAGGCTAACTGCAACAAGTACTCAAGAAGAGCCAGAACTGGACCTTTTGTATGCTCTGCATCACTTCCTGAGCTTGCCATAACCTCAACACTGCATTTACAAGAATAACATCATCACATAGGGAATGTGGTACATAGGGAATGTGGTACATAGGGAATGTGGCATACTGACCACTTTGGTAGCCACTCTGCAGCTGCTTTGAGGAGAGTGAGATGTTCATTAACTGATTCAGAGGAGGCGAGGGTGGAACAGATGGACCAGAAGCTCTTGAACATGTTGGAATCGTCAGGGTGTTTTTGAATGTGGTCCAGCGCCTCTGGTCCAAGTGGAATGAGCTGGGTCAGCAGACACTTAACAGCATCTACATCCACCAGACTACAGCAAGAGGTGAAGCAAAGAGCACATTAAAGATGGCGGCTCAATTAGAGCTAACTTTCTAATTCACACAGTGGGTCGGTGAAGGATGGATGGTGGAAGGATGGATGGTGGAAGGATGGATTGGTGAACGTACCATTCTTCTTGAACAAGTGCCGTGGCGACACGCTGCACAAGTTCTATTCCCATGGTGTAAATTGCTTCTTCATTGGGAGTCAGAATTATGCTTCTCAACCATTTCCTCACCAGTTCTGCTGGCTTGACGGCAAAGTTTGACACACTCTGGGAGAGCAGTACAGCCTGAGGGTCCACCACCTTCTCCTGCAACTGAATGACAGTCAGCAGGAGTTCAAGACCACTGTCTATCACCATCAGTGGCATGCCATCAGCAGCTGTCCTCAACACTAGAGAGACAACATCTGAGGAGGAGGAAGAGGGAGGATAAACAAGGGGAGGGAGGGGGGGGAAGAAGGATGTAGGGGGAGGGGAGGGGAGGGGACAGAAGAAGGTTGTAGGGGAAGGAGGGGAGGGGAGGGGACAGAAGAAGGTTGTAGGGGAAGGAGGGGAGGGGAGGGGACAGAAGAAGGTTGTAGGGGAAGGAGGGGAGGGGAGGGGACAGAAGAAGGTTGTAGGGGAAGGAGGGGAGGGGAGGGGACAGAAGAAGGTTGTAGGGGAAGGAGGGGAGGGGAGGGGACAGAAGAAGGTTGAAGGGGAAGGAGGGGAGGGGAGGGGACAGAAGAAGGTTAAAGGGGAAGGAGGGGAGGGGAGGGGACAGAAGAAGGTTAAAGGGGAGGGGAGGGGAGGGGAGGGGATGGAAGAAGGTTAAAGGGGAGGGGAGGGGAGGGGAGGGGACGGAAGAAGGTTAAAGGGGAGGAAGGGACAGACAAAAAAGGAAAAGGTATTCCATAAACAATGCTGTTAGCTAACCAGTTGGGCAGTCAGTGGAATCCATCAGGGTCAATGCTGGCCACAAGCTCTGATCCTCCAATATTGTTTTCATCATTTCAATGGCGTCCCTGACAACACAGTTAAGGGAGGGAGCGGCAGGGTGATGCACCAGCTCCAACGCTGCCACCATCATCACTTTGACTGAGCTGATTTTAATGTTAATATGACTACCTTCAGAACACTTTGCAATTGGGTCCAACAAGGCAAGCTTCTCTGCCGTCTTCCTGCAAGAAACTGGAATTAGATCTTCAACAACACTGTCCACCAGTTCACTATCACAGATGGAGGAGAGCTCATGGAGGAGCCGGGAGAGAGTGGCCACTACAGTCTTCAGACTGCGGATACAGCTGTAGGGCCTGTAGCCTGAATACGCCACCAGGTGCTTGATCAAGACATAGTTTAGCAATGTGCTAGTTTCAACAAATTTGCTGTCTTCGCCATTTCCCTTTGCCACTTCCAGAGCATCAGTCCAGATTGTTAGTCTCTCTTTCATTTTAGAGGGAAGACAGTCTACGAAAAGGCTTCTTTTTCCTTTAGGTACAGACCCAACCTGTAGCATGAGGTCGTAGGCGTTCTTCTCATGAGCTGGTTCACTTACATCGCTGCCTCCTTCTGATTCAGTTTCTCCGTCAATAATGAAGACATTGATCACTTTCATGATTTTCACTAGCAGCTTTGAAATGATGGGCAGTGCCTCATTGAAAAAGTCAGGAATTCTCTCTGTAGTGTCAGCTGGTGTAGGCCTGCGTCTGATTGGTCTCTTGACCACAACTAAACAAAAAGTGAAACAAGAGGTTATTGTATTGAATCCTAATATGGAGTGGTCAAATGGGAGTGGGAGTGGTTGAGTGGGAGTGGCCAAGTGGGTGTGGTCAAGTGGGAGTGGTCGAGTGGGAGTGGTCGAGTGGGAGTGGCGAGTGGGAGTGGTTGAGTGGGAGTGGTCAAGTAAGAAGGCCAGGTGAAAGCAATTGTCTCCACTAATCTACATTTTCCAACTATAAATGTAGAAGAAGTGATTAGAAAACATTTGTATATATTCCATCCATCTACATATTAACTAAATACGTACAGACAGCATCTCATGTGAACTGTTACCTTTGGATTCTACTGTGTCAGTCCCTTCATCCTCAAACTTGACACCTTTGGGGATATCCCCCTTGCTGTCCCCTTTCCTCCTCCTCTTTCCTTTCTTTCTCTTTAAACTGGACTCCTTGGGTGTGCTGACCACAGGAGATACCTCCTGGTCCACCAGAGTGGCCAGGAGATCCAAAAGGATAATGGTCATCTCGGAAGGGATTGAGTCTTCAGGGAGCTTGGCTGCCTTTAAGGGAAACAAATGATAAACAGAGCGTCAGGCAACAAATGATAAACAGAGCGTCAGGCAACAAATGATAAACAGAGCGTCAGGCAACAAATGATAAACAGAGCGTCAGGCAACAAGAAAGCAAGGAATATAATTTAAAACACTGTACAAGGAATATAATTTAAAACACTGTACAAGGAATATAATTTAAAACACTGTACAAGGAATACAATTTAAAACACTGTACAAGGAATACAATTTAAAACACTGTGTAAGGAATACAATTTAAAACACTGTACAAGGAATACAATTTAAAACACTGTGTAAGGAATACAATTTAAAACATTGTACAAGGAATACAATTTAAAACACTGTGTAAGGAATATAATTTAAAACACTGTACAAGGAATACAATTTAAAACACTGTGTAAGGAATACAATTTAAAACACTGTGCAAGGAATATAATTTAAAACACTGTGTAAGGAATACAATTTAAAACACTGTGTAAGGAATACAATTTAAAACACTGTGCAAGGAATACAATTTAAAGTCATTCAAATACAATTGCTAATTTGCTTACTTTAGCCAGATACTGCAGTGCCTGAGGGATGAAGAACTCATTTGGAGCATTCAGGAAAACTATTTTATCTACAAGATCCTCTGCCTCTTCCTCCTTCATGCCGCTGTTCTCCAGCGCCTCAATGACATCACTGGTGTCCATTGTCTGGAACCTCAGGAGGGATAGAAACCTTACAAAGACCACTAAGGATGCAGCACCTTCTGAGGTCTGAATGCAGTAGGAGAAACAAGAAGAGTCTTGTGGTTACCATGGAGACAGGTGCAAAAATGGCCTCCATTTACGTGTATTAGTTTACTAATTACTTGAATATTAAATCCTTCATCTGTGAAAAACTTTTTCAGAAATGATTCACTTGGTGGTAGAGCAGTGAGAAGGTATTGACAAAGATCTGTGCACTGGCGACCAGCAGTAACATCCTATTGGATAAACAGAAGGCATTCCTGTGATTATGAGTGAGGCGGGTGGCCAGGCAGGCGGGTGGGCAGGTGGACAGGAAAGGTCTTGAATAATGCCATTCCATCAACTCACAAGTACTTTTGATGCTATTGAATCCTCGGCTGTTCCACGTGCTTCCAGTATGGACCCAAACAAGTACACAAGGCTTTGATAGAATGTTCCGTAGTCCTCTCCATTGGGTCCCTTGTACTTGAGCAGCCTGGAGTGACACACCTCTGGGTCCACTGGCTCCTCCCCCTCCTCCATGGGCTCCTCCCCCAGAGTAAGCATCTTCACAGGACGTAAGCCATAGAAACGTGGTCTCATGTCTTGAAAAGAGGGGAGAAGACATTTCACGAAAAACTTTCTAAAAGCTAGTTTGTTGTTAAATTGGAGTCCCTTCAAAATGGAGGTCGTAGAGTCTACTTATTTATGATGTACTCACTGTCAACAGATCCCTGCTGTGAGAACTTCAAAAGTACACGATTGTAGTCAATCTCAATGGTTCCTTGGTAACGCTTGGTAACATCAGATTGCCACTGCTGGAGACTTGTCGAAGAGAAGAGGTTATGCTGAATCTAAAAGGATGAACAATGATTGGCAGACAACAAGTATTGGAATTAAGTGCTATTCTTAAAATCTCAATAATTATACACTTTGTGCTTCTCACTTGTTCAGTGAGTTGTTCAAAATGCTGAGTTTCCTCTCCCGAAAACTCAAACACAAAGTAGTCCATCACCATTAGCAACCGGGCCACTCCCAAAGGACTGCTTTTGACACCCGACCACCTCTCCGAGGCAACCTTGATGACAGCTCCTATGCATTTTTCCAAAAACATGTATTTGGTGTCCTCTGTCAGGTGATGGAAGAGAAAGATTATGAGCTGGAAATGGGACACACTGATGTCTTCTGAAGGAGACGTCTTCCCGCCTCTGATTGCATTAGCTTGAAGAGTATCAAAGAACCTAGAAACACAATATTGCAACTAGCACCAGCGCTAACAATAAATCAACATACTGTATGTACCGCATTCTGTCGGGTAGCCTATTTCACAATACTGGCAGCCTATTTCACAATAGGGTCAGCTTATTTTGCAATACTGCTTCTTAGTAGTTAGACTCTCACCTATTCCAAATATCCAGACAAAGGCTGTCGTTTCCCTGTCTGGGCTGCCCCAGCCTCCAGACCACTAGTCTGGCCAGTGTGGAGAGGGTGCAGAACCCAATGTTCAGAGGCCACGCCCCCCCTGCCAGGCCCATTTCTTGCAAGAGACTCTCCTGTGAATGAGAGTCAGACTTACAGTCAATCTCATTGGTCAGCATGCTTATATCAATCTGATTGGTCAATGTATAGTCAATCAAGACAATTCAAACCTGAAATAGTTCATTGGCAAAGACTCCGGACAAGACCAGCTCATTTACTAGTTCCACTAAATGTCCCCTGATGGACTGGTAGTCGGATATATTTTGCACAAATTTGCTTCTGTCCGAGTCCACACAGTGCAAAATTCTGCCAAGACATTTGATATTCTCCACTTTCAAGTTACACCTGCGAAACAGTGAACAATTGCCAGATAACAGAGTAATATCCCCATATACAAGAAAATGAACTTTGACCTCTTATACAGTATACAGGGTACTGCAGACAACAGCTGCAGAGTGTGAGTGTGAGTACATGCAGCCACATCTTGTGAGTGTGAGTACATGCAGCCGATTCTTATGATTGTACACATCTTGTAGCTTACTTCACAAATTTCTGAAATACGGGATGTTCTATGTTGATAATTTTCTCAAACAAACAAACCAAGGTGGTGTCTGCTAGATTTAGAAACTGGCATACAGAAAGTATTTTCATAAATCAGAGGTGAGTAGGATCATGTGACAGTCATGTGACTTACAGGGCCTCTCCTCAGTGGTAGGGGTATGTCAGAGGAAGCAGTCCCTTTGGGTTTAGACACCTCGTCTGGTAAGGCAGGCAGGGGACGATCTGCCTGGTTCTTCTTCTTGGGTGGGAGGGGAGGGAGAGGGTGAGGGGGGAGGGGTGGAGCAGTCGGTGGAGGGCTTGTAAAAGTGCCCAGGGGTGGGGCAAGAGGATGGTAGATGGGATTATGCAAGGCTGCAGACAAAAAAGTGATATCTGCATTAACTAGCAGTGTAAAGAAGGACACATATTAAGACAGAAAGAGATTCTAACCAAATTTATCATAACAAATTTCAATTTCCACTTAAAATATCTCATTTTCATGACTGAATTAAGCATTACATACAGACTATGCATGCAAATATATGTATGTGATAATATGGCCGTGTCCAGTACATATGTGTGTACCTACCTCCTTCCATATCCATTTCTCTCTGCTCCTCAACTTCTTCATGAAATAACACATAAACACCTTCCCCTTCCTCTGAGGATTGTCTGGAGGAAGAAGAAGCTGACCTCAGGAGTTCTCGATCTTGTTCCTCTCTTTGCTCAGGCACTTGGCCTTCACCTTTATCACCTTCCTGTTTCTCAGATGCCACCTTCTCGGCAACCGCTGCTTCCAGGATGTGCTGAATGACTGTATTGACAGACTTTTTTGATGGAATTTTGCTCTTCTTTGAAGGTGGAACATCCTTGTTCTCTGCCGCCTCAGTCTTTGCAGTAGCAGCTGCAGTGCCCAGTGGCGTCTCGGAGGCCATTGTGAGGGACTAATGGAAATAAACACATTCAAATTCACAACAAAAACATCATAAAATGTAAATATCTATGTTTAATATCCAAACTCGCTGCATGCTAGTACCTTTCTATATGAAGTTTCTACAATGCCAAGGAGAACATCAAGCAAGGGACAGCAGCTGTTTATTAAGTACAGACGGGCGCTCTTTGAGTAGACCTTTAACAAGTTAAAGTTTTGCATATTCACACTCTCAATGTCTACATCTCTACCCTCTTCTCCCTCCTTCGCTGCCTCTTCCAGAATAGTTCCAAGTATCTCCAGGCCACAGTTCAACAGCTCGGTCATGTGAGGATTAAATCTCACATATCTGAAGAAAAAGGTGGGAAGTAAGGGGATATCCCTTACTTATGGGAACTAGTATGTCCTTACTTTGGTAGTTCGCTCTGTTGCCGTCTCCGGCAGAGTGCTGGGTACAGCCCCTCCAAGAGACGGGATAGGATCAATACGGGAATATTGTCCACTACCTATTGCACGATAAAGATACATTTTGACCGCTGATACCTTTGATGGAATGTATGCAAGAGAGCACTTACCTGTTTTGGAAGGGTCTTTTGGATCACTATTTCAGCTTCACCAGGCTGATAATTACACGTCTTCAACTACACACATTAAAGAAATGTGATAGATCCATCAAGGAGACATGATAGATCCATCAAGGAGACGTGATAGATCCATCAAGGAGACATGACAGATCCATCAAGGAGACATGACAGATCCATCACACAAGCATTCTAGATAACTAAGGAGAGTAGACTCACCGATGCTCCTAATATGGTGTGTCCAATGGAGAGGGGCGAAGAGGACTTCTGCTTGCTGTAGCAGTTGAGACAGCTTAGGAGTTCACTGAATGTCTTTGGCCTCAGCTTCACCGTTAGATCCGAAGGAGTGCACGGATCACTGCTTACACTTTCCCTAAACCTGCTGATGTACCCCAGGGTATAGGAACAAGCACTAGCGGCATCCGTACAGAGCAAGATTAGCTCTTGAAGGAGCTGCATGGACTCTACACTAGCCGGGTTCCAAATGTGCTGGTGGTAGAAGAGAATGGAGGCGCTCTCCACACTTTGCAGTAGCGCCAACAACCTACAGATACAGAGGAAGCAAAGTCCAGTACAAATTAATAGGGTCTTACTCAGTGATAAGGCACTCCTTACGTGGCGTGTATTGCTGCCATATTTGGTGATCTCCAAGATTTTACAGAAATTAATGCACTTGAGAGAGCTTCAGTTCCCTTCTTCCTTATAGGGTCAAACCCTGATGATTCCACACAGGCTGTAATAATTTTCTTACCTAGTCCTTCATTCGTCCAAAATTTCTCTTTAAGAAAACTGGTTCCAGTTTCACTATCTTGAAAATGGGTTTTGGGATCTCTCTCAACTTTTTCTGCTGTTAACTTGGCCAAAAGCTTTTTTGCTCCAAATTCCTCTTTACTCTCTCCAGCAGGTTTCAATGTTTGTTCACCACTCTCCTTGTCAGCGGTAGATTCTCCTTCTTGATCCTCAGTCTTGTAAGCCTCCTCTAACAGCTGGTAACAGAGCTCCTTATCCTCTGGTGAGAGAAATCCCTGCTTCTTCACATCCAGAACCTTGAAGAGGACACATCTGTTATTCTTTTGAGTGTTCCGGAGTAGACACTTTAATATGTTTCTGATTGCCTTTTGTGAAGTCTCGTTAGCAACCAGTTCTAAGAAAAGGAAATGGACATATTGTAATATTCTACAAGTTAGGATATCTTCGTTACCATCTGAATACTCTTGTAAGATGTAGTTGGCCGACAATATTAGAAGTGCTCCATCTACAGCAGACAGCTCGTCCTCACACTTCCCTTCCGGCCTAGTAATATTAGGATATATGGATAACTATACAGAGTTGGTCCACAACGTATCTCTATTCGTACCAATCGGCAATGTGATCGCAAATATCAGCCACGCGGTCACTTCTCTTGAGCAACCAAGCCAAGGTTACCCACGATGAATCAGCCATTTTGGCTGCTGATCCCAAAAATACACGTCACCGTACAAGTTAGTACGTCATACAGTGTCACTTTGCAACCCGACGGCACTAAACGCGAATTAATTATGGAAGGCGCTTTGCCTGAAGGTGCGATTGACTAGGTGTCTTGGACTTGATCGTCTAGGTCATACGCTGTTTCTTCTCTTTATTAGGCTTCAAAATGGAACGAATCCTTAAACTGTGACGAGGTAGACAGTTTCGTTTTATTTCGGTTAGGAAAGAAAAGAGTGGAATATGTAGGTGAGCCAGTCAGATTCAGTAACGTCTAAGCTAAACAATGACACAACTGCAATACAACTGCAACTGCAGTGAGTGTAGTTCGCATTTTTTGCTTTAAAATAAAACCGTGAATGTACATTATTCCATAAATATATGGAGTCAGACAGCATGCTGCTCCCATGCATTGACATGTACAATTAGTGCTTAATATTGGCACTCCAGCTCACTGACGAGCTAGCCAATCAGATTATCGAAAACGTGTATATGTCATAAATGTAACGTGCAAGCATGTTATATATATATATGAGGGAGTGTCCT
Source organism: Chondrosia reniformis (assembly GCA_947172415.1). Classification (NCBI taxonomy): domain Eukaryota; kingdom Metazoa; phylum Porifera; class Demospongiae; order Chondrillida; family Chondrillidae; genus Chondrosia; species Chondrosia reniformis. The sequence goes on along the minus strand of OX359201.1, from coordinate 6,474,943 downwards.
GAACTGTGGGTGGTTTTGATGCATGCTTGTATAAATTCAGCTGCTGCAATAAAATTGGATTAGCTATAAACACAGAAACGTGAGAGGATGTATATATATTTCAGACAGGTACACACATATATATATATATATATAAAATCATACAAACATGACATTGTATATGTATATAACATATAGGATTCTCTTTTGACCATCTAAAAACACCAAGCCTCACGTAGAGCTATCATCCTCGGATATCTATTGCCTGTATAACAGGAACTATATAAATGGAACAATGATAGATTTCTATTCACAGTAAGTTACATATATATACATTGTTTTACATGTGTATACTTAAACATGCCTGCAGCTGTTTGGCCGTTAGAGGGAATTTCAACTTTACCTATTTGTCTTACCGCTGCTGGCAATGGATTGATAGCAAGTCAGCTTTTTTCAAAGGAAAGGTGATCTTCCAAAGATGGACAACTTGACTTTAGGTAATCACTCCAGATCATCTGAGAATAGCAGTTCAACATTCTGGGCTATGCCAATCTGTGTTAAGTAAGTTATATAGCTGCAATAAAGTCATTATAATTCACACATATATATAGCTTATGTATATATATGATTTCAGGAATCACTGGCTACTACTAATTCTAGTTGCAAAAGAAAAACTGTGAGCACATATTATTTATATACGTATATATATCATGCTTTATATATGACAATCTATAACCACTTGCCATGCATATATATATACAAGCAATATGTATTTTTTGAATTGTATAGACTAATTTTAGTTGATTCCTGTCAAAGGCATACAGGTCAGAGTACAGTCTGCCACAATATTGTTCCTTGTGCTAAACGGTATAGTTAACAACATGTCATGAAACAGTATTTAGCAAAGATTATGAAACTGGCAATTGTACCTACGTATATACAATTATCTGTAGAATTTTTAAGAGCCACATAGATGTGGATATATGTAACTACACGTTAGCAAGCGTACCATGCACAACAAACTAATGCTTATGATTGTGGTGCACATGTCATTCACAATTTGAGAAGTATTTTCAAGGTAAGAAATATGTAGTATTCTCTATATCTCTCTGTCTCTTTAATCAAGTCATGGTGGTACTATCTTACCTTTTCTGGAAAATAGGAAAACCCAAAAACCCAAGAAGGGATTTTAAAGTGTCTGGCACAGTATCAAACGAAGCCACAAGAAATCGGTCGTCACGTTAGAATAGAACTTACTAAAGACATTTATAACAAGTTACAAACACAGCTTAAGGACGAACCTACGGAGGGAGGGATCCAAGAACAAACAGTAAATGACATCTTTCAAAAACAGAATATTTGCTTTCAGGAAATTGATTGATGACAATGACAATTATTGATGAAATCATATAATTCTACACTCTGTTGCTTTACTAATTTTCTGGCTTTGGCATTTTTAGGAAAACTCTTTCTTAATAAGAACTTTGGAAGTGCCTACATGTGTAATCTCATGCATGCAAAGAAACATGTACACATATATAATGACTGCATGAATTTATATGTTCTCCATTTCAGGACGGGCGTATCATCAGAGGAACTTAATCCGAAATTAATATGGACTGGATGTGATACGTATACGTATATATAGTTTGCATGCATGACTACATACATTGCATGACATATATATAACCATATGTGTTCACTGTGGTACTTGTCTATAAGTACCCGGGTAGCTGCCATGCATGCACATTTGCCACTGCAAACGTTTGCATCCTTGGGTATGCACAATAGGTTCATAAAATTATAATTATACTAAGCCCATTGAAAAAGTGGTAGGAAATGTGCTCCATAAATTGTGAATCTAAACTGCTGGCATGCCTATACAGCATAAAACTTTGTAAGAACGATGTCATCTAAACTATACTGAAAATGAAATGACACATTGTAGCTCCTAAAGGGCTCCTGGTGCTTAACCCACTTTTTGGCTTAAGCACCAGCAAGCCTGATACTATTGGAAAATGCGAAAGAGGTGACTTCAAATGACACCTTGCGGCTCCTATATGCCTTCTGGTGCTTAAATCACTTTTTGGCTTAAGCACAAGCAAGCCTTGCACTGTTGAAAATGCAATTGAAGTGACTTGAAATGACACATTGCAGCTCCTATAGGCTTCCTGGTGCTTAACCCTCGTTTTGGCTTAAGCACCGGCAAGCCTTCTACTATTGGAAAATACAAAAGAGGTGACTTGAAATGACACCTTGCAGCTCCTATAAGCCTTCTGGTGCCTCATCCACTTTTTAGCTTAAGCACCAGCAAGGCGGATACTATTGGAAATTCAAACGAGGTGACTTGAAATGACACCCTGTAGTTCCTATATGCCTCCTGGTGCTTAACCCAATTTTGTGCTTAAGCACCTGGCCCAGCAAAACTTGCACAGTTGAAAATGCAATCGAGGTGACTTGAAATGACACCTTACAGTTCCTATATGCCTCCTGGTGCTTAAACCACTTTTTGGCTTAAGCACCAGCAAGCCTTGTACTGTTGAAAAATGCAATCGAGGTGACTTGAAATGACACCTTGTAATTCCTATAGGCCTCCTGGTGCTTAAACCACTTTTTTGCTTAAGCACCAGCAAGTCTAATACTTTTGGAAAATGCACTCAAGGTGACTTGAAATGGGACCTTGTTGCGCTTAAAGTGCTCCTGGTGCTTATTCCAACTTTTGGCTTAAGCACCGGTAAGCCTTGTAGTATTGGAAAATGCACTTGAGGTGACTTGAAATGGCACCTTGTAGCTCCTAAAGTCCTAGACCTCCTGGTGGTTAATCCACTTTTTGGCGTAAGAACCAGCAAGTCCAGTGATGTTGTGAAATGTAATCAAGAAATGAGACCTTGCAACTCCTATCAGTCTCCTTGCAGTTTTTGGCTTAAACACTGAAGGTTAGTGGCTGTGGACCCTAACTGCCTCACATATACTTTCTGGTTAAAGCACACTTTATGTTAACCCCTGGCTAATTGTATACCTATGAATGATGAATGTGAGCAGCATGCTGTCTGACTCATGTATATTAATTTTATGGAATATTGGATACATATACATTTGCGGTCTAATTTTTAAGCAAAAAACTACATGCGAACCCATATTGCAGTTAGTCTCGCATATCTCGCCGACCGTGTGACGTCATAATATAAATATGGAGGCGAGATAGCGGTCTGGGCTACGCGAGACTATATTGCAGTGAATCTGACTGGCTCACCTACGTATTCCAGGCTTTTCTTTCCTAACCGAATTAAAACGAAACTGTCTACCTCGTCACAGTTTAAGGATTCGTTCCATTTTGAAGCCTAATAAGAGAAGACAGCGTATGACCTAGACGATCAAGTCCAAGACACCTAGTCATGTCGCACCTTCAGGCAAAGCGCCTTCAAAAACGTTCATTCTTTTTGCATTAGAATGACTAATATCTTTCGAAGCCATCGAAAGCTGACGACCGTACTGAACCCTAACTTAAGGAGTACTATTTGAAGAACGGTATGAGTATAATATTACAATTACATTATATACGTATACTACTACTGATGCTATATGAAGAACGGTATCAATATTACATTATATGGCTGGTGACTCTACACGCGGAGCACTATCAGCACGAATGACGAGACGTTTACGTTTCACGGCCTGTTTATATATACAATGAACGTGGTGAACACACACACACAAGAGATAGAAAATTATATTGAATTCTTCAATGTCATTATCACGAAGTTTCACCATGTTCATTTCTTGCTTCAATAAAGTCCCAAAGTCTACAATAATTAAACACAACTTAATGTAATAATTCATAGTACATGTATACACTTATATGTAGGTAGTGGTTAAGTGGTTGTTTAGGATGAATCAATGAATTTAATTGATATATTATGGAAGACCAATGCATACAATTTATTCTACCAAACCAGCCCAGTAACTGAGGTGAAGAATGGTAACTGGTGACTGCCTCCCAGCCATCCAAGAGACCTCAACATAAATCTGCTTGGCACTACGTACTTTGAACTTTGGATGGCTTTCACATTGCCTTCTGAGGTCTGAGCTTTTCTAAACTTTATCTCTGCCAGAGTACCATCAGGATAGGCTGGGCGGAGAAGAGACATGACAACAGACTTGAAACGGTGTGAGGTGTTGCTAACCATGTCTATAGAAACAGCTACTTCCAAAGGGACATGTTCCCTCCCCCATGTTGAAATAACTACAAGGTTTTAATCTGACAGGAACAGAGGAAATTTTACAATCACAAGTCTTGCCTGTTTGCTTAACAGAGAGGAAGGTATCTGAGTAGCTAACCGCAAATTGGATTTATATTGTTCAATTAATGCAACCTTTTCGTCCCCACTTTCAATCCAAATTGAACTCTAAAAGTAAATTTGGAATAAAGGTAAAAGGAGCAGTCATATGGAGCCAGTAGGCCTTACTCACAGGAATGACAAAGTAGGAACACTTTCTGCATATAGGACAGGTACTACGGACAAGAACACGATATTTCACCTCACCACATGTAAAGTTAACACATACAAGGTGATAGGGAAGGTATTTAAGCACAATTAATGTGATAGTGTAGTAATGAAGAAGACAGACTCACCGAATGGTCTCCTTTTCCTGATGGGACACGCCCCTCCACTCTCTGATACAGGACAGACAGAACACATGATCGCATTCAGTCAGTATTCCAAACCTTCTATCAGAGAGCTTGGGTTTCTCTAAGACAACCTCCATGCAGATGGAACACTTTTTATTTTCGCTTCTGTTAGAGGACAAAGAGAGTAGTGAGGGAGCATGCTACAGAAGTGATCATGCAAGTAACCTTTGAAAGGCAAATGCTGCCTCCATCTCTTTTTCATGATAAGCAAGACACTCTCTAAAGTGTTCTAAACACAGAATCTACTTGGAACAGTGTCTTCTCCAGGTTGATGTTCCTAGGTCTGCCTGACTCACCTGAACGCTGTCCTTCGTCGTAAGGATGAAGACACTGTCTGCCACACATGTCACACACGTCTCCGTGTAAGTACATGCACCTGGATGGATGGGGGATGGGGGAGTGGGATGGGGGATGGGGGACTGGGATGGGGGACTGGGATGGGGGATGCAGGACTGGAATGGGGGATGGAGGACTGGAATGGGGGATGGAGGACTGGGATGGGGACTTGGATGGGGGATGGGGGACTGGGATGGGGGAGTGGGATGGGGGACTGGGATGGGGGAGTGGGATGGGGGATGGGGGAGTGGGATGGGGGAGTGGGATGGGGGAGTGGGATGGGGGATGCAGGACTGGAATGGGGGATGGAGGACTGGGATGGGGACTTGGATGGGGGATGGAGGACTGGAATGGGGGATGGGGGATGGTGAGAGAGACAAATGAGTTTCATTGAGATAGGATTAAATAAAATGCCTTACTCATCTCTATATTCACAGACTCCATGTGAGGCATACGGACACAACTAAAGGAAGGATATTTAGTTTAACAATGAGAGCAAAGAGAAGGCAGACATTTTTTCAACATACAATCAGCCGAGCTTCATCTGGTGTAACACTGTCAGACACCTCAAGACCTGTCCTTGACCTGGCCACATCAGAGTAGGCAAGTGGTTGCCATGGTGAAGAGGGGGAGTGGCTACTCTTTACATTAATGCTCTCTGCAGTCTTCTGTACAGTAAAATTAACAACTCCAAACTCCTCCATTGTGGAATTTTGCTTATTAGTGACTTACTGGTTTAAACACTGGCGCCAATGCCCATTCTTCTTTAATCTTTGGGATCTTTCGTAGCTTAGTAAACTGGTTCATAAAAACAGACAATTAGAACAGCAGCCATTGTTAATTAGCCAATTCTGAGGGGATGGGGAGGGGGGCTGTCCAAGACATACTTACTTTAAAGTCTTTTCTTTCTTCTTCACTCCAGCTTGTATTCCAAGAAGGCTTGGCTATCGCTCCGGTCGACTCAGAGTGTAAAGTGTGACGTTTTGTAGGTTGTTCGTAGCCTGGATGCTCCAGTTGGCACACTTCTCCAAAAATACATTTTCCTTGGAGATAAAACTGACACACCTTCATTTGTGAAGAAAAAAATGGTGCTTAGAGCAACCATTACCGTCTTCTTATTGCGCCAATAGTAAATCGCCTAACCTTACGTTCTTTTCGTTCACTAGCGTCCATTTTACAAAGAGGACGCTAGCAAATTAGATGGGACAATATGGCGGAGTCTGGAAAGACACGTTACATTCAAGATGATATTTTGCAGTTGGTAAATCCTGCACCTTCTTCCTTTGACCTAGAAAGTGCTTTGGACAGTTTAGACTCGGCAAGAGTTGTGGACAAAGATGAATTAGACAAAGAAGTAGAAGTGGAAGGATTGAAGAAAAGTATTTTGCGGAGAAGAAACGTGCCATCTTATCTGGATGCGGATCCGCGTTATGCAGGGAAAGCGATTGATAGAAGACATCTACACAGTGATGAAGGCTCCGATCAGGAGACGAAGTGTTAGTTAACATCAAATCAATAAAGACATTAGCAGGTTTAGTACCGTAATCATATGTTTTACAGTGAATCTTGATATAAGTGATCAAGCCACTGCTAATAGGGAGAAGGTGGGAGAGACCAGTACAGATGAGGAGGACCCTGTAATTGGATCTGATGCAGATGAGGAAGACCCTATAACTGGATCTGATGCAGATGAGGAAGACCCTATAACTGGATCTGATGCAGATGAGGAGGACCCTGTAATTGGATATGGTACAGATGATGAAGGTCCTGTAAATGAAGATCATTTAACAGAGGAGGGTTCTGAAGACCAGGGTGACTTTGAAGATGAAACTCGTATATTTTCTGGAGATCATGAGAATGACATTAAAAAGGGTCAACAAATTAAGGTGCAACTAGGCAAGTTAAGATATCTAACTGCTATGGTTGTCTCAACTCTTACCATTATGAGCTCCAGCATGAAGAATATTAAATTTAGCTGATCTCAGAAATCACATGATGGTCTAGTGTTGTGTATTAGTAACTGTTTTGTTTCCCATGACAGGTCTATGGGATGGTCTCTTGGAGGGACGCATAAGACTCCAAAAGCTGCTGCCGTTGTGCAACCAATTACCTCAAGGTGAACACTTTGAAGAGTTTACTGAAGCCACCTTGCAGCAGAGAGAGATACAGAATCAATGTAAGCTGATTTATTTTTAAAGGCTCCATAACTTTTCACTATAAGTACCTTATTTTAGTTTCATGTCCATGTCCACTATTGCAGGTGACTAAACTTGTGTATTATTTGGTTCTAACTTCCATTCCAGGTGTTAGAAATTTAAAATCAATTTTGGAAGATTTGTTGGACCTGCAATCACATTTTATTGAGTGCAATAAAGAGTTATCTACAGCAATGAGTGGGTGTGGTCAGTCCTCAGAGGGGGTGGGGCACAGTGATGAAGAGATTACCAGTGAATCCTCAGGTGATGACAGTGAAGCAGGTGAAAGACCAGCTACTGGAAAGAAGAGGAGTTCTAAATACAGTTGGGTAAGATTTCAGTGAGTGTGTGTCCTATTTGAAGCCCAGGGCTCTTAACACCTGAAGGTTGCTGCTTAAAACCCAAGGCTCTTAAAAAGGTAGTTTGCCTAAACTGCCATTTGTATTCCTTATTAGGGTACATCAGCCCACAAAAAGAAATATGAAAAATATATATCGGGGATCCATCGACGATTTGAAAGTTACCGTGACAACACTATAACAAAATGGAGTAACAAGGGACTCTTGTCCAGTGGTAAACTGGTTAACAAGTCTTTTCTTCAAATTAATAACTCAGTTACCCAGCAAATTAAAAATGTGAGTTTGCTGCAAGGTAATTTCCACTCAGTTAAGGAGCTGTGTGGTTCCACTGTTCTTTCGTAGGTCTTACAGGAGAAGTCAAGATTGATTAGACGAACACAGCTCAATAGGGCTCCTGTTAAAATATTAGGAGAACCCTCTAATGACGAGGTGGGTGTTTCCCAAGATATGGAAAATGACTCGCATTTGAAAGATTTTAATGTTGAAATTTTTGATGATTCAGACTTTTATCATCAGGTGAGTGGATTGCATTTAACTTTTAATCTGGCAGGGTTAACAAACTTCACCAACAAAACTGTAGCTATTACGTGAATTAATTCAGCAAAAGATGAGTACAACAGCTTTGGATGATACAGTAGCCATGGGCAGGTAAGTCACCTGATTGTCATGTGACTTGCTGTATTATAACTTGACCTGATTTTGTAGGCAGTGGGTACAACTGCAAAAATTAAGAAGGAAAGTCAAAAAGAAAGTTGATACTAAAGCAAGTAAAGGAAGAAAGATAAGGTCAGCCTTTTCATTGCAGCTCTTAAGTTCTTTTTTCATTTCCATAGCTCATGGTGAAATTGTAATTATTTTCTGTCCTGTAGGTACAAAGTTCATCCCAAATTGGTTGGTTTCATGGCTCCAGTAAACAGTCCATCATTGTCCAATACAGCAAGGTAAGTTGTTATGACAATGTGTCCTGTACACTTGTCAGTAACTTTACATTCTCTTCTGTACATAGATATGATTTATTTTCTTCCTTATTTGGACAAAGACAAAAACTATAGCCTTTTGTGTGTATGTATTAATTTCAGATAAATTTCATAATGTACTACTGGAATGCCTTACCTCCAAAAACATTAATGATATTTTCATGCAATAATATAATACATATATCTATATAGAAAAATGGCTGTTAAATTTCGGTTCATTTTCAAGAAGAGGTACCTCGTTATTGTAATGTCCGCAGCTGGTTTACTATATTCCTTGTCAATATTATCTAGTGTAGCCATTATAGGTAAGTAGTATTGAGACGTCTCTCATATTAAGCTTATGCCCTATATGTTTAAATTTTGCAGACGACCAAGTGAAAAGGTCCGCCCCGGGCCCTTTGCTCGCACGCATACGTACGCCCTCAGAAAAACGGCAAAAGCCAGCTCATTTTGACAGCTTCTTTATGGACAGATTTAAGTTTTGTAGCAGATCGTTCTCTCCGCGGCATCCTAATAATACGGCAGGGACGAGTCGTAGGATTATGTTAATGGGAGGGTCCTCCATCTGCCTAGTGTCTGAGATAGCTCTAGCGGCAGCCGAAGAGGCAGATGTAGTATTGCTGATGGATCCAGACTATATTCAGCATTCTGAGTTGTTTTGGCATTGCTTAACTCGACTGCTCTCCTCTGAAGTGAAGATCTGGTGGAAGAACATAACCAACCACTCTCAAGTAGACAGAGCTGTAGCCTCAAACTTTACAGATCTGGTGTTCATTACTCCTCGCCTTAGCATAGAATCATCTAGTGAGATCAGCCTTAATGCTGTGAGAACAAAGCTCGACCACTTAATCACTCTCCTAGAAGCTGTGAGAAAATTCTCACCTAACACTAACTTTATGTTAATTTCAAATTTTTCAACTGCATGGAGACCAGGCAGTAACAATAAATCACCTGAAAAGTTTGACATTTGGTCATATGCATTCTGTCATACTGTTGCTCTGTATCAACGCTTGGAAGGCCTCAGAGTACAGCTGCTTCTACTTGGGGAAGTTTGCCATTTTGGGCAGTCTGGTGAATCCTTTCATTTGTGTTGGCATATGTCTGATGTTGTAGAACTGGTTCTACAAGTACTGTTTAAAGATTCAGATTGTTCCATTACAAATGCTCTTTCCCTCTCTCCTAACTGCACTGTAACTTCAGTTAGTTTCTCCAACTTTGATCCTCAAATTCATAGATTCACAATGAATTCCTGCATTTCTAAGGAAAGGATTGCTAAGAATGTTACAACTAAGAAAGAGGTCCCCTCTAGAATATATTCTGTCGATGCTAATGGAGATTATATTTTTACCACCTATCTTACAGGTTCTGTAGATCCCCAACGAAATCAAGCTCTAAGACCCGATCAATTTCAATACCTGAGAGAATGGTACAGGAGTGTTCTTCAGCTAAATCTTAGGGCTGTCATATTTTATGATGTACTATCTACTCAGTTCATCCAAAGAATTATTCATAATACAGAGAGGGTACAATTTGTAAAGATAAAATCTTTAAGTGGTCGAACAACAAATGATGCTCGATACTATGAGTACTTACATTATCTACAACTCCACCCAGAAATAAGGAGAGTGTTCCTCACTGACATATCAGATGTGACCTTTCAAAGGAATCCCTTTGAGTTGATGTCCGCACTTGGAACCCATGGAGATATGCTTTATGTGGGAACTGATATTGACTTTTTTCCAACATTACAATCTCAACCTTGGATATATGAATGTCTCGTCAAGTGTTTTGGGGAATGGCAAGTCCAGTTTGGGAGGGTGAAAGAGATTTCACAGATGCAGACAGTTTACAATGCTGGTGTCATTGGCGGAACTCGGACCATTTTATTGAGTGCTTTAATCCGCATAACACAAGTCTTAAATGGTACACCTTCTGAATACAATTGCAACATGCCAGCAGTCAATTATGCAATACACAGATGGTTTACTGATGTTGTATTCACAGGATTTCCATTAACTAGTCGGTTTTTACAATTTCAAGCATCACCAAAAGGAGTTTACATTATTCATAAATGACAGTTTTTAAGTTTTTTTATGTATCTTTGTAAATATTGATCTTAGTAATTCTGGCCTGTAGTCTTTTCTATCAGAAGACTTGTTAATAAATATGGCAGTCTTACTAAATGCATTAATGACATAATAAAATCAAAGGATGAAGCTTTGTGAATCTCTTATCACAGAAGACTTAAGTAATACACATATGCATAATAATCAATATCAATCTTTGTAAAGGTTCATCTTTCGACTTTTAGAGCGTCTAGAGACTGAAGAAGACCCCCAGGGTCGAAACGTTTGGCAGACAGAAGAATCGGAAAAAACTGCGTCTCTAGACGCTCTAAAAGTCGAAAGATGAACCTTTACAAAGATAAGTTCGACGCAGTTAGAAGAAATCCTTATTCCAATCAATATCAATACCAAAATAAAAACATTAAAAATGAAGCTAGAAATACATACTAGTCATATGGCACATGTGGTAAACCATATAGAATCGAAGTGGAATTACACATCGCTTCTATGTTTGGATGCACATTGTTAGTTGAAATATAGGGTTGGTTATTAATCAAGGAAAATAGTTTATTCTATTTTGTGCATTTTTCTTGTCTCACATTTATGTCAAGCTTGCTTGTACATGTGTTTAGGAAAATCTTCTATATATGCACTGTGGACTGATCAGTTATGTATATACGTATAGTAGGTTGTATACAAACTACAGTTAACTATAGTATGTAGTGTTTTGATGTTGTAGAACAATTAATTATAACACTATAGTTAAAGAGCAAACTTATAATTATTGTTTTTACAATAAATGATCAAGTCAGCCAATATTTCTGTAAAATGTACAAATTATTTCAAGAAAAAATGTTCTAATTGATTTGCCGGTCTTCTGAGGCACTTTCGTTTACTACTTGGGAGGTCTTTAGAAGTGTTGCTCAATTTCTTCTTTACTCTTGTGTTACTAGTGGACTGTTCACTTGGACCTTGCTGGGAAGTTACCTCCTCAACACAGCACTGGTTCAAACAGATGTCAATATGCTGATTTATAGCCAGGTTGTCTCCTTTGATTCTTGCTAAGCAAACTGGACAAACTACAGCACTCAAAACAGAGAAGGAAGAACTTACTCCCACTTGTGAGCAAGTTGGGCCTGACGTGGTAACACTAGTTAAGCAATCTTGACCAATCACATTGGTACTAGTACTGTCTGCTGAATCAATTTGAGGATCAGAACCAGATACCATAAGAGGTTTACTATCAACAGGCTTCTTAAAGAACTTTTCAAGAGCATTGCTTGCTCTTTCTTCAAACTCCAAGTTTGATAATCTTACTCCTTTTATTGGGAGAGAAATAACATTTAACATCAAGGATGCACAAGTTCATCTACTGATTCAACCTACCCATCAGTCTCAAGCGTAGGGGCTGTGGATTTATTGACTTCATTTCTGCCTTTAAAAGTTCACTTGCAGCTTTGTACAGTTCTTCTGGAGAAGCAACAAGTCTTGAAAGAGATAGAGCTCTAGATAGCACTTGAAAGTCAACTGTCTTCAACTTTATAGTTACAGTACGTCCCTGTCATAATACATACACAGAATGGAGCAAGAACAATACATTTTAAAATGTATTATGGAATGTAGATACGTATGTATACGTACGTATACGTATGTATATATATGTAGGGACGTATGTATACGTATGTATACGTATGTAGGGATGTATGTATACGTATGTAGGGATGTATGTATTAAATTCAAGTGATTATTTATCATAATCATCACAATTAATAATTGTCAGTCAAACATCATAAAGAGCTAGGGAAACATAAAAGAAGCAATTCCTTTCAACTAAATATAAAACACCTGGTTAGCTCTGCCACAATTTTCACATCAACTCCACTCATACTTATCTCTTAATCAACTGTACATACAAACTAATTTGTCATTCAACATACAAGTGGTGATTCAATTAGCTACAAGCCCAACTAAAAGAAATGCATTTATGTATGTGATTCTCACTCTTAAATTTTCACTATTTAGACTTTCTGCTAGACTATCACACAGCTCTTTACACTTCTGTAACAAATCTTCTGCTTTACTCAGCTCAGAAAAGGTCCTACAAAATAAATCAATTTTCTCCTTTAAATTATATATATAATGAATAACAAGTAGTATACAGCCTCAATATTTGTGTGGGCATTTAACAGTCACATATTATACAAAAGTGCATGTGCATGTATTATATTGATCTAATACAAAGAGTACCTTTCTGTACTTATACTTTTCCTCTGATGATCCCTACATACATACATGTACATAATCACTCAATGTCATGGATTGTGCACACACAGTTGACATAGCAGATTTATCCTTACTGGTTCACTATGGCGGAGGCTACTCCAATACACACACGACTAAAATGTTGGTAGGAGCTTGGAGAGAAGAGGAGATACACAAGACCTCTCTGCTCAAAAAGATCTTGACAGGACATTATACCCAACGCATTCAGCATACGTTCAGTGACCTTACCTATTCCTGGTATCTGCAACAATTGGGCAGAAGTAGATATCCCATAAAATTGACCATAGTTGTGTAATACCTTTCTGATTGGCAACTTTCTAATAAATTCTAAAACTTTGTCCTTTCTTGGAGGAAGAAAGTATTGACCATTTGGCTTATTAATGTCAGAAACAACTTTGGCTAGCATTTTGTTTGGTGCAATACCAGCACTAGCTGTGAGAGAGGTAAGGCCTTGTATCTTCTCCCTCATCTCCTCTACAACCTCTTGAGCTAGCTGCCAGTACTTTTCTGGGTAGCCATTTTTCTTCCATGCCTCCCTCTCCTCACTGGGGGAAGGTGGACTGTAAGATTCACGTTCAGAAGTAGTTACAGAGCTGTACCTCTGTAGCACACAGTCAGTAATGTCGAGGTAGGACTCATCCAGACCAACTGGGCTAAACTGTGGATCATACTCCACCAAAACAGATCTCACCTCCTCGCTAACTTTCTGGTACTTTGCAAAGTTTGGTGGAACAATGACAAGCTCTGAACACAGCTTCTTGGCAATGAATCCCGGCATTGCTGCCCTCACTCCAAACTTCCTAGCCAAGTAGTTGGATGTTGACTATTGTAACGAACATGGAACAATAAAGCATCCAAAACACACACATGTACATAAATACCTAAAGATCTATCCCATCCAACAGTTTCTAAGGAACTGTGCCTAACTCCTACATGGTTCAGATGGTTGTACTAGGTTCTGTTCACTATAGGACTTTACTACAAGTGTAGTGGTATTACTATAAATAGGTGTAGTATGTAGATTCCTCATGATATCCATAATATGGCCGACTATACCCTGGTCTGGCTAGCAATCTCAAACGTACAAGCATTGAGTTCCCACCCACTGCCATAGGCAGAGTCTTCAATAATGGATTGTCCCTCATCTCCACAGCAGCATAAAAGGCATCCATGTCAACATGCACAATGACACAGCTGAGGTCTCTTGTCAATTCTATGCTTTCCAGTTCCGTAGAAGCCTGCTTCAATGCTAAAGCCTTTTGCGGCTCTGTAATTGTCTTCAACTTTGAGAGCATCTGGTCAATTCGTTGTGTTACTTGCTTCTCTCTCTTTACTTCGTTGTTATAGTAACGAGAACCCTTTGAAGCTTCTAGAATGATTTGGTTGATTTTGGCTTTATCAAGTCCGTCCATGCCTGCTTTGTGGTCGTTTAAGCCAATTCTGGATATCGGAGGAGTTGGTGATACATGTATATCTTTTTCTGTGATCTCCTCCGATGATTCTTCTCCTCTTTCCTTTGAGCTCATTGAGAGATTAGCACTCTTTTGGGGTGTATTATCTACACGTAAAACATTACGCAAGTAATTTAGCAAAATATAGCCATTTTTAGACGCTATATGCGTACCTGCTGCAAATATTTCGTGTGCAAAGTCCTCATTTTCCTCCTCGTCTTCCTCAAAAGGATCTTCACTTTCTTTCCATTCGTAATAGTCTCCACCAAACGCCATTTTCAGCAGATTTCACGATAGGGGAATTTCCCTTACGAATCGTGTCTACAAAGCACTTTGTTTCGTTAGCTAATATTAATTTTGTTATCAAACTTAAAGAGACCTCGGCAGTACGGAAGTACATGCATTTGAAAGCCTTCCTCTGATTCTGATATCTTTTACGATTCAGTACGTCTCAGCTCCGTTGCAGTAAACATGGCGAAATTAAAAGAGAGCAGAAATGTGTGTACCTTAGTAATCCTGTTATATGTGGCGATGGTGACTGAAGTAGGCAGTATAAAGGATCCTTCGCAGGGATCCGTAAATCCGAGAAGCAAGTGTGGCGGGGACGCTGTGGATTGGAGCAGAGATCGCTTGAGGAAATGGCCAACAGTCTTGCTCGCTATTCTGGCACGTGACGCCGAACACTATCTTCACAACTATCTCGGATACATAGAAAATATGGATTACCCCAAAGATAGAATCTCCGTCTGGTTAGTATAGTATTTGAGTAGAGACAGCATTCATATAAGATCAAACGAAAAATTAAGTTACCAAAAGTGAATATGTTGTAGTACGACTGATATATTAATTCGCTTCACCTTCGATTTGTGCATGGTCTGAGTCTTCAAACTCATTAGAAGCACATTAAAATGTATTGAACTGATATATAAGAGGTTTTGTTTGCAAACACAACTATATACACATGAATCCCAGGGTCAAAGTTCATTTGCCCCACTTTTGTAGGGTAGCCACGGACAGTAACAGTGACAACACTAGCGGTCTTTTGCAGGAGTGGGCAGGGAATATCCGGTCACTATACCATAATGTCGTCTTCGAGGACAATGTAGACCCGGATTATGTTAAAGATGGCAAATTTGATGAATGGACGGACAATAGATACATACACATTGCTAAACTACGCCAGAGAGCCCTAGATGTTGCTAGGCAACAGTGGGCAGATTATATATTGGTTAGTTACTGAATTACAATCACTCTTAATATACATGCGACCATTTTTCTTATTCAGTAAACTAATAGGGTATACTCTACATAGCAATGGGTTCTGTGCATCTATGATTAAAAGCTATGTTATACAAGTGTCTCTTAGCTGGGTATAGAAATGGAATAGTACACCAACTTCAACAATTAAACTGGTTAAATGATGGGTTAGTAGTGAGTGTGAATAGATTGCACCTTTTGTATTGAGATTCATATTGTTACAGTTCAAGTAGTCTACCTTTGATAAAATAGGTATATATTGGTCTATCTTTGATAAAATGGGTATATATTGTTTAATAATATGTTAATATTAGTCCATTTGAACAGTATTATCTTGCAGCTGTTTTGTATTCTGTAGTTTGTGGACGTAGATAATTTCCTTGTGAATAACCAGACACTGAAAGTCCTAGTCAATGAAAAGAAGTACGAATGCTTTATATAGCAGCACATTTATCATATGTTTTAAGTATAATCCTCATCCAAAACTCTGTAATTGACGTGTATGTTTTAGCAAAATACTAATAGACACAGGAGCATGTTATTTAGATAACTCATCATCTAGGATTATCTTTGAGATGGTTCATCTTTTCATTTCCACGTTTTGACCCTGGGGTCTTCTTCAGCAAATGATGAACCCCCCAGGGTTAAAACATCCGAATCCTAAAAGAACCAACTGCATCTCTAGACGCTCAAAAGACTAAAAGTTGAACCATCTTAAAGATAAGTTTAGCACAATTAGAAGAAATTCCTATCATCTAAGAACTAGGGTTGTACTGTCAGTGACTTTGAGTTCTGATGCCTTTAGACCAATCATTGGGCCCATGCTCACAACTGCAAACACGAAGGAGACATACTCCAACTTTTGGTGTGGTACAGACAAATCTGTGAGTCTGCCATTGTTTAATTAAGAAAGACACTGAATTGCTTTATTGAGCTCTTTGTGGTGTATTAGGGATACTATAGAAGAACAGACAAATATCTGCCAATTAGAAATTGGCAGACAAATGGTACTTTTGAGGCTGCAATGATACATTCAGTTCTTCTGATTGACCTGCGAGTGGCTGGCTCGGAGAAACTAACGTATTATCCACCTCATGAGCAGTTTAAGGGAGAGATTGATGACATAGTCATATTAGCTGACTCAGCAATTCATGCTGGTATGTGTGAGAATGTCTTATAATGCTGGGTCATTGAGAGCTGCTTCTTCTCCACCTTTAGGGTTGCCCATGTTTGTGACTAACAGTGATGTCTTTGGCTATATGCTATCTCCCAAAGATGTCCTCACTTTGGAAGAGTCAAGGAACGACTTTGTAAATTTCAAAATTAAAACACTAGGTATACAATATGTCCATCAACATGTAAAAAAAGATTAGTAGTAGTTTGAATCTCTCACTCCCTCTCTCGTCCTATCTCTCCCTCAGTTAACCATTGCCCTATTCCCGTCTCAAAGTACATCAGTCCACCCACCTATTTGGATCCTTTGGAAGACTTTGGGTTAGAGCAGGTAATATATATATATAATGGGTGCCTAGAATAGTAGCCCTATGGGCTAAAGGCTTTAATAAATGCTTATTTTGTCCTGTGCCCATATACTTGAATGTGCATGTAGATTTACATGATAAACTTGGAGAGAGTGCCTATGAGGCGAAACAGAATGTTTGCAGCTTTAAATGAGCTTAGAATTAACTTTACCTACTTCCCAGCAGTGGATGGAAGGTTGGTTGGTAACTGTCTATCTGGTCTGGTGTAATTACTAATCTTAATTCTGCTATAGACGACTCAATGATAGCTACTTGGAAGAGCTTGGAATGCAAAGACTGCCTGACTGGTTGGATCCTTGGGGAGAAAGGTGCACACTGTAGAACTGTCGCTAATTTGTGTCCATTACCTTAAATCAAAGGCAGTATCCATATCTTATTTCTCATGAATATGCTACATATTATTATCAACATGCATTGGGACTACATATCTTTTGTACTTATGTATACCTTTGAAGCAAAAATAGTCTTTTCTGATCAAACAACTGCACTGATGGTGGTTAATGTCAATGCCTTTTGTTACAACCTATTTGTAGGCCTATGACTATGGGCGAAATTGGATGTTTTCTGAGCCACTACTTCATTTGGCAGGAGGTCAGTGTATACCTCTACCTTACCGTACATGCCTGTGTACGTGTTCTATGAACACCCTGTGATAATACTGTCATATCTCTAGATGGCCGAAGAGGGATGGGAGAGGATATTTATTTTGGAGGATGACATTGATTTTGTATTTGACTTTAAACAAAATTTAAAGAAGGTTATTAATACAATGAAGGAGAAGGATATATACTGGGATTTGATGTAGGTGGTTGTCATGGAAACAGACAGGCTTGAACTTTAGTTTGTTAGCTTGTGCTCAGATATGTAGGTAGAAAGATACTTCATGGAGAACTGGAACAGGTGCATGAAGAAGTGGACTTTATTGTCTCTCCAGACTACTCCTACTGGACACTTGGCTACCTCCTGTCTAGGAGTGGAGTGGAGAAGTTACTGCTGGCAGAACCACTCAAAAAGATACTTCCTGTTGACGAATTCCTTCCGATAATGTTTGATAAGCATCCAAAGTGAGTTGGCTAGCAACCACAACTGTATATGGATATAGTGCATTTCTCTGTTGACCTATAATATATGTTCCTACCTCTCCCAGCTTAATTTATCATGTTCATATCTCTTAAGCTTATTTTATTAAAATTCCTACCTCTGTGCTGATCTGTAGTTATGAATGGTCCAAACACTTTCCAAAGCATAATCTGATAGCATATTCCACTCATCCTTTGCTGATATTCCCCACCCACTATGTGGGAGATATGGGTTACTTCAGTGACACAGAGCCTCCCGGAAACTGGCTACAGTGGAAGAGAAACGAGTACAAGAAGAGAGAGGAGATGGAGAAACGATTGAAAGAGATACAGGAGGCCTCAAGCAAGCCAAAGGAAGAACTGTAACACTGTACTGATTTATTAGGAGTCTGTTTTGATTGAATTGTACACACACAATATCCATCTCATGATTTAACAGTATATATAATTAAAAAATTTAACTTCAAAATTAATTTATGCATGTGTCACTATATAATAAATCTATACTATTATTATTATTATACAGGTGATCTGAACATTTCCTGTATATAAAGTTGACATGCACATAGGGTCTTAAATGGTTCACAATCAATCTTGAGTTACACAATTGCAAAAACTTGACAAAAATAATACTTTACATATGGCTGTGCTCAAATATTATATTATACATTCTGTAGTACTCGCAAGTGAATACATAGCCGTTAATATTGCAGTTTGAGCTCTCCATGGGAAAGCAGCTCACTGATCAATTCTTCATCTTCTGGTTCCTTCAAATCTCTCTTCAGTGTATCAACGATGTCTTCATCCATGGGGTCATCTTCATCTTCATAGACTGTGCTTGAGGAGTACAGGTTTAAGTTCTCCCTCTCCTTCTTAATTGTGACAGTTGCCTCCCATTTTGTGATGAAAGCTTCCAGGAGAAGTGCTACAAGCAAGCTAATTCCTATAACAGTAGACATCAACCACCAGAGGATAAAGTACAATTGAGCCCAACCTGGAACTCGTTCAGAGAATGCATTTAGGATAATAAACCAGTTATTCACCACCATTACATCATATAAAACAACCAGAGAGGCAGCAAAGTCTCCAAAATTGTTGGCAAAGTATTCCTCATGTTGATAGGTACCACATTTCTGACTCTCATGATCTGAAGGACTGAATTTGACATCTTTGAAAATCATCATTCCAAGAATAGCAAAGAAGTAATATATACAAACCATCAATCCAAAGTAAGCTCTCAGGTTGGCAAAGAGGTGGATTATAGTGCTGGCTATCTGACGAAGGATCTTAATGTGAGGGATGATTCTCAAGAGACGTAAAAGAATTAGAATGTCAATAACAACTATGAGGATGTGACTTGCTTTACCACTGCTTGTGTTGTAGTCTTCTGTGGTTCTTTTCCTAAATCGAATAGAACCATCAAACTCGCCCTCAACAAACCCATAAGCAATCGTAACAAATAATATTAGAGCAGTGAGTATGATATCAAAGATATTTCTCCACATACTAAAGTAATACCGTCTCAACAAAATCACATTCACAGCAACCTCCAGACAATAATAAATGACAAAGAGCAAATTTAAAAGACCAAGAGCGTATCGAGTAGAGGGAATTTCAGAGGTACTGCACCGGTATATGAGTTCCAGAGTTATAATGAGACAGTTTGAAAGGGAAACGAAGAGAGAGACATAGTTTGTGTATCGATGTTTCATAATAAACTGCATCCAGGCCACTGTTCTGTAACGAGAAGATCTGAATCCCTTCTTCTTCTTTTCGTTGCGAGGTGTCTCTTGAAGGATTGAAAAGACTCTTCTAAACTCTTTCCAAGTGATGAGGTCACTGTCAATTGTCTCTAATCTTTCTGACATTAAGCTGGCGTGACTCTTCTTCACATTGGCCTCTTGTAAGAGCAGTCTTACATAACTCTTATCAGACCCCAGCTGTGCACCAGTAAGCCTTTGCTGATCTCTAGTGCGGTTGGCAAGGACTACGAAAGCAGCAAATTGAGCCACACGATGTCGATTAAAGCTACTTTGTACTGAAGTAGCAAGAAACCCACGGAATCTGTTATAAACTACTGCCATCATGATGTTCATGAGGACATAGAGGCCGCTGAGGATGAAGAGAATGAAGAATATCGAATAAAACCTTGACTCATTGTAAGCTGGAATCATAATATCAGGATGATTGGCAGTTGTTAACAAAACAATCATATTCACCAATGCTATCCAAAATGTTGTAAAGTATTTTTCTCCTTCAGGATTACTTGTGGTATTATGGAACTCATTACCAAACTGATAAGAAGAGTCAGTCTGGTTGCTCAAGTTAGCAATCGGTAGACACTGAGTCTGAAAAATTAACATCCCTATTATTGTAAACAGGTATACGTGCATGGCCAAGAAGAAGAGAACACCAAGAATTTCTCTTAGAGTCTTTTTCAAGGCGTTGGTCATCTTCTTCATCAGAGAAGAAGCTTGAAGTAAAAATACCGGTCTTAGCAGCCTCCGAACTCTATACGGATATTCGGAATAGTCCGGACAAAGTCCGTACGATACCATCACATCCACAAAAGAGAATAGGGTGCAAATCACATAGGCCCACATCCAGGGTCGCCTTAGAGACCTCTTGATTCCAAAAACTCTACATTTAAGTGTAAAATCTATAAGAAACACGATTAAACAGATGAGCTCCACCGACTCGGTGACACCGCATGGAGGGTCCGTCTGAGGACGAATCACTCTCGAGTCGGACGTCAAGGTCAGTGATGAAGGATATTCTACGAACGCAAGCAGCAATAGAACTGACAAAACGATAGTGTAAAGCCACTGCCATACTTTCGAATAATGTATCTTGTATAATTTAAGGGCTAACGCATCAGTTGCATGATGGATGGAACGGTAGTTAATGGAGTCATCGATAAAGACCTTTGCTCGGTTTATGGCATCTTCATCGTCCTTCCGGGTGGTCTGACTGAGACCGTACGAGTGTTGGAGCGATCCTAGGAGCCAGATATCCTCTCGGTCGTGTGTGTGGCGAGTATCATTTGGAACTGATAATTCCCTTGTTCCAGCATCGGCCATCTTGATTTAAGTCATGAATATCATTATATCAAAGTCTACAAGACGCCGTTAGTTAGTCCTATAGAGAGGTTGCAGTTTCGCAATCAAAAACGGCTGTCGGCCATGTTGGATTACAACCTATCTTGAAAAGATGGCTTCTTTTCTACCCGACTATTCTAAAACTATTTCTGATGGCGATTCCAAGCGTAGATATAGCGAAAAACTTGCTCTCTTGGATGGCGCTGATCCGTATGAATTGCCAAAGGCGATTTGGAAAGACGATGTTGACTTGTGGCCGGCTACCGCATACATACACGTCGGTATGTATTTGCTATTCTCTCCTAGTCCCTACACTCAAGAGGACTTGCTAAACTACAAGAGCCTCGAGTGCTACCAGCGATTTACTTCAGGGTGGGTTAGAGATATCCTTGTAAATGTAGTTGCTGATAAAAGAGTTATTATTGCTAAGGTTAGTATGCATATAGCCATATACTAATGATTGCCTGTCTAGACATTAGGACTGTTATTTTCACTGTAGGTCAATCACTCACAGAAATTACGGGAAAAGCCACTAATTCCTTGGGTCATTGCAGAATGTAATGGCAAGATTCTGGCTGCACATTGCAATTGTATGGCTGGATTAGGCGAGAGTTGCTCACATGTAGGTTTGCTTTTGTGGGCTGTGGAAGCTGGTGTACATTTAAGGGATTCCATGACTGTTACCCAAAAAAAAGGCTTATTGGGTGATACCTACTTCTATTAAGGAAGTGCCATACTCCACAATCAAAGATATTAAGCTAAGAAAATCATCACTTAATGATTCACTGCATTCAACTCCATCTGTATCACCCACTGCCAGCAATGTATGTACTAAATCTAGTGTAAGCCCTCCCTCTGTCAAAGAACTCGAAAGTTTTTTTAGTTCGTTGTCATTATGTTCTAACAAGCCAGCGATCCTGTCAGTGGTAAAAGACCATTCAGATAAGTACATACCTACTTCTCTAGCTTCTGATTTGCCTAGTGTGCTCACAGATTTATACAAACCAGACCATCTGAGTTTAGGGTATTACGAACTACTTCAGCTTGCTATTGAAACAACCATTAATGTGACACCTACTCAAGTTTTACTTGTTGAAGAGGCAACTAGGGGTCAGTTACAGTCTCGCATATGGAACAGAATGCGAGCAGGGCGAATTACTGCATCTAAATTTAGGGCAGCCTGTCACACTAATCCTACTATGCCCTCTGAGAGCCTAGTCTTAGCCATTTGCCATCCTGAATTATCAAAATTTAAGAGTGCTGCTACTATTTGGGGTTGTGATCATGAGCGTATTGCTCGTGACAGATATGCTTCACACTCAGAAACTCAGCATGAAACGTTCACACTTTCTGATTGTGGATTTTTTATTTGTACTGAATATCCATTTATTGGAGCTTCACCAGATGGTGTGGTAGCCTGTCTTTGCTGTGGTGATGGAATTTGTGAAGTCAAGGCAAGTTTATAATTATGCATGTACTTCAAGTACATGTTAACTATCTTTATGATACCTATTTTTGCAGTGTTCATACTGTCATAGAGATGACACCATTAAAGCAGCCATAGAAGATACTGGCTTTTGTTTGGAGGAACTACCAGACAAAACTTACCAGCTAAAAAGAAATCATCCATACTACTATCAGGTAAAATATGCCTCAAGACAATGCACTGGAAAATCCATTAATAATGTTTAATATAATATACTAGGATTGGTTGTGTATGTTTAAAGGGTAATTGCTATCTGCAACATATATGTTCATCTATTGTTAGTTTACCCTATATACCTTTTATTTAATAGGTACAATGTCAGCTGTTTTGTACAACACGTATGTTTTGTGATTTTATTGTCTGGACGAATGATGATATTCATATTGAGAGGATATATCCTGATGAAGATATCTGGTTGTCAAATGTTCCAAAGGTGAAAGCATTATTTGAAAAAGCAGTTCTACCAGAGCTTCTTGGAAAGTGGTTTTCACGTCCACCTAGGCCTGTGGTCACTTCTACTGAAACCAATATTTTGCAACATCCCACCCATGATACTGTCTTCTGTTACTGCAAAGGCTAAAACTATACGAAATTTGTATACGTACGGCACCAGACAGAAAAAATTGAACCGTAGACATACGTATTAATACCTGTTTATAACTCGTACATAAGCGCTTCTAGGGTGTTAATGAAAGAAAATTTACACGTATGGTGTTAAAGTTGTTACCTGTACGTCTCTGGCAAAACGTTCAGTTTATTCTGTCTGGTACCGTACTATGCTGGTTGTAATCCAACATGGCCGCCGTCGCCGAAGCCACGCCTTCTGCAACCTCTCTATATACAGCTTTCTGTGTAGGAAGAGTTTAACCTCCTGCACCTTTCCGCTTCCAGCCTCAAGAATACTCTAAGACGGTAAGTGAATAGCGCTATAGTTTGACTGATAAGATAATGCAATTCATTGATGCAAGAATTTAGGAGAGACAGTCCTTATTTCTTTAGCAGATTAGAGTGACCTCCCACTACTGGCTCCGGTCCTCTCACATCGCTAGCCTGTCTAGTGTAACCTCTCGCTTCTGTTGTTCCCTCCTCTAAATAACCTGCGCGCAGGATGCGTTGCGTTTCTTATGCCTGCCTAGTGACGCTTTTCACACATACGTATTATATTAACCAACATAATGCATTATCTAATTCAGTTTTCCTCGCTCGAGATGTCTAATTAAAGACTATCTACACGAAGCGTCACTGTGTTATTTCGGTCTGGATGCAAAGTTAGCTATGAACGTAGTGGAATGATAACTATCCATTCAGTGCTGCACCGATGACCCAAGATACCTATATCCATCGCGTGATATCATCTGATCAGTTAAGCTTAACTCGGCTTCTGTAGCGTAAAATGTACTTAGCTAAGTTCCTGTATAGCTAGGAAAGTACTCTGAACTTTGTCTTCCCTTGCTGGTACTCTACTTATGTTATGTGTATTCGGTCAGTGAGGTAAGGTTTAATAAAAGGATAGTCCTCTTTGAACCCCCAAGATTGATGTCTCAATCAGTCTGTATATGTACAGTTCAGTTCAACAAGATTGGTGTATTCCCTTCTGCAGGTGTGTTGTACTGGTACGTAATGTCAAAGAGGAGGCTGTTTGATGCACAAGTCTCCTGTATGGTGGCGGACTACTGCATGGAGTCTAACAACACTGCTGTACAGAGCCTTTCTCCTCCGCAGGTGAGCACAAATTTATGTACAAATGGACTGACTGTCCAATTATCATTGTATTAATTAATGGCCCTACAATGAATTAATTAATACCTTGTATTAATTAATTGCCCTACAATGAATTAATTAATACCTTGTATTAATTAATGGCCCTACAATATGTAAGTGGTATTCCAATCACGACAACACTATTAGAAATGACTTATTTATGTTCATTGAGAAAGATCAAACCACTTGTGGTTTCCTTTGACTGATAAGACTGCTCCTTCTTTCACAGACACCTGCCACATCATCATATCGTGAGTCCAGAAGTGTCTCTCCTGAGGAGCAGGCTACAGAAGAGGTGGATGGCTGGGGCTGGATGTTTGTCAAAACAGCTAGCTATGATGACAAGTTGTTTGAGCTGAGGAAGCAGTCACCTGATTCTGTTGCTGTAAGTAATAGTGATACACTCCACCCCCAGGCTTTTCTTACATCTTTGTGGGATAACGCAAGCTTTAGGTGTTTACTGAGTTATCGATGGGATATCACATTGTATAACTATAATAAGAGGTCAAAGTGCCTCTTATTATAGTTATACAATGGTTGTGGAATATAATTTGACTTGGTTGCCCCAGCAACGGAGTGTAAATGCTCTTGTGTGCACATGTGTCTCTGTTTGCATAGTCTTGTTATTGGAGCTGATAGTTTCTGATGAGGTGCTTCCTTGTTTGGATGCGTAGGCCAGCTGTCTAATAGTTACCAAATGTAGACAATGTATACCTCATAATAACTGGGCTCTTGGGAATTGATATAATATATTGATGTATAATAATAATAATAATAAATATAGTTGTTTGTTATTTTGACATACCATACAAAGAATTGAAATCAGTAAAAATGGCCAGATTTGGTTTATAAATCACATTAAATAAAGTCATCACACTGCTACCACTTGAGGGGTGAATGAGGAGTGGTGGTGCATGCTTTATAACAATTGATGTCTTAAATAACTGACTTATGGTATGCATACATGTAATAGATGAGGTCAGTAACTTGTGACAGGACATTATGAATATACGTAGTTTTTTGTAAGGTTGTTAGTAGGTGGAAATGAGGGATGATTCGGTGCATTCATTGATATTATACTGACCTACGTACGTAAAACTGCTTTGAAACTGTATATGTACAGTACATACGTATGTATTATATATGTAGAAGTGAATTAATTAGTACGTATATTTCTCCATCTCCCTCTCCCTCACCCTCTCCCTCTCCCTCACCCTCTCCATCTCCCTCTCCCTCTCCCTCACCCTCTCCATCTCCCTCACCCTCTCCATCTCCCTCACCCTCTCCATCTCCCTCACCCTCTCCATCTCCCTCACCCTCTCCATCTTCCTTGCCCTGGCTAGGCATTAATTCCTATGCATCTCTCTCTCTCTTCAGTACCAACTTACCTTACATGACATGGCGCTATTCAGACGTATCCACATAGAAGTGAGTGTATTGTATTTCAAGACAAGTGAAGAGGTCATGTACATTTACAAAGTGAACATGCTTTCCCACTGAACTCAGGAGTTTCAAAACTGTGGTTGGATGGATAATGAAAACAAGCACAAATTGGCCCCCAACATCCTGAACTTTACACAGCATTTTAATCACGTATGTACATTGTCTCCTCTGATCTGACCAATCACTATGTTCTTTGTGGTTGCCATGGCAACAGGTGTGTTTCTGGGTGGAGCAAGAGATCCTAAAAGAACACATTTTGAAGCTAAGAACAGAGATGGTGACATTCTTCATAAAAATCGCAAAAGTACGACAATGGAGCTATATACGTAGATACAGATACATATATGCATGTGTCTATAGAGATGCAACTTTGTACATTTAGTATATGATCTGTTAAAATTCCATTCTGTAGAGACTTCATGATTTGAGGAACTTTCACAGCATGATGGCGGTGCTGGCAGCGTTGCAAAGTGCTGCCATATACAGGTTGTCCCAGACTTGGAAGGTACGCACCAATTGGTAAATTAAGAGCTGTTGTTTGGTCCTTACTTCAGTTGTAGTGTACTGAAATGTTTACTATATTAGCTACGTACTTACAGTTTCAGTATTTATGTATAGCAATTTGTAGTTTTAAATTAATGAAAATTTCTAAACTTTTCAGCATATTTTTATACATTTTCTATACATTTCCATATATGGCTATGTTTATCTTTATTGTTGCTTGTTTGTCTTCTTTCAAAAGGCAATTTCAAAGAGAGATCGGCAGACATTTGAAAAGTTGGTGGAAGTTGCGTCGCCAGAAGAAAACCAGTAAGAGATAAGATAAGGTGCTTACGTACGTAGTTGAGAGAGTTAGTTTGATTCCTACAGCCATCACTTGAGGGAACTGATGGAGAAACTGGTCATCCCTACAATACCCCATCTGGGTTAGTCCATATACTTATGTACAAGAGTATACTATAGTATACTGGAAAATACTGAAAATACTGAATACATTACGTACATGGGCCCATTAGAAGTCTGTTATTTAAGTCCATTAGAGAAGAAGATTGTATCCTGGTCCACAGTGTTTGCCCTAACCAGAGGAATAGAAATGGTGGTTTTAATAATTTGTGCTTTTTGAATGTACTTACATATGTCAGGGCTCCCCCTCTATAGGATTGATATCCCCCCCACCCTAGATTTTTGGGAACCCCCTAAACTGCTTCAACACCCTCATACCATTACCTCCCCCCCCCCCGTAAATTTTGAAAATTTTCATTTTGCCCCCTCTGGCCCCAAGTTCTGTGGCAGCCCTGTACATGTGGTTCTCTGTCTTGTGCACAGGTTTGTATCTGATGGACCTCTCCTATCTGTACACAAAGCAAAAGGCAGCAGCACAGTCTAATGCAGACAAGCAGGTTTGACATTACTGCCATGCACACGCATGTCCATGTACATAATACGTACCTCTATCATATATACCATTAAGTACTAGCTGAACTGGTATTCTTTGTCTTACTATGGGAGTCATAATTCTGTATTATATATTGCTCCAAACTCCCACCTATTCTTCTGTATTAGCATCTCTTCTTAGGATGGCCTAGGTAGTGTTAAATGTATTCATTGACCTTCCTGCAGATAGAGAACGTTTTGAGTGCAATTTCATTTTATCAGAATTCCCAATATGGTGAGCTACGAAAGGTGT
The DNA here is from genome assembly GCA_947172415.1 of Chondrosia reniformis. Taxonomy (NCBI): domain Eukaryota; kingdom Metazoa; phylum Porifera; class Demospongiae; order Chondrillida; family Chondrillidae; genus Chondrosia; species Chondrosia reniformis. The sequence goes on along the minus strand of OX359201.1, from coordinate 6,447,255 downwards.
ATGTTACCATAGCAACCCACAAGTTGTCTTAACAACCAGCCCTTGATAGTTCATTTGAATGCAGAAAATGTTTCTATGGTAACAGTACTCCCTAACTACTACTACTACATATTGTTTAGTGTGAGAACTTATTGTGTTGAAAGTAATGAAGCATGTAATGACTTTCAATTCTGGTTACTGTTTATTGAATGACACTTCTGTGCTTACAAGTGTCTATATACATAACCTGAATAGTACAGTTATGAACGTATACTTCTGGCAACTCTACCTGATCCACTAAACTTGTGGTTTATATTAGCCCTTGCTGACCCCTGCCTTATGTACTGTGCCTGCCTATAAGGCTTACCTCTGTGTCTCCATGACGACCACCTGCCTTATGTACTGTGCCTGCCTATAAGGCTTACCTCTGTGTCTCCATGACGACCCCTGCCTTATGTACTGTGCCTGCCTATAAGGCTTAACTCTGTGTCTCCATGACGACCCCTGCCTTATGTACTGTGCCTGCCTATAAGGCTTAACTCTGTGTCTCCATGACGACCCCTGCCTTATGTACTGCCTGCCTATAAGGCTTAACTCTGTGTCTCCATGACGACCCCTGCCTTATGTACTGCCTGCCTATAAGGCTTAACTCTGTGTCTCCATGACGACCCCTGCCTTATGTACTGTGCCTGCCTATAAGGCTTAACTCTGTGTCTCCATGACGACCCCTGCCTTATGTACTGCCTGCCTATAAGGCTTAACTCTGTGTCTCCATGACGACCCCTGCCTTATGTACTGCCTGCCTATAAGGCTTAACTCTGTGTCTCCATGACGACCCCTGCCTTATGTACTGTGCCTGCCTATAAGGCTTAACTCTGTGTCTCCATGACGACCCCTGCCTTATGTACTGCCTGCCTATAAGGCTTAACTCTGTGTCTCCATGAGTGCAAGTCGACATGCAGGCTATAGTAACTCTCAGAGATTTATATCTTTAGGATGGTCACTCGGAGATCAAGTAGCCATTAAATTTAAATCTCACAAAAATGCTTCCAAAGTGTAATGTTAGCCAATCAGTTTCACATCTGACATCACAAATTGAGTAGATATATGCATACACCTACATACGTACATACGTATATTTGTATATCCTTATGTATCCCCCAGGGTGCATCTCTAGAGGTCCCCTTGTGTACCCCCCTGGTGCATCTCTAGAGGTCCCCTTGTGTACCCCCTAGGGGCATCTCTAGAGGTCCCCTTGTGTACCCCCCTGGGGCATCTCTAGAGGTCCCCTTGTGTACCCCCCTGGGGCATCTCTAGAGGTCCCCTTGTGTACTCCCCAGGGGCATCTCTAGAGGTCCCCTTGTGTACCCCCCTGGGGCATCTCTAGAGGTCCCCTTGTGTACTCCCCTGGGGCATCTCTAGAGGTCCCCTTGTGTACCCCCCTGGGGCATCTCTAGAGGTCCCCTTGTGTACCCCCCTGGGGCATCTCTAGAGGTCCCCTTGTGTACCCCCCAGGGGTACCTGATCTGAACAGCCATGCACTGCTGGTCCATCTCATTCTATCCACTAGATCTGCGTCCTCAAAGACAAATCATGTCATACTTATCATCAATCAACTTCATTGATGAGCTACAAAAGATAATTGAAGCTGATTTTTTTCAGTAAGTGTCACACTTAGTTGTACCTTGTTAATGATGCCCTTCTCTCATTTGGGTGTACCTGACAAATATCTTATGAAGTCACAATGTTACTGGGGGAGGTGCTTGAGGGAAACCCTTTAATTAATTACCTTAAGTTCTGTAGTATGTAATATTCATCTTCCAAATGTAAAGTGATTTGTTTCATTCTTCAAGGAAATCGAAAGAGCTAGAACCAGATACAATTGGTAATGGTAAGTGTTTACACAGTTGGGGGAGGGAAGTACAAGTTTGACAGGCTCTGCTCTGCATTGCTCAGGTTCCTTGGCAACCTCGCGCAGCAGTGACGACATACTGGGGTCATCATCCTGTGGATCAGACTCAAAGAGCTCGACCTGGAGGGCAAGACAAGACAAGTGGATGAGGAAGACTGACAGCTGGACAAGAGGGAAACATGATCCACGACCAGGTAACCTAATCCTTTCACTCCTTATATGGTCTGTAGTACCAAGTGGTCCTGTGTTGGATTAGATTCCCCCAAGGTAGTTCACCGTTCGATGTTGCTGCGGTCATTCAGTACCAGCCCTCAGCCCGACCTGCCCTCTTCCTTGAAAGCCAATGTAGAAGTGACAATTACTGAGGGCAGCCCTACCGTCAGTAGGAGTCGTCGAGTTCTTTCTCCTGATCCGTCTGACCTGACTGGTCTAACTGATTCCCTTCCAACAGACACTATGTTGTGTCCATCTTCTCCCAACACTCCAAAGAAGAAGCCATTTGGTGCAATTAGAGGGCATAGAAAGTCTCGTAGTTTGGGTGCCAAGTAAGCGTGCTTGTGACCCGGGTCACTTCACATGACTGCACCATCTGCTTAGCTAGTCCAGTCACATGACCATCCCATCCAGTCACATGACTATCCCATTCAGTCACATGACTATCCCATCCAGTCACATGACCATCCCATCCAGTCACATGACCATCCCATCCAGTCACATGACTATCCCATCCAGTCACATGACCATCCCATCCAGTCACATGACTATCCCATCCAGTCACATGACCATCCCATCCAGTCACATGACTATCCCATCCAGTCACATGACTATCCCATCCAGTCACATGACCATCCCATCCAGTCACATGACTATCCCATCCAGTCACATGACTATCCCATCCAGTCACATGACCATCCCATCCAGTCACATGACCATCCCATCCAGTCACATGACTATCCCATCCAGTCACATGACTATCCCATCCAGTCACATGACTATCCCATCCAGTCACATGACCATCCCATCCAGTCACATGACCATCCCATCCAGTCACATGACCATCCCATCCAGTTATGTGACTGGTTTACTGTTATAGTGTGCTGCACAGCTTGGGTATTGGGATATCAAAGGCTCAGTCTCCTAAGAATGGGACTGACTCTGCTGTTGAAAAGTCTGTCAGCTTAATTGATGATTCAGTGTTAGACCACTCCCCAGGTATGTGTGGGTGTGGCTGTGTGTCCCAAGTGGGTGTGGCTGTGTGTCCCAAGTGGGTGTGGCTGTGTGTCCCAAGTGGGTGTGGCCGTGTGTCCCAAGTGGGTGTGGCCGTGTGTCCCAAGTGGGTGTGGCTGTGTGTCCCAAGTGGGTGTGGCCGTGTGTCCCAAGTGGGTGTGGCCGTGTGTCCCGAGTGGGTGTGGCCGTGTGTCCCAAGTGGGTGTGGCCGTGTGTCCCAAGTGGGTGTGGCTGTGTGTCCCAAGTGGGTGTGGCTGTGTGTCCCAAGTGGGTGTGGCTGTGTGTCCCAAGTGGGTGTGGCCATGTGTCCCAAGTGGGTGTGGCTGTGTTAGCCTCTACAAGCCTTTCTCTCTTCTTACCAGCTCCAAGTGGAAGTGAATCATCTGATGAAGAGGAAGACGATGATGGAGATGATTATGGATTTATAAAACTAAGGTACCTATGTCTATACGAACTATACAAACCTCTAAAAGGGTTTGATAACTGCTGTTTCTGTTTCATCCAGTGAGGCGGAGCTGACACAGCAGTCACAGAAGACCACACACAAGGAAGGTCGGCACTAGATTGTTACACATTTTAGGTCAATCACTAATCACTGAGCTTCTATATACCATACCTTATAAATGTATTTCCATATTCCATTTCTATATTCCACACGTAGGGTTGCTAAAGTATTTAATATTGAAGAGAAACTCAAAGTCTGTCAAAACACCTGTACGTATGTTCAACTCTCTATTGTGCAATCCTGTGTATGTATTGCATATTCCAACCAAATGATTGTACCACATTTGTGATTTGTGTGTACGTAGTTTCAAAGAAAAAGAAAATGTAAGGGAACTCTCACAGACTCTGCACTAATTCTGTTGAAAGAAAAGAAAGGAAAAGTCTCACCAGTAAGTGTGTCTGGTTGCCTGGGTAACACATCTATGTAAGATCTCCTTCATCCTTTTACTGTTCAAAGCACAACGTCAGAGCTGTTCCTCTGAAGGGCACGTTGGTCTCTTATACTGATCCAAACAGCAAGACGTCGGACAAGCACTTCATTATGGACACTGATAAAGGTAAGCACACTAATCCTTTGTGGCTCACCTTTTTTGCTTTCACTGTACCATTAGAGTTCAGAAGCCACTTTAGTGTCTCTGAAATGATAGTATTCTTCAAGTTTTGAAGTATCTACTATAGTTGTACTAGTATTGAACCTTGACCTTTTGGGGTGTTAGGACAGTTCACTTTCTAACTGTTAAAAGAGGTCTACCTACGTATATTGTTCATCACATCAGTGTGTATATAATTACAGTGTCAAAAAGTTACACTGGATAGAATGACAATTGCTCAAATTTATTTGTTTAGAACGTTGGATCAGGTTTGTTTTTAATTGATTGGTCTGTACGATGAGTCCTTTCCACTCACCTATAAGTAAAGTATGATTGACTAGGCTGTAAGGAGGTATGCATGTGGGCGTGTGTTATGCTACCTTTTGGTTTGTTAGGCCTGACTGTGCGGTTCACCGCTGCTACCCCATCAGAAGCAGAGGACTGGGTGACAGTTTTAAGAGAAGCAATCAAACTTTTGCAGATTTCTGATGAGTTAAAGGTTGGCTATACCCCCAGCTGTTGTAATTTCTGTGCAGTTATTAATAATTTTCCATCCCTGTAGAACGAACGAAGCCTGATTGACTGGAGTTGATTTTTTCAAATTTTTACAATTAGTCTTTAATTTTTTGTGTCTTTTGATGTACCTTATACATATGTACATATAGCATGTGTTTATGTGTGAAATGTCCAAAATGAAACTCTCTCATGCTTAGTATAATACAAATGAACAAACTGTACAGCTTTTGATGAGAAAACAGCTTTAGTATCTTTCCTCCTTTTTGGGAATGTCACCCTTTTCCGTTTCCGTTGGAATTCCTTTGCAGGACATAGACATGCATGACTACCTAACTAGAGGGTTGGGTTGAAGCTAATGTTTGAAATTCATTTACTAAATGTCAAGCATTTTCTACTGCCACATGTATCTAAGTCTTAGTTACAAGCTTAGAAAGAAACAGCTTTCTAAATCATATTTTTATCAGTTTTGTGCAAGTTCCTTCAAGCATTTTGTATTGCTGCCACAAGTTCATCGGCTACTTGTTTCTCATCACGATCTTTAAGAGCTTCACAAACACTTTGAAGTGTCCTTGGCAAGCTTCCAGTTTCTTTAGCATTCTTCAGCCATTCACTGAACATCTTTAAGCATATGTCTCTCTTCTCCCTGCCTGTATCATGTTCTATGTAGTCCATTTTGCTTATGGAGAACTTGAGAAAGATAGCAATCCCTCTCCACTTGTGTGATATCCGGTCAACCACAACTGTTTGCAGGACTGATAGGTGGCCATCTTTGAGCTGAGTACTCAAGAGTGTTTCAGTGTTCTGACACTTTTCAATCATTTTTAGTGGATTTTTAGCTTGGAAGCTTTTATTTCTCTCCTCTAAAACAGCTCTTTCCTTTTCCATGGCCTCAAGTCTTTTGTTTGACTCATTTTTTTCTACGAGTAGCTCATCAGTCTTATCTTTTAATTCATTCCTGGATTTGATCAACTCATCACTTAGTTTTTCCTTTTCGCCTTTTAACATTTCAATTACCTCTTTCTGGTCTTGTACAATCTTCTCAAAATCGATCTTCTCTCTCTGTGCATTAGTTTGTTGAATCTCTTTTAATTGCCTTTTTGTTTCAAAAAGTTGAACCTGGGTGTCCTTCAAGTCATCTTCTCTAACCTTTACTTTTACTTCAAGTGCTTTTAGTTTGGTTTCAAGGCTAAATTTTTCCCTCTCATCCTGGTTATCCTTCAAGTCATCTTCTCTAACTTTTAGTTTAAATTCAACTTCTTTTAGTTTTACTTCAAGGCTACGTTTTTCAGACAAGTACCTATCCCTTTCATCCTTAACTACGTTGAATTCCAATTGAGTCAATTGAGACAAATCTTTGGGGTCTTTATATGATAAATCTCTACCATCATCCTGTTCATATTGATCTTCATCTCCATATTCTAGATAATCTTCCTGTTCCTGTTCTAGATAATCTTCCTGTTCCTGTTCTAGATAATCTTCATGTTCATCTGAATCTGGATAATCTTGATAATCATCTTCCAGAAAATCATCCTGTGGCTGAAATTCATCATCTTCCATATTGAAGGTAAACGATCGTCAGCCTATTTCTTCTGCATGACTCGCCTACATAAATGGGATTTCCCTTATGCATCATAACTGTCATCGTTGTAAGTAAAGAATTCCAGGAAGTAAACTCGAACCAGCCGTCAATTTTTCAAGGCCATATCTCGTAGAAAACTTTTTTTGCGCAAGCTTTACGTTACATAGTATTAGTAAATGTGGTTTCTAAATCCTTTTCGTTAGTTCAACGTTCGACGCAAAGGAAGAGAAAGCTAATTTTAAGCTAGAAAACGAAAGCCAGCCGAGCGTCCGCCATTTTGGTGACAGATATAGAAGGGTGTGAATGTGGAGGTATTCAAAGAGTTGGAAGTGAGAGAGATGCTGGAAGCCATTGCTTGGAGGAAAACGCGGGAGGAATGGGACCAGGAGATGGAGACAAAGCCTAAGTTGGAGATACTGAAGAGGATTGTGAAGTTGGGAGAGTGATCGGAGTGTGCGAGAGTAGGGAGAAGAGTGGACCGGAGGATGATGATAAAACTAAGAGGAGGCATGGCAGGATTTCAAATCGAGATGGGAAGATGGATGGGGGTGACCAGACAGGAGAGAATACGCAAGGAATGTGACAGGGGTGAAGTGGAACATTGGTTGATGAGATGTGAAGCATGGAAATCCCAACGCGTACAATTGGAGGCCTAGCTGGATGCAACGGCATAGTGACAAGTGCAGTACCCAGGATTCTACTGCATCTCTGCTGTCGGCTGCGTGTAGCAACCATGAACTCTTATCGATTATTTTGTGTATGTGGCATGCAAGGTTCAGTTAACTCTATTTTGCATGTTCATATTATTTATTTTGTCTTGTAAGTGCTGCATGGGGCCAATCCATGCCCTAGTGCCAATGGGCACGGTGCACTCTAATAATAATATTGATTGATTGACTGATATACAAGACTACGAACAGGAAGCCATACGTTAACATAATTTCTGAAAACAATATAAGGGCGCCTTTGGCGTCCCAAAAAGTAAAACGAAAAAGAAAAAAAGGAAAAGGAAAAAAGGGGTAAAGATGCAAATGCTATATAACAGGTGCATGTAAAATTTGCATTCACCTTTGGTTGTAATATATTGCGCAATGGGAAGATGGTAGCGTAGTTGGATAGTATTACTTGTAAATAGATTTGCTGTAGACAAATGGTTAGTCACATCACATATGAGTGAGTTGTGTAATTATTTGCAACGTAATATTTAGGATTGCGCTTAAAATGTTTGCTTTTCTTGTGAAGGGGGCGCTGGATTATCTCCCTCGATTTAGTTTGAGCAGAAGATGGACGCTCGCGCTTGCTATATGTCTGGGGTGTATGATGGCTGGCGGGTTTTGGCTGAGACGAAGAAGAAAGAGACGCGAACACTTGCAGCTCCAGCACGCCTCAATGGGAGGCTCACTGCTGGTCGACAAGGGCACCTTGGCTACGCCACTACATTCACGTTAGTAGTTCTTTAGTATAAGTTAAGTAAAATCGGATTAACCATGCAAAATATCACTCTCTGTAGCAACAGCAATCTAATTATAATCTACGGTTTACTATGTTAAAATTATTAGAATTTAGTGTAGCCTTTATTTGAGAATGTTGACAAAGACCAGGGGTGTTAATTAGGTGTGATGTTGCATAATCATTTTGTGCTGTAGTGTCAAGAAGCATCTCTTCTGTGACCAATTCTGTTAGTCATGGAAATAGAACTAATACTCAGGCATTGGAAGCTCCTCATTCAGGTGCATACATATTTAGTATAATACCTCTGTCATACAAATAATATAATTGCTCCTGTTTCAAAGGGTACAGCAACCCTCAAACTGCTTTGATTCCGGAAGAAGACCTCAGTGCGGAGGAGCTCTTTGCCAAGGGACAGGAGGCCTTTCAGACTGCTCTAAGGTGTTGGTCACAGAGCAAACAGAAGTCAGAAAATCCATCTTTAACCAGCCACATCACTTCTTTGCTGGAAGAAGCGCAACACATCTCGTCCACTTCAGTTAGTATTATAAGGTATGGTCTCTTTGACTGTAAGCTTCATTTCCAACCTAATATCTATTCCTTAATTGTGTCAGATGTCACTAAAATAAGTTTTATTTCCTGTGTTGTCCTCAGTCAATCAGAGGCAACCATGATGACAGCTCAAAGTGGACCTTTAAACGATTCAGATGATGCTGACTCGTATCACTCCTTGCAATCAGATTTTGAAGTAAATCCACTTGTGTCATAGTACGAGTACTTCTTTCACTAATAAGTTGTAAATGTGAGCTGATTAAGAATGCTTATTTCTTGTTAGGAGTTGGAAGCACTGAACTCGCTACAAAATGATCCTTCCATCCCACTGCTTTATCACCATGGATGCAAGATGGCTAGGCAAGGGGAAGTCCCCTGTAGGATCCTAAGGTGGAGATCTTAAATTGCAAATTGCATGTAAATTTTAATGTTCCTTTTATAGGCAGCAGAATACAAGTCTTGCATTTGTAGTAGAATTAGGAATTAGGAATTAGGAATCTTTTTTAATGTGGGAAGCCTTTAGCCAAGAGGCTACTCTTCCAGGCCCCCACAATAGTACGAACAACATAAACATAACAACATAAACCCAACTTACAGTAAATCAGTCAGCAATAATCAGTTTGTTCAGTGGGCAATGTTTGTTGTCAAGAACTTTAGATTACAAGGATTTTTTATTACTGTACCAAACCTATCTTTGAGATGGTTGGACCCTGGGGGTCTTGACACTCAAAAGCCTAGAGATGAACCATCTCAAAGATCACTTGTGCTTACCTTCCGTTCTGTGTTTGTTAGAACTGCTCAATTGGATTGTCCAAATGATGAAGATTTTCTAGCCAAATTATTTGGAGTTCGACAGGCCTTTAATGTGAGTAATTGTGAGCTGCAGCACATTCCCACTGCTAGCTTGTACTTACCCGCTACACTGCTGCCAGTAGATACCAGTCAGTTTTCTGATCTGCCAATCCTGTAGCATCTGTTAAAGTCTCCCGAAGCCAAGGCTGAGTTTGTGTCAGTTGGTCAAGATGTCATGACTTCCTTCTTGAAAGTAGCTGGGAAGGATCCAAAAGACTTTTACACTCCCTTTAATGACCTGATGACCTTTGTAGAAGATCCTTCTAACTGGTTGCTGATGGAGGAGGAGTTGAAGGAGAGGGGTGTGGCAGAACTGTCTTTTTATGATATAGTTCTTGACTTTACACTCATGGATGCATTTGATGATTTAGACAGACTACCCTTGACCATTCAGAATGTCTTACAGAACCGCTGGTTGACTAATGGCATGAAGGAGTCGGCACTTAGAGCGGGTATATGGACAATGATTAAGGCCAAGAAGAGCATGTTAAAGGTATGCGCCCTCATATTTGGGGTACCCCTCCCCAGACCCCTGGGGTGTACTTGAATGATGGTACCCCTCCCCAGACCCCTGGGGGTGTACTTGAATGATGGTACCCCTCCCCAGACCCCTGGGGGTGTACTTGAATGATTCATATCTTGTATGTATGTATTTGTGTATATGTTCTTTATAATATGTGCATTATTAAGCTCTGTGTGTTTCCTTTATGTCCAAGCATTCTGCAGGATTTATGATGAAGTTTTACTCAGTCTCAGAGGTCACTACTCCAGTGTTGGCGTGGAGTTTCCTCGGATCCAATACAGTGCTGGTTGAAAAGTCAAGAAAATTTAAGGTCTAACGTCTTACATACAACATTTAATAATATTACTATTATTATTATATGTTTGAAGATTGATTTTTCTTTGAGAATCAGCAACACTACTTGGTTATAGTAATCGGACACTTCGACCTTTCGACCCGCAGGTCTCAATTGGTAATGTGACTCAAAACAATACCTAAGAAGTGCTGATGATGCTCAAAATAGTTCTTATTATGAACGTGACAAGAATCCCACACTACTTCATATACATATGTGTTTGTAACAAGTCCTTTCTGTGCGGTATTGCATATACATATATTTGATTAACTATTTTTCTTCTTGCTGCCCGTAGGAATTAATACTGTCATGTCTGCGATGTATCTTCTCCGCTGATCAGAGTAGATACAATAGCAAGGAGGTTCTGGCAGAAGACATTCACAGTATATTCAGAGAAACCACGACTAAAATCAAAAGAGAATTATCTGCCCAATCCATCACTTCACAACATGAACAAACTCATACATTGTAATGTATAATATATGTACGTACGTATGTGTGCATATGTTACAAAAGTTATATTTTATGTACATTTTGAAAGTTGGCAACCTCAATTACATGGTTCCAAGTGCCATTCGGGATGAACGATGTAAAAGCTGTTTTGATTGTTGTTTTTCTGATAAATGCTTCCTGAATCAGCCAAAATGGCTCCCCCTCTCTCTGGATGGACAGCTAGGCGGACTGCCCTCTGCTGCTGCATGCCTAACTGGGCCAGACAGAACCTCTCACTGTGATGTTCCAACACTCCCTTGGCACTCTGTGGTAGTCTTATATCTGAAATACTCGGAGGTCTTCTCTGAACTGAAAGTAATGGTTCCATTTCTTTGTCCTTTCCATCTATAAACCTAAAGAAACAAGTACATAATTAAAAGTGAAACCATAGTGGTCTGTTAGAGAGGTGAATATTATGTCAGAACTGACCTTTGTAAAACGTCCTTCAAGTTTTCAGACCGAGGACAGGGATAAGCAAGCAGCCTTGGCTTTGGGGATCTCCTTATAGGCAGAGAGAGGCAGCGTGGATCTACAGCCAGATATCATAGAGATGAAGAACTCACAAAGCAATGCATGCATACATACGTACATATAGATATAATGTATATAAACACCATGTAGCTGCTATATTAAATAAGTACAGGCAACTCACTTATTTGAGTTCTTGTCCAGTTTACCTTTCTAACTGGGTCATGCAAAGGACTGGACACCTGGGGGCGGGGGGGGGGAGGAGATGTAAGTTAGGATATCGATGTCTAGTTATTATCCTTAAGAATATATGAGAATCTAAAACATTTATATGTAGTGACATATTGAGGTATTGAGGATTTGGGGAAGAATTTCTGTTAGCTGATTAGCTAGTGACAGGAGAAAGTTGGCTCTTGTGCTTGATCAAGCAAGCAGCAATGAAAGACTAAGTCAGGCAGTACTAGGACATGCACACACACAACTGGGATATTGCATGCATGGCAAGATTAGGGTAACTCACACTTCTTGTATGATTCTTGCTTGAAGAGTATCTATCTACAAGTGTACAGAGATACTCCTGAAATTAGACTGTATAGTAATAGGCTAATATACTGTAGTTAGTTACCTTTGCTTTTTGAAATGAAAGTGTTTTTTCTCAAAGAGGGAGGAAAATTCCAGGCCAGAAAGTGTGTCTGTACAAGGTAAAAATGGAGATGATAGACATTCTGCTGTGAGCTTGAGATTGTCTAAAGTATCCCCACCCCTGGTATGTCGGGTAGCTGATCTGGCTCCAAGTGATCATCCTCCTGATCTTTGTCCTGAACATGTTTAAGTACTGCTGGTGCTGAAGAAAGGCTTATGGGGAAAACCCTCCTCCCAGACTCTTTATCTTGTCTAGCCCTGATGGATCTGGCTTTCCTGTTTCCAGTTGTACTTGATGTATCTCTTTCAGTGGATCCCGATTGGTGAGTATTCATGTTATAAACTCCTGAGGCAGTCAAATTGTCCCAAGTATAGCTGGACTGTACTGAAGGAAATTTAACAAATTCTACACTTCTTGTTTGGTGACTATCACTACTAGGGAAACTGTTGCCATGGGAACCGTGCTAATGTGACAACCATTAGCACTAATACTAATATGGGTTAATCTGGGAAGTAATAGCTCATAAACACATCTGTCAATTGGCTTTAATTCAAATATTTGAAACTGCTGATTTTGTCAAATGTACATCTTAGGCTTATAAGGAGTGAGTCATTCTCATATATCTGAGGTCAGAACTCTCCTCAGCTGATGTATTGTATGTATGTATAGCTTTATTTAGTTTCAGAAGAGCTGTAAGGAATCCAATTCAGTTCAAAGTTCTCATGTTTCAGTTTATTAGTAGGGCAACAAGTTTTGATACTCACAAGCTTCCCAATTTTAAAAGAAAAATAACGAACAACCAAAACACAGATTTTAACAAATGAGTATATCATAATAATAACTTTGTTAATCAATGAAATAAATGATGAACAATTATTGTTTATCTAAATCTGTTTTCCACCATTTCTCAAATAAGATTCTGGCTTGATCCACTCCAAGACTCTGCAGTGCAGAAGATGTGTCTTCTATCATTGGAGATGGTCCACAAATGTAACACAAAGTATTACTGACTCCCAGCTCTGCCATACTTCTAGCAATGTCATCCATTGATATGCGACCTGACACAAGACAAGTTTTAACATTTGAGGAGAGTTGTGAATGTGAACAGAACTGGACACTTTAGCTGACCTCTTTTGGCATCAGTTATCGATGTACTCTGATCTCCAGTCACAAAGAACTCTGCAGTGAACGACTCATGATCTTCTACCATCTTATCTATGGACTCCTATATCAGTGGAACAGGTATAGTGTTACAATACAAAACAGTTGCCATAGTAATGCAGATACCTTGAAAACTAGTTCCTTCTCAGATTTTGCTGAATACATAAGATGCACCTTAGGAATGCTGTTTTTCCAGAATCCTCTTCCAATCAGGTGAGCATGGTGGAGTAGCATCGAGTGCAGTGGATTGATCCCAATTCCAGCAGCCAAGAGGAGGAGATTTAGGTTGGGAGACTCAGGCTTAGGGTCGTAGTAGAAGTCACCACCAATCTTCAGCTGAAACTCGCTACCCTCTTTACACTAACACAAGCAATAGCTATGTATGACACTACTGCCTAATAATGCTATCTCCACTGCTACACTGAAAACAACACTTGTGGTCTAATATATCACCTTTTGTAATTTGTGAACAAATATACAATAAAGAATAAAGAACAATCAATATACAGTCAATATCTCAACAAATTATACAATAAATGAAAGATGAAAGTATTTCATTATTAAGAATGAATTAAATCAAAGAGCATAGTTTCAATTTCAATATCATTTCATTAAAATATTCATATGTATCTACGTATGAAGCTTTAATATATTAACATGTGTTAAAACTGAAATTACATGCCATTCACAAAGAGCAAGTGTTCTCTTACCTTTTGATGCATCCAGGCAGTGGGGGCGTGGTCACTCTGTTTAACTGCCAACTCAACCACTCCCTTGCTTGCAAGCAGGTCTGGGGAGCAACACATGGAGTATCCCGCAATAACGCTTATACCAGGGAGCAGGAGGTCCGCCCACTGACCCGCCTTGAAGGAAACATCTGAATTGTCCACTTTCAAGACGTAGTGTCTGATGGAGGGCGACAGCTGTCGTATACTCAACACTGTAGTATCTGAGAGAATCTGTAGGATTGAGGAGACAGACGTAACAAGTAAAATTTATGTAAAATTCATGTTTTTCGAAATGGAACTCATATAAGGTAGGTGCAACAGAGGATTAGTTAAATAAGATTACTTCTGTATCGGTCGCGTTCTTGTGAGGTGAAGTATTACTCATGTTTCTGGCTGCGAACAAACAAGTTTTGGAGTATCTGAACAAACTTGACAAACGAGACAGTTGCATCATAGTTTATCATGGTCTGCGGGTTGCTCAACGGGGAACCCCCCTGCTCCACATCACCCCACCCATAAACCAATGAAATAGTAGAACCATAGATCTTATATACTTACGTAAGTATATAAGATCTATGGTAGAACTATGTCGGCTAATGGAGATTGTGAGTTGGAGGACCAGGGATTCGGACAGGGCCTCACTAGAGTTCAGGTACGCTTTGGTCCATCTCTGTCCTGTTCTCTGTGGCTGTTGTTGGTTGTCAAGTTAGAGAAAATATTTGTGCGATTTTATACATTCTTAAGCTTTTTTCTGATTCAAGAAAAGAATACGTTTCCGAATAATCCATTTTATAATTCATTTCCACTGCAAGTGTGTACTAATTATTACATGTCGACCACTATAGTCTAAACTAGTCTATCAACCCACACGTTCTGTTGTCGAGTTAACAGATCGCCTTGTATTGTGTATATTTAATAATTTGTATATATACGTAGGATTGGGGGGAGGAAGCAGAAGGGGGCGTGGTCTTTGGGATAAGGTTGAAGCGAGTCAGGTATCACAGCTGTGGCTCCTCTGACACTTCCCACCTCAACTATGCAACCACCAAAGTGAGGACAGTGAAGGCCGGTCACCTTAAGAGTCTGGTTGCCTATCTCTGCCCCAGTGAGGGCAGCGTAGAGCCATCCTTCTTGTCTGTATTTGTGTCCACCTATCCCACCTTCACAACACAGGAGGAGTTACTGGACCTGCTTATTGAAAGGTTTGTGTGTATGTTGACGGTATTCATACACCTACAAATTACATATGCTATTGTGTTGAAGCTTCGATATGCTCCGAGGTGCAACGTGCCTGTATATCTTTGAAGTTTAGTGCAAAGTTATCACTGATTTCATGGTCTTCCTTTTTCCACTACAACTGACAATTTGTTGCTATGCAACACGACTGAATAGTAACATCGTGTGTATGTAGGATAACGCATGTAAAGTGACAAAGTATTTGAAGGTACCAGTTTCAATTCAAAACGATCTCTTATTACATTATTGCTAATTGGATTTGATGATAAAAGATACTGTTAGTCTTACAGCATTCAATACATAAAAGTAACATAAATAGGTAGCATCTGATATCATTCATATGTATTTTCTACTTGTTATCTGATACTGTAAAGGCTCATTGCTGCGTGGAGGGTACTGGTTATAGATAGTTATTGAGCGTAATCGCAGCGACTGGAATACACAATGAACAATTCTTTTAATTTCCAGGACGTTTCGATCTGAGGACCTTTCTCAACTGGTATAAAAACAAACTGAAACGACTGAAAGAAAAACTTCCTAAAAACTTGTCATCTCTACTATGTCTCACTCTATTGTGTGTTATCTCTACTATGTCTCACTCTATTGTGTGTTATCTCTACTATGTCTCACTCTATTGTGTGTTATCTCTACTATGTCTCACTCTATTGTGTGTTATGTAAGTATTTGCGTTCTGTTTACTGTTCTTAAGTGTCTGAAATGTGTTTTTATTTTCAGATACAAGGTAGCCAAGAGCTACTTGACTGATGAGAAGGGGAATTCCCATGATGTGACTGATGTAGAACAAGAGAAAGTGAAAACAACTTGCAGGTGTGTGTCTCCCATGAAGGAGTAGATAATACCTATTACAACATAATATTATAAAGCCCAACTAAGCGGCCAAATAATTCGGGTGCAGGGGGAGGGCAGTAGCCCCACCGGTTTTTTAACTTGAGTTACTTGTTGTGATGAAGTGGTGACATTTGTAGATTGTCTATAACATGAGAGGTGTGTGAATGTAGAGGAATGTCATAATAGCTGTTAAACAAGTGTTACGCATGTTGACATTCATGTCTAAAGGTTTACATGGTGATTCACAAATAGTGTCATTGTTGCTTGTAACCATGTCAGTGGCTTAATTTGTTATGAATGTTTTTGATATTTTGTGTGTTTTAGAAATGTTATCTCCTTTATCAAGTTGTGGGTGGACCAGCATTATGATGGCTTCAAGCGGCCTCCCCACTTGCCAGCGCTCACCAAACTGATAGATTTCCTCAGAAGTCATCTCAGTCAAGAGGAGCAGCTCCTCTCTTCAGTTGAAAGGCTGCTGGCTCGGTTCCAGGAAGAACTCAGTGATGGGTCACCTCAGGCCTGCTCCACCTGGCAACACGGGGAATTCACTGTGTTTACCCTTCATCACCAGCTGTTTGCTGAGTGTGTTACACATCTTGCTGCTGTGAGTAATTACTGGAAAATGATGATAATTTGGGAATTTTGTGGGAAAGACCTATTAAAACCATAAACAATTTACTTTTCAGTTTCCCTGGGTAATCCCCCACCCCCATAATAATTAGGTGCCATACATGTGAAGGATATCTATTTCTGATTAGCATACACAAATGTACTAGGGAACTTCTTATCTCTCATTGATAGTGCTAATATGTATCTGTGATATATTATTGCTTGCATTCCAACATTCTCTACTTGTCATGCAGAAGCTGTTCAAGGCAGTGAAGGCTGAAGAGTGCATCAGCTTCCTGAAGGCCAAGCAGGACAAAGATATTGTAGCTCCTTCAATTTATGCGATGGTCAACCAGTTTAACCAACTGACACGCCTCACCATTGCCACCATATTGCAGGCCACCGATGACCAGAATGTGCACTGTTGTCAAGCTAGAGCCAAAGTTGTAGGTCAGTGGATCATGATTGGTCTCAGCTGTAGGAAGCTGAAGAACTTTGCATCTCTGAAGGCCATATTGTCGGGTCTGGACTCCCAGCCCATTCACAGGCTTAGGAAGACCTGGAGTTGCTTATCAAAGTGAGTTGAGATGGTGATGATCTGTGTGTAAAGGATATGTGCAAGGGTGAGGATGTGTGAAGCAACAATTTATTAACAATAAATATGTGTATTATTATGTCTGTGGTTAGGGATTTTTTAAGGGACTGTCCCTTTGTTAATCCCTTATACTAATATGCCACAGTTTAATGAGTAATACTGTTATGTTGAGGTTAATGAATAACAATATACTTCCTTGTTTGTTTACAGTGAGCAGGTTGTTTACTTTGAGGAGCTGCTGGGTTTAATGACAGTTGATAACAATCATGAGACAAGTAGGAATGTCCTTCAAAGAGAAGGAACAGCCAAGTACGTGGAGGGAACATCTGAGGAGAGAAGTGGCAAGAAGAAGGGATCACCTGGACCAACCATACTGGGTGTGGTACCGCATCTTGGGACCTTCCTGCAAGACCTGACATACATTGACAGTGCCTTCCCTGACCTCACTAAGGATGGATTGATCAACTTTGAAAAAAGAAGAAAAGTTAGTAATGCATAGGTGATAATTGATATTCTACATAACATGCATGTTTGTAGGAAATCCATTTTATAATGAGTTGACATAGACTGGACCCAGGTTCAAAGTATTTCATTTATATTCTTGTTGTCTCTGTAGTACTTTGAGGTGTTTGCACAAATTCAGCTCTTCCAAAAGTCTGCAGCCAACTATCCAGAAACCTTTGAGTCTCATCCAGCTATCGAACATTGGCTACAGAATGCAGAGGTCTACTCTGATAAGGCCAGGTGCTCGTCAACACATTATGTAAATAATTAGTTTTCCATGAAAATGAATAATAATTAGCTACCATTTTCATGAGGGTGGTATCACTTCTTTAATAATTGCCACCCACTTAGCAGCAGCTGTCCTATACAAACCTGTTACAGAACAATGTACACTTGTTGACAGTCTCTTTACTATACAGTCTCACACATTAATGCTTCAACTATTCTCCATTTGTTCCAGTTATGACTTTTCTGTTGTACTTGAGCCAGACGAGGGCACTGAGACTCCTGAGGGATCTGGTCCTGTGTTCCAGTCACAGTCCTCACTGAGAAAGTTGTACAGTAGAATAACCAGCCGAGGAGGTGTAGAGTTTGGTAACACTCCAGCTGTCAGCCACCCAGGTGGTACTGACACAGTCCAAAGAGAGGTGAGCCCTTTCTATTAACAAAAATACCTTTCCCAGTTGACTGGTGAAGGATGCTTCCAGAATTCTCTGCTCTAATGCTTGTCTCTACTGAACCCATTCTGTGTTGTCTGCAGAGATTCCATTCCCATTCTGGTTGCATCGATGACAGCAGAGAAGTTGAAGATGATATCTTTATAATCAGAGTAGCATTCCACGGGACCCAGGATCAGTGCAATTACAAGAGCTTAAAAGTGGGTCAATAAAGTTACAATCAAATGACATTTTAATTTTATGACTAGTCTAAATCTGCTATATATAATTGAATATTTTTAGCTCAAAAAGACGGATAATACATCTACAGTTGTAAAACTGACACTTGAGAAACATGGATTAGAGGATTTACCCCCTGTGGATTATGAACTGCATCAGTTGCTGAATGATGGAGGTCAGGTATACATTACTTTACTTTGTACATGGTGACAAATCATTTGATTATTCCAAAAAATCACAAAATAATTGTTAATGTCAGTAAAATGCATGAAGTCACTCTTCTTCTATATTTATACAGGTAGGATAGCTATCCCAACCAATTCCCCTGTGTTTTATGCAATGAAATCGAAAGAATCAAATTACAATTTTATTTTGGAACCAAAATCCCCGAAACATTGAGTTTCTAAAATCCCTTTATATTATTACCCAATGACAAAGACTCTAATATTTTAACACATAAGCAGGTTGTATAAAAAACTCTTTTTTTGTAATTTTTATTTAATATGTCCATTCATATGTAAAGCATAGACAGGATTTCCATGTATGCATTTCAATAAGGAACTGAATGCATGAAATAGGCTTCTGATCTTGAATTTGTTATTACACAAAGCCTCAAGTTAAAGTATGAAGAAAGTAGTTGAACCATTTGCTGAAACTATCGGACATTGGCTAACTCTGAAAAGACATTACAAATCCTTCACTTAATATCAACTGACACGTAAAATTAAATGAAAAAGCTTCCAGTCAAGGATTGCTATTACTTATGTAATGTCTTGCTTGGCGGTAACTGGTGTTTCTTGAAAGGACTAATGGATACTCTCTGCTGCTTGCGTTTACCTGGGAATTGAGCATGCTTTGGATCAGAAAAGTTATCAAATGGTTTTCTCCTACGAGACTGCTTGTCATTCTGTGGTTTTGGTCTTTGAATGTGATCCAGTGACAGGTTTGGAGGAAGCTGTGAATAGTCAATAGAAGGAAAGTCCATCCTCTTAACTGGGGGTTGCAAGTTTGTAAAGTAGTCTTCAATGTCCTCAGGAGTCTTCAATGAGGAGAGTCTTATGTTTGGAATAGAGTGCTTGTATATCTTTTCGCACTCTGCCAGCATCTATGTTGCATGAAGAGAAGCAGATTTTAGTGTTTGGACTATTTTAAAGATGTCAGTCAATACTCTATTCCCCACCTACCATATGTCTGTTCGCATGCCCGTCAGCTGCAGCTGTGGTATGGCTTCTGATGACATCCTGCAATAATTGTCTGCGACCTTGAGTTGCAATTCTGAGCAGATGAGAACATGTGTACTCTGACTAAAGGGAAGCTCATGAGGTCATGTATTGGACTCGGTAGCTAAAGGGAAGCTGATGAGGTCATGTATTGGATAACTTACTGTTCTTCTGTCGATGTCTCTTCGATCTGGTGTTCTTCTTGCTTTACAGTTTGTTTCCTTTTAAAAAAATTGAAAAATGACGAATAATACCGGTTTGACTGAGAGAGCGATAGTAGAAGCCTGTAACTACGAACGGCCATATTCATACAATCACATATGCACACTATAACCGCATTCCTAAAACCACTGAATTGCGCAATAATTTAAAAAGGGACTTTTCTTTGGAAAGTACCTGAACTACATTTATATAACAGTGACTATAAAAGGAAAGGTCACACCAACACACTCTTCTCATGGCCGCGAAGATGTCGAGAGGTGGATACGATGTGAAGCTCTTTGGTGATAGTGATTTGCCTCGAGGTTACTACTGTCCCCATTGCGAGCTGCTATTGAGAAATGCTGTCCAAACCACAGAAGGAGATCGACTGTGTCAAGCATGTTTCAAAGAGATAGCGGGGTGAGATATGCAAAATGTATATCCGTCTTTATTTACGTGTACTGAAGTACTGTGCTAATGTATAAGTGTGCACACTTAATAATGGCACCATACGATGGGGATTGTTCGCTCCCGTGTCGAGAGACTCCCCCGCCAGCTGCTCGCTGGAAGTCAGAGCAATGCCACGCGCACCTCTGACAGTCCCGACCCAAGGAATTAGTTTTGGGCAGAAACCTTTGGGTTTCGTTATGCCTCCTCTGAGGCAGGTTCTAAATGGTGCTTGTGTCTACTAACTTAGAATGCATGCTCTCGCATAAAAAGTGTCGAGTGCGCAAAGGTAGAGGTACGTGTGCATTTTATCACTTTGGCGTTCTGCTGAGTGTACGATTAGAATTTATGTGATAGAGTAATAATTGTTTGTGTGCACGTCTAACTCATTGCGTAGTTAAGTGTTAATCTGTATGGCTGTATACTCTTAGCCATGGTGAATATAATTAATTAGTGTTTTATTTCCTCGTATTGCAGACTTCTAAATAACAGGTGCCCGAAATGTGGTTTAAACGTTAACCCAAGCGAGGTACAGTGTAATAAGTTTAAAGCTCTGTGTCTTATATATCCATAACATATATTATTTATTTATTATTAATGTACCCAAGGCATGCAAATTCACTATCAACTTAGTTAAAGGTCTTCTGTATATATATTCTTGCATGTAGTGTTATCCTGACATGGCAAATAGAAAAGAGATTTCAAAAGTGAAGATTTTGTGCAATAATTGCGAAGTTGGCTGTGAATGGACTGGCATAATTAAAGATCTAGAAGTCAGTGTCATTGATTAACCTATATCCCATTAAACATATTCATTGAATGTGTATGCACGTGCAAACCATAGTCCAGCCCTGTGGCTCTCTCTGTCTGTACTTGTGGGTCAGTCCCAAGCCAGACAAACTGAGTGGGCTACCACAGGAAGATTACATCAGCTACTGTTTGAGTGAGTCCGTTGCTATTTCTACTGTAGACTCATCTTGAGGACTGTCACTTTAAGCAAGTTAAATGTGATCTTTGCTCCAAATCTGTCATTCTTGAGAAATTGAAGCATCATAAGGTAAATGAGTGCGAGTATCGCATGTCTTCATGCGAGTTCTGTGAGAAGAAGATGATCTTTAAGAATATTGAAGTAAGTCTTCAATATAGAGAAGTTAGTCTATATTTAGTAACTGATTACATCATATCTTTTTAAAGGAGCACAAAGAGTCATGTGACAAAGCTCCAATCAAGTGTGAGCAGTGTGGGACCAGTCTTAAAAGATTAGAGGTTAGTTGTTATTTAAATCTAATTTGACAAGTCTTGTTTCATTACAACGTTTTGTATTAGCTTGAAAAGCATCAAAGAGACGAATGCAAGTATATTCAATGCCAAGTTTGTCAAATTTTTGTAAGTTCTATCATTGAAATCTGTCAAGAAATCCTCTAATAAGTATTTGCAATGTCTGCAGGTTGAAAGAGCTAAAAGGCATAAACATTATGAAGATCCAGCAGTTATCTTTGACCATTTGAACACACTCTGTTCTGAGGATGGCCCTTTAGTGGCCATCATCGGTCCACAACCGGAGACAAAGTCTGGAGTGAATGAGGAGCTGGTCGGTCTTCCTGAGAGAACCAAACAAGTGGAAGAAAGGCTTTCTACCTTAGAAAAAGAGATTACAGAAATTAAGGCATTTAATGCCAGCTTTCACAAGTCAGATGAAGTATTGGAACTGCAGAAGAAAGTGAACAGATTGGAGGAAGAATGCGGCAGACTGGATGCCTTTTGCAAATCATTAGTAAAGCGATTGGATATTCTAGAGAAGGGAGGAGGTCAAAAGCCAAACTACAATGATGAAGAATATATCCGTAGGAGAGAAGACTATTCAGAGAGCTCACCAATTTTTAGGCAGGGAGGCATGTCCCAGGACGAGAAGACAAAGTTCCTCGAGGACAAGATCATTGACGTCGAGAGGACCACCAATATCCTCTCTGTCCACCACTCTGAGCTGGAGCTCCAGCTTCAGGCCTCACTTGCTAGCACCTACACTGGAACCTTCCTGTGGAGGATACCTGATGTGAGGAGGAGGCAGAGGGAGGCTAGGGCTGGCAAGGTCAGCTCCATCTACAGTCCTCCCTTCTACACCGGGAGGACTGGGTACAAGATGTGTGTGCGGGCCTACCTCAATGGAGATGGATCTGGTGAAGGTCAGTACCTCTCCATCTTCTTTGTGGTGATGAAAGGAGAATACGATGCATTGCTAGCATGGCCCTTTGACTGCAAGGTTAGCAAATTATTATTTGGAAAAGAGCAAGAAAATTGATCTCCATAAATTTGAATGTTTATGTAAATTACTGCTCTTGAAATAATCTAAAATCCAATCTATTATTTTTTTCTCTTGTTTGCATATATAGGTTTCCCTTATTTTAGTTGATCAGGAGAGGAGCAGACATCTTGTTCAGACCTTTAAGCCGAATGCCACCAGCAACAGCTTCCAGAGGTAGGTCTCCATTTTCCTGTAAATATTGTGATAAATGTCAAATATAAATTACCATTGAATTAGACCAAAGACAGATATGAATGTGGCGTCTGGCTGTCCTCAATTTGCCCCACTGAAGCACCTAGAGGATGAAAGCAGTTATGTCAAGGATGACGTGATGTTTGTCAAGTGCATTGTTGATGTCTCCAAAGTCTCTCATCCATAGGCCATTGTAAGAATATGGACTCTAGATTATTATTTATATATTTATTCCAATTAGAAGCAAATAACTCTTAGTTTTTTTCATTCTTATTTGAATTATTAAAATTAAAAAAATCATTTAATAGTTAATGAAGAATTACTTTTAATAATGAAGATAAAATTTTCTTTTAATTATAGTATGCTTAAGATGCTGAAGCTGAAACTTGCCACCCTTGCAGCAAGCTGGCCCCAGAGTCCCTTCAAAATATTACATAGCAAGGAGGAGCTCTTTTATGTATATATATATATATATTAAGTACTTATTAGTGATTGATATTTGTATAATTATATTACTATATAAATTTTGTTGTTTCGATTGTAAATTGAATAATTATGATAAATTGCATGGTCCATCCCAAATGATTGCACCAAACTTCTTTTTAAAGGTTCATCTTCCAAAAGATTATGATTGTACTAGTATTGTATTGAACCCATAAGCAATGGATATACATTCACCCCTGTAGCTGCATGCTTTATTGCTAGGTAACTGTCACCTTATTCGTTTCAGCTAACTAGCCGCATGTTGTTAGGCTATGGTGAAACAATCATGATATCAGAACGTGGGTACTACCATAGATGACATATTTTGGCTATAGTTTGCTTTCAAATAAGAATCTTACAGCCGGACAGCTGCAGTTACTGTACAATTGATTAGTCATCTTTAAGTAACCATAATTTAATGTTTCTGTTCTGTATGCCAGTTTGCTGGACTCCTCAATCTAATAAGCAAGTAAAACAAGTGTACTTTAGGAGGAGATATTTATTTTAAAATTTCTCATATTACAATTTCATGTAAATTTGATTTCTTGTTCATGCTATTCTTACTGAGGCAGCCATTTTGTTGGGTTACGCCCTTGATTGCGTTGCTACGATCGTTAAGGGGCGTGCCAAATCGTGTAGACAATATGCCGGTCTCTTCTGGTAGAAGACCAGGTCCGTATAATAATCATGGACCTCCGTCCTACCCTACATACAGAAGGGAGAAAGAGCCCAGCGTTCTGGAACAAGCGGGTAGACAGCTTTCTGATCGTGAATTTGAAATCTTTCAGGAAGGTCTCTACGATTACCAGAAGAGACACAACATGGAGGCCTTTGTCAAGTGTCTCGATTATTCACTGAGTACAACTCAAAAGCGGCAACTTATATTTCCTATCTTGAATGATGTAATTCGTCCCAGCGATCAAGCTAGATTTAGTCAGCTGCTTGTTCGACACGGCCTAGCCGTACCCGCCTACCAAGACCCTCCCACCAAGAAACAGTCATCAATCAGCAGCACTAGCCTGTCCTCCTCCCCTCCGCCAAAGGAAGCAACTAGAAAGATGCAAATTAAAAGAGATAGAAACGGCGAATGGGGGTTTGACATTCGCGGCGGCTCGGAACACGGAGTTGGCATATATGTGTCTTGGGTAGATCCAGGGTCCAATGCAGACAAGGCTGGTCTGATAGCTGGAGACCAAATACTAAAGGTCAACGGAGCTGATCTGAGAAATTCTACTCATTTTGACGCCGTTGAGGTATCTTATTTGAACGAAGTCTCTCTTTTTGTGGAATATGTTATTAATTAAAATATATATGTGTCTATATCTAGGTGATTAAAGGGGCAAGGAAAATAAAGTTGTCTGTTACCGCCCATGGAATGGTGCCTTCTGCTCAAGGGGCAGACCCTCTTTCATATCAGTGGGTGGATTCAAGAGGTCGTCCTTGTTCCCCTCCTCCTGGAAGACATTTGATGGGTAGCACTACTCCCTCGGGCGAGATAGATCCCCGGGTCTACCAGGAACCCAATGTAAGGAAGGTGAACCTGTTCCTTCACACGGGAGAGGGGTATGGTATATCAATCAGGGGAGGAGTTGAGCATGGGCTAGGGATTTATGTGTCACTGGTAGAAGATGGATCCATTGGGGCCATTAATGGAGTTAAGGTGGGGAAACATTATCATATATTGATCATATTTTGTAGTAGTTCAGAATGTGTGTAAATCTTTCCATCTTCTCCTCCTTTGATTTAGGTTGGAGATCAGATTATCGAGGTTAATAATATCAACTTCATAGGTATCACGCACGATGAAGCTACTAAAATTTTGAAGTGAGTATCAACCAAGATTTATTTTTGAGGAATAAGATTAGAAAATCAAAATATTGAAGTTAATTTTCGAACTTCCTTTTTCCAATTAGGTCATCTCAAATGTTGGTTATGACCATTAGAAGTGTTGGAAAGCTTCCCCATGCAAGACTGCCTCAAGCAAGCCAAACACAGTGGCAGAGGGCCTCCCCAGATAAGAAGCAGTATGGCAACTCCTATGATCACAGGTATGACTGTCATTCTCCTTCAAAAGATCTCTGAGCAGTGAGACCATGCTACTCTGTCTTAAGTTTTCTGCCCATTTTTGTCTATTTTGTAGGCCAAAGCAACCCTCAAAACCAGTAAGTTTGAAATGGTACAAACTTAAAAAAAACATTGGATTAGTAGACAGCAAATGCACATGATATAAATGCAGTATCTGTTGCCATGGGGATATCATTGGTGTCACTTACTTGTGTAGGTGTTCTCGAGGGATATGATGGGTACTCAGGTGACACACAAGAAACAGAACCTCGTCAGCTCCTCTCCACACTCCATCATGGCTGATCTTGCTCGGTCTCTCTTGAGCAAGAGCGAGTGGAAAACATTATCCTACTACTTGGACCAGTATGAGAAGGAGAGGATTGGAGTTGAGGATTTAGTGACCGCCATGCTTAGATTGCTTGATACAGATGAAAAGGTATAACAGAATTAATCTGCTACTGCCACTATGTACGTATGTCTGAGAGATGCTTTGTTTAGTCTCAGCTTCCCTTGATTTTCTTTAAATCTCTGAAATTGCTTGTTGTTATAGAAAACCTTGCTAGCTGAGGTCCGTATGCTCATTGCTGCACGGGATCTGGATCGGTACAATGAGCTAACTGTCCATACGGAGATAGCGGCCAGAAAGGTACTGTTATGCACACCTCCTGTAGCAGCACTGACTGATGGTAGTACTAAGTGGAAGTGATGAGTGAGACGGTTTTCTTGCCTCCATCCAGCGCATGGAATCTTCAAGGGAATCATTAAACAGCTCATCAAGTTCTGATTTTGCAAATGACATCATTCCAGGCGTGTCAGAAAATTTTATGCTGAAAACAAAGTCTTCCAAAGCTTCTGGAAATTATAAGGTGTGCCTGCGCTACAACATGTTTATCTAGCCATGTGTGTAAGATTCATTGTTGCATTACTTCTTAATCAGGTGCAAGAGAATGCATTCAGACCTCATCAAAGAATGGTATCCAACACAAATACAAACAACAGCATAGTACGTTACAGTTCTGATCTCACTTGATTAGTCATACTATTGGTCAAAAAAAGAATTGCTCTTTCTGTACTAAAAATCTTGTCCACTTATTTTTACATTGCATGTGTATTGGTGTTGTATACCCTCCGTTACTATGGTTTTGCCTCTCCATTAATTGGCAGTCTGATGAGAGTACTTTGACCCCTGGTAAAGCTGTTAGGTTGGATGATAAACCAGTCAAACTGAAGGAGGAAGTTAAAAAGCCCGTAAGTCGTATAATTTGTTATTATTGTGCTTATTTAGTATTTGTTTAGGTGTCTATTATTACTTTTATTTGTTTATTTAGCCAATGGGTAGTCCAATATTTCGGGCTCCTCCTCCACCTTCAACTCCGCCCACTAAAAAGAAGCCCTCCCCAGTTGTTGTAGCCAAGGAGTCCAGCCGTAGCACTAGTACACCTCAAGGAGATGACCCTCTGGACCATCAGGATGTGTTGCACAGTGAGCTGAAGGAGAGGAGAAAGAGGGTCAATCCTGGGAGCTAGTGAGTCCACTATATATCACCTCATGTCCACACTAAGTCATGTCTGCATTTGTATGGATAAACGAAACCGGTTAGAAGCAGTCATAATTGCATTATTATTATTTTAATATGAATGCTCCAATCTTGTGAATTGTGATCCATATTTTACTGATTTTGTTGTCATTGCATTCTGCATGAAAAATCTAAGATACCATTTTCCTACATGCTATATGCCTATTCTGTAAAAAGAGCCTATAGGGGAACTAAACCTAAAGAGAGCTTTAGATGAAGATACAGTAGTCTTTTCTTCCTTCTTTTCCCTTCTTTCATCTTCTTCTCCACTGGGTCAGACAGCCGTTTCTGGGAATTCCACCCTTCATCAGTGATCCTGGGAGTCTTTGTCTTTTTCTTTATCTTGATCTTCTGTGAATCCTTGGCATGCCCAACATCTGGTAAGGTAGTTCTTCTCTACCGTCCACAGTATCAAAAGGAACAAGGGAGTGGGTGAGGATGACACCTGGGAGGAAGAGCAGTGGGAGGACACTACTCTGAGCTCAATTCACCCAACAGCTGGCAACCACATTGTGGAGTCTCCAGAAGTACATACGTACATACATATATATATGCACAAGCCCTTGCCAAGTTCCATTTGACCTAACTGAATGTATATACCTGATCCATAGCAAATATTTTGTTACACTATAGACCAGAGCCTTAGAGGACATCAGAGACATTGCAAGGAGTGGCAGGCAGGATGAGCCAAGGCGTCCTAGAGGCCAGGAATCTGGCCACCTACAACCTACCACTGAGGAAGATGAGGAGACAACTGATGGTCCCCCTAGGAAAGGGTTTTCTGAAGCTGAACTGAAGCAGTTAGAAGCTAAGATTAAGAGAGAGGCAGAAGAGAGGGCAAAGGCTGAATTTCAAGAGATGTTAAAAAGAGAAAGGGAAGAATTGGAGAAGAAACAAAATGAAGAAAGACTGAAATGGCAAAGGGAGGAAGAAATCAGACGACAGCAAGAAATAAGCAGACTGGAAGAGGAAGAGGAGGTCTGTATATAAGAGACCACACATGTGTTTGCTCCCGTCTTAGCAACCAAGTGTTCTACTCCTGCAGGCTAGGATTGCTCTGGAAGAGCAGATCCGACAGGATGCCCAAGCTGCTGTTAAGAGACAGTATGAAGAACGTCTGAGGAAGGAAGCAGAAGAAAGAGCTAAATTGGCAGCAGAAATAGAAGCCCACAAAGAGGCTGAAGCAAGGATGGAGGAACAGTTGAGGAGGTAACCTGCTGTGAACCTCAAAGACAACTCTGCTATTCATTTCATGCTACGTTTTATGTTTGTAAAATAATATTTCAATGCCTGTTTTTCTTGTAGTCAAGAAGAATCTACCTTGAAAGAGTTGAGGGAAACTGAAGAAAAGCGGAAACGTGAACTACAGGAGTTTGAGGAAATGAGACTAAAGGAAGAGCTGGCTAGGCAGCGTAAAGAGGACCGTGCAAGGAAAGAGAGAGAACAGAAGGAAGCAGAAAAAAGAGCTAGAGAAGAAAAAGAGAGAAAGGTATTTGATGAACACTTAAAACAGACTTACTTAAAGATCCTGAAAATACAATTGTCTTTTTATAAGGTTTTATGTCAATATTTTTCAATTGCACACTGCAAGATTTATTACCATCCACTATTAGGCTCGAGAAGAGGCTGATCGTAAAGCAAAAGAAGAAGAGAAAAGTAAACTGGAAAGGGAGAGAAAACGCCAAGAGAAAGAAGAGGCAGACAGAATATCTCAGGAGGAAGCTGATAAGAGACACCAGGAGGAAGCCGAAAAGAGACGTCAGGAGGAAGCTGAAAGGAGGCATCAGGAGGAAGCCGAAAAGAGACGCCAGGAGGAAGCTGAAAGGAGACACCAGGAAGAAGCTGAAAGGAGACACCAGGAGGGAGCTGAAAGGAAGCGTCAGGAGGAAGCTGAAAGGAGACGTCAGGAGGAAGCTGAAAGGAGACTTCAGGAGGAAGCTGAAAGGAAACGTCAGGAGGAAGCTGAAAGGAAACGTCAGGAGGAAGCTGAAAGGAGGCGTCAGGAGGAAGCTGAAAGGAGGCGTCAGGAGGAAGCTAAAAGGAGGCGCCAGGAGGAAGCTGAAAGGAAACGTCAGGAGGAAGCTGAAAGGAAACGTCAGGAGGAAGCTGAAAGGAAACGTCAGGAGGAAGCTGAAAGGAAACGTCAGGAGGAAGCTGAAAGGAGGCATCAGGAGGAAGAAAGAAGAAACCAACTTAATGTTAGGACAGAGAGAGTCCATTTTGAAGATGAAGCCCCAGGCACAGTATTAAGAGGAAGGCAGCTCACTACTGCCATTGAAGATGAGAGAAAGAAGGCTGAGGATCGTCTTGAACAAAATTTGTCTAAATCTCAGAGAAGAAACTCAGGTGTGACTTTTGGAAGGTTTTCTCATCTATTTGGAGATATTTTGGCAATTGAAATAAGAAAAGAGACAAAGAGACTTGGTATTGCCATTGAAGGAGGAGCTGATACTAAATTGAAGAAGATCAGAGTCAGGCAGATTACAGTAAGCGATCTAGTCTACTCTTACATACTCATTGTCATAATGTTTCTGGTACCTTTCAAATGTGTGATATACTGAGTATTATAGTTTCCCTTCCTAACCTGATGTAGCCGGGGTGCTGTGCAGCCACCACTGGAATAGGACTTAGAATCAAACAGCAGCTTTTGGAAGTAGATGGAATTTCACTATATGGCTTGAAGCACAAAGATGCTGCTATTACTATCAAGAATGCCTTTGACAGTGAAAATCCAGTCATGAAGCTAGTCGTACTAAGCCCTCCTGAAGAGTGACCTTCATACATGTAACTTCAAAACTTTTTATAAGAAAGCTAATTGTTGTTTCATCATTCTTTACGATACTTACTTTATAGATATAATCTTAATATATGTACCTCCACACACCACATTCTGCTCTTACTTCAAGATGTTTATGGAATTGTAATTTTGTATCTTTGTATTAATGGGCTTATTATGGTAACTAGGTGCATTTTCATGTTCAGTTACTGTGTAATCCTGCATTGAGACATTTTTGGCTATAAAGCTCATCTAAAGTCATTAATAAAGTTATGTATGCATGTAGCTTTCAACTTTCACACAACTTATTAATTTTCTAAGATATTTGGTTAAAACTAAATTCTTTCAAGTTAAATCTATGGATGGATGGATGTGAATGGGTGGCTGCATTAACTCATCTGCCATACTATACGTATACCACCTTCCTTTTTTCTTCTTTTTTCCATTTTCCATTTCTTTTTTTTCCTTTCCTTTTTCCTTTTTCCTTTTTTTCTTTTTTCTTTCTTCCTTTTTTCATACGTAACAATTTACAAGAGTATACTGAATGCTTACATAAATCTGATGTATGAATTTGCGATGAACTGGGTTGTATATTATATATGGTTTATATTGAAAGATATTCACTATTTATTATACTTATCCGAGCATATGGCTATATGCAATTACCACAATTTATATTTTATATTTATGCATATATAATAGTTGCTATAACAAAATTAAGTACTTTATGAATTAATTCATCAATAACTTGGAATTAATATAACATGTACAATGTTTCAGAAATGAATAAGTGCAAGTTTTTGACAATTTTGAGTTTAAATTAAAAAGGAAAATGATTGTTCTTAAGATATGATGTTCTTCACTTTTCCTCTTTTGAATGATTACTGAACTCTTGCACTCTGCAGTACTTCGCTTCGCATCACTTTACTGAGTGATCCCAGGGCACACCACGAGGAGGTGGAAGTACTTCGTGCCCCAAAAAATGTTTACAACTCTGTTTGACACTTCCACTACTGGCGTCGTAAGAGAAGCTGCTCGGGAGCGATCCGGCGTACCTGACCGTCCTGTGACCAGTTACTAGTCTTGCTCTGCCTCACGCTGCGGACAGAACAAGCCCGACCCTGGCGGACCACAAACTCCCACCAATGAGAATCATCATGTGCACACAACGCAGCTTGAGAGCACTGTACACAGACTTTAGCTCATTGGGATCGGCCAGGTTGCTTTAGAGTAGGGACCCATCGATGAACTACAAGAAAAGAAGTAGAGAATACATAATAACACGGATATAAACATTGAGTAAAATTCCAATTGCAATTGTCTTGCAACCAACCTGATGTGGCAGCCTACAATAGCTTCCTGACCGACTACGTAGTGGCACTGGATCCACGCAACCTCCAGGTACGGGTCGTATAGCAAGAATCCCGCAAGTGCCAATTTAACACACAAGCAGGATTAATAGTGAGATACATCTCCAGGCACTAACCCATGATAGAGAGACCACCCCACTATACGAACACCGATGACCCTTCGGATAGACGTGTACCATGGTCGTGCTCCTACCACGGTTTTCGCGTCGATCTACGCAAGCATAGACCTCCAGAGTTGAAGGCTCGTAAGCCGTACAACTGAAATTTTCCAAGATCTTTTAAAGAAACTTTGGGCGGGATAGTCGGACCCTGTTGTAGTTTCGTTCCGAAGTGACGTCATTTTTTGTCTTAGCCTTCGGAAGCCTCAAGCTAAGGGAGCAGTTGTCAATTCAGTAAAGTATGAACGTATGTAGCTACGTATATGACCTTGCATCTTTTAAACTAAGATGTAAATAAGGAGGCAAAAGTCAGAGATTGAAGACAAAAGAATGACTGAACTTACATGATTAGTAATGTACCTATACAATGTATTATATTTTATATATATAGGATACTTACATGCAGGATGTAAATACTCTACAGCTGAACTATACTGACTACAGCCTAGCTACAGCAAATTTGGCTGTACAAATTCTCATGCATATTACCTACATGTACAGACTAATGAATTGTAATTTAACATTGAATTTTTATTTAAATTTACAAACTGTAATGTACAAGATAGCATTGAAATTGATACTGCAATCCATGGGGAAGAGAAATGTGCAATGAATCAATGAATATATGCCTATATACACAATTGAGAACCAATCTGATGAATAAAATGGCAGTCATGAATTTAAATTTTATTATATCGTTCTTTTGCAACTGTTCTCTTTTTGTTCACTTTAAAGAATTGAATATACCACATTTCCAGCTTTGCTATAGTTTGTTTTGTCACTTGTCTATAGCTAAATGTTCAATATTACTTTGATCTCAAAGCATTGTTTACAGATGCACTGTACATTATGATGAAAAGTGAGACTACAGCTTTGTCCCTGTGGTACATTTGTGTGTATGACAAGTCTAGGCCAGCTATAGTTGAAGTATTTGGTAAACATGTACACATTCAGCTTATGTAATCAGCTAATCTTCTATAATAATATTTCAGCCTTTAATTGAATAGATAGATTACTGCTGTTTCTATGACAATTGTTATTTGTTGCTATGGTAATTTAGATTTGTATGAACTTCTTAAGTGTTCTTAAATGGGCATACAAAGATTTAGAATCACTTGAAATGTTATTCAGACCAATGAAAAGTACATGTTCATTCCTAGCTATAGGCTCTTGCTACTAATAGTTAAGGTTTTGTTTCTATGAAACTATATTTAATTTGAAGGAAGCTATAAGTATAGGTTATATATACTAAAGGAATCCCAAACTTGTATTTCTTATAGTTTATTGTAGTCTCTATATATCTCTCAGTTAATTACTCAGCTGAAGAGCTCATTGGCCATGTACACTGAGCCATTTAATAGGTCAGATCTCTCAATTAGTTCAAGTGTCTCTATGCCCTGGAGCCATTTATATACATGATCCTTGCTTAAGAAGTCCAATTGTTACTGTAAAGTATGTCATGCAGTATGCTTTCTTTGTGGGATAACCATTTTAGAGAACTATTGTAAAATCTTTTAGTTGAGATTGATTGTTATATGAACAGTTTTTGGGCAATAACAAGAAACAATAGCAGGGTCAATTCAAAGCAGAGCAATAACAATCCTATGACAGGTACTGATATTTATTACCATAGCAACAGTTCAATAACAATTTTATAGAATAACAACCAAGCATTAGCAACAGGTCAATAACTTTTCATAATATTGAAGCAATTGCCATAGCAACTAACCACTAGGAAATATTGATCAATTGGCCAACTTATGAGAACACATTAAGAAAGCTACAGCTTCACTTTATACTTACCAATTGTATGCTGAGGAAGACAAGCTTTGCTATAACAAGAGTACAGTTGCCTGTATACTTGACTGTGATTTGTGATTGCATTTCAGTGTGTTTTGATGACTGTATACTTCAATGTTAATCCTTTGTTACCAAGGGCAATTGAGATGTCTATTCTACAAAGCATTAAGCATGTACTTTATAAATAATTACATTACAATAATTATTGCTGTAATGATTGTTACAAGTTAAAGTAAGCTAGTTCTGTATAAGAAGGCAATCTAGTCTCTTCGAAGAGGATATTTGATCTCCTCTGTCCCGCCAGATGTGATGACATGGATAACTATACCATCTCCCGTGTATATATCCCGTTCAGCAGCTGCTGTGAATACATCCTTCACTAGAACAAGAGCCTTTTCCTTGCTAAGTGGCTCCTTCCTGTCCACATTCTGATTCTTATAGCCAATCTAAATTGGAAACCAAACTTGATTAGACTCTTGAAATAGACAATTTTCCTGTTGGCTTAAATAAAATCTTGATTGGTAACTTTTGTGACTACTGTATACATTAAGATGTACATTGTATAATATGGACACTAAAAAGAAGTTCTCTCTAATTCAAGGAATACATGGCTTAATAGGTGAATATAAGTACATAATAAAAATCATTTTTCTGACATTCTGATAAGAGAGGTAAATGTGAGCATATGTTAGGTACCTGGTTGTCAAGGAGAGGCTGGAGCATGGCAGCAGCTGATCCACCCGCTCTGTAAGTTTCCCTCTCATAGGATCCCACTGGATCAAAACTGTAGATACACCCCTTGCCTGCCACAATGAAAACAGTTGTGGTTGTAGTTATCACAAAGAACTGGAGATAGGCATCAAGTCAAACCACAAAGATAAGACTGACCTTCCTCATCCAGACCAGCAATGATGTTGTACGTGTAATAGGGAAAGAATCTTCGATTGTACAGCATTACTGAGAGCAACTGTGACATTGTGGTACAACTAGAGAACATGGACAGTCTCTTGTACATAATGGAAGAGGCAGCAGTAGATAGATCTATTAACTCACTTCAATGGCTTGTTGTGCATGTGTTCATACATCTAGACACGCGGGAAGCATACGTTACTCAAATCAGACAGTCACGTTCACATTGCATACACACAGAAATGCACAAAACTCCAACAATCTCGATCATTTTAGATGCATGTAGAACTAACTTGAAGCATAGTTCAAGATACCCGACATGCAGTGGTTGTGACAACTAGTAACAAACCTTCATTTGTATGTTGATTCTCTTTGTGAGGGTCAGCACGTCACCATGGAAACCACAGCACCCTAATACCATCTGTTCCGTCCTACATGCACATACACATGAGTGATGTACATAATACAAACTTGGTCATGATTTCAAATAACCATCCGACACTCACAACTTGTATGTCTTGGGTGTCTCTCGCGAGTGTATTCTGAATCCTTCACTCAGCCTCGTGTCTGATGCTATCAACGAAAAGTCGTCTCCAGCAATGGCTAGAATAGTCCTAATAAGAGGACATAAATGTCTTCCAATAAATGGTTTATACAGGATCCATGAAATAAATTTGGTATAGTAAACATATTATAGGATATTCGTATTACCCTCCATTCATAGCATAAGGCTGGAAGAAATGTTCCTTTGGAGCTCGATAGTCATCCATTTTGTTGCTGACTGCGGTTACGTAATCAGAGGAGCCAATGGGCCGATAATTATTATCTATTTTTCGCTCGTCGGTTGCGTCATCCAAGTTTAGAAGAAATCCTTAATTTTATGATTATACAAATTTGTACAAAACTTTGAGTGTATTAAGTAACTTTCTTACATACTGTACATCATTTACAAAATATACTAAACCAAAGTTATTAGCTAAGTAGGCATAGTTTGTTGGAGTGTCAACATAATTTCCACTGCAAAGCGCTCAGAATTAAGTTTCAGAGCAAGCATATACAAATCCTGAAAACTATACTTTTTAACAAACTCCAACAATAGCATTTCCGAAGTTACTTCATTTGGAGGAGGCATAGCATGAGGAAAATATTCAAGCAGCTTTTCAAACATTTTGTCAAAAGAGGGTCTGATCTCTTCACTCAGATCATATGTATGAAGAATTTTCTTATATAGCATGCTAACATATTTATTCAAGTTGGCACTCTGAGTGTAAAAGTCCCATTGAAATTCTTGTGTTCCTTCATTTTGATTTGTTGGAGTACCAACCATAACATCAGGTGTAGACTGGCCATGTTCTGGGACACTAAAAGGCAAGAACTCTCCAGAATTGATGCTGTCTTCACACTACAAGAAAACATTCAGGTTGCACCTATTATGAATATTTGCGGGTGATAATTTATAATGTAGGTTAATATTTATGGGTTCAGTGACATGTATCATACTAGCCAGCTGTAGACCACAAAAAGCTAAGTTACTATGGAAATAATAATAATATTCATACCACGGAAAAATGATATTCATAATATTATACTTCCGTTTGGCATGCTATAGAGTGTTACACGCTACGATGACAATGGTTTGCTGTGCACGCTTTGGAACTAAGAAGGCTAGGCAATCGGAATTAAGAAATTTTATAAAAGCTAATAAAACAAACAAGATATGAGCTATGTATTTCCGCTTAGGCCACCGTTACAACTTGTTGAATCCAATTTGCTCAAAATAAGTGGACGTCAAAAAGTGCATCCATTACGAGACTATGGTGCAGCATAATGCTGTACATACATACGTACATGGCCTATTACTTCTGTGTTTCCTATGTACGTACGTAGGTTACTAAAGATGGAGTTCATGGCTCAGGGCCGTTGCACCTCAGAAGAAATAACCATAATTGAGACCATTGAGCGGTCCACAGAATAATCACATTTACGACAACTACCAATGTGATTTTGTAACGAGTGTCCTAAGAACTATATTCAGAGCTGAGGTCTTGGTCAGAATATTTCCAATCCTTCTCCGCGATCCGAGGGATAAATCAGTTGAGTTAGCATACGTATATCAAGATTTAGGTCGCTTTATCTTAATCATTATCTACCCTCCAATTATGCATCTATTATTGATAGACTAACCTGTTCTGCGGCAATTGGTGAAGTCGGTGGACTTTCTAACCATTCAATATTCTGCGCCATGGATCCCGCCTTTTCCTAGCTAATCTACGGAGATATAGGGCGTGGCTTCTATATTCGGACACCATGTAATTTCGGACGCCTGTTCTCAGTGGCAAAGCATTCAATCTTCTTCCTTTTTTGCTCACATAATAAGTAGACTGACCCTAGATGGTGTACCAAGTTTGGCCCAGAAATAGCTTCCCGACTGGAAGTTATCGACCAAAGTTCAAAGTGACCGAAAATATATATTTTCGGACGAAAGTCATGTATTTCCGGACAGTAGCTCGTAAACTTTTAAGCAAGCACAGTCGCCGACTTTTAGTTGCTCTAATGATAGATATACTCAAGGGCTACTACCAGGAGAAGATTCAGATTCAACCGTTTTGAGATGACAGAGGAAGGTTTGTTTAGATTAGGCGCTCTGGGGTCATCTAAAATCGGACACCATCTGCTACTAATTTCGACATTCTTGGGCTGTAAATAGCTTAGGTATCCACTTTGTAGCTTCTAATGTCTTTAACAAGGCTAGTTCAAACTAAATATCAGTAATAACAACCACAGAGTCATTTTATCTTAGTGTACCACCGACCTTCCTGAATTTTCACACTTTTAATCTGTGCACAAGTGGGATTAGGTATTTTACTAGGTCAATACCCATTTTTACATTTAACAGTGTCAAATAAGCTTTAGTTAACATCCAAATAATGCCTAGAATACAACTGAATGCTACATTAGTCCTAGAAGTTCATTTTAACACCACTAACTTCAGTTATTTTCATTTTTTGAAGAAAAGGTGTCCGATTTTAGATGACCCCAGAGCGCCTAATCTAAACAAACCTTCCTCTGTCATCTCAAAACGGTTGAATCTGAATCTTCTCCTGGTAGTAGCCCTTGAGTATATCTATCATTAGAGCAACTAAAAGTCGGCGACTGTGCTTGCTTAAAAGTTTACGAGCTACTGTCCGGAAATACATGACTTTCGTCCGAAAATATATATTTTCGGTCACTTTGAACTTTGATCGATAACTTCCAGTCGGGACGCTATTTCTGGGCCAAACTTGGTACACCATCTAGGGTCAGTCTACTTATTATGTGAGCAAAAAAGGAGGAGGATTGAATGCTTTGCCACTGAGAACAGGCGTCCGAAATTACATGGTGTCCGAATATAGAAGCCACGCCCTACTAACCTAAAAAAATATATGTGTAGTAGGTTAGTATATCTATGGTGTAACGAATCAGAGGGGAAAGTCCCGTCACCATGCCGGTAAGTTTTGCAAATGTTGCTGGACCTAACGTTGTTACATTCTCTTCTTTGTAGTTATTTTATTCTTTTTTCAAGTCTCTAGTCGGAAAGGAAGTGATTGTGGAATTAAAGAATGATCTAAGGTACACGCATGCCAAATATTCAGTCTCCATCTCTTATGAACTGAACATTGTATCTACTTCGCTTATGTAGTATTCAAGGAACGCTTCACTCTGTCGATCAGGTTTGTTATCTCTTTATTAAATGATAACATTTCTGTTCATTGTCATTATCATCTCTTGCGTGATATCTACAATGTACTTTGTGTAGTATTTGAATATAAAGCTTTCAGAGATACAAATACCAGATCCTGATAAATACCCTCATATGGTGAGTTAATGTACAGGTAATGATAAGAGTACCACAACCATTTCCATTGTAGCCCTTTGGGTAATCATCAGATGTTATTAGTGTTCAATTTGATTTGTATACATACATATGTTGAACTGGATTTACATGCTAATCAGGAATAATAGAGGATATTAAAGTTATTTTTACTGTCCATTAGTGTAGTTTATATTTTTCTAGTGATTTGTATATATATATTTCTTCTATTTGATAAGCTTTATAAACTTACCATCTCCCTCCAACTACAGTTGTCTGTAAAGAACTGCTTTATTCGTGGATCTGTAGTGAGGTACATTCAACTGCCTTCTGATGAAGTTGACACTGCCCTGCTGCAGGATGCAACGAGGAAGGAGAGCAAAGGCCAATAAGACTCCATTTTATAACTTATCTCTTCTGGGGGTTTCTTTAATTTTGTGAAGTAGTATTATGTGAATTTCCAACTGTACCGAGATGATCTGCTGTGATGTATTCAGTTTATTAAGGAAGAATGCTAGTTTGAATACTTCCTTGTTCCTCAGCAATGCACTTAGCATGGAAATCATAAGCTAGCATATATAATATGTATAATCATATATCACATGATAAATGAACAGATTAATTCCATACTTGCTACAAAAGCAATTTAAACAAATGATATCTAATTTAAGGTACTGTTAAAAATTGGTATCACTGGTTTAAATGAACACTGACAAACTAGTCCATATCTGACATCAATGTAATTCAAATGTGGAACTGCTACTATAGAACCATTTTTATCTACTATCACTGGTAGACCTCCGCGAGCTTCCTTTAGAGGTAGTTTGGATGCCTTCACTCGTCTGATGCTATTCTTGGCCACGACCAAATCAGTGGGGTCCATGTGCTTCACAAAGAACACCTCCTCTAAGTCAATCTCACTTTTCACATGTCCACTGGATCCTTTGTACTTCTCTAACAATATGCTAAAGCGACAATCCCAAATGAGAGATTGCCCAATCTTGATTTCTGTTAACTGCTTTTCAGTCTTTCTGGGAGTTGCTCTTGCTACAATGAATGAGTCGAGAGAATGGGGAACAACATTGCAAGAACTCATGCTGATGCATTTGTCAGGAGCAGTTGTTCTAGAAACTACTGAATTGTAGTACTTGCACAGAATAGCCTGCTGGAATCCTGATGACTTCACTCCTCCAATGTGTAACAATATGTTCAGCAGTACCCTACGGCCTATGGGAGGGGCTAACTGTTTAAACTTGTGAAAATCTATGAAAATGTATCCAACATTCTTAGACTGTGTAGTGTGCTTAGTAACATCTGAAATAGCAGCCTTCACTAAGGATAAAAGTGCAGAAAAGTGAATACAAACACAGACAATAGACAGAGAAATGAAGGTGAGGAAAGGGAGGGGAGGGGAGGGGAGAGGAGGGAGAGGAGGGGAAAGGAGGGGAGGGGAGAGGAGAGGAGAGGGGGGAGGGGAGAGGAGGGGAGGGGAGAGGGAGACCTTGCTTATCCATGTCATTCCTGATGAACTGAGAGACATCTATTAGCTGTTTCAAATGTGGTTTAATCCAAGGTTCTTCACTAAACACTTTGCGAATTCTATTCCTGTGGTAATTTAATTCAAAATTGCTACTATCCTCAATCCATGTTAAGCCATTTTCACAGCAGTAATCCTTCAAATCTGCCTGAAGGACATAAAAGATTAATACATTACTGCTAAGGTGGGGTGGTACTGATTGGAAAACATGGAGTAGATAGGAATTGGCTTAACGTTATATCTCTGGAGTAGACTGACCTTTGAGAAGGGAAGAAGAGGTCGGACTAGCTTAATACTCGGGGTACCCACCCTCCATGTAATGCTCGGAATACATGTCAGTCCATCCAGGCCACTCATACTAGCCAAGCGATAAACAAATGTCTCTAAATAAATAAATAAGGATTTGTTTAGCCTAGTTAGGGTAGAATATATACAGATTGCATTACAATTGTTTAGTAATAGTAATAATAATAATACAAACATTATTCACCACACCTAGCTGGTCATCCTGATGGTGACCTAGGAAGAGGAGAGTTGCATCATTTCGAAGACAATGTTCTATGAGAAGACTGAAGCGCTGCTCTCTAGCCTTGGCAGAAACACCAGTCTGTGGTCTGGGATTCCAGGACACCTTCAACTTGCTGCAAGGGATCCCTGGAGAGAGAGAAATATATATTAACTATATAGAGCAACGCAGCAGACACTGTAGACAAGTGTAGCTTTTATCAAATTCACAGTTTTGCTTCCATTAACAGTCCACACGTCCTACCTAGTTCTCCTGCGATCTCACTAGCTCTCGCAGCGTCTGCACTACTGTCCTCTCTAAGGCTGCAGGTTAGATGAAGACGTTACCAACAGAAGAGAAACGATTAATTAAAAAGAGGCACTCACTCGTGGTCAATTGTTGCTGCAGTCAACTTATTAGGGAAAACCTTTTTCAGCAAATGCATTAGAGCGACACTATCGCTTCCACCTGACAAAGCTACCACTTCAAAATGCACACACGAGCAGTGAATCGGATGAGGCGATTAGAAGGTTATACGGTAACCCACCTGCGTGTCCATCATTTGGTGAGGGCAATCGTAATTTTTTAAGAACATGAGCAAATTGTTTCAACATCCTATCCGCCATTTTTTGGACTAAAATTTCACATAATACATTGAACGTTGCACAAATAGTTTAGCGTGCAAGTGCCTGTAGCTGATGAATGGTGATTTATTTATAATATATAGTCATCAAAAATGCGAAAAACTAAATGAATTGTTTTAAGGAGTTAAAGCTCGTCTTTTTCTTCTCCTCCTGCATACTGTTCTCCTCCTGCATACTGTTCTCCTTCAGGGGGAGGAGCGCCACCCTGCTGTTGGTACAGTTTTGAGATGATTGGATTGACAATTTCTTCTAAAGCTTTCTTCTTTTCTTGTAATTCTTCCTTGTCGGCTTCCTGATTGCTGTCTAACCATTCTATTGTTTCCTCTACTGCCTTCATAATTGTTTCCTTTTCTGCTTCTTCCAATTTTGCTCCCAGTTTCTCCTTATCACCAACCTGGTTCTTCAACTGGTAGGCGTAACTTTCTAGCTCATTCCGGCTCTCAACTCTCTCCTTCACCAGTTTGTCTTCATCAGCATACTTCTCTGCATCGTCCACCATTCTTTGAATGTCTTCAGGTGATAACCTGTTTTGGTCGTTTGTGATTGTGATTGCTTCTTTATTTCCACTGCCTTTGTCTTCCGCTGAAACTCGAAGAATACCGTTAACATCAATTTCAAAGGTCACCTCGATCTGAGGAACACCACGAGGAGCTGGGGGAATTCCATTGAGGTCAAATTTGCCGAGAATGTGGTTGTCCTTGGTCATGGGTCTTTCGCCTTCGTACACTTGGATGGTGACAGTTGGTTGATTATCGGCAGCTGTTGAGAAGATTTGGGACTTCTTTGTCGGTATCACAGTATTTCTTGCAATCAGCTTGGTCATGACTCCGCCCACAGTCTCAATTCCAAGGGTCAAAGGGTTAACATCAAGTAAGACCAGATCTCCAACGTCACTCTCTCCGCTAAGAACCCCTGCCTGTACTGCAGCTCCAAAAGCCACAGCCTCATCAGGGTTGATACCACGACTTGGTTCCTTCCCATTAAAGTGGTCCTTTACCAGTTGCTGGACCTTTGGGATTCTTGTTGAACCTCCAACTAGTACAATTTCGTCAATCTCAGTTGTCTTCAAGTCGGCATCCTGTAACACCTGTATTACTGGTTTGATGGTGGACTTGAAAAGGTCCTATGAAAATGGAGAAACACGTGAAACAGTAAAGTAAGGCAAAACTCATTCATTCCAAACACAAAAAATAATTATAAAATTTATTACAACTTACCATGTTCAACTCCTCAAATCTAGCTCTAGTGAGTGGTTCTGAGAAGTCCTCGCCTTCGTAGAAGGACTCTACTTCTACTCTGGCAGTGTGTTGGGAGCTGAGAGCACGCTTTGCCTTTTCTACCTCTCGCCTTAGTTTCTGAACAGCTCTGTTGTCCTTCCTCACATCTTTGCCCGTCTTCTTCTTGTATAGCTTGATAAAATGTTCCATGACTCGCTGATCAAAGTCCTCACCACCTGCAAGGGTAGAAAAGTCACTCGTCAGTTTAGTGATCACCATGGAAATATGGTTACCATGGAAACAAGACGGTATGGTCATAGTGAAATACAGTGTAAACCATGGAGATGTGATGTACTGCCATCTTACCCAAATGAGTATCTCCATTAGTAGCTATGACCTCAAAGACTCCATTATCGATAGTGAGGAGAGAGACATCAAAGGTACCACCTCCAAGGTCAAACACCAAAATGTTCCTTTCGCCCTCCTTCTTGTCCAAACCATAAGCGATTGCGGCAGCAGTTCTAGATACAATGAAATACAGCATTAATCTTCTTGCTACAGCAAATAATGGATTAATCATAATGTTCCTATAACACTGGTGGACTTACGGTTCATTGATTATTCTCATGACATTCAGTCCGGCGATGGTGCCAGCGTCCTTGGTTGCCTGGCGTTGGGCATCATTGAAGTATGCCGGCACTGTTACAACTGCATTGTTAATCTCGTGACCCAAGTATGCCTCAGCTATCTCCTTCATCTTCGAGAGGACCATCGCACTAATCTCCTCCGGTGCAAAGGTCTTGAATTCTCCCGGTTTGGTCTCCAGTTGGATATGCGGTTTGTTTGACTTCTCGATCACTTTGAAAGGAAAGTATTTCCGATCGCTCTGCACTGCACTGTCGTCCCAGGTCCTTCCGATTAGACGCTTCACGTCAAACACTGTATTCTCCGGGTTTGAGGTGAGCTGGTTCTTTGCAGCATCCCCGATGAGTCGCTCTCCCTCAGGCGTGTAAGCTACGTAGGACGGAGTGATTCGGTTTCCTTGGTCATTTGCTATTATCTCCACGCGACCATTCTTAAACACGCCGACACTGTAAATTAGCAATAATAATAATAATTTTGCAGTGTCTACCTTTAAGGAGAGTTGCGTTTAAATGTACCTTGAACTTACCAAGAATAGGTTGTCCCCAAGTCGATCCCAATGACTGTTCCTACACTTTCCTTCTCCTCGTCTGCTGGTACCAAATGTCCGCCCAGCGTCACTAATAAGAGTAGGAATACACTTTTATACATTCTCTGTGTTCTCCTCTAACGGATACTCTACGAAATTGACTCCTAACAATAAGTCTTAGAAGATTTGAAGTTGCAAATCAGAATTTACTAACGGTATATAAAACTGCGCCGATCGGCTCGTGGATGAAGCTGATTGGTCGACGTGACTGAAACTCCGACTCGTTGGATGGATTTGATTGGTCTATTAGTTACGTTCTTCGACGGTACGGGTACTAACGAGAATTTTACGTCATCGGTTAGTTAACCTTTGCGACATCTCATTTGCAGGACACATGGGGAAGAGAAGGGTACATTAATATCTTGCGACTATTACATCACTACTCATTAACGTTACACTTTACTTTAATGGCAGAGGAAGAAGAGAACGCACGTACAACATGAGGAAGTCAGTCACAAGACACCAAGGAGCTTCATTTTGGAGAGGGGAGCAGTTGGGAAGACTGTGAGCCAACTAGTGCTGAACATGAGACAAGTCATGGAACCATATACTGCTTCAAAGCTCAAAGTAATGAGTTACATGCCCTGAGTGACAAGTAATTGTAATTGCACTATTAGCATATCTGTTTGGAGTAGGTTCTTCAGCGTAATGTATTGAAGGACTTTGTGCACATCGCTGGTCCTCTTGGAGTTACACATTTCCTTATGTTTAGTGCTACAAGCGAATTCACAAATTTAGTAAGCTGCCTGATTGCATCACATTATCTTTTAATTGCATAATACATTTATTCACAGAAAATGGCCAAAGTTCCACATGGCCCCACACTCACATTTCACATTACTCAGGTAAGAAATTATACTTTTAACCTTTTTTGTTGAAAGTTTTTGATGCTGGAGTAATTCTCTTTCTTTCCAGTTTGCTCTTTCTTCTGATGTTGTTAATTCTTTGAGGAAACCAGTAGCTGATAGTCTGCAATATCTAGCCCCTCCACTGGTATGCTCACCCATCTTTGTTGTTGTTCTTGATGGAAACACTTGTGGTACAATTTATCTCCTTTGGAACCTTTAGGTTGTGTTGA
The DNA here is from genome assembly GCA_947172415.1 of Chondrosia reniformis. Classification (NCBI taxonomy): domain Eukaryota; kingdom Metazoa; phylum Porifera; class Demospongiae; order Chondrillida; family Chondrillidae; genus Chondrosia; species Chondrosia reniformis. The sequence goes on along the minus strand of OX359201.1, from coordinate 6,403,497 downwards.
ACAACTTTAGTCCAGACCTCCTGCCACACAAGTTAATGACAACATTCTTTCAAAACTTGTTTCCTTCCATAAATATTCATACTGTAAGTTGTGATTACTGATGTACAGGTAGCCTCGGCACTTCCTACCTTTCCTTACTGTTTAATGATTTAGGTAAAGCTAGCAGAAATTAGGAGATGCGTCTTATTCAGCTTTGACTCAGAAAATGGCCTCATTCACTTCCGTCATTAGTGAGTTACTGTTGCTAATGTATGCACATTGTCTACTTACATCCTGCCAGTGAATTTACTTACTTGTATCTAATTTTATTACTGTTTAGCAACATTAAGATTGCTCCTGTGGGAGTCAGTAAGGCAGTGAAGAAACTGGCAAAGTCAAAACTTCCAGATCTCAGCAAGTACAAGGATATATCAGACTTTGTTCTTCGGTAAGTTCTGTTGTGTTCACAGCTATAGACATGTTATCCTTTCCCTTCCCTACTCCCCTTTCCCCTCTACTCCCCTCTCCACCCTCTCTTCCCTCTTTTCCCTCTCCCCCTCTCCAACACATACCCATCTTTCAGTGGAAATGTATCTGAAAGTGAGTTTGAGGATGAAGATAGTAAAGTTACCTTACCCCAAGATGTGCCAGGCAGAGGAAACGTAAAATCTGAGCAAAGTTCAGTTAGACTCACTGAAGTATGTACATGAGAGAATTGTCAAGTGGTACCCCCTTTCATTTGACCATTGCTTGCTTGGTAGCTTGGGCCCCGAATGTCCCTGCAGTTGATAAAGATTGAAGATGGTTTCTGTGAAGGAGAAGTTTTGCATCATGAGTTTAGTAAGCCAATTTCCTCTCCAGGAGGTGTATTCATCTGGTCGTGGTTTACCTTCTTTCTGTATAGTTTATAAGACAAAGAAGGAGGTAAGGAAGTTGAAAAAAGAGAGGGTTAATAAAAGGTAGGAAAGATATTGGGGTTTCCTCTATGAAAATGGTTGTGGTTAGAGCTGTTTTGTGTGTTTATCAGGAAACTGAAAGAAGAGAGAAGAAAACAACAGGAAGACAATATTGAGAGAAAGAAGTTAATAAAAGAAAAACACAAGTTGGTTCATTTATTGTGTCCTTGTAGTTCCTTTACATAAACACTTAGAAATAACTTGAAACTACGATGTCTATAAACATAATACATTATGTATAATACCATATGAACAGAGCTGATTATATGTGTTGTCAATGTGCTTTGTAGGATGCAGTGTGTTGCTGGTCAACAACAAACAAGTAAATCTAACGAAAGGGAAGAGAGCAATGATCCAGAAGAGAGTGATGATGAAACTGAGCAGATCCAAAGACAAGTGGAAGAAGAAGGAGAATCAGGTTAGAGTGTGTGAAGCATCCAATGTACCTTTTTATAAAACCCAAAATGCACAGTGCACATTGAGAAGATTTAATGCATTAAGTGTAGTTTTTGCACCATCTATTGTCAGTAGTGGATACAACTGGTAAGACTGTTATGTCTAGCAGAAAGAGGTCAGCAAAGGAAGCGCAGATGAAAGGAGCAGAAAGTGGCAAAAAACTCAGGAAGAAATCTAAAATAACTATACGTAAAGAAAAACTTAGAAAGCCAAAATTTAGAGTTAAAACTAAATAGTTTATTTTACATAGTAATTCATATATTTAGTTTTTAGTGCAGTTTTAGTGGATCAAATTGTTGCATAACATTTAATTGTATGAACTTTTTAATCCCTATAGGAATAGTATATACATTGTGTATCAGTTACCTTATTATACAATGTAGATTTATTCCTTCCCAGGCTCATAAATGTAATGACAAGTGAAAAATTCAAAGTTTTTGTATATATTTACAATTCATACATTTATTACTATAAAATGAAATAAATAATATAAAGTACCTGGTAATATTGTATCAGCCGTGTGTGTGCCAATGTTGTTGGCTGAGGTATATATTTATATAAGGAGAAGGGGCCAGCTAAATATATAAATTAGAGGGACTAATATCATAAATGGGTGGAACAGTCCATTTCCTGTGCTTCAAAACCAAACAACATCATACGATGATCAAAATCTGGTTCATCCGGACCAATGTGTCTTGTTAATGTTTTCACTGTTGGTGTGATTGGCTCAGAATCAGCATATGCTGAAACCAGTACTAGTTGATTCCTCTTGTCATCCTGTGTGGACACGATAACAGTATATATGATGCATTGTCATCCTGTGTGGACACGATAACAGTATATATGATGCATTGTCATCCTGTGTGGACACGATAACAGTATATGTGATGCATATTGTCATCCTGTGTGGACACGATAACAGTATATGTGATGCATATTGTCATCTAATTATTTTAGGCTCTTTCATAAACCTTTCTTGATAAGACAGATTATAAATTACATGATACACCATCTTTGATCCTATAGACTTGGTTAACATCAATATGAGGTTAAGAAATAATACAAATAATATAGGATAAACTCTTTCCTATACTTGTATAGGGAAAACCTATAGAGCTTTGCATGAGGATAGATGTACTACTGAATTATATTAGTAACAATGTGCAGATGTGATATATGGTGATTAATTAGGTTTGCTTCCAAATATACCAGTCATGTTATCTAATAATCTCATTACTTGCGCACAACACCGCAGAATATAGTTCGTTTGTTATTATAACTGCCACTCCCACAAACTCACCTCAGAAGGGCTCTTAAAGTACCTGGCCAAACGTCTTCTCTTCCGCAAGTAATAGCATACACAACCAATTAATCCTAAAATTACAATTAACAATACCAGTAGGATACACCCAACGGCCACTAAGGAATACACGACCGCCGGTTGAAAGGTGCCGGTGGGGCGGGGCAAGTCGACTACATGAACAGTCGATTGAAGTGGTTCTCGGCGAGTTGTTGATACAATGGGTAATACTTTAGAAATCGATGAAGAAATATCAGGCCTTGGGGAGAGCTTTGTGTGAGTACTGGTATAGATTCCTGCAGTCAATTCGAACGTGGTCGACAAAGGCTGCTCCGTAGAAGAACTGACGACTGACAGCAATTCGGTTGATGTCACATACACGGAGCTCACAATATCAGTATGTAGTAAAGGAGTAGATTTTGTGGACTGATATAGATTAAAGGAAATAGAGGTTGTTCCACTCGGTAAAGGAGAACCGGGTTTCGTAGGTTCCAGGACTCTCGATATCATTGTACCTAAACATTAAACCATACACTATGTGAGAATGAGAAAGCACAGAATTACAGTTTTCATAGACATACCTTCACTCTCCCCTAGAGTGTAGATTATGACTAGTACCAGCTCGCTGTAAAGGGTGAATAGGGAACACGCCATTTTGGTTTTTAAGCCCATGGACACATGTACGTCGGCATATATAGCTCTGAACCTGTCATCATCTGTTGTTAACCTAAAGGAGAGCTATTTATTTAAACTGGCGCACTCCTATGTGGGAGTTTCTGCATGTCTCCTTTATCGTATTGTCCGATAATCGATACAGTATTCGAATCGATATATATTGAAATTGCCAGCAAAGTATGTCGCTGCATGCTTGCACAGTGACAACCATCATCAAAAACACATTTAAGCATGAAAGCGATTCAGAATTTGAATGAAGCAGAATTTTATGCATTTTATAGTGTTACACTTGCTTTAGCAGCACTGCCTATCACAAAATGTCTCTAATACTGAGCCCCCAAATGATATAAATTCAAACCGTCTTCAAACATGTTCCGTTTACAGTCTTCATAATCAAGTGTCTACTGCAGTAGAGAAGAAGGACAAACGGGTAAGCTCTATCTCCTTTAAGTTCTTCCCTGTCAGAGAACGGCTACAGTGACTTGGAAGTACTTGCCTGCAACTTGGCTGCCTTTGCTTCTCTGCTCCGCAACACCACCCACTGCAGACACTCTTCAATGCCCGAACTAGTTAGTACATACAACAACACATAAATATGAATACTTTGCAAATAATAATTGGCCAATGTACCCCTTCAGTGCAGAAATCTGGTGTATCCTGTAATCCCTTTCTCCCACTGAACAGCAACCTGAATCAAATACACTCTCAATCTCAGTGAGAGGCAGAGCTTCCTGGGGGGGGGGGGGGGGGGGGAGATGGAATTATGTCAACTCAAGGGTGGGAAGAAGGAGTTTAACATTACAAGCAAAACCCTGATTGGCCTAAAGGCCTGGAATAAATGAATCTATGGGATGGGGCAAAGGTCAAATTACTGACCTTCTTATCCTGTTTGTTGGCTAAGACCAGAAGTGGTATCCCTGCAGCTGCTTCGTGCGTTAGGACCTCACCTACAGGCAGGGCCAGAAGAGAAGTGACATTCCTAATATCATCACTTAGCCTCCTCCATACCTAGTGTCTGCTTTGACAGTTCCAAATGCTCTCGGTCTGAGGAATCCACCACATATATTAGTCCATGGCACTCTGAGTAGTACTGAGAGTAAGAGGGGGCGGGATGGTAAGGGGCGGGGTTAGGTCTATGTGATCACAGAGCACATGTCAGTCCTACTTTATCCCAGAGTGTCCTGAGGTCCTCCTGTCCGCCAAGGTCCCAAAGAACCAGCTGCATACCTGAAACTTGCACGCGACCAACTACATCACAGTGGATAAGTCATTCAATATATTTATTTATTTATTTAATGTGGGAAAACCTATGGGCCAGTCGCTCTCAATAAGGAAAGGGCTTACTATTTAGTCCTACGGTTGGAGTAATCTTCTCAAAAGAGACACCGGAATAACTGGAGGGTCCAAATAATCTCTTCACATGTTCCAATAGAGTCTAAATAGATCCCAAAAAGAAATTTCGATTATAAATTCTAAACTAAACAAATAAGTTAAATATTTTCTTACCGTTTTCCCAGCATTATCAAGACCTACAATTAGGACAAATATCTGTTCTTTTTGAAATAAATAATTCCATAGACCTTTCAATAAGCTGAACATCCTCTGCTAAAAACGCAACCGTAAAATCTGCAACGTGACTACAATGCCTTTGGTGATAATTTGTGGATATCCTTGTTCTGGTAAAACTTCCTTCTCCAAGCAGCTACGAGAGTACCTAGTCAAGAAGAAGGAATGTAGTGTACATCTTATAACGGACGATCACGAGAGAATCACGAGAAATGACTGTTATTTCGCATCAGCCAAAGAAAAAGAAGTTCGAGGTGCTATGAAGGCCGCGGTAGAGAGGCTATTAAACAGCAACGATGTCGTGATTGCTGATTCGTTAAACTACATTAAGGGATACAGGTACGAGCTGTATTGCCTAGTGCGTCTTCTAAAGACTGTTCATTGCGTGATTCAGTGCGGTACGAATATAGACACTTGTCGAGAGTGGAACAAAAGCAGACGAGATTCCGGACAGGACAGTTATTCGGACGACATATTTACAGAACTAGTGCAAAGGTTCGAGGAGCCAGATTCAAGAAAGAGATGGGATTTCCCCTTTTTTGTGTGGGCTCCAGAAAGCAACCTCTCAGTGTTGGATGATGTTTCAAGTTCACTTTTTGAACAGACTCCAAAACCTCCCAAACAGTCCACCCAATCGCAGCCTCTCTCATCTGTGGACTTTCTGCAAGAATTGGATCAGCAAACTAAATCTATAATTGGACATTTGGTAGAGATGCAGCGCACACTGCAACCTCCTATCGAGGTTGCCATTGCCAACGCAAGAGAACCAGTACAACTGAAGCAGACAGTTACACTGGCCGAGTTGAACCGGTCTCGCAGACAATTTATCACATACACAAAGCTCCATCCAGTTCAGGACACAAAGGAAATACCATCATTATTTGTCCAATACATAAACAAAACAATTTAAATTATAAAATCAAATGTTAAATTCTCATCTATATATTCATCATTTGTAAATTCTCATATCTGTGACATTGTGTTATTGGCAACTAAAATGGCCGACTATTGGAAATCACAACCACGAAAATTTTGCAAAGTGTGCAAGTGCTGGTTTGGAGATAACAAAGCTAGCATCGACTTTCACGAAAGGGGACAGAGACATAAAAACAATGTTGCTCGCCAACTTCGGGAATCCAGGGAGAGAAGTACAAATAAACTCGCTGAAGCGGAGCACTTGTCGAAAAGATTGGATGATATAGAGAAAGCTGCGTTATTTTCATACGAGAAAGACTTAGCCAAAGACCCAACTTTAACTACGAAAGATTCTTCCTTCAGCTGGACTCAGCTGCAGAGGCGAAAGAGAGAGCTAGAAAAAGAAGTCAACGACAAACAGGACCAGAAAGACCGGAGACAAGCTGCCCTGACCGCCTCAGCGATTGCGAGGGCTCACGCAAGTTTGCCTCTACCGAATGAGCCGAAAGAAGAAAAGCCCTCCAGCAAGAAGCCTCCGCCCCCTCCTAACGAGTGGTCCACCCTCTCCACTACTGAAGGCCAGACATACTACTACAACAATATAACGGGCAGGTCGCAGTGGGAGGTACCTTCAGACTTGCAGACATCCCCCCAACACCCACAAGGGAGTGATGCTCCAAATGCTAGAAAGAGGGCAGTCCAAGTACAACCACCCACAGATGAGGTCGTAGCTAAGAGGGGAAGTCCCTTTGGAGCTTGGACCACTGTTGAAGACCCAAATCCAAAAATACCATCTCTGGCCAAAGTGGTGAAACCAAGAGAGCATTCCAGTAGTGATGATGAGGAAGAGATACCACCTAAACATTTATTTAGAGAAAAGGCTTTGCCAACATTAAGCCTCCAAGCTGATGACAGTGAAGTAGACTTTAAAGCATTTTCTTTTAAAAAGAGGAACAAGATTAGTAAAAGCAAAAGAACAGAGTTTTCAGAGCAGTAAATGTAGAATAATGATTATGTACACAATTGTCGTGTCTATTGTAAACACTTGTGGTTATTTGTATCTGTCAATCGATGCACAAAATCCCTGACCACGTGGGTTCCGTGGGAAGCTTCTAGATCTTAAAGATGTCTGCAGTAAAGTCGTTAAATCCAAAGGCAGAAGTTGCAAGAGCCGCGGAGGCTCTTCAAGTCAACATTATGGCGGCCCGGGGCTTACAAGAAGTAATGAGGACGAACCTTGGTCCAAAGGGAACTATGAAAATGTAACGGTGGAGTGACTAACACGTGGAAATAGCTGATATTTCCAGCTGCTTTACTAATCTGTATTATAGGTTGGTGTCTGGTTCGGGAGACATAAAGATTACCAAGGACGGGAAAGTGCTTCTGGATGAGATGGTAAGTAGAGAGGTACTTGTGAACATGTCAGTTTAGCAACACTTATGAACAACTGATGAACGTTCCATTCTGTGTATAGCAAGTTCAAAATCCCACTGCTTCTATGATAGCACGAGTGGCGACCGCACAGGACGACATTACGGGTGATGGGACCACCTCAAATGTACTCATTATCGGAGAGCTCTTGAAGCAAGCTGATTTGTACATTTCAGAGGTGGGTAACCGTAGGAACCATTCTTTAGTAATAGTGTATCCATAGTAACCATGTGGTGTATCCATAGTAACCATGCTACAGCGGTGGTGTATCCATAGTAACCATACTATAGTAGTGGTGTACCTGATGCTGGGAGTCACACAATGTAATGTACTTCTCTTCTCATTCAATATAGGGGCTGCATCCGAGAATTGTTACTGAAGGATTTGACATGGCTAAAATGAAGGCACTTCAAGTATGTAATGCGCATATTTGTATTATAAACTGGGAATGACTTTAATATGATTAATATAAGTAGTAGTAGTAAATAATATTTAACGACCATTTGATGTGGTTTCAGTGCTATTTGATGTATAACCTTGATTAGGTGCTGGATGAGGTACAGGTCAAAGGGGAGATGAACAGAGATCTTCTTGTTAGTGTTGCGAGGACAGCGCTTAGAACCAAGCTATATCGTGAGATGGCAGATCATTTGGCAGAGGTGGGCATTAAGTAGCAGCATCAACTGTAAAGCAAACATATTGAAATGGAATGTCCTCTCCCATGTGATATTTTCTAAAGAAAAACTGATTTCTGCATCCTTTGATAGATTGTAGTAGATGCAGTACTATCAGTGCAGCAGCAAGGTCAGGAGATAGACCTTCACATGGTTGAGATTATGCAAATGAAGCACAAGTCAGATGTGGACACAAGGTAATGCACCTCCCTCACCCGGCACCCTCCCTCACCCGGTACCCTCCCTCACCCGGCACCCTCCCTCACCCGGCACCCTCCCTCACCCGGCACCCTCCCTCACCCGGCACCCTCCCTCACCCGGCGCACTCTCTTCTTGTGGCAGGCTGGTAAAGGGTTTAGTCCTGGACCACGGAGCCAGGCATCCAGATATGAAGAAACATGTCACAGATGCCTTCATTCTAACATGCAACGTGTCATTGGAATACGAAAAAAGGTAGGTGGTTGACCAAGTCCGACCAGTAGCTGGTTGGCCAAGTCCAATTGATGTGGGAGGGAGTTGGTTTTGTCTGGTCCAGTTCTCCTCTGCTCAATGAGTAAGGTTTGATCCACATCGTGTTGCCTCCATTTTTATTTTAGTGAGGTAAATGCAGAGTTCTTCTACAAATCAGCTACTGATAGGGAGAAGCTTGTAAAGGCAGAAAGAGGTGTCACGGATGAGAGAGTTCAAAAAGTTATAGATTTAAAACGAAAGGTTTGATTATGATGTTTTCGTTTTGGAAAATTCATAGTGTGGAATGTTTTGTTAATGTCAGGTCTGTGAAGGAAGTGACAAAGGCTTCATAGTGATTAATCAGAAGGTAGACTCCTGTACACATGTGATGTGAGAAGTGTGCATGATTGCATCTCCATTCCCAGGGTATTGATCCACTCTCGCTGGACCTGCTGTGTAGAGAAGGTATCGTAGCCTTGAGGAGAGCAAAGAGGAGAAACATGGAACGGTTTGTGAATGCTACTCATGAGACAGAATGTTTTCAGGAGGAGGATTGAGTGATGATTATTCTCTTATATTCTTCTCTCTTTCTGTAGCTTGACCCTTGCGTGTGGTGGTGTTGCTGTAAACTCCTTAGACGACCTCACTCCAGATGAGTTGGGGCATGCAGGACTTTTTTATGAGCACGTCCTCGGAGAAGAGAAGTTTAGTTTCATAGAAGAAGTTAAAAATCCTAAATCAGTGACTATTTTAATTAAAGGTCTGTTCCAGTACAATAAGTGATTCTTGTCACATTCATCTCATATCATTCCCCTTTAGGGCCAAATAAGCACACACTGGCTCAAATTAAGGATGCCCTACGGGATGGACTACGAGCTGTGAAGAACAGCATTGATGATGGTAAGTCAATAAGGTCCCAAATATTATCAGCTCCACCCCCAAAATCTGATTGGTTGATTTGTACTTTGATGTACAGGTAGTGTGGTACCTGGAGCTGGTGCTTTTGAAGTGGCTGCTCACACAGCTCTGAACTCACAGGAGTTTCTTAAGGATGTCAAGGGCCGGCAAAGGCTGGGTATTAAGGTGAGGGTGTGGCCCATTGTAGTAAATGGGTGTTGTCAGTGTGAGGGCGTGACTTAGGCAAATATAGGGGTGTGGTCCCATTCCTTTGTACTTGACTATTTTCTTTATCTTGTAGGCCTTTGCAGAAGCACTGCTCATCATTCCTAAAGTGTTGGCTCAGAACTCTGGTCTAGACCCGCAGGATGTCATTGTGAAGCTCCAGGTGAGGGCAGAATTGTACTACTCCCGATGTGTATGGATTGAGGGTGGTCATTGTAACCAAGGTGCCCAGTGGAATAGTTCTTTTGAAAGGGCCAATATTCTCGAGTGTGCCAACTCCTGTTTGGTCACTATTGCTGTACTTTGAGCTCTCAATGTCCCCTCTCTCTCATCTGTACAGGAGGAGTATACTTCCTCTAAACAGCTCGTTGGGGTGGACTTAACTACTGGGGAGGCACTCATTGCAGCTGATGAAGGCATTTGGGACAACTATTGTGTCAAGAAGCAGCTGCTGAATTCTTGGTATGCTGGATATGTTGTCATGGAAACCCCATCCCATGATAAATGAGCCGGTAGCAAGTAGTTATCTTTATTTATCCTCCTTGTCATTAGTACTATAATTGCCAGCAATCTACTCTTGGTGGATGAGATCATGAAAGCAGGAATGTCTTCTTTGAAGGGAAACTAGACCTTTCATTTAGAACTAGTACAATTTATCCTTGGTAACTTTCCTTGTTTAGGTGCACATTTAACAGATTATCTGATATAGCATCCACTACGATAAAACGATAATGGCGTCTCTCCCGTACATAAGTATAAGACTGCACGCTCTTCTCCGCAGCGGCAAATTTTCGTAAATGAAATACTTCAGGTCACTTCCCAAGTGATACTCCATAATCCGTGAGAGTTAGACTGCATTTCGTCCAGAAACGACGGAGTATAGCGGTAACAAACATACACTCAAACTCTACTGAATTATATATATAGATGAGTTGTAACTCATCAATTCGGTCTTTGAAGCTTTGAGATATTGTGCATGAAGGTGTGTGGGTATGGACCGTGTGGACCATGTGGGTGTGTGTGTGGACCATGTGGGTATGGGTGGGTTTCTGCCAACCTAAACTCTCTACTTTACACAAACAAATGTAATATATAAAGACAAAAATGAAAAATGAGTTGTTGAAGTCTTCAGTGCAAAGGGGCCTACTTACAGCCACCCCTCAATTGGGTCTTGTATATCTGGAGCTCCTTATCAAGCAGCTCCAATCGAGCCCGCAACTGTCTGTTCTCATCTCTCAAATCAAAATTCTCTTGCATAAGGTCCCCTGTGGAAGCACTTATGTTGTCGGCCATTTTATGAATGTAATTAAGTTGCTGTGATTCGGTGTCGTCAGAACTGGTTGTATCAGTGTGGTTGGCGGCTTTCAATGGTACCGGTACTCCAGATGGAGGGCGGTGGATCACAAAAGTGGACTGAGGACCCTCCATTTCGTTGTAAGCCACTCCCTGGCTGCCAGTGTCCCCGATCTGAACATCTTGAAGAGAAGGACTATCTGAATGGACTGTCGGTGTGTCCTCCTCCATCTCTGGGTGACTCGGAGGATAGGGACCGTGTACCGGGTCACAGTACGCAGCTGTCTCCTCCCTATGTAGGAGTGGGGGAGGGTTGGGCGGGTAAGGGCCATCTTCTGAACACTCTATTTCATTGTTTTTAGGGAGGTCAGGAGGTGGAGGGTATGTACCACTGATAACTGGGTCCATAATTTTCAAGTTGGAATGGGAATTCATAGATGGATACTTTTCCACTTGAGGTTTTCTGCTGGATACCGGTCCTACAAGTCCTACACAAGGGAAGATCAGCTGTTTAACATTCTCTCTTGATGAAGACTATAGAATATCTTTACCTTGAGCATCTGCGTCGAAACCAACAGACTCCATAGCTGAAACTGTTGAGTAGGCTGTTGCAGGTCTAACTGGCACTTCTAAGGAAAATGAGTTGACATTATTGAGTTATCCTCTATCCCAGATCAGTATTCTCCAAGGGTAACATAACTAGTGTCCAGTTAGTCAAAATTAACACACATTTAAAGCCAGTAGCAAAACAAAACTAAAAGAGAGGTACCCTGGTACCTTATAGTCTCAATCCCAGACCCATCCGCCATTTTTATTGGTGAAAGGGTCTGGGACCCTTACACTAAGCTAGTTGAGAAAGTGGTGTAGTTACGTACCATAGCTAGTGGACAGGGGAGGAATGGCTTGGCTACCTGAGGATAACTGAAGCAGTCCTGGCAGACCTGCAGATGCAGAAAGCCGCATGTCAGAGTAGAACCATCCAGCAACATAAATAATTTGTGACACCCACATTAACATAACATGCTGAAGCTACCTTTTGATTGACGAAGTGCTCGTTTCTTCTCATCGAAGGACTTGACCAAGACGCGAGAGATGTGTGGCTGGTAACCCTTATCGTTAATAACGTCAATGAGGTTTATTAAGGCTCTTAGTGGCTCCTCGCTCTTTCTGAGGGCGCTTATAATGACTGCTGCTTTCTTTGAGGACGTCAGATACGGATTATTGATTTCTTCCGCGTGTTCGGGTCTAAGGGAGCGTTTTTGCCTGAGAGCATTCACATACGTACCAGCATCCAATTTATTACACAAAAAGTCGACATTATCCTCAAAGACTTCCTCGACGAGTCTAGATTTCTCGGCATCTGTCAGTCCTTCGATGTTGAGGACCGACATTTTTTCTGCTGAGCTAGCAAACCAGCCGGGGAAGTTACGAATTACGTCAGCATAAAAATGTTATATAATTAAGAAGGTCCGTGACGTCACAATTATTCAATTCACGTGAAGGAGAGAAGTTCCGTGACTTGTTTCTTTAGTTTGGGTCACCGTTTCAGGGATTATGTGTCCACATACAGTTTGAGACACCTCGACCTGTTCATTTATCAAGTGGAGTTCCTCCGGATTAATTTATCGAACAGTGCAATTGCAAACTATTTGGTTAACTTGATCGACAGGCAGTGATGGCCCGAATTATGGAATGGAAACTCGCCCGCCAGTGGCTCATAGATGGCGGAGTGATACCACCCATTCATCCCGCAACTAAGCCTTCTACAGAACTAGTAGATTTCGCGCGTTGTTTGCGTGACGGCGTATTTTTGTGTGTCACTTTGAATAAGATGAAACCAAACTGCGTGAGATACACAGGGCGACCGCAGATGCAGGTCAGTCAACTTTAGCCTAGTAACAAGGAGAGACTATACATTGCTCAATCGTCTGTAAAATGGCTCTCGCCGATTAATGTATGTAATGTAATGTACTTGTTCTGTTAAAAGTTTCCATCGACCTTTAGTATGTTGGAATGTATGTTCGACAAAAGGTAATCACTTTTCATCTCTTGGACCGTCTCCCTGATGTGTATGTATGTGTACTGCCGCGTGTAGCAAATTTCTAGCAAACAACATTTCCTTATTTATTAGAGGTTTTGTTAATATTTACGTTTTTGTTTGTTATTCTCTTTCAAGTATATTACTTTAAGGAGCCCTTGAAGTTGATAGTAAGGCAGGTTCAACTGATTGGAAAGTGGAGAAATTTTGTAAATAGTGTTTCGTGGAAACTCTCACTTTAAGTACCATGAAATGCCTAAGACACCGTATTCCAAAAAACTATGATTTTTATACTGATGAAGTTACTGACTTTTGTTTTGAAGATTTTAGTTTGCAACATGTAGATTGCATCACCTAGGCCACTATATACTCTGAAACTGTAATATTGACACTGAATTGGTCTAAGCCAAGCTACACACATAATAAATTTTAAAATGAACCTTACATTTTAGCTGCTTAGGAGTAACACTATCGGTGAGCTACGTATATATAGAATTGGCAGTGTCTGATGCACAAGTTTCATGTACTAATGTCAATTATGCAATCAATGCTACAATTATGCAATCTACTGCATACAAGTTTGCCAGGAATTGCACTTTATTTAGGAATTTGTAATTGAACCATGAACCTGATTTCCACAAATGGGGTTGAGTTTTCTTTGTAACTTCCTTATCAGGTGACTGCAATACCACTACAATACCACTCATCTTTAAATTTTATTATAGATTTACAATTGCATAATTTACAGGTGTACTAGAGGAGTGCTAGGGCTAAGATTCTGTACAAAACTACGTACTTGACACAAACTATGTTGTTTATAGATAATCTATTTATTTAAATTTATTGTGAAAGGGCGTGCCCTTTGTAACGACGAAGGGTGCAACCTTTGGAATTACTCTATTTTCAAGTGAATTTTGAGTATTCATGCTCACATCCACTAACCATGTGGGGTTATGGGAATGAAGCCATGCCTATGAAAGTATGCAAGCAGCCATTTTGTTGGAACTGATATACTATACTCACATATATTTATGTAGCACTATCTGTTGAGTGATGATTCTGGTCCTTCTTGTGAACACTTTAACTCAAACCCTTAGCCTCTTTTCCTCAACTTTGGTAGTCTAAACACTTTTGAACAAACATATACAAATATACATACACATGTTAAAAATTGTAGAAATGCCTTCTGTACGTAGACTTCAATCATAGAGAATCTAGTTTGAAAACATGAACCTGATCTGTTTAATCAGACTTTGCTGTCAGTGTATAAGAGTAATTAAAACGTATAACAATGTAAACTTGTAAACCTGTTGCTATGGAAATAGTAATTTTGAACAAGAAAATTGTTTTGATATGATGTTGTACAGAAAGCCTTCTCTTTCAGCATGCATTTATTGTTGTAATTGTTCATGGAATTCTTGAATAGTCCCCAACTAAAGTGACACCTTTAGTTTCGATCTCCCTCACTTTATTAATCTGGTTTGGTAAGGGAAGGAGAAGAAAGTGTTTACCTTGTTATCTCTTTGGTGTACATGGTTCATAGATTTCTCAGGGCAACCCCTCTCCCCCCTAGTGCAACCCCTCTCCCCCCTAGTGCAACCCCTCTCCCCCCCTAGTGCAACCCCTCTCCCCCCCTAGTGCAACCCCTCTCCCCCCTAGTGCAACCCCTCTCCCCCCTAGTGCAACCCCTCTCCCCCCTAGTGCAACCCCTCTCCCCCCCCCCCCCCCCCCTATTGCAACTCCTCTCCCCCCCCCCCCCCCTATTGCAACCCCTCTCCCCCCCTAGTGCAACCCCTCTCCCCCCTAGTGCAACCCCTCTCCCCCCCTAGTGCAACCCCCCTCCCCCCTAGTGCAACCCCTCTCCCCCCCCCCCTAGTGCAACCCCTCTCCCCCCTAGTGCAACCCCCCTCCCCCTAGTGCAACCCCCCTCCCCCCTAGTGCAACCCCCCTCCCCCCTAGTGCAACCCCCCCCCCCACACACACAGTGCTCCAGTCTTTTTTATAGCTAAGCTATATATACACCTTCATTTTCATTGTTTTTACATCCCTCACCTCAAGCAAGGCTCAGTAAATGGATTTAGCTCCTTAGGGTGAATTGTAGTGTCTAGTATTGTGTGTAACCTTACTATATAACGGGTCATTTGACAGTTTTCACATTTAATACTGTATAATGCGCTAAGGACTGTCCTATGAGATTGAAAATCACTTTGATCTATTAATATGCTTGCAATTAGGTTAAGCAGAGGAATTAAATGTAATTAATCAATTTTACAATGTATTTTCTCTCCACAGTTGGTATATGTTAGGAATATTAATGCTTTTCTGACCGCCTGTCATAATCACTTTGGCATTCCCGAGGCCCAACTCTTTGAGGAAGGAGATTTGTACAATGTGACAGACTTTGAAAAGGTACCAATTTGATTGTTTCTGTGTATGTCTCTAATAATATTGTTTACACACTACCAGACCAATAATTAACTCACTCTCAATCATAAACCCTATTACAAATATATATGGACCCAGATTAGGGTCGACATGTCATTTATATCATGTGGGTGATGGGAAATACCAGGTATGTTAGTACCTGTGGGTTCTTCCTCCGTTGCCTAGTTACCAGGCTCTATTTCGTAGGTGGGTGGTTGATGGCATCACAGGTATGTATACGTAGCTTATCGGTATATATGTCTGCCACTGGTTTTGAGGAGAAGTACCTGTTCTTTAAACTCTTCCTTCTTTGTCTGTTCAATCTAACTCTCCTTCAGACTTGTATTATTTCTATGTATTGAAGTAGGCAAATGTTTATGGTAGAACTGACTAGTCTTATTCATATGGCGCTTTGATAGACCATGATGAATGGAATCCTTTGTCTAAGGAATTTAAAGAATGCATGGAATGTAATAAGCAATCGCATACCAAAACTGTCAGAGTTCATTGAGTAGGCATTTGAAAATAGTAGTTTTTGATGACTTTATGTGATAAACAGACCCTGTCTACATTTATATAGGTTCTTATATACATAATATATATACATAAGATATATATATAATATATACAATCCTCACTACAATTATCAATTTGCATTTAATACATGTTGCTATGTTACCATATCATGAGGAAATCCCTCTAATTTAAGGTTGTACTGTTGCTGTCAAAGTTGTCAAAGACCACTGAAGCTCAGGCATTGGGCTGGCAGTAAGTATCCTCTCGCAGAACATGTGGTTTAATTACTCAAGGAGCTGTCTCTATCTTCTCCTCCCAGGCCTTTCCCCAGGAGTGATGCAGATTACTCTGCTGAAGAATCCATATATCAGAACTTAGAGGAACTGGCATGGTACATACGTATGTGTATATAGGAGCAGAAACATGTATGTTTTCAACTGTACCTACCTACTTGTTAAATCTTATCAAGCTGCCTTGAACTCCCTCAATCTTGCCTTTAAAGTTATTAACAAATCTTGCATAATACACCAGAATATTATTCTTTAGATCTTTTGAAGGTCTAAGTCAAGAATTACAGTCCCTTTACAGATTAGACCAAATATTTCACTTATTGAGTCTTTGTTCAGAAGGTTATCTTCAAAAAATTGTTATAGATTTTAAAGTACCGTCTAATATGGTCAGTATCAGTGCATCCATTGTTACCTAGGCATTGATAACATGACCACAAGTATTACAACCACACTACTGCAGTTTTTTGACTTGTCCATTAAGGTCCTCAGAAACTATTGATGAGAATGTCTATGATGTTGTCCCAGTTGACGAGGAGGAAGACCCTTATGGCGATGACAGCATATATGCGGCAATATGTCAGTTCCAAATGGTGAGTGTGTCGGCCAATCATATTCAAAGCTTGGCTGCTGTAATTGTGACAATCCAAGCTATATGCAGTAATTGTGTCAGTTAGTGATTAAACTGATTGGACAAAAGCTTGATTGTATAACCATACGTATGTAGCCCACGAGTATAAGTGCGGCCACAAGTGGCAATCAGGATGAGAAGAAGTTAAACATTTTGATGGAGCTCTATGAGACAGAGAAGTCCTTCCTGGAAGTCTTGAACCTTATATCTGATGTAAGTTTTGACGCTGATTTTGGCAGGTTAATGATATCACTGTATAATATCTACCTACTTTATAGCATTATTGTGGTCGAGCTATTAGTTGATTACAGGATGTGTGCATACACTATTATAATTAGTGATTATTATTTCTTTTTGGGTGATCAATACTTCCTCTTCAATTCTTTATTGAGTGTCATCATCTCCGACCTTTATCTTAATCCTTGACAACTGTAGAAGTACTATCAGGCTATGAAACCGCACCTTCCTCAAGAAGACATTGAATTGCTATTTCTGCTACCCCAAAAACTCTGCACACCTCATAATAAACTACTGGAAGGTTTTCAAACCTGTTCACAAACACCCGTCACTGATGTGGCTCAATATTTCCTGAATGAGGTACACAAGTCAACAGCCTAATGTGTTTAACGCTTGCGTAATGCTATCTTGTTTCTTTCATGTTACTATAGCAACAGGGATTGCTTCAATATGGCACTTATGCAGCTGCCTTACCTATGGCAACTAAAAAGGCAAGTCATGTGACCATACCCATCTGATGTGACCATACCCATCTGATGTGACCATACCCATCTGATGTGACCATACCCGTCTGATGTGACCATACCCGTCTGATGTGACCATACCCATCTGATGTGACCATACCCGTTTGATGTGACCATACCCGTCTGATGTGACCATACCCGTTTGATGTGACCATACCCGTCTGATGTGACCATACCCGTCTAATGTGCTTTCACAGGCTAAACAACTTCAAGCCTCAAAAGGAGAAATTGCTAAAGTGTTACAAGAGACGCTAAACAAATCAAAGCAGAGATTTCCTCTCAGTGACTTGCTAAGTGTTCCCATGCAGCGGATACTTAAATACCCACTCTTATTACAAGTTAGTGTTTCCAGTATATTTTATTTATTTATGCGCTCATAATGTAAACCTTGATCCTGTATACTCATTCTATTTTTATGAAGTTTTTCATTGCCTTAATAGTTACTGTTGAAATGTGCCGAGAAGAAGGCGGCCAAAGGAGAAATGAAGAACCTATCAACTGCACTGGAGACCTTACAAGTATGTTTGTGTCACTGCTTCCAATCTTATGTGCAAGCCATGCTAAAGTTCTCCCAATTGTCAGCTGTACTTCAGCTGAAACAAGCCTGTATATTGTACTGCAGGATATTGCAAAATATGTTAATGAAACGAAGCGTGACTTTGAGAGTCAGAAGACGATTAGTGAAATTGAACAGAGGTACAGAAACTAGAACACCACTAGCCACTCGTCTACATACAAATGTGTGTTGTGTTACTTAACTTGTTTTCTCTCTTGGTTGCCATGGCAGCATGTCAGATTTGAAGGCAAATGTGAGTTTGGATTTATAATGTCGCTATGTCATGTGTGTTGTATTTAGAAAATGGCCTCCTTGCCTCTTTGCTGTAGGTGTTATGTCACTACGGACGCTTCCATCTTGATGGAGAATTAAAGGTTAAATCAGATGAAGAGAAGGAGAGTAAAAAGAAGTTAGTCCAAAACTGCCTCTAAAGTTCTCAAAGAGATCACATCTAGTAATTGTTCACTTTTTGTTCTCAGGTGGATTTTTCTGTTTGATAAATCACTTGTTTTATGCAAGAAGAGACTGGTACGTTGGTCAAATGGATGTTCTCCATCTTTCTTGATCTGCTCTACCAACCCAACTGTTTGTCTTCACTCTTAGCACATGTTCAAATTTTTAATTGTCATTCACAATCTTTTAATTACGTACGTACGAATGTACATGCTTAATCTTACTCTTAATCACATTCATAATCATCCTCTTAATCACATTCATGATCTTCCTCTTAATCACATTCATAATCATCCTCTTAATCACATTCATAATCTTCCTCTTAATCACATTCATAGGGTTTGGGACCCCTTAAATATCACATAAAGGACACTATTGATACTCAGCATATAACTGTTAAAGACATGCCTAACCAATTAAGTAAGGGCGGCAAGGTAAGCCTTTAAGAGAAGTTGACAAGTTGTGCCTTAATTATCAGACATCTTTTCTTTTAGGGGACTTTCCCATTTAGAATAACAGCTCCATTAGGTACGTAGGTGTTTTGAATTTATAGTTTTGAACTGTTCTTAGCTCTGTCATCCATTACCACACACCGTCCACAATTAGGAAATGCTTCTTTATGGCATGTTTACTCACCTTTGTGCCCTCTCCTTTTCAGGTACCTGTACTTCGGGACCACTGAATATAACATGCTATGCACACACAGGAGACCTCAAGAAACAGTGGATGGAAGGAATTGGCTTTGCCAAGTTAGTTATCTTTATCTGACCTTGTTAAGCTCACCTTACATGGTAACTAAGTGGGAGGGGGAGAGAGGGAGAGAGAGAGAGAAGGAAAAGTTTATAGGATCCTTGTCACATTTTCAATTATTGAGTATGTTGTAATAGTTTGAATTTTATTTGGTTACAGACGAATGGCAGCACCTCAGGGGTCAAAACAAAGTAAGTGATTGTGCAATTTGTTATTTTGTTAAAATGGAGTTTCCCTAATATGTAAGTTGCTAAACCTTTGAAGTACGTATCTTTGTCTTGAGACAGCATTAGTACAGATTGCACTGAATTTAACAACAAGAAAATATAACCTCGGTATCTGTATAGTGGTAATGGTATTCATTGGTTGCCTGGTTGCCTAGGTGTCTCTCATTCTAATGGTCAGCTTTATTGCACAGTCTTTGAACCCATTATATGAGTGCAGTATATTATTGGGGCTAGCAGCTGTGCCACAGCAACTGTCACCATCCTTGTAGAGGATAATGGAAGCTTTGTTCCAATATCAAAGGGAGGGGTCTGACATCCAGTTCTATTTTCTCTAGATAATCATGAATTTGAATTGGAGACCTTTGATGGACCCCAGCATTGTCATGTTTGCAAAAAGTTGCTTTGGGGTACATTCTTCCAGGGGTACCAATGTTTAAGTGAGTTATCTTTTCTCAAGAAGTTTCTCCTTAAGAGTTTTCATGTAAATTTCACTTCTCCTTCAGAGTGCAAAACACAGGCGCACATGGATTGCTTAATAAAGGCAGACCCGTGCAAAGAGATGCAGAATGTAAGCCAGCTCCTATGTAGATGTGGTATCTTGTATTCTTAAGTATTATGTATGTTTGATTTTATTGTCTTTTAGGGTGGAAAATTGCTCTCTGTAAAACCACATGTAGCTGCTATGCGAGAAAACAGATCACCAATATCACTTAGTGAGTTACATATGTGTCCTGTTTCAACATACGTACATGTGAAATATTACGTAGGAGGAGTATCCTTGGTCTAAGTATGCATGCTCTACTTTTTAAAGATCTCACTTTATTTTTTTTGTAATTTAAAGACCTTGTTTATTTAGTTTGTTTTTACTTTTTTCTCTTCAGAAAAAGGAGCTATATTTGTAGCTAAAGAGCGGTAAGTTGCTCTTCCTCATATTCATTTTTATCATCCATACTTATTGTCATAGCAACCATGCACTGTGGATGAAAGTCTTTGGGAAGTTGCTAATTTTGGAAAATTTCTTTTTTGTAGATTTGATAATCCCCTTTTGGTAACTGTCCATGGAGCACTCATGTTAGTGAGAGGAGAAGAAGTAGAAGTCATTAGCAATTCTGATCCTGACTGGTGGGAAGTTAGTTTGAATAAAAGATTCTCAATTGTTATGTTCTCCTGTTCTTTGAGTTGGAAACCTCATTCAACCTGCAGAATGTACTTTGTACCTTGCACTTTGTACCTTGTTCAGGTGATTTCACTCAGATCTGGAAATAGAGGGAGAGTCCCACCAAGTTATCTGAAACAGGTACATCCATCAACCATCCATCCATCCATCCATCCATCCATCCATCCCATCCATCCCATCCATCCATCCATCCATCCATCCATCCATCCCATCCATCCATCCATCCATCCATCCCATCCATCCATCCATCCATCCATCCATCCATCCATCCATCCCATCCATCCATCCATCCATCCATCCCATCCATCCATCCATCCATCCATCAATCCATCCATCCATCCATCCATCCATCCATCCATCCATCCATCAATCCAATTAATAGAGGCAGCCATTTTAAACCTGTCTGTTAAGTGAGGCTGTTATACTTTCTGTAATGTTTAGAAGGATGAAAGATCCTCATTTCCACCGAGAGGTTCCATTACAAGGTCAGTAGTACATTTATTGCCCGAGGAGTGGAGCATTATTCATCTGTTGTGTCTTTCAGAAATATATTTTGAGTTCACTTTTTGACCACAGAGCACCTCCCTCCCCCAAGCCACCAAGTCCGGAGAACAGTCTGAAGAATCACACTTGGTTTGTCGGTCGCATGTCACGCTTGGATGCTGAGAGTATCATTGGTGGACTTAGAAACAGTAGCTTCCTTATAAGGGAGAGTGACCAGAGGCCTGGAGAGTATGCCATTGCTCTGAGGTACGTACTCATCTGGGTCTGAGGACTTGGGAAATTGTTTTCTTTACCTTCTGTAAGGTGGCAGAATATGCCGAGACACATTCGAATTAGCAAACATCCAACTGGAAAATTATACGTATCTGATGCCAAAGACTTTTCTTCTATAGAGGTATGATGATGATCACATGACTGTCGTGTGATATTCAGGGCATTATACGAGACATTTTGCTGAATGCTTGTTTCTATAGGATTTAGTTGAATATTATCAGCATAACTCTCTTGGGGCCAGTTTTCCTGAGGTAAGCACGACTCTCAAATTCCCTTATTGGGAAGTTGCAAAGAAAAAACCAGCTGAGCTTCTTCGGAGACCCACTAGCTCCTCTGATGTGCTGCACAACCATCCCAGTGAGGTACCGAGGAGAACCAGTGTACCAGTTGACAATATGGCTGTAAGGAGAACTTCCAGCCCTTCTGAAATACCTGTATCCCCACCTCTCCCTTCTCGGCAGCACATCCACGAGGATCGTGGTCACTGGTGTGAAGTATTGTATGATTTTGTTGCTGAATATCCAGGAGAGTTATCAATGAAGGTTAGCATATTACGTAGTTCCACACTCCTCACCTCTCGCTGCACTCCTCACCTCTCGCTGCACTCCTCACCTCTCGCTGCACTCCTCACCTCTCACTGCACTCCTCACTCCTCTCTGTACTTCTTATCTCTACCCATCCTTCATGAATTAATAATGTTCTTAATTTCCTACTGAACATCATGTGTTCTTGCATTGTTGTTTACAGCGAAATTGGAAGATTAAGCTGCTTTCAAAGGAGACTGACAGAGACCGGTGGTGGCTAGGAGAGTATCAGGGCAGGGTCTGTAGACCTACTTCTACTTGTGGTAGGGTTCAGATTGTGACTCTTTTCTCCTTTTACTTCACAGACCGGACTCTTTCCATCTAATTTTGTAAAGGAGCTTAAAGAAGTTGTGTGATAGAAGAAGGTGCTTCGTAGTTCATAACTTTATTTGTGTCAATATTTAAGTAATGTTCAGTTGTAGGGTGTAATTGTGTTGCAAGCTGCATGTTTAGAATGAAGCTTTTCTCAGTTCCCTTCAAGAGGAGCATTCAACATATGTATACATTTTCATTTCAACTGTGTTATCATGAACTAAACCAATGAATTTAAAGAAGATAGTCATACAAATAATATAAGATGTTGGAATGTACAACCAGTTACTGAAATAGCTTTGTCCATTGCAAATAGCATGCACTATACTGTATGGTGATTGTGAGTGTAGCCTAGAAGTTTCCCATCTGTCCATTTGACGTAGTTGCAGTACTAAATGTACATCAAATACTGGTATTATACAAACTTAATTTATGATAGGAGATATAGGGTTGAGTAAACATCAAAATTTGCAAAAACTCTTTGGATGTGTTTTGTGGATATCTGTGAATGCTAACACTAGATTTCATGTGTATCTATCCATTTGACAGAGTTGCAGCACTAAATGTACATTAAAATGTACTGGTATACAAACTTGTATAATATCATTCGAATAGCTCAAGTTAGAAATGCAGAGACAGTCAAGAACACGGCTATTACTGCTAGAGGAAGGTATGTATACTTTCCATTCCAAATTAGAAATTTTAACATCACCAAAAATGTGTACTTGATATATTATTGTGTTAACTGAGTGATGTCATCTAAAGCACATTTGAAAGTTTGAATGTCCAAGCTGGTTGGCCGCTAAACTTGTTCCTATCAAGATCAGTTGGGACCAAAATGGCCAGACCTTCTGAAGTCTGGGAATATTTCAGGAAGCCTTCGTATCCCAAAAATTGAACCATGGTAGATTTTGTGGCTTGAGGTTGTGTCAGGGTGAATACTTGACCTAATTAGAAGCAGAAGAGATTGAGTAGCACTCAACTAACAGTCCAGTCTGAACACAATGGTCGCCTCAGAACAGAAATATGTGGCATTTAGAAGTCCTCGTCACAAATTAATTTAAAACACACTTAGATATCCCACAGTACTTCATTTAGTGATATTAGTACATCTCACCCAAGAAACCATCAAATCAGGCTCCACCAAACAAAGGCATGTACAAGGACCATGAATTCTTACAACTAACCTGGCGTGATGCCCTCAAAGGTAATAGCATAAACAGATTGACCATCCTAAAAAGAAGGAAGAAGACACGTCTCATTCACTTGAAGTCTAGAGCAAAGATATACTACACAGCTCACTTGAGATGCAGTATACCACGTCTGCTTGGACGAGGTGTCATTCTGAACCTTCCAAGGTACACTGGCATATATAGCTTCTCCATTAATCTACATCAACCAGAACAGAAGAGTGTTCCGTCACAACTGGGTTCAAAACAGATATTGAATTAGAAACAAAATGATACTAACTAAAATACACACAGGATTTCTTCTTTAGGTAGATTATACTAGCATGTGAGTTCTTACATCCATCCAAGTTCCAATACCCATTAAGCGTTCTTCAAATATGGGATCAAGTCTTCCATCAGCCGTGGGACCAACGTTTAGCAGTAAGTTACTATAGTATGCACAACATACAACAACACTCAGCACCAGTTCAACTTCCAGTTCAACTTCAGTTCAACTTCAGTTCAACTTCAGTTCAATGCAGAATAGCTCACCCATTGCAAGCAACTGTTTCCACCAGTTGATAGATCAGAAAGTCCAGCGGATGATAGGGATCAGACGGCTATAAAATGTTCCCAAGGAATGTTTAGCTGGACATTACGAGTACAATAGTCACACTTACATTGCGATCATAGCCCCAGGATCCCTCCTGGATTGTGTAACAGCTCTCCCACTTATATGGCAGCTTATGACCTGGAGTAAACCTTGAAACAAACAAATAAGCATTGCTAGCCACAACTCTAATACAGCAATAGCATAAGGCTATGTGGCATTGGTTGCTACGTATGTGGCATTGGTTGCTATGTGGCATTGGTTGCTATGTGGTATTGGTTGCTATGTGGTATTGGTTGCTATGTGGCATTGGTTGCTATGTGGCATTGGTTGCTATGTGGCATTGGTTGCTATGTGGTATTGGTTGCTATGTGGCATTGGTTGCTATGTGGTATTGGTTGCTATGTGGCATTGGTTGCTATGTGGCATTGGTTGCTATGTGGCATTGGTTGCTATGTGGTGTCAGTTATTACCTATCACCACCAGTTGTGTAGTCACCGATGCAACCTGCTCCACACCGATCATTGATAATAATTGTGTCCCGTACTGGACTTGAGTTGAGCACCCAACTGCGAAACTGGGGAGCCTTCCAGTAAGATGATTTATGCTGACAAGCAGCGTCACCAGCTCCATCATTCCACAACACCCAAGGCTACATACATGTACAATATGTCCGATAGGCCAACTGACAAATATGTCTGACGTACAGAGAAATCTAACTCACTGAATACTGCTCGATGAGGTCCATTTGTGTTGGGTTAAGTATCAGATCAGGGAAGTCAGTTGTTGTGCAATTATCAAATTCATCCTAACAACAGCAGAGAAGGTAGAAATTGGTAAAGTATTTACATTACTTGCTGCTACATTAGGGCAAAATGGAAAATGGACAGAGCCTTTCTCTGTTTGTCACACTCACCCATCCCCCTTAATAAATATACACCCTCCAATTGGAAGGATAAAGACATGTGAATATAATCAAGAAAGTGATTGCTACAGCATCAGGCCACTGGTGAGACTTACTTTGAGGTAAAGAGGCTCGTACCACTCTCTCAGGCTATGGTACGCCCCCATGATAAGACCCGCCTTCCTGACACTCAATGACAGATTTCCTAGGAGATCCATATGAGGTCCTAGGTCTACACTGTTCCAATTCCAGTGCTGTTTGGATGGAAAGTTGCACCATCCCTCGTGATGTTTTGTGATCAACACAACATCTTAATAGAAACAGAGAAAAAAGATTACAGACGGAAAACGAGAGAATACACTTGTGCAGGTTGACGCCTACATCTAGCTCCAGCCTTCTGAAAGACACTGGCCCAGTGACTTGGACTGAATAGTTCAGCTTTAAACATCGGAGGGAAGTCGTAGTACCTGAGTACATGAGGTCATCTCTCTAAATATTTGAACATTTGACTATTATTTTGAACAGGAAAAACATACGAGAATTCTGCTGAATTGCAGGGAAACTTGGTTGGGTTAACACCCGAACATCCGTATACCCGATTGTGGAACTCGACCACTTCTGGTGTGCCTGTCATCAACCTATGCCAGTACCACTCTGAAGTAAACGAGGGTACACTGAACACTCCCCAGTGAATAAAGATCCCAAACTTTGCTTCATCAAACCATGAGGGCCTTGGTCTCAAGCGGACAGTCTGTAACAAAATGGCTACTATTTGATGGCGTGCTAAATGGAGCTTATACAAATGCATTTTCTTACATTCCATGTTCCATCATACATGTAGCGAGGACATGTTCCAGCAGAGGTATTGATTGAACAGGCAAACTGAGATGGCCAGTGAACTGAAAGTGATAAAATACATTGCAACTCGTAGATCAATCAATAGATTTAGCAAACTTACCTTTGACTGTATTTTCGGGAAATTCAAAAGCCGACAAAGGCTTGTTATTAGCATTGACGTCACAATAAAAGTCATAGAGTACTCCAAAGGGATATTCAACGCCTGAGGAGTTAGCTACAAATATCGCGACAAACAATTACTTCAATACTACAGTAATAGTAATGTTTAGAAGGTAGCTCACATCCATTAATGTAAGCCAGTCGAATGCCTTTCGTTGAGTTCATAGGGTCCACTGGAAGCTATAGAGAATGAGCATACATATATACGTGTAGTTGGCATGTACGTGTAGTGTTTTACCGCAATGTTGGAGGCAATATTCCCGAGCAGGTAGCACCCCTGGGTTTTGATTTTGTACATAAACGCGGGACCATCTGGTAAGTTGACGCATTCTTTTGGAAGCTTGTCTTTTGGAATGGATTGACAGAGAGTGAAGTAATAGATCACTTGTTCTTTGTGATAGTCAGTGCCATTGACTTCAAAAATTCCTAATTCTCCTTGTTTTTTCAAAGAATAGAAATTGCAGCTCCCTGTAGATGTCGTCGAAGGAATCTGGAAGGCACAGTTTTGATCTCGTGCGAGAACCAACTGAACAGTCACCAGCAAAATCACGCCAATCATCTTCTCTTCAATGAAGTCACGCGCTCCTCGGGTGCTCAATTTTTGGGGTAATTACCCGGAGGTCGAAAAATTCTCCCGGATGAAAAAACAATACGTGCATGTGTAAATTATCAATGTCCTTGGTGAAAGGATTCTTCTACAGTTTGTATGTAACTGTTGACAAAGTCGCATAGTTCATAGTCAGAGTTTTGGATGTTGTCCAAATCTTTGGAGTCCTAGAGGAGGAGAGGAAAGCAAATTAATGAGACATGTTATGAGCTGATGGATATTGTGTACTTGTTTAGATGATGTTGCAGTGTCCATCTGCATATCCTCTATGTGTTTTGCTTCCATGGCAACGGGTGGCTTTCGTTTTTCCAACTCCATCTTTAACTTCTCGGCGACCACTTTGCAGTCCAAGAGTCTTTTTTGAGCAGTCTCCATTGCCCTTAATACCACAAAACAAGTATTTATGTTGTGGACAAATATCATCAAATATTCAATCTCAGAAACCTTGTTAAGGCTGCAATCATTTCCTCTCTCTGAACCTTTTGTCGCTCCATGATTACTCTGAGGGTCTCCCTGGCCTACAAGAGGGAGAGGGAGGATGCTCACAACAGGCATGTCTTGTGTTACCCTAGGGATACCTGGTGGGGTCTAAATTCGTTAATGAGATGATGCATGTTGACAAACAACAACTGTAGATTTTCAATCTTTTGAATTCTCTGTAAGTCACACAAGAGAGCAGTTATCAATCAGACAACCGTACAAAGTAAATTTTCCTCACTTGTTCCGAAGCTGGGTTATTAATGAGGATATCCAGTAGCTCCAGGAAGCACACCAATATTGAATGGTTTAGCTTTTTCAACTCTTGCTGACAGTCTACAGGAGAAGATGGAAAAACAGAAAACATTAATAAACAGATATTTTATAGTAAAAAGGGTTAAACGCTTACTGTGCTTAACCGGGTATAGTCTTCTAATGCCTTGTGCTTCTAAGGAGTTAATTGTGGGGTCGTTGGTCTATAAAGTGCAGTGTAGTTACTCCGATCATATTTAATGACACTAGTGACGAAAGCTTTCGGGTGCTTGTATATGTTGTAGTACGAACAAATGCAATGCTTACATCAAAAGGCTGTCCAAACATCTCGTATTTCCCTTCAATAGGTGGCGGAGGCTTGGGAGCGCTTCCCTGCTTAACGTTATCATCAGTGTATAGCTTATAGTAAGGAGGAGGGTCGGGATAGGTGCTAGTGCTGACACCTACTTCACCCTTGTCCATTTTTATTTATTGCGCAACCACATTTGAGGTAATAATTCATGCTAAAACACTTTGTGTCTATACAGTGACGGCCAAGTAATTCGTGAATAAACAAAAAAATGGATGAAAAGTTAAATATACGAATTTGGAAAAGGGCTTCTTTGATCTTCCATCCTCATAGACTGCAACTGTAGTAACAGGTTGAGGAAATCTTCTCCAGGAAGTGTCTTTGACAATTCTAAAAATGGGTCCGGAGAACGCTGATCCTCGAGCCGTGAGTTCTAAAATGGGAGCAAAATATGGAAAGGATCACAAGTCTGTCATTAAGCATACACTAAAGTGGATGGGCAGTAATCATGGGTCCTGTATATAAAGCAATATGTGAAACAGTGAAACTAGAAATATCAGATCTATCCAATTACGAATGCATCCACCATACTCATTCAGTGGTAAAGAGGCTAGGATTAATCAGTGACAATTGTATATCCATTTATAAGCTGAACCGTTTCCTATGTATAATACATTAACATAACTTCGATCAAGCCTTAAATTGCCTTCTTATGCACAGTGCACTTTTGTGTATTCCATACATGCCACATAAGCTATAGTATAGTCCTATTGCATTGTAACAGTATGTATGGAATGAAGCAAAGTGTCCTGCTCAAAATGATCCCCGTCTACAGTAAAGACTTGCCAGGACATCATTGACAACACTGATCTGACATAAGTGAGGAAACAACCATTTATGGTCAGTCATATTTGATAAGCAGGACTTCCTCTGTCACTTTAAGGGCTGCATTATTCAGGATGTTGAGAGACTATTACCATAAGAGGAAATGCTAACTTTTGTTTTGGACTCATCAAGTTAATTTATTAGGGAGTTTTTTTTCCTATCAAAAGACATCCTTTTTAAAAAGGAAATTCTCATGGACTACTAAGCATTCATTTTTGAGACACACAGAGAGATTAAGGAAATTGTTTGATCTAATTAATAATACACACTTCAAATAAGTGACAAAACAATTTCTTTGACACCTCACTGGTAGGAGTGACTACAGCTATGTGATCAATAGAAGGTACCAAATCATGTATTCACCTGCTTCCTTACACACTAAGTTGTGTCATCTATAACCAATTTTTGAAAATTTGACAGAAAACATTTTGGTGACACTATACATACTAAACAAGTCTGAGAAATCTTGTCTAACAAACAAACAAGCAGAGAACAGCGCTCACCTGGGCGGTCATCAGTCTGTCTAGAAATCTGTCATCCAAGGACTCCAAAGAGTCGCTGATTCTCCTGCGCTCCACGTCTATCATGGGCAGAGGATTTCGTCTGGCTAATAGTTGGGGTTCAGGCGTGTCTGTCTTGGGGCTCGTTTCCTCTTGTACCGCTCCGCTCTCCGCGCGACTGCCCAAGTGTACGCTTCCTGGCCCAACACTGCTTCTCTGGTCGTCCATTCTCCTGCCCTGACACTCGAATATCATGTCCAAAAGCCCATCGTCCACCAAATCTTTTCCTTCCTACATGTATACGAGAATTGAAAAGGACGATTAAATCATTGTTGCTAAGAGCGTTGGGAGACTTACAAAGCGAGTACTTTCGCCTCCACAGCTGGAAAGGGAACTATAACTATTCGGTCTAAACGGTCGTGGGCTGTCTGAAGTCGACAAGTGTACTTGACAAGCCATCACAACAGACAACACAGAGAGTAGTGTTATATGGATAACCGATATCGTTTTTATACGTTGTGGACGCAGGCGCAACATCCGTATAAATGTCCGTACATTGCCTATGGAGCCTTGGTATATATGCGCAAAGGCTGTAATACAAGTGCACAAATTCCACTCTTTTATCATATGCCTATTATGGGATACAAGTTTGTTACGTACCTCTGGTGACTTTGGCCTCGCTGATGGAGTGTTATCTTCCCTTACAGGACTACACTTTTCTGGTTCTTCAATCCCTTTGTTCATTTTTTGAAACTGAACGTCATCTAGACAGGAATGACTTCTTGTATGGCCAGTAATTGCCTAACAAAATGCATACAAATTGCACACAATCACTACTATCCCGACTTTAAACTTAAAATTTTGCTAAATATGGACAAAAGTGTATTTAAAGAATTAGTACACACTTTATTGTTTACCATTTCAGGGGAACTACAATCCTTTTGGGAATCCATTATTACATTTCCACCTGAAGTGCTCCTCTTTAACTTGGTCGTAGGGACTTTAGAGGTTGATGCTAAGAATAAGAGATTGAATATATTAATCAGAACAAGCAACCACCTATCTAGTGCAGTGTTTAAATTAGAACAGGCAACTACCTATCTAGATTAGAACAAGCAACCACCTATCTAATGTAGTGTTTAAATTAGAACAGGCAACTACCTATCTAGTGCAGTGTTTAAGTGTCTGAGAATGTTATTAACTCATATGAGTACTTGGGTGGAACTTCAGCCACTTTTTAAATCAATTAAAGCCTATAATGACCATTTTACTTTTTAGCCGTAATTCAGTGGGTCACACCCTGTAATGTATTGTCTGACCCTGAGCCATCCCTTGATGAGGCAAAACACTGTCTATGTCCAAATTGGTCCATTAGAGGCATCGCTGTCATACACAGACACTAACCTTCACTGAATGACCACCTTCCTGAGGACCGCTTGAGCATCAGCTGTGAAGAAATTGGCTGCGTTGACTTGACCCTACTTTTGTGAAACAGTGAAGTGAGAAATCTACTCTTCTCTGAACTGTAATTTTATAAATAAAGTACAAAGTATAAATGACAATGACAATTCAACTACGTATGTACATAAAGATAATTGGAGTATATAAAAATACCTCTTCTTTGCTAGATCCCTGACCTCCAAAATGGCCGATAAGTCGTCTAGATTCTTCTGGGCTATTGCTATCTCTTCCCTGTCATTCAACTATACAAAAAGATAAAACATAACCATAGAGAAGTGATAATAACAAATTTACATACGTACAAACAGGTAGATCTCATTTTTCCTCATACTGATGGTAAGGACTACCAGGAGATATGGAAATTAACGTTCCTACTCAAAGTGGACTTCTGAAGTCACAAAGCTCGAGATTGATGAGCAGTAGAATAACACTTTCAATGTCCATGAAATCCTCTTGTACAAGTACATGCTTACCTCATTTTATTATTGCATAATACTTACATCATATTGGTAAATATTGGGCAATACTCACCTGCACTGACAGATCCAAATGTCTGCATGTAAAGAGGTATGCCTTATCGTGCTCCTGCAGTTCTGTATACATGCTTCCCAAACACCAACAGGCCTTTGCTTCACCAGCCCTATCAATAACAACAATAACAACAATAACAACAATAGACACTCAATACACTTGAAGAAGTAGTTAATGGATGCTCAATTAGGTTTAAAGGACAGCTGGTAATTACAAGGAAGCTATTAATAGTAATGTTGGGTTCAGCAGATGCTTAAAGCACAGCTTGATTAACAAATATCACAGGGGATACAATAATATTACAGTAACATTGAGGTGGCCATATACGTTACATACGTACAGTATATGTAGTTCCTGTCCATTGAGCTAGCAACTTACGTATCTCCAAGCTCCTCTGCAAAGTGAAGGTGTTTCAAGAGATACTGAACTGCCTTCCTGTACTCCAGGAGAAATGAGTAAGTGTTGGCAATACTGTAACACATCTGTGCTTCCAAAGCTTTATCATTTGCTGATTTAGCCAATTCAATAGTATTCCTGAACAAGAAATTGATATATATCTGGAAATCTACACCATAAATCTACAAGTTATTCACAAGTGATAAAAATCATTATAAAGAAGCTCTTGATATACATATTCCCCTATAATGTTACCAGTAATGATTGATATAGATAATTGATTAAAACCTTACAATTAGATGTACATCTACTTACAAATAACATTCTACTGCTTCCCGAGGCTGACCAATGAAGAGAAAGGCATTTGCCAGATTAATATAAGTCCTCCTGATGGAAGGGAGATCCCCCATGGTCTGAGCATTCTTCAGTCGCTAAAGGGAACAGTTAGTCACAGTAAGAACAACATACTAAACAAATTAGTCTAACAAAATTATAAGACAGATTAAGGGCATGTGAAGAGCTAACTCATCAAAACAATGGCTGCCTGCAAAGGAAGCACAAACCCTTTGCATCTGCTTAAAAATAATAAATTTATATAAAGTAGCAAATCATTCAGTTGGTTGGGCTAATGATTATAGGGTTACACTCATATTGCAGGCATGAGAGGGGTAATTGACAAAAATACACAGATCACAGACAATAAGTGAGATGGAGTCTAATAAAATTAGATCAGATAACAGAGTTGCATGAACTATTTTAAGTAAGCTCCTCTCAAACTGAACCATATCAAGGAGATTGTATAAACTATCAGATGAGAAAAGTGTTAATATCAGTGCTATTGCAACCCGTCAGGCATCTCAACCTACCAGTTTGTGATAATGGATTGACAGCTGAAAGTTGCCAAGGAGGTAATAAATGTTTCCCAAGTTCCCATAGATCTTTCCTTCTGCCTTTAAGTTTCCAAGCTTCAGGACCAACTCCAAGTTCTCTCTAGAATTACACAGACAGGAAATGGCAATATTGTGCTCAATGACATTGTTAAGTGTGTGCAAGTGTTTGAATTTCCGTCTCCTCACCTTTAAAAAGGAAACTCGAGCTATTTAAAGGTTTCCCCAAGACAGAACACAGAATGTGAAAGCTACTTTACAATATGCACCAAAAACTACTTGTTTTCATACATTTCAATTTTTTGCAGCCTAAAACTCTATTTATTGTGTTGCATTGTTAAAAGGTGCTTCAAGTATGCCAGTTTAAAATGAAAAAATAACTTAAGTTACTCAAACCAATGTTTACCAACAGACATATGAAGTTGTTTGAATACTGGATTTCATGTTAATGCATACCCTCCCAGTGTACCACAGAGGCAAGGGAGTGGTTTAACAACACTAACTTGTAGTAGCTAACAGCTTTCTCCAACGCTTCCTTTGATTCTTCTTGTACAGTCCCATCTGGTGAGGCAGTGTTTAAGTGCTTGCTAATAGTGTGGTATATGGTTCCAATCGCATTCACTGCTCTAACCTCTCCTTCCTATAACATACAAACTCCATTAAATTGTTGTATAGCTGTTTCTCAAATATAATCTGTTTTCTACCATTAACTCAACCAGTACCCCTTCCAACTCTATTACTTATCATCTCATTAAAATGGTTCCACCCTTTGAGGTTTTGCCTATATATAATTTAAGTAGTCTGTTGAAGTCAATATTATAATTAAATGGTCTATAGCATGCTAAAAGTGTAGAATTACAATAAACCTTTACAAAAAGGGCATTTCATTCAGTGAGGAGACTGTATTTCCCATACTTTAGGCTTCCTAAACTCAAAGATTTACAGCACATTAATATAGTAGCTAAACATATTCGCATTAACAGGCTTCTAACATTTGGGAAGGCAATTTGCAAGGCTTCAATACATTTATGTAAACACATTGACCCAATACAGGCTAGAATTGTAAGAGTTACTAGCTGTAATTTAAATGTATGTCCAATAAAACCGTACGAGAATGACTGACTGATCGGTCGCTTTGACGCAGATGGCAGTGAAGACATATCGCTTATGCAAACAAACCTTGTCCCCCAGTTCTCTGCAGACTTTGAGGTGTAGCTCGCTCATTTTTAACGCGTCATCAAATCGTCCCATAGCTTTAAGCGTGTTACTGATGTTGGCGGCAGCCCGCGCCTCGCTACATCTGTCTCCTTCTCGCTTGGCCAACTCGAGTTCTCTCCCGTACATGGCCACAGCTTGATCAAAGCTCTTTATAAAGAAATACGCGCTGCCCAGTTGACTGTAGAGAGCACTCAAGGCTACAGAATCCTTTGGTCCGGCTTCTAAAGCTCCCTCCAAGCATTTTATGCCTTCTTCCAAATTTCCTTCACTGCAAAGGCGTTCTCCCTGAATGGCCAACTCTAGCGCGGGATCGTCCGTCCAATCATCAGTCGAGCCAACATCAATATCGGCAGTTTGGTCCATATTTTACTGCTCAGTCGACAGAACTGTATTTCCTACTATATATGCTCCTAGAAAACCGGATCAATATTTAAACCTTTACTTGTCGCATCTTTAAATTCTAGACACCATATTTCAGTCGCCACAGCACTTGTATGCCTTCTCAATGAATCAAATTAAATCAAATAGCACTAATTTATACCAGTTGAAGTTGCTAATGAGTCCAAACTGTCATAGTCCCTATCCCCGCATTAGATGACTTCATCCAGTTTCTGTAGGAATCAATCAATATACAAAGCAAATGATTACTGAGTCATTTGATTAAATTTAGATTAGACGTAAACATGAATAATCTAAAAACACCATTCTCCTATTAATATATGATTGGCATTCATATGAGACTTATGAGACGTGTATAGAATATAGGCTATTTCTTTAGGTGAGGATATATACAATTTATAACAACTTATCTTCTTTTTCCACATATTTCATAAACAATAACATAAACAATTTTCATAACTAACTAAATAAGTACAAGTATAATTATCATTACTTATATAAATACTAAATAGTTACACACTAAATACAACCTATAGCTGCTTACTTGTGAATGGGATGGACCTTATTCTGATGTGCCCTCCTCCTGCAGAATCTCCTCAACATCAGCAGCATCCATCTCCATGGCAACATCCTCAGGAATGAGCACACTCGGCTGATAAGTAGCAAAGAAAGTGGATCGCTGGGCATTGGCCACCTGTCTTGCCTTGCTGACTCCTCTCTTGCGCTGTAGCAAATTAAATAACCCTTAAAAGAGAGCCAAGCCCATTTGGTGATGAAGAATATACTTTTCTCGGTTTCTGCACCCTTTTGGCCTTGGGTATTCTGCCAGGTACAGGCAGACCGGCCTTGGCCAAAGCTTGGAAATACTTCTGCACCCGACTGGCAACCTACAAGACATGCAACAACAATCTAAAGTAGTACCATATTTCTAAGACAAGGTTGACATAATATACTACACAGACATACATAAGGGGATTACATAACCAGCAAAGGGGATTACATAACCAGCAAAGGGGATTACATAAGACTCTTTGTATATAAAATAGAGTTTAAAATATAAACAATGACATTCCTATTCTAAATAAGGTACAAAATATTTTAAAAGGAAATCTTGCCTGCTTTGAAGTTCTGTTAGTAAGAGCCTTGGCAATCCGCTCCCATCGTCGTATCTCCTTCTCCTCGGGCGGGTACACTTCTAAGAGGTATTCCAACTTTGCCTGCTCCTCTACTGTCCACAGTCGGTTAAAGCTTTCCGGTTTAGTCTCATCCGCCTTTCTACCACGAATGTACACCTGATCACTGGTGGATAGGATAAAGGGTCAACTATTAGATCAAGTGTATAAGTATCTAAAACAGTTCTTTTAATATATGTGCTGATGATGCATGGGGGACCTTGGAGGGGGTTCCCTTGATGGTAGTGATTTCTGATTGAATGGAGGAGGGTCTACTTCTGCAGAAGGATATTTCGACCAGTCTATATTGGGTAGTTCAGCAATGTCCTGTGGGCGTGGCATGGGTGGAGGGGTCTATTGGGAAAGAGCATCAAAAACTCGTATCGTATACATATATGGTCGGTGAGTGATATGTGATTTATTTCCAGGGTTATATATAAGGTTAATTCAATCATGACAGTCTATTCCTTCAAGTAACAGCTGCTACTGAATGGAATCTCACTAGAGACATCTACATTATGTACTTACATCTGACATTACTGCTGCAGCAAATCTAATTGGCTGGTGCAACGCCTCCTTCCTTATCTGCACCAGCGATTCTAAATCCTGCATTTTAAATACATCACATGACATCAAAGGGAGTACAGTGGATTGGGGCTTCCTTAAACTAGCTGGATAAGCATCAAACCACAAGTGTCATAATTTTCAGTAACTCTAAAGGAGTATATCATGAGGCTAATAGTACTATACAAGATACATAAAATATGAATCTTATTTATACACTTCACTATCAATGCAATGGAATTACCTTAATTGCCTGCATTCTCTGTGTTTCTAGTTGAACTAATGATTTTAACAAGTCCTGATAGCTACATAGGAAAGATACACATTAGTCTTAATAAGGCAACAATGAATAGCAAATTAATAATTACTGACATTACATTGATACAATCATCATCACGATTTTCATCAGAGCATAGGCTAACCTAACCTTAATCCTAGGCCTAACCCTATAAAGTCTAGCCTGATGAAATCAGACCGTTTTATTGCGCAATCACCACTATGTACGTATGTCTACAAAGACATAGAGGCTTTCCATGTTACACAAATACATGTACATATATATCGAACAGGCCAGTGAAGGCCAGCTTGATTTAGTGGCCAGTGAGGGTAAGATCCCCAATTGTTAAGTTAGAAACAGACTCATGTAACACAATCTGTACTATATACAAACATGTTTCAAGTTATCTACCATGTCATCATGTCATCATTATTGTTTACAATGCTTGCTGTAAAAAAGTAGGCCTATCTGGCTGATTATAATATAAACTGCGGTTAATTGCACGGACTAACTCTTTATTCTCCTTCAAGTTCGGGTGATCACTTTCAAACACACATTGACAGCTCCGGTCAGGATCAGCGGCCATTTTCGCGATGTGTAGGGATAGCAGTAGGATACCGGAAATATGATGCGTAATTCGTATTAAACTCTCAAAGGTCGCATCATATGTCGCATTTGCATTTGCTATCTCAAGTTTCTCTGGTATGAAAACTCCTCGCTACGTCTTATTACATCTGTTTGTATCGCTGTATCAACTAGGAGCTGCCGACGGTTCCGTTCGCGAACTCATTCCATGGGCATTGGATGGGATCGGGATTAAAATTTGGATTGGGTTGTTCTTGATACTTACAATTCACGGAATCGCATTTAAATGGCTCTGCGAACGTAGAAGACTCGTTCCAAAGCATGTTTCTCCTATACGACCTCCTCTAAATGAAGTCTTGCAGGGTCCATGTGAAGCAGTGACCACAAAAATAAACTTTCCCAAAGTACCTCTCTTTCTATCAAGTCTCTCTGTTAGAATTCTGTTTGCGAAATTCGGAAGAGCGTTTCTGTTCGACAAAGTAATTCACGATTCTCATATCGACAAATTGCTAGGGCATTATATTCCAGATAGACCAACCTTTCTGCCTTTGGTTCCGCCTGACTCAGCTGGCCCCGGAGAGGATGATTCGACAAGAAGGGCAAAAATTGAGATTCTAATGGAAAAGCAGTTGAAGACTGCTATTCCAGGGCAGTTTCGCTTCCGATCTGTCTCCGAATATCGTGAAGCATATTCAACAGGCAAGGTCACTCCAGTTGACATTGTGAAAGCCACCTTTTCTGCAATAGCCAAAGACAGGACAAGTTCTAATCCTCTGAAGGCCTTTACCTTTTTAGATGAAGAGGGAGCCATTAAGAAGGCAGAACTGTCGATGCAACGTTGGAAAGACAAAAGACCTCTCTCTTGCCTGGATGGTATTCCTGTGGCGTTGAAGGAGGCGTACAAGTGGAAACCACTCCCATACACTTGTGGTTCTGCTTATCAGTTGAACTGTGGGAAGGACATACCAAACAGTGATATTGGTCAGAAAC
The DNA here is from genome assembly GCA_947172415.1 of Chondrosia reniformis. Classification (NCBI taxonomy): domain Eukaryota; kingdom Metazoa; phylum Porifera; class Demospongiae; order Chondrillida; family Chondrillidae; genus Chondrosia; species Chondrosia reniformis. Next base: position 6,365,976 of record OX359201.1, on the reverse strand, counting down.
TGGAGAGGAGTGGTGCCATTGTTGTGGGTGTGACTACGATGGTGGAGTTTGGCACCAGTCCCATTGGATCCAACCCCAACAAGTCTCATGGTACTCCTCGCAACCCGTACAACACCAAGCACTATACTGGTGGAAGTAGCTCGGGAAGCTGTGCAGCAGTGGCTGGGGGTATGATTCCAATTACTGTCGGGACAGATGGGGGCGGGTCTGTTAGAGTGCCTTCTGCTTTCTGTGGAATTGTTGGGTTGAAGCCAACTTTTGCACGTCTGGTGGATCGAGGTTATTTGGCCCTCAGCAACACAGTGGGACATGCTGGCCTGCATGCCACATGTGTGGCGGACATTGTTGCAGCATACAATATGGTCACAGGGAAAATCCCTGAAATTCCAGAATCACTCATTCAGCCTCCAATAACTCTTGAGGGAATTGAATCAGAGGATTTAAAGGATGTTAAAATTGGAATAGACCTGCAGTACAACTGTTCTGCTTCCAAGGAACTGTACAAGGTAGTTAATGACTTTGTCAACGTGGATCTGAAATCAGCTGGAGCAGAAATAAAAGAAATAAAAATTCACGAACTGGATCTCACTCGATTGGCACATATTGTTACTATTGGATCAGAGATGGGTACCAATTTAGCTTCAGAAATAGACAGCCATTTTTCTCAGACTAACTTGGAAACCTTATTTGTAACGGGGGTCGGCTGGAACATGACAGCTCCACTTTATATAAACAGCCAAAAACAAAGAACAAGATGCATTGAAATTTTGAGGAGAATCTTCAAGGAAGTTGATTGCATAATTACCCCGGCAACTGGGATAGCTCCTCCGGAGATCCCTCCAACTGATGAGTCATATGGGTTTGTTGATCCTGATACAGTGAACCAGGTGATACTGTTCTCCTTCCTGGGAAATCTAGCAGGTGTGCCAGCCGTTGTGATCCCAGTTGGGTATCTCCCTAACGGCCTGCCCATAGGTCTCCAGGTGATGGGGAGGTGGTGGGAGGAGCACGTCATCTTGAGAGTGGCTCAGGTTGCAGAGCAGCTGGTGGAAAGGAAGGGGGGCAAGAAGAGACCAGAGGTGTATCATGATCTTCTTCAAGATGTCATATCCTAGAAAGGCTATGTTTTTAGATGAATAGATCTTTTCTCTTTCATTTCTTACACGTTTACTAAATGTTAGCTGAAATTTAACTGTTCTACTAATGCAACTAAAAAGTATAGTTTTTTTCATTTTCACTTGTATTGCTTTACACATAATATGATGTGTACTATAACAAATATATACATTTGGCAAACATTATACAGGAATTACACAAGCATGCATAAATTACAGGAAATAGTCAATAATATCTGTTCCAGGTATCACCATTGGCCGGTTCCAAGTTTCCTGAGAGTAATAAAATAATATCAACAATCCACCAGATTCCGATTCCTCCAAGTGTCAACAGTTTAGCAATACCCAGGCAGCAATATCCGAGACAGAATCTATCAATTCCACAAAATCCAATAAACACGGATAGAAACACGATTGTTGGATAATAGAGACCCGAGTACCTATTGAAAAGATAAGAACATTGCTGTAGTTTCTAATGTATATATAAGCTATTGTCACATGCTACAGTGGTGAGGCAGGTAGACCTACTTGATACAGGGAACATTCCTCTTCACAAATGTTCTATTTCCTAAACAGTCAATTGCTTCAAAAACCGTACAATTGACTTCAGTCATTTGAACATCTTCAAATCGGCCACTTCCATACTACATATTTGAAATAACAGAAGTTATGTACTGGAGGATGGAAAACAAATGAGATTTGCTTGCCTTCCCTAGTGTAACGAGTGGCTAGTCTTACCTCTGAGCAATATCCGGTTTCATTAGCCTGTGGCTCCATAGAGATACCTTCACAAGAGTAGTAATCTTCTGGCCTGTAAGCGTAAAACAAATAAAGTAGAAATCAAGGCTTGAGTGGCACCCGAGGTCTCAGCTAATAAGTACTTACACTAAACAACAGAGCAGCGTTGGTCCATTCGGGTCATATCCATCAGTGTTAAAGTCATCTCGTGTACATGTATCTGATAGATTTTGGTTCGCCTTTGTCACTGAAATGTCGAGAAACAAACTAAAGAGAAATATAAACATGGCGGCCATTTTGAGATGTCTCTAGCTAATCACAAAGATGGCGTTGAACTGTTAATACATCGATCATTTGCATTCTCTAGGACTGATCAACAATGGACGGATTATTTGATGATATGAGCGATGAGAACCGCGAGGTGCCATTACAGGAGTCTAACGAGATGGAAATCATCCCTGAAGAGATAGAAAGACTATGTAAGATTTTAACTGAGGAAAGCTGTTCCTTCTTCTTATTAACATCACTGTCCGGGGAAGACATTCTACTAAAGTTATCTAACGGGGAGGACAGCTGGTCAGGAAGACTCACAGCAAATAACCGGAAGGAGATTGCGCGCTCTGCTCACATGAACGAAGCAGACCATTTCCGGGACACGCTGCAGGCTCTCAGACAAGAAGGCAGTCGAGCAGACGAATTTGTTTATAGCACCAAAGTGAAGGAGAATGGTGACTTGGAGCTGTCTTGGAAGAAATATTTGCGTGAAGAAGATATAAAATTTCAGTTGGGTACCATCACTTTACGTTCGTCTATAAAGAGAAGTAAAACGAACTGTGAATTGCTAGACTTCGCCGTTCGTTCCATTGTCGATCTTCAAGCCGAGGTATCAGCCTCCAAGGCAGAGAAGCAGCGACTCATTGTTGAAAGAGCTAGCATTTTGCAGAAACTTGAAGAGCGAGTCAATCTTAAAGAAGATCTAGAAAAGGACTTGTATGGTAAATTCAAAATTGTGCTAAATGCTAAAAAGACAAAAATTAGAGCTTTAATGGAACAAATCAATGAGCTATTGGACGAGAATGCACAACTGCAGCAGAACCTCAAGACCAAGGGACCAACTGATCCTATTAGTCAGCCATCTTCCTCACACAAGAAGAGCTCCACACAATACTCCGACTCTGAGAGTGACACAGACATGGGAGAAAGATCTGGAGAAGAGCTCTTCCAGACTCCTACAGACCTTCCCGGACCATCCCTGCTAGATGACGATCAGGTAGATAGCTACTCTCCTCCCGTGAAAAGAACAAGGAGAAGGGACCCCTCGTCCTCCACCACCGCAGCCCAACAGCAGCAACCCAAACCTAAAACCCAGCCTCTGCCAAAGAAGAAATCAAGCAAAGGAAAGTCTAGCAAATCCAAAGATACATCCATGTGTTCTGAGGATCTCTTGGACATGTTGTAGTGACCTTGCATGTATTGGAGACCTAGCAGTTTCTGTTACCATTTGCATGTATATACCTACTGTAATATAGTTTTCATGATAAAGAATTCTATCTTGGTCTATACTTTAAATTTCAACAAATGTGAAATATACCGACATCCTAGCATTTGTTCACTAGCTCAGTATTAGAACTTATAGCCATCCCAATCCAATTAGCCATTGACTCTGGAGTTCTCCCTGCCTTTCAAACATAACCAGATCAGAAATATTAAATGTCTTATTGCTTCAGCTGAGAAACCTTTACAACTCTTCAGTTTTAATGTCTGCTGCAAGCGGTGACATCTTTTTTCACATTTTAAAAGTGGTCATTTACTTGTGTATATAAAACATAATATAATTTTTAAGACAGAGCTGTGTCATTTTGTCTACTACAACATTAAAATAGATATATTCACTAGCACTATGTCACATATATGTACAGATACACATAACAATGGTACGACACAGAAATGATAATGTAGAGAACTACAGATTGGATAGATTCAATTTCTGCTTTCACATTTGATGCTTAAACGGCTACATCATTTCCAAGATCTGGAATAAAAAGTAGATATATGTACCTATAAATGAAACACATCCATCTTTCTATTCCTTAAATGTATATTTTAAGGAGATAAACACATGCAATTTACTATATATGTACCTATGCGTATGCAATGTACTTATGCATATACAATGTACATATGCATATACAATGTACCTATGCATATACAATGTACATATGCGTATGCAATGTACATAGGCATATTAAAATCTAATCCCTGAGAATACCATTTCTAGTCTTTTTACAGAGGTATACTTTATTCCTTATAAGGAGATGGGTGTACATTACCTTAATGTGACCTTGACTGTTAGCAGCTAATAGAACAGGAGAACCCTGCATAGGTGAATAAGTGACATGATAATCAAACCACAACCGTTTACCCAGTAATAACAGGAGAACCCTGCATAGGTGAATAAGTGACATGATAATCAAACCATAACCGTTTACCCAGTAAGAACAGGAGAACCCTGCATAGGTGAATAAGTGACATGATAATCAAACCACAACCGTTTAATCAGTACACAGTCAAAGAGAGCAATGGTTTGGAGTTGAACCAGGATAGCTGGTTAGTATAAGTCAATATACAATCATTTACATGATCAATACATTCACCCTCCATCGCATGCATAAGTGATCACACGAATAACTTATAACACTATTATCCTAAAGGTATGGTTTACACATCAATGTGAGACTAAGTGGAATTCCCAGAATAGACAGTTTCCCTGGATTAGTAGTTAGGGACTTTCTAGACTAGACTTGCTTTGGGAAAACATACAGAATCTCATCCCCTACCTTCCTCCAAGCAACTGAGCTAACAAAATCTGTCTCACTGGGGAGATCCCCTGGTCTGCCCTATCAAATCATATAAAGGAATACTAATCACTTGCAGGAGCTCAAAGTTTAACACATGCAGTATACACTATTAGAGATTTAGCAGTAATAATCAACTGTACTACACTAAATTAGCGTGTTTCCTGTCACCAAACTGTACAGAGGGTAGAGGATATAGTTGTGCTACTAAATTTATCTTAAAGGTCCACGTAGGAGTGTCTAGTCAGGACTGAATGTAATAGGATATTATAGCACATACCAGAATACTGCAGGGAATGTCAAACTTGTAAGACAATACAGGCTTTCCAAAGGACTTTTCATATACAAAGCACTGGTTATTCTCACTCCCTACATACGAACACAAATATAAATAATGTTATTAAAGTGATGCATGCAATATAAACACTATATAAGGTGGGTCCACGAATCACTGTAGTGAATTGTCTTTTTAAGTTTAGTTTTACACATGCAGACATTGAAATGAGTACATTCCACTTACATGACATGACAATTATTATATCAGAGAGTACGGTAGTACTCTCTCTAAGTAGGGAGATGGCCCGGAAAAACAGGGCGGCCATATTATATAAAGGAATTGGGTAAATTACTGGTGTATCAAGGGTGTTTTAGCTACTTCTGATCCATTCTTCTACATACCACATGCTATGTAGTCCTGGTTAATCGAGAGACCCACAAAGTTCTTCTCATTAATGTGTCCTCGGTAGATTTGTACAGTCTTCTGTTCATTGTACTCCCACAGTCTCAGGTCATTATCAGTAGATCTACAGGTAAAGAAACCCATCAACTTCCCAGAAGCACTTCAAAGAACCTAACAATGAAGCATTCTAAAGATCCACAATTCAGTCAACCTATTCCTGAAAGAACTACCACAAGTGAGGGAAGCCGTTAAGATGGGTTCAGCGAACGATCCTCATAAATAGAAAGTTAACTAAAGCTAGAGAAGAAGATGTGACAACTAACGCTGAAACCAGTTCTTCATTGCTGATAAACTCCAAATATGAGACAGTCTTCTTATGTCCCTTTAACATAGAGTAGCTTTCCTTTGAATTTCTGAAATCCATCACATGCACTAGATGATCTGGGAAAACGGCATGCCCACATGCAGTCACATGATTAGGTCACATGATCAGTCACATGATCAGGTCACATGACAACAACCTACCAGCACCTCCATGAGCCAAAACATTGGCATATCTAGGATGAAACCTGCAGGCACACACATTAGCTTGGCAGTTTAATGTTGCAATGGCACCGGGAGAATTCTTTGACCAAACTTTTACTACAGGTAAATCAATGCAACATTACATTCCAACTGCGCTACTACCTAAAGTATTAGTACAAGACCTTAGCAGCAGAACAGGATAGGCGGGGGAATTATTGGGAATTTCCCTAATGCCACTTACCTCTGCAATCATCAGATGCTGACACAAAAAGGTTGGGATTGACCGGGCTCCAGTGTACACTCCAACATCTCTTTTCGTGTTCCTTTATTCAAATAATCAGATCAGCACATGTGCAAAGGGAAATCCCCTAGGTCAGAACCATTGCTTACCTGAAACATTTTTATTCTCTGTCCAGTGGCAGCGTCGTAGAGGCTGAGTGACCCGTCATAGTCTGCAGTCAGCAGATCGGCCGAGTGGTAGGAATTCCAGGACAGTGACCTGACCACGTGCATTGCAAACCACATGTTACACTCCCAGCACATTTAAAAGACACTCCCAGCACATTTAAAAGATATACACAACTAATTACAGTTTGTATTCTAGTTATAAAGGTCAGGTCCAAAAACCAGAAATTTAAACACCCTTGAGAAAATGCCCAAACTACACTCAGCGATGGCTGCAGATGATCTACAGTAATCATGGTAGAATACACTGAGCAGAAACGGAGGACATATCTAACTATTGTGGCAACACCAGGTAAGTGGCTAGCTTTACTCAGGACAGTCTATTGTGGCAACACCTGGTAAGTGGCTAGCTTTACTCACGAGAGTTTGCTGGAGCAGTCAATCCACATGACAGGGCTGTGGTGCGCCACACTGTTCCGAACAATGGCTTCGTAATCATAAATCTTTACTTTCTGTGTCACCCCGCCAACAGCAAAAAGACCACAGTCTCGATTAAATTCAATACTACAGAATGAACTTAATTGTGTAAAGCAGCAAGTCATCTTCTCACTGCATGCATATAACACAAACAATTCTAAGAAGAAGAAGAACAAGATTCCCAGGGTCACTGATGAAGGTGGAACTCCCAGAAACAGCTATCTGGCCCAGTGGAGCAGAAAAAGAAAGAAAAGACTCCTGTATCTTCATCCAAAGATCTCTCCAGGTTTAGTTCCCCTATAGGCTTTTTTATTAGCATGTAGGAAAATGTTATTCATATGACCAAGCTTCAGACTTCAGACTTCAGGAACAGCCTTACCAGCTAGCTATACAGGAGCTTGGAATGCTTCCTTCTCCAAAAGTTATGGTTGCAAGATCTCTCATTTTAGAGTATTCTAGAAACTTGGCCAATTCCTTAGTAAATTCTGGCAATCCATCTTCTACAATGTGCCAATATACAAATTAAAAGTGTGACAAGTTGTTGCATATTTTCCAAGAAATATACCTTTGGCATTAATACAAGTCTTGTAATAAAAAGCTTCAATTTCCTCCAGACAGGAATCAATTTTAACCATTTTTGATGAATTAACCTGTCCAGTGTTCACCTGTCAATAATGATATTCATTGTTAACCACAATATACAAATATGGCTGCCATATAAGTAAGTTAGAAATTGAAATTGCTTACATATCCATATATACATTTTGAAACCAAACCCGAAATGTATTGAAAATACGTCATCATACGTTGAATTACATAGCAAAGCCATAGCTACATCGAACGTGTTGGTTTGAAGTAGCAAACTCGGGCAAGACTGGGCGAGATTGGGCGAGATTTTTCCAGAATGAATACCGAATTGGTATATTGTTAGTACACGTATTTCATTGGAAAAACGTGGCAGTGTGAGTAGGGAGAAGATTTGCACGTGTAGAGCTGCATGTTGTAGAGTCGCTATTGAGTCCAACTCACTGTTTTGGAGTCTAAAAGACCTTCCTTTGTCAAAGGTGGTCTAGAAGAAGAAGGGAGAGGTTGGGAAGTCTGTACACAAGATTCTTCAGGAGAAGAAGTGAACTGTGAATAAGGTCCTTCATAGGAAGAAACTAATTGTGAGGGTCCATCAGAAGATGTGGAGAGCTGTGAAGATGGTTCTTGAGATAAGGTTGGCAAGGTCTGTGAGGTAGAAATAGCCATTTTCTGTTTGAACCCTTTGAGATTGCCTTCTTTTACCACTTCACTATTCTCTTCTGATAAACTACTTTCTTCTTCCTACAAATAGAAAACAAATGGACAAGAATTAAAAGTTTTCATTTTTAAAAGGATAGAGATGAAACACAGAGGCTGAAACTCTTTTTAAACAGATGAGACCAGGTAACACACAGTGAAGGTACAATGCATTCATTTCACAAGTGCAACAATGGACAGAATAGACTACTCTTTTGGCTACATTCGCTTGTGTGCTCACTTTTGCTATAGATATGTGGCATCTGACTGTTGTTAATCTCTTTTCAGTTTCTGAAAGCATCTAGTACAGACAATCGAAACAGTTTATAACATAAGAATCCAATCCTAATATAACAGTTATCAGCATATAGGACAACAAGTAGTTGTAGAGATTTAAATAATTCTCTGCCATATTGTTTTATAACCATTGCATCATAACCATTACACTGATTATACGTTTGCCCAACCTCTTCATTCTTTTCTGTAATCTTGGTCAATGCGTACATCAGAGCTGCATTCTGGGAGACCCTTGCCGCCTGTAATGCAAGTATTAAATGACAAACCAGCCAATTACTCACTGTCACAGTGTGAAGTGATAATAAAACCACAAGTATACCAATTTTACAATTGCTGCAAATAATGCAAATCAGTCTGGGGTTGAATCTCAGCTTGGCCACCATTTTAGCATTGTTTAGATGCTGTAAGTGCTGCATTGCATATGTAGGTAATAGAGCCTACCTCAGTAAGTAGGTAATAGAGCTGCCTACCTCAGTAAGTAGGTAATAGAGCTGCCTACCTCAGTAAGTAGGTAATAGAGCTGCCTACCTCAGTAAGTAGGTAATAGAGCTGCCTACCTCAGTAAGTAGGTAATAGAGCTGCCTACCTCAGTAAGTAGGTAATAGAGCTGCCTACCTCAGTAAGTAGGTAATAGAGCTGCCTACCTCAGTAAGTAAGTAATAGAGCTGCCTACCTCAGTAAGTAGGTAATAGAGCTGCCTACCTCAGTAAGTAGGTAATAGAGCTGCCTACCTCAGTAAGTAGGTAATAGAGCTGCCTACCTCAGTAAGTAGGTAATAGAGCTGCCTACCTCAGTAAGTAGGTAATAGAGCTGCCTACCTCAGTAAGTAGGTAATAGAGCTGCCTACCTCAGTAAGTAAGTAATAGAGCTGCCTACCTCAGTAAGTAGGTAATAGAGCTGCCTACCTCAGTAAGTAGGTAATAGAGCTGCCTACCTCAGTAAGTAGGTAATAGAGCTGCCTACCTCAGTAAGTAGGTAATAGAGCTGCCTACCTCAGTAAGTAGGTAATAGAGCTGCCTACCTCAGTAAGTAGGTAATAGAGCTGCCTACCTCAGTAAGTAGGTAATAGAGCTGCCTACCTCAGTAAGTAGGTAATAGAGCTGCCTACCTCAGTAAGTAGGTAATAGAGCTGCCTACCTCAGTAAGTAGGTAATAGAGCTGCCTACCTCAGTAAGTAGGTAATAGAGCTGCCTACCTCAGTAAGTAGGTAATAGAGCTGCCTACCTCAGTAAGTAGGTAATAGAGCTGCCTACCTCAGTAAGTAGGTAATAGAGCTGCCTACCTCAGTAAGTCGTGTGTGTAGGTGGAAATGTCATTTCTGTGTGCCTATACAGCTGCTCCATAACAGGAAGTGTGCATGTGACGTACCAAACCCTCCTTCTGCTCCTTCTCATCGACATATCTCTTCAACTCCCTGAATTCTGTACAGGAGGCAAGTCTATTAATACACAGACCTTATCCCTCCAAGAGAGAAGTACATGTCACACTTACCACTTGAGTCAAGATTCTCCACATCTTTTACTATTGTAGCTACTTTGTGCTACAAAATGTAGAAACAATAGACACGAGGAGAGTATTTAACCATTTGTACTAACACTATTCAGTGTTAATTTCATATATAGTGACTTATACTAACACTTCCGACCACAAAGTTAACCGCAGCCTATAAGCAGAATGCAAGCAGCCTAGAAAGTGCAGTATCCTTTCTGGTCGACGTGTCATGTACCGCAAAACGTAGCTCTTTCGTAGGTCCATTTCGGAGACTGTAATCGCATCGAAAACATAAAGCGCGCGAATACATCTCGAAGACAACACGCGTTTCGATGCGTTTCGGTGAGATCGTCCACATGGTTCGTTCTTCTTTCTCTCAGAGGAATCATTCAAACTTCTATCAACTCGTGTTGTTGACATGGTAAGAGTAACATGGGCATCATGACTAACTTTGTCGATTGTGTCTTTTTGAAATTTGTATTTTGCCAAAAGTGTATTAACTGAGAGAAGAAGTGAAATAAACTCAAGTGATACAATAGTCTGCATTTTTGTGACAATCCTCACCAAAATGGTTGGGAATTGTGGCTTTGCTGGTCTTCAAGATTGTCTTACACTGGGGGCAGCTATTGTTTCGCTGGAGCGCACCAGTGATACATTGTGCACTAGGGGAGGTGGAGGGGAGGTGGCTCAATTGAATAGATTGTACTGGTGGAGTTGTATACTTACCAAAAAGTGTGTCCACAGATGGTACTATGAGGTTCAGTCAATATCTGAGAACATATCGGACTGGAAGGGGAGATATGAATAGGTGTACCAGCCGCCTCCAGAAGTCGCCCGTAAGTCATTGAATTTAACAAATAAGCTGTTTTTCTTTTGATCTATGTCGTGAATAATCCTGCCCTTGGCTTACTAAGGCTTTGCCCACCCCCGTGCCTAACAATATTTCTAAACAAGTTTATATGATGGTGGCAACTCTATACAAAAGCCAGGAGGTGTTCGCAGGATATAATTAGACTGTTCCATCTGACCTCTGTGGGGGGAAATTTGACCTCTTTGTTGATCAGAAGGGACCTCTGACCTTTTCCAGCCGCAGTACTTATCCTACTTGACCCTAGTCACGCTAATTGTTGACATGAAACATCCTGCCTAGGTTATGACAGGCGTACACTAACATGCCTTTTACAGTTTACACAACTATCCAAAGTTAGTTGTAGGCATTCAACAAGCTTACGTAGTAACACTAGCAAAGCTATTGAGACGGACAACATGTTGTGGTATAGGGTGAGGGATTGGGAGTGTACTGAAAGGGGATTGTTGCGAAATTTCGTTTTATGCTTATCTTTTGAGCAAATAAAGGTCGACCTCCGTTAATTTACTTTCGAGGGGGTTCTTAATCACATGGGAAACTTTCAAGGCCCAGATATTGACGATACGCTTACATGCTATATCGTTTCCGCTATTTTTATAGGAAGAAGATTAAAAGAATTCGTTACTCTTAAGTTTCTTTATCCCGTTTATAAACTTTATTTCTTTTCATTATATTAAAACTTTATTCTTGAGAAACTTCACTCACCAGATATAGTCACTTTCTGTGAAACCTTTCTTTCCAGCTGTCATTCAGAGAAATCGATAACTATTAATTTAGTAGTTTACAGTTGGTTGGTAAAGCTTAACTTACCAAAGCCTTCATCCGAGAGTTCCGGCCCAGTAGTACTTCTCTTACGTTTTCTACTCATTTGAAACAGTCAAAAGAATCAATACGTAGAGAAAGAATGGCTGAACTATTACAGGCATGAATTAACAGGCCCACACTCATTAACCCATACTGTTACTCATGGTTTAAGGGGTTATACAGGTCTGGACTTCGACCAGTCGATGGAGCAGCAATCTGACAAGCTTTGACGACATTGGCTGGTCTTCCAAAAGACTGTTCATATACAAAGCAGTAATTATTCTCATTTCATAGCATGATACAGATATAATAAACAAGGATCACAATGTATAACTTGGCATCTGATTAATTTTAATTAATAAATTCTTTCGCTCACCACTAGTCTGACGTAGTCCATTGAATAATTGAGAAATCCACAAGATTATTCTCATTGATGCGACCTCGTAGATCTGCACTGCCTTCTTCTTGAGAGATTGTCACAATCCGAGGTCATCTTCTCTATATATATATGCTTTTTACTTTGCTTGTATCTTGGTGCATTGGGCTCAGTCTGTCTGCGAGAGAGTTATTATTAGTGTTTGTATATTCAGACCACCTTTATAAATTTTCCTTTTTGATAAGGTCTGAAAGATATCCATATTATGGGGTATCTTTCAGATCTTCTCTTTTCTCATTATTACAGGTAACCATGGAAATTGCTGTAGAAGATGAAAACAAATCTCCTAGGAAGAGGTAGATGAATAACAGTAAGTTGTAGGAGAATGAGATAAAGACAAGATCTGTTGTTGAACAGACCACTGCAATCAGCTCCTTGGATGAGCTGAAGATGTCATTTGTCCAGTCAGTGTTCTGAACAGCTATTCTGATAAGCTAGAACAGACACTTGCTAGTATTAGTATTGTGAAATACTCAGAAATTTTTGAATATTGTTTAACTCTCCATTCGTTTGGTTACGCTTTTAGAATGATCATAGATTATGACGTCAGCTTTGAGTATATCGATATTCAGCAAACGATAATTACTAACCAAAATGGTGGCAGCACTGCTGGTGCTGCTTTTTGTATCTGCCGTTTCTGCTGGTTATCCGTATAAAACATATTATTTCGATCAGTACCTGGATCACTTCAACATAAAAGATACTCGAACATTCAAAGCAAGATATTTAGTTACCAGTAAATTTTATTTGTGTGCTATCATTTCTCAATGATCAACTGGTTAATTCCTTTCAGATGAATTCTATATACCAACAAAAAGCGCTAACGTAATGTTCTTCTACACTGGCAACGAAGGAGCTATAGAAGGGTTCTTTGAAAATAGTGGATTTGTCTTTGAGTTTGCCAAAGATCTTGGAGCCTTGGTTGTGTTTGCAGAACATGTAAGATGGATTGGTTGCCATGGTACAACTGGTTGCTATGGTACAACTGGTTGCCATGGTACAACTGGTTGCTATGGTGCTGATGGTTACAACTACAATATTACCTCATATGTAGAGATATTACGGCTCATCAATGCCTTTTAACAATTCATTTTCTTTGGAAAATGTTGGTTACTTGAGTATTGAGCAAGCTCTTGCTGACTATGCAGTGTTGATATCTTATTTGAAGACATCCTATAAACTCACCACAGTCGTGGCATTTGGTGGCAGGTACAAAGTCCACACACTGAAATACTGTTATATATAGAACGATGGTGACTTGACCAGCAAATCCCTTCCTTTTCTTCAGCTATGGAGGAATGCTGAGTGCCTACATGCGGTTTAAGTATCCGAATGTAGTGGATGCTGCATTAGCAGCAAGTGCTCCAATATACTTGACAGCAGGTGAGGCAGCCAGTGGAGGATTCTTTGAAGTTGTTACTAAAGTGAGTTTGGGTTGATTTCTATCCTTCCACCCATATTGACACACCCACAAAGGTACAGCCACACCTATACATTGACACACCCACAAAGGTACAACCACGCCTACATTGACACACCCACAAAGGTACAACCACACCTACATTGACACACCCACAAAGGTACAGCCACACCTACATTGACACACCCACAAAGGTACAGCCACACCTACATTGACACACCCACAAAGGTACAACCACGCCTACATTGACACACCCACAAAGGTACAGCCACACCTACATTGACATACCCACAATGGTACAGCCACGCCTACATTGACACACCCACAATGGTACAGCCACACCTACATTGACCTAGTCTCACGCTGATCATAGTACAACACTTCTTATCTCCTCACAAGGATTTTGCTTCAGTGAATTCTCGTTGTCCAACTATAGTCAGAGATGCTTTTAGGGAGGTGCTTACTTTGGCCAAGCAAGGACAGAAAGGTTTAATACACATGCTCTCAGTTACTGCATATAACACTCATCACATCATCCTCTTCAGGCCTCAAACAGATCACTGAATCCTTTCAACTCTGCCAGCCTCTTAATGCCTCTCGAGTAGGTATTGCCAACATACATGTCACATGTAACTGATCTACTTCCCGCATGATCTCCCAAAGGTTGAACACTTGATCAAGTGGGTGCAGAACTCATTTGGCTCAATGTGTATGGTGGACTATCCATACCCCGCCTCCTTCCTAGCTTCGCTGCCCGCCTACCCTGTCAATGTGAGTTGGGTAAAGTGGTTCTCCAAGTCTCAGACTAAGTTACTGTGTATGGTAATGTCGATTGTTAGGTCTCCTGTAAGATTTTACTTGAAAGTGAAGGAAAGGACAAGATGAGAGGATTAGCGCAAGCGGCAGGTTTGATATTACAGTCTAGTGTGTCCCTCCTTTGACACTGAACGTTCAATTACTTCAGGTCTGTTTTACAATGGCACTGGAGGTTCACTGAAGTGCTTTGACATTGAGAAGGAGTACATTGAGTGTGCTGACCCAACAGGTTGTGGATTAGGGCCAAGCTCACTGGCCTGGGACTACCAGGTGCTTGTGCTAAAGGAACTACAATCAATAGTGTATACATACTATGTATTATATTGTAGTGTATATACATAGTATGAATATATACATATATTTTATATTGTAGTGTATGTAGTACATGGATACTATATTATATTGTTGTATATATGGCTCACTGAGTCAAGATGGCTTCTGGTTTAAAATAATCAATGTCCATTCTCCAATTACACATCCTGTACTGCCAGGCCTGTGGAAGCCATTTTGTAATGTCTACCTAAATGGGGTGTTTGTAATATCTAGGGATGCCAGTATGTGTGTAAACATGTAGGTTTTGGTACTTTGATATTTTAAAACAAACATCAGTGAACCATATCATGTGGAAAATACCAGTTGTTGGATATCTCTCTATATATACTCATATTTGACGTGTTCATACATTACAAACTGTTGTATATCCATATACGTATAGGTGTGTTCATACATTACAAACTGTTGCATATCCATATACGTATAGGTGTTTTCATACATTACAAACTGTTGCATATCCATATACGTATAGGTGTGTTCATACATTACAAACTGTTGCATATCCATATACGTAGGTGTGTTCTGAAGTCTACCTAAACATTGACACAAACAATGTCACAGACATGTTCCCTCCAAACACCTTTGATCCCACCCCTCACTGCACAGGAAAATGGAGTGTCCAGAAGAGAAAGGGCTGGATGCCCATTTCTCTGTGGGGAAAAGGTGGGCTGTATAAATCTTTATGAAGCTTGCATTTTAAGTAACAACTTTCTTTAGATATCAGATCCTCATCAAATATCATCTTTTCAAATGGAAAGCTAGACCCATGGAGTTCTGGTGGTGTAAGTCACCATCTAATAATGTTGACCTTGATAAGCGCATTTATGTAATCATTTTGTGAATAAACTTAAACAATGTAAACATGCATACAAGAACTTTGTATTTATTACAATATTTGTGGTTTGTATATATATGTAGCTCCTAATTTTATACCTGTATATATACTGTACATGTATTAGTCAAATTTCCTATTCAAGTTGTTTGTTCTTCACAGGTGCCCTATTCTCTGTCAAACACTTTGGTAGCCATCTTGATAGAGGGCGGAGCTCATCATTTGGATCTCAGGTAACTGTGTCTGGGAAAGTATGGAATGTTGATTGTGTCAACAGATGATTCGCTTATGTGCATGCTTATACATACACATGTGAGAGTGTTTGGTTTCTCTGTCTGCAGGGGCAGCAACCCCAGGGACCCTCCATCTGTTGTAGCAGCCAGACTCAGGGAGAAACAACTGATTTCCACTTGGATTGGACTTTGACCTTTTATATTTCCAGTTTTGTGTGGAATGACTGAATTATTCTTGTGCTGAATTAAATAAGTTGATTTGCTGCTCAGCTTGTCAATAAGATAATATCTGCGTATAACTAAATTATGAATTTTGAAAATTATATACAGATACATTAGTGAAGCATAAATGATATGCAAACACACACACACACAATGTAAATATTTACAAAAATACACTAAAATTGCATAGTAGGTACTTTAGTCCAGCGTATATATCAGGAGTCATATGGGATATGTTCAAGGCTGTTGGACCTATTCTTCTTCCATCTCCCTGGTGTCCAGGATAAAAATGCTGATATTATTGCAATAAAAACACCGCATATGTTGACAATATAGGCCCAACCAAGTTGACATTCCCCAACATTGAAGATTTCAGAGGTTCTACAAATTTTCTTCACTTTACTTGCGCCAAAGCCAGCAGGGAATAACAAAACTGCTGAAATCAGCAACAGAACTGCATTGAGGAAGCAAACATACGTTAACTCAATTTTCTTCTGTTTAAAATTCCTACTCATTAATATTAATGTGTATATCTGATAGTATGTTAGATAGTCAATACATACAAAGTGCCTGATGCTTGTAAAAGAACTGAGTGCAGAATATGTTAGAGTACACTTATGGGCTGTGGTACAATGGTACAAAGTACATTTTCAGTCTGCACAGCTCCCAATCCCTCCCACACAAACAATTCATCTTTTGAGGAGGACTGGTTTTTAAAATTCTTTAGGTCAACTTACACAGTTTCGTTTCAAGAGGCTATCCATTAACAGTTAAACATTTAAAATGTGAACAATGCATTTCATCTTCAAACATTACCAGTCTTCTAAGTGGCTAATTGGGTAACTGGGCCATAGATACATAATAGCAGCAAATATGCTACAATGTAACAAGGCAATTATTACAATCCATGGCTATTTAGCCATTTGGATTGGATTTCAATAGCAGTTTTTTAGGATTGTAGGATGCGATTCAACATAGCACAAAAGATCAAAAAACTTTTTCTCTGTCATAATTGTTTGCTCCTCTAAAGGAACTAGATACAGTGCTAGGATGACTTCTATATACATCAACTAACATAAGGCTTCAAATTTAATTAAGATTAAGTTTGCTATATCCTATATCCTGTAGAGCAAAGTGGAGTAATTACATTTCAAAGACAGTTACAGTACAGCAGTACATACTTGAAGTGTAGAACTAAAGTTGTAAATCCTATTTAAAATTATTATTAAATTAAGTAATTGCTGTAAACATTTGGGCAGGACATGGGAAAATTGTGATTGTTGAATGTATGTTCATAGTTTAAGAGCAATTTACAAAACGAACTTGTCAATGAAAAGAAAAATAAAGTGGATACAGACAGTATAGTACTCATAGCTACTAGACCAGATGTAACTAGACCCCAGCAGCACATTCTTGAGAAACGTTCCTAAAATGTTCTCGTAAGTACATTTTTTATAATACTAACGACTACAAACTAAAAGCATCACTAGGAAATCTATTAGTCTCTCTGCATGCACACGAACGGAAAGGCTTAATGAAACACCAGGGTCCAGGGTCTTTACCTATCAAATTTCACAGTCAATTAAGCGAAAGGCTACTCATCTATCACAGCATTATAACTTTACAGATTGAGCTCACCTGCGAGTATCTGTGTGACCGCGGTTATAGCTGTTACGCATTTATTGAACAACCTCGGGATGAACATGCCGAAAATTGCCGTCAACGCCACCAATATTAGAAGACAAGCTCCTATCCCGAGGATTATCGTACAAGCTCTCCATTCGTCTGAGTACATATTTTCAAAACTTAGGTAATCTTCACAACTGACTTGAATCGTTTCTGTAGAATTGGGACAGATACGGAAGGTAGATAGGGATGTAATTTTTCCATTTTCCACGAAATGGATCCAATTTGAAAAATAAATTGAAAAGGAGACCGTTATAGCTGAAATTAGGGAGAGGATGGTCCAGATATAAGCAGGCCAGGTGTAACTAGACCAGCAGCACATTCTTGAGAAATGTTTCCTAAACTGCTCTCGTACGCTCTGGTGGGATGGGGGCGTGGAGCACGCCTACTGAACCGAAACGAAAGCTAACGTTAAATGTCGTAAAGTACTAATGGAGCACACGAGCAAAGAATTAAATTTAGTAACATTTTGAGCTATTTATAGTATCATTATTGGGAAGTCCCATGCAGTATTCCTATCATAGCTCCTATATACCTTATCGCGAGCACAGGTGATCAAGTGGTGAGGGATAAAACGATGGATAACTTTGTGAACGTTTTAAAGAAAGCTCTAAGGAAGGGTAGAACGGTCGTTCTTCCTTCAGGTAATAGTTAAATAAAAAGGTGTTTACAACTTGTTTACAATAAACATCGGACCGTGTACACATATTGTTGATTAATATTTGTTTGTTTCAACTGACCTTTGTCCCCTGAATGCGCAGATCCAGAAGACGCAGCACACATGCTGTTGTCAGTTGTTATGCAAAACCAATTCAAGCAGCTCTCGGAACTTTTGGATAACAATTCAATCATCAATGTCAACCACCAGATGGGGCGGAGCCAGCGTACCCTTCTCCATTCAGGAGCAAGGTAACCAAGCATCAAGCAGCGCCTAAGTTACTGTTCTGGTGTCCCTAGTGTGCAGTGTTTGACTTAGGGTGCTGCTTGAGCTGATAAAAGTCTACAGACTGAAGCACTTTGTTTCACACTGTTACAGAACTCATCATCTAATATGTCATATTATAATTAAGTGGCTGATAGAGGCTTCCAAGTTAATTTATATTACAATATTAAAGATTTCATGCCTTTGTTCAAATACAAGCATGCATATATTATGATATTTCCAATCAAAAAAGTCATTGAATTTCTAACATATCGTTGTTTAATTTCTGTAGTGTGGGAGCTTTGGAGTGCATTGATGTCCTTCTGAAGCGAGGGGCTGACCCTAACACAAAAGACTTGATGGGAGTACATGCCCTCTATCATGCTGCTAGGAATGGGTATATGGTGCTAACTTGCATTTTACATGCTACACAAGTGTTATATGTGCCCAATACTAACTGTACCATTTATCATACATTTGTTTATTAACAATTTACAGAAATTTTATTGTGACAGTAATGTAAATTATTGTATTGGTTTTCTCTCTTGTGTCATATTCCATTCAGTCACATGAAATGTGTGAAGAGATTGCTAGATGCTGGATCAGATATGACACTCTGTGATACAAATGGATTGACAGTGGTTAGTACTTGTTGAGGTGAACCACTATTTCTAATTTCCTCTCTCTCTTATTACATGTTCAGCTGCACTGGTTAGCTTGCAGTGGAAGAGTAGAACTTTTGGTCAACTTTTTAAATCATGGAGCTTCTCCAACAGCTCCAGTAAGTTGCTGAGAGATTGGGAATTATTTTTCTTCTCTCAAGGTACCTCAATGGTTTATCACTATTCCTTACCATCCTCTCTAAATCATTAGGATACACAAGGCCAAACACCATTACACTTTGCATGCCAAAATGGACACACTAAGGTAGGATGGTCACATATATTTCTTGTATGTTGTAAGCTTATCTCAATAGCACTTTGTACAAGCTAGTCCTTCTTCACCTTAAATTTAAGAGCTTCTTTTGTTTACAAGATTCTTTGCATGATTCCGCACTTGTATATTCCGCAAAATTATATTGAGACTGTTCTTATTTCTCTTTAGGCAGTCACTCTATTAATCTCAAAGGGTGGAGATTGTAACATTTCAGATTGTCATGGAAGGACGCCGTTGTATTGTGCATGTCGAAATGGCCAAGTGAATTGCCTTAAGATATTGCTGGATTATGGAGCTAATTGTGTTGCCGACAAGAACGGCGTACATCCCTTGGATCTGTGTGTTAAAGTGAGACATTTCAGAGTCGTAGGCCATATGCCCATATATGGTAAAATAGATTCGAGGAAGAAGACGGCAACTTCGTGACTAAGTTAAACGTCTTTAGATCTCGCAATTTTTACGATTTCGTTTAAACACAAACGCCTACCTTGCTAATGAAAGGAATGCGTTCGATTTTTTTACATTTGATAACGGTAATTTTATTAAGCGTACATCGTCTCGTCCGACAGGGTCGACGGCTTCGATAGAAGTAGAAGTAGAAGGCTTTGTACCGGCGTTTCTACTCATAGAATAAAAAATTGGTTAGACGCCACGAAGTATGTGGCAGGGCCTTAACCATGTGTTGTATACGTCCGAAGACGTTCTCGTCCTTATCGAGGGAGATGCTAACCTTCTCTCGGCTCATACAACACACTTATTATAGTTTCGCAACCCTATTTAAATCAACTTTTTCCCAAAGTAAACACTTGTGGTTTGACCTTTTATTTTATTAGGATGGCTATAATTCCTGTACCATAATGATTCTTGAGAAGTACCCAAGATTACTTAGTCGTGTAATTGGTCTTGCATTTGATGAGAAGCTACCAGAAGAACAGGTAGTGTTGTCTCTTCTCTAGGGTTGCAACAAAATTGTACCTTTTCACTTGTTTTTGGACAGGTTTTGTCAGCACTAAGAGCCCTCAGTAACACATTAAGTGATACTATAGATGCCACCATACTGGAGAGGTTGGCTAGTAAAGTACATCAAACAGGAATGGAGCTTCTTAGGTAAGTTAACAATCTCCCAGTCACACTGTTTTCTAAATTAATTTTATGTCTTCCTTTATTTTGTTATCTCTTTTACTCCATTAATACCCACTTATTTGTGATGCTTTCCTTGTTATACTCTGTTATAACCTTTCCTCTCTTCTAATCTCTCCCTCTCTCTCCCACTCCCTCTCTCCTCTCTCTCTCCTTCTCCCTCTTGCTCACTCCCTTCTCCCTTGTGCATCTTCCTATGACCACACATTTATCTGCAGTAATAACAGTGATTCCACGGCTCTCACTCCCAAGTTTCTAAGAGGAATGAGAATAGTCTGTTCTCTTTATGAACCAGCAATGGATATTAACCTCATTAAGGTTAAACAGCGAAGAAGGAATACTTCTGCAGGAGAAAGACAGAGTTCCTCTTCATCAGCAAACTCTCCTCCACAGACCCAGAATAGGATTCTTTCTAACTATGAAGAGCCGCTTTCCTCTCCATCACAACTTGTGTCATCTGTGTTTGATGTCTTTAAGCCCATTTGGGACGCCTTGCAGTCGTGGTTTGACCTTCTCAATCTCGAGATAAGCAAAACTGACCCAGAACATGGTAGGCGATTTTCGATAATTACTGATTCGATCCGATATTATTGCGATATACCATTTTTTACATTCCAATGTGGAAGTTGGAAAAATTTAATTCTATAAGACACATTGTCCTATGATTATTCTTCCTTTACCATAGACACCACTGAGACAGTATCAGGTCACCTAAGAAAAGACACTTCACTAACAGGAAAGGCCAGTAATATACTTGAAGTTTCCGAGAATGTTGCAGCTGCTATTGTTCAAAGTGTCCCCCCTGTGAGAAGGAAGGTCTATTTGTCAAGCTTAGCTAGCAAAAAAATGAACAGACAAAGTCTTAATTTAGAGCGTATAGTTCATCCCATTGATGAAATAAAGAGAAGTATGTCAGTTGAGTCTCCAGCAGAATTGCAACCCTCCATTGAAGCTGAGAAAGGTAAATTGAATAGTGTGCCTTTCTATTAACCCCCTATCCATCCTTCCATCCACCCACCCATCCATCCATCCATGCACCATCCACCATCCATCTTTTCATCCATTCACTCATCCATCTACCTATCCATCCATCTACCCCACCCATCCATACTTCCATCTACCCATCTATCTGTCAATTCCCATAGATGCCAATACTCA
Organism: Chondrosia reniformis; assembly: GCA_947172415.1. Taxonomy (NCBI): domain Eukaryota; kingdom Metazoa; phylum Porifera; class Demospongiae; order Chondrillida; family Chondrillidae; genus Chondrosia; species Chondrosia reniformis. Next base: position 6,344,307 of record OX359201.1, on the reverse strand, counting down.
ATCCTCAGTTGATTTGATGGCAGAAAGGCTTTCTGTAGTGATGCATGCCTTTGCTCTTTGCTGCAAAGCACAGCTGAAGGTCAAGAATATTGTGTAAGTCATCAGTTTATGATAATAATATATGAAAGGTTCCACATGTTTTATGTGAATACAAAATCAGGTACCTCTTAACTTTTATATACTGTTTGCATTAACTTTTTAGCCTCTGTGGTTCCATGCATCCAATGATGGCTAGATTTGTCACAAGACATGAAACTGTACTAAAGATGTTATTAGCAAAGTCAGTTATTACTAAAATATACGTTTTATTTTACATTTTGCAACTTTTATGTTTATAATAATTAACCACGGAAATCAAATCCAAGTTCTTAATGTTTGAAATCATTTTTATTTAATATAAATATGCAAATTGTGTGAACATGTTTACGTGTCTGGCAGAGTAACATACGTATATCTGATCTTTCCTCAGGAATCCAACTTTGATATTTGCTCATTTCCATTTTCTGTTGGAACATCATGAACTACTTCCAAAATTTATGCAAATTATTCGTCAGCAAGTAAGTATATAATTTCTGTATGTGCACACCAAATGTGCCTCAACTACCAATACCTTTCTGTTGTGTCATAATTTTATTGAACACACTTTAGCCTTATGAGATGAGGTCAAAGTGGTTCTATGACAACCTCTATGTTGGCCATCCTCCTAATCCAGGGATTGGACTTTTAAACCAAGAACCATTGAGGATTGAAAGAGGTAAGAAAACCCATTATCACTACTAATTATCATCTCCACTTTTGTCACCACCATTATAATCGTTATCATCTTCATCACAATCGTCATCTTCATCACAATCGTCATCTTCACCACAATCGTCATCTTCACCACAATTGTCATCTTCATCACAATTGTCATCTTTACCACAATTGTCATCTTTACCACAATTGTCATCTTTACCACAATCGTCATCTTCATCACAATTGTCATCTTCACCACAATCGTCATCTCAAAGATGTAGTGGGAAGACTTTTAGGAGAGTTGCTCTTAGAAGAACACAATAATTCTTCTATATTGCATTGCATCACTATATACCTTATTTGTATGTATTGTAGAGAACCTCTTTAGAAGTTCGTGTTCCGGTTTGCAAGAAAAACCTGCAGATCATTTCAAGGAAAGGCTTGTGATACAATTTATGGGAGAAGAAGGGATGGTACGTGTGCACTCCATCTTTTACATCTCAGCTGTGCGATCGCTGCTTTTATCTCCTTCACAGGGCACTGGTGTTCTAAAGGAATGGTTTGACACTCTCTCCTCTGAAATCCTCAATCCAGATTATGCCCTTTTCATTCCATCAACAGATGGTAGGCTGATACTGAATACACTCTGTGTTCTGCTGTTAAGCTACTTTTTTCTTTTTTTCCCTTTTTAAGGTGCCACATTTCAGCCAAACAGCTTGTCCCATATTAACCCTGACCACCTAAATTACTTCACTTTTGCCGGTAAACTGATGGGTTTGGCAGTCTATCACAAACAGCTCTTGAACGTCTACTTCACCAGGTCCTTTTATAAGCACATTTTGAGTGAGTTTAGACATTTGATTGTGATGGCTTAACCATTTTTTTCTTTTTTTTCTTTTTGATATGGATAATATGACCTGTATGTGGAATATATGCCACAGAAATAGACACTTCTAAAGTGCAGCCATTTTATAATTTTTCAGATACTCCATTTTCAATCTAAATGTATACACACAGTTGGAAATTTATACATTAATATTAGTTTCAATATCAAGAATTAATTAAGACCAGTAGTATATCCCATTAATGACTCACTTTGGACACTCACTGGACTTATGTATACGTATATATATGTACGTACTTTATGAAGTAATTACACTTGGCCTGTGTAAAGGGCTATGATGATAAGCAAATATTAGGACTTTGGTCCCCCAGCCAAGATTAGACTGTGGTCACTTGGCTGATTGGACGTAATATTTTCCAGCGAATATTTGCTTAACATATGTCCTATATGTATATTGATATACGTACTTGTTGTATTATTATTATTATTATTATTATATTTAAGTGCTTCATTTGCAGGGCTACTTTGTCCTATATAGCACTTTATAAAGGATACATGGATTGTGTCACATACATATGTTTAAAACTGCATCGTACATGTCCTGAAAACATTTTTTCTTTTTCTCTCTTCACGACTGCCTTCCTTGTATTGGTACACAAGTTGCATATACGTATATATATAGTTCATGTATTTATGTGTGTAGGTATTCCTGTAAATTATAAAGATGTAGAGAGTATAGATCCTGCTTATGCAACCAATTTGCAAGTATGTTTACCAATTAAAATATTACATAACTACATAATTATTAGCACAAGAATGCCATCTTTGAAAAAATAACTTTAAACAGTTTTGTTAATTTTTATATAATGGACTGTTATTTTAGTGATTACCTATATATAACACGTGGTAATAAATGAATGGCATGACTTTGATATGACTTAATATCATTATGTGAATTTGAGTGATCAATTTTCCTGGTTAGTTATCCTAGTCTAATTTCTTTTTAGTGGCTTTTGGACCATGAAATTGACCAATTAAGTTTAGGCATCACTTTCACTGTGGAAACAGATGCCTTCGGACAGACAAAAGAGAGTGAATTGAAACCTGGAGGGTCTACTATTGCTGTAACTGACTGTAATAAGGTAAGCTACGTAGTCCCTCCAGTTTGTATGAATTGAGATTGCTTTTCTTTCTTAGCTAAGTATTGATTCAAGGCTATTCCATACAGCACTTTCAAATGGCCATATTTGAGGTTAAATTTAGCAATTCTTTGGCTCATGTAGGCAGCCATTTTGAATAATTATCCGTAAAAAAGACAAGCAATGAATTCAATTAAAATGGTCCTGGTTTCATTCCTCACTACTCTATTATGTATGTGTCTACGTGTATGTAGGATGAATATGTACAATTATTGGCTGAACTTAAGCTGACCCAAGCAATTCATTCCCAAATCCAAAGCTTCCTTTCTGGCTTCCATGAAATTATTCCTCCTAGTTTGTTGTCACTCTTTGATGAATACGAACTTGTGAGTAAATAATGAACACAAACACACACATAAACACTTTATTTTTATTTTAAGAACTTGGAATTTAGTCAAAAGGTAACTATAGCAACCAAGAGGCAAGATATTTTAATCCACTACATCGTATACATAATCTCCTCAATGTTTGGTACATGTCCTGTGTAAGTAGGCAGGAATGGATGGGAAAAGAGTTTTAACTAAGAATAACAAAGATATCTTCTTTGGTGCAATATAGAACTTGTAATAGTATTCTTATATTGAACTGTACTTGCAGTTTCATATCTCACTTGGATGTGCACTGCGTCATATGGCTTTTACCTTCCTGCTCTTACAGCAACTCTTGTTGCATTAAACAAGTTTTTAAGTTATGGTTGTTGGCAATTTGTATTGTGTATATGGTTTGTACATCTTTTGCTGTATAATCAAGCGTACAGGATCTCTCACTAGCTTGTTTATTGTATCCCTTCGTTGTTGTGTCTCCCCTATAGGAACTCTTAATGTCCGGACTGCCTCAAATTGACATTGAAGACTGGCAGACCAACACTGACTACCAGTCTGACTATACTGAAGCACACAACACAATACATGTATGATTTTTATTAAGTATCGCAACCAAAACAATTTTGTCATCATCTGACCCTAGCCTGGATTTACCCCACCCACTCATGTCTCCCAAGGAGCACAGTGAGCTAATGGGTAGAATTGAAGTTCACTTACTAGGTGATGACATTGAAGCTTTAGATCCTAATTAATATGGCAAATGTGAAGTCCTCATGTATGAAATATAATAATTCCAAAAACTATGAGCTATAAACCTAAGGAAACATAAAGAGACTGAAACACAAATTTCTTAGACTAGTTACTTGGGGCAAACCTGTAGAGCTTTGGATGAGGATACAGTTAGGCTTCTTTTCTTCCTTTCTCCATTGGGCCAGACAGCTGTTCTGGGAATTCTACCCTTCATCAGTGACCCTGAGAATCTTTGTCTTCTTCTTGGTCTTTAATTTATGTAATAGTATACGTACAGTCTGTATTTATATATGTAGTATATGATTTATATGTATATAAATAGATACAATCTGTATGTATTGTAATGGTAATGCAGTCTGTATGTTTGTAGATACAATCTGTTTAATGTCTAATGTCTTATAGTGGTTCTGGGAAGTCGTTGGTGAGTATGATCAATCCACAAAGGCAAAGCTACTACAGTTTGTTACTGGAAGGTAATCTGAGAATTCTGGTCACTGATGCATAATGTATGAAGATGGTATCCACCCATTCGCTATCACCCACAACGAGAAAATCAATTCTAATTAACGTTGTGATGTATAGCAGATTACAATGGGTTTTGCCTTGGTACATTTCAATAGTCCACCTTTTCTGTATTTATAAATGGAGATTAATCCGCATAGTCGAGGTTATCCTATTAATATATTACACATATATTGTAAGTTGCTAGGGAAAATGAAAGTCTTTATTTGAAATATTATGTAAATTAAGACCAAATATGCAATTTTGTCACCCTGACAGTATGTCTTTTGGTGTTAAAAGTTGATAGAGGCATTTGAAACCAATTGTTTAGCGATTTGCAGTCTGTCTGTCTACTTGCTTTGTGTTGTAACTCTGCGGAACAAATTAGGATAATTCACATGTGGTTACTCCATATATTCACTAGATCTTCACAGGGACCCATAGTCAACCTAATCAAAAGAATCGCACTTGTAAATTCCTTTGAATTCTTCAGATTATCTCATGTGATGTCTTTTGATGTATAGTTCTAATACTTACCTCATGAAGGAGGTTTACTTTATTGCTTTGAAGCCAAGTGTTTAGTTCCAATTAGCATAAGCATGATAAACCAAGTGTCGCTAATGTTATTTTATGGTTGATAATAGTTAGTTTAACCCATACTTTTATCCTTTGTTCCCCTTTACCTTATCATAATGTAAAGATTGTGGCTTCTTTGTTTTTTGTGCAGTTCAAGAGTGCCAATGGGAGGTTTTGCATGCTTGATTGGTGCTAGTGGACCTACTAAATTCACTATCACTAAAGTTGAATATACAGAATACATCCTGCCTTCAGCAAGCACCTGGTTAGTTTAGAAAATAGATAAATATGGAATTTATGCAAAAATACCTTTTCCTGGAGTTCAGTAGTAAAATCATTTAAAATATTGCACATAGTAACTAGTAGTATACGTAGGTGCAACTTCAAGCAAGAATGTACATGTGATTTCATTAAGTTTATTTAATTTTCACATATTAACTACCAGCCAGGAAGTTATCACACTTGTGTTCTAATGAAGTACCAAATTGTGATTTTATTAGAGCCCATGTTTACATTATAACATGTTATATAACTCTCCCTACTGGTCACCTGCCACTGATTAATTATACATAATATAGCTTTAACTTGCTCAAACTTCCTGAATATCCCACGATGGAGATTCTCAAGGACAGGTTGGAGGTTGCTTTGAAATTTGGAGGCCATGGATTCAGTTTTACTTAACTCATTTATTTGAGTGTATAAATATATTAACAATATTATCTCAAAAGTTGTAAACAATATTTGAAAATGTATATTATTAATAAAAATTCACCGAAAAGAAATGCTTAATAAGTTATAAAATATATAAATTATTTGTAATTTATTTTTTTCTAGAAGATTTATCTATAAATGCATAGTCTTTGGAGCTAGGACTTGTTAAGGAAGTTGTTGCCATGGCAACATCATCTACAGGCTGCAGCTGTTGGACAGAGAGGGTGAAGGGTGGTAGTGTCCTGGGTGTGGGTGCCACTGCCGCTGACATTCTCATCTGTAAGGGTAGCAACCGTACTAGGGGATTCCCCTGATTAGCTGTCATATGCATCCCATAGACATATGCAGTCGGTGATGCATCTGGTAAAAGTGATGTTTGAAGAAGATTAGTAGGTCGAGGGGATGTGGCATGGATGTATAGATTAGTGGGCAGGGCAGGGGAGTGTCTGTTCAATGGTTGGTGTACTTGTATAGGTGAAGTTGACTGATGGGACACAAATGGCGCAGATCTTGGTAATAAGTAATTTTGAGGGAAACTGTCTTGAAGTGGTGCTGCAAAGTTTTGCTGTATTGCATTAAATGTTTGTAAGGGATTAAGTCCTTGAAAGGGAGTGGCGAGTCTAAAGGGGAATCCCGGTGTTGAATGGTGGGAGGCAGGCGACATTAATAGTGGGTAGGCAGGTACTGGCTGCATTCCTGGTGCCTGAACTTGCGGGCTCCTTTGGAGAAGTGTGTCAGTTGTACCACCTGTAAACGTACATTTGTGTTATCAAATCATAAATAAACAAATATACAAAAAACTCATGTAAATGTATTTACAATATTTTTGTTCAAATATCATGCTCCTTACCAAATGTTCTCTCCTGTGAGGGTAACAGGGAAAGACTACTTGGCCTTAAAATGGCTGACATTCCTACATCACTACCTGTTGTATTATACCTAGTGGAGTATATGTATACATATATATACGTACATCACTACCTGTTGTATATATACATATTATGCAATAGGTAGATATATATATGGTCATTATGCCAAACACTGACTTGACATGCCGGTATTGTCTGTTTATATACGTATATCTTTTCTTATATGTACATACATATAGCTGATCACCAAATGAAGTGGACCTTATCAAAAGCAACAGCTCGATGGGCAGAAGTATAATTTAGATTTCTCTCAAGGAAGCCAGTTTTTATTGATTGATATTAGGCTGAACTAAGCCCTAAATAAGCCTGTGCAAGTTATTAGGTTGCTAGGCAATTTAATTATAACTATAATGGTATATTTAAAAATCCACAAAGTGAACGAGGCTCACTTCATAAAGGTTTTTAATGAAGTGAATTAATTATATAAGTCAAAACAAATGACCAGATACCAGATATCATTAATTTACACAATGTGATAATACAACAAAGGTCATATTATTACACAAATCGTTCCATGCAGACAGAAGTATATTCGCAACATATATATGTTTGGTTGTAGTATATATATACATACATATAAATCAATACAAATCTTTGGCTGTTTAAAATATCTAACACAATGACTAACCTTTGTAAAGGTTCATCTTTCGACTTTGGGAGCGTCTAGAGACGCAGTTTTTTTTCTTCTTGATTCTTCTATCTGCCAAACGTTTCAGTCACTGAAGAAGACCCCCTGGGTCGAAACATTTGGCAGATAGAAGAATCGAGAAGAAAAAACTGCATCTCTAGACGCTCCCAAAGTCTAAAGATGAACCTTTACAAAAATAAGTTCGATGCAGTTAGAAGAAACCCTTATTCTATTACAATGACTAACCTTAGACTGTTTAATCTTGTTTGAAGCATTAGCTCCCGTTGCTTAATGTAATTCTTTTCAAAAACTTGGTGTAAACTTTTTGCCTTTAATTCCTAATTTGGTGTAAATATTTTAGATGAACATCATTCAAGTAATTCATCAAATCACCATCAGCTGCTCCAATGATGGGATATTATGTGGGGTCATTGTCTAGGTAACCTGAGATCATTATACTGTAATTAAAGTTCAAATCAGATTAATAAGCAAAGGATATATATTTGAACAAGCTATATTAAATTGAAACAAATTTTCATGAACACATTGAGAAGGAAACTATTCTATATACATATATAAATATGTTTATAAACAACACAGTAATGGTTCATACATACTTATATATAGATAGCTCAACATATATACAGTAACTTCCATTCTATTATAGTGCTTGTAATCTTTTTTAAAAACAGAAATTTGTTTACTATTAATATAGTGCTTGTAAACAGAGCATATACAGGAAGCATAACAAGTTGCCATGGAAACAAAAAAGTGGTTTTATATACATACATATGTAAACTAGGTTATGAATTCTTATACATAACACTTTAAACAACACTGAAATTACTTCAAACAGTTTCTCATCGTATGTCACTGATGAAGACCCACGGATTGAAACATTAGATTTTTTTAAAGTAAATTTCAGTGTTGTTTACAGTGCTACGTACGTATAAGCTCAGTGAGAATTCGTAACCTAGTATAACCGTAGCAATGAATTTATACAGTATAATATGTGAACTAGTATTTTATTCGTCATTCCTTGGTGTTGGTACTGAATTATTAGTTAATTACTGTTTCGCAATACAACGTGACATACAGCTTCAAAGGACTCTGTGAAGAGCAAGTGTAGCATCACTACGGAGTGTGGTAATGCCCAGCCATGAAATAATAATCAATTACACATTCAACACTTGAAGCCTAGATAATTTATGGAACTGAAATTTAACATTGAATTGAATTGAGATGGTACCTGAATGTCTCTAACTGCAGCCTCAATAGTGTGGATCATTGAAGATTTGATTGGTGGTTTGGTGAGTGTTTTTCTCAACTTCTTAACTGCTAGATTTGTATGCTTTCTTCTATATAAATAGAAAGATATATATGTACGTATGTATGAGTAATCCAAAATACTATTTTCCTACATACTACAAAGATATATAGGATACAAGAGTCCCTTCTCTATTTCTTCTGGTCCACTGGGCCAGACAGCATGCATGTGTTAGTACTTCACTTGTTTATTACTACAGCTAGCTGTAACAGATTTGATACTATTAGTTTAAGCAGCAGAGGTTAGAGTGTATTATATATACTGGCCGAGGGCAAAATTAATTTGACAAGAAGATGAATGTATGTAGTTTGATTCCTCATTATATATTGTCTATAATGCTTATTGTCAAGCCTCTATGTCATCCACATTGTTTGCCATTTTCTTAGGTCAACCACATTAGTGCAGTATATATGTATATAGATAGAAAATTGAGAACTTTAAGATCTTAAAACTGATCTAAAAGCTTTGATTATCATCACCATGGATTTACCACTATTATCTCCTGACGTAGCAATGAGCTAATGAAGTTCACTTAATGGGAACCAGACCTTTACCCCCTTAGACACTCAAAAAGATGGTTGAACCATAGACAGCTATTTTTCTCCTCATGAGGACTCATCAGTATGGCATAAAATGGAAGTCTGAACAGGGTAAAGTCCGGAGTCAAATGATTCTGATATATACATATAGACAGTGATAAATGAATAATAAATTCATATACGTATATATAGTCCTACAAAAATGTAATGACAGCTCAAAGAGGTGCAGGTTCTGCACATCGGGTGACAGCCCAGAGAGGTGGAAGTCCTACAAAACGGGTAACTACACCTCACATTGTCAATATTATCACATCTTTATGTGCTCTGATTTAAATTACAATTAAGAATCCTTTCATTAAAAGGATGCACATACTTTTTCACTTGGCAATGCATCCCAGCTAAGGAGCAGACCTTTTGTAGAACAAAGGCAGAAACAGTGACTTCAGCCAACAAAAATTAAACTGATAATTCTGCATACAATCATCCTAGAATTTCAATTGTATACATAGATCTCTGGCTACAATTTAATAGGACTTCAGTTCCCCAAGATAAGTCGGGTCACTTGGCTGGTCCAACATAATAGCTTTCAGTGAATATTCATTTTTCATTATAGCCCTTGCACAGACATGTGCGGTTATATATATCTTTTGTCACATTACGTATATACATATGTAAATATCAGTAATTTTTAATTGATTGCTTTCTTGGATCATTTATAGAAAAATTAATTCACATAATACACAATTAATCCGATTAATGAGAAAGGCTTTCTGAAATCATTACTGATGAAGGATCTAATTCTTGTCACACGATGTCACAGTACGTAATTAGGATCACGTTAGAGGAAAAGTAGCAATTTATGAGAGATTTTGTTTGCAGAAATTTAGTCAATAGCCCATAAGCTACATTTAAGATATTACTTGTAAAAACTAGGGTTACTTTGAAGTGGCACTCAAATATACAGATGCTGCATCTGTAGATGAAATCACAATCATCAATGTGGTCACATCAAAGCAATGATGTCAACACTTTCCTATCATTCTAAGCGGCCATGAACCCTTCTCTTATATCCTTAACATAGATTCATAAACCATATAATTAAGAAACAATATAAAGGGGAGAATCCTGCAATTTACTATGGAATGGAATGTGGAATATGATGCGTGTCTCATGGAGACCACATCTACGTTATGCAAATAACCAATCTAATGAAATCATTTGTATATCTGAGACGCCAGAAGTCTTTATGTACACTTTCCAAGAACCAAACCCTAGCCATCAATAAAGTTGGCCATTCCTGGCTCCTCCCCTTTTGTTGCCAAATTTGACCATGGTGGTTATCACTATATAGGATAACTATTATCTATCTATATATAATATATATCTGTATATATAACATTCATACTGCACATATTCTATATTGACAGCCTACTGGCATTATGTCACTTAAATATGGATCATTCAACTGCTGCACTTACCTTAATTTTTCCATGAGACAGTGATACTTTGGGTCTCTTTCCTTCTTGCCATCCTCTGTCATCCTTAGCGAGGGGGGCCTCTGGTGGTACAGCCGTAGCAATTCTTCGTCTTCATCCTCGTCGTCAGTGCTACTGCGAACGCTCTGGTTGCTGGAGGAATCACTTGCAGACGGTCGTTGCTTGGTAGATTGCGAGCTTGATCCTTCCATTCTGTACTGCAACAACTTCATGCCACTATAGCAAATGTAACGTAGCACTTGTAACTGCTATTATCTAGAATACAGCTTGCGATCGCTGCATCTCCCATAGTGGATCTGAAGGCTAGCGTTTGAATTGCTGTGTTTATGTACGCACCGACCACAGAGGTTTAAATTAATCACATGCGATTGATTGATGACGTCATAAGGTATGGGTCGAATATTCCTTGAACACCCAGGAGGATCAAGGATCTATTGCTGTAATAATTGTAGCACTCCATTAACCAACAGAGGCGAACTCATTTCTACTGTAAGTGCTAGTTTGAACACACCATTGTCCTCGTGGTCGTGGTTCTTTGAGAATATTTTGTGACTCACAAGATATATATATATATATATGTACTTACTACTTTATAGAGTTGATATTCTAATGAAATGACGGTCGAATCGTACGTGTGTTGTGTTTAAAGAAAGAAATACGTATTTTTAATCACTATAAGTTCAAAGAACCGAACCAGAACGTGATTTATGTTTACGTTAAAGAAGTCGATTTCTTTTGGTGAATTTTTATATTGTTAAACAGCTCATTGTTGAACATTGCTTATACATTAGAGGGCTTAAGTCTGTTTTTAATTGTTTTAATTGGTTGCTATGGTCTCATCCTTACTTTGCCCATTTCATTCATTGCTACTCTTAATTAATTAATTAATCTACCTGTATTTTTATAAAAAAAGTCAAATCACCATATTAACCAGAAGACCATTTCTTCTGATATTCATTATCTTTGAAGTGGTATGTATATAGTATTGTAAGTCTCAATTTGTGCGATGTTCAGACCGGCCATTTTATTAACATGGTCTCCTGAAGGTCTAATCTTAGTGGAGGTATCCTTGGGTCATGATTTGAGAGAGGCCATATTTACATTGGTCAGCATTTTATTAGCATGTTTTCTCATGTGTTGAGAGAAGTATCACTTGAAATTTCATGTCATTAAAATGAGATGAGCTTTTATATTTGTATGTCTGCAGAGATTCCATGGAGCAACTGGAAGAGCATTTCTATTTAACAAAGTGTGAGTGGTGAAGTTCTTAAGCTATAATGGTCCATAGATCCATCGGCCCTTCACTAATCAACCCATCGATCCATCCACCCAACCACCCAGCCATCCACCCATCCACCCAGCCATCCACCCAGCCATCCACCCAACCACCCAGCCATCCACCCAACCACCCAGCCATCCACCCAACCACCCAGCCATCCACCCAACCACCCAGCCATCCACCCAACCACCCAGCCATCCACCCAACCACCCAGCCATCCACCCAACCACCCATCCATCCACCCAACCACCCAGCCATCCACCCAACCACCCAGCCATCCACCCATCCATCCACCCAACCACCCAGCCATCCACCCAGCCATCCACCCAGCCATCCACCCAACCACCCAGCCATCCACCCAACCACCCAGCCATCCACCCAACCACCCAGCCATCCACCCAACCACCCATCCATCCACCCAACCACCCATCCATCCACCCAACCACCCAGCCATCCACCCAACCACCCAGCCATCCACCCATTGATATAATATGTATTATAGTTTAGTCTACTTATTTCCATAGTGTAAATTTGACCTTCAGTGAAGTACAAGACAGAGTTATGGTGGGTTTTTAACTGTTTTACTACCTTACAACTAAGATGAAGGTTCAGTCTAGTAAACCGTCCTTCTCACCGGCCTTTGAGCAACCAGAACACCTTCCTCTGACCTCGTTCTTTCCCTTATTTTAAGAGGCCAACTCTGAAATATTTCTGTGCACGTGTGCCCAGATGAGAGGGATACACAGTATGAACTTTTAAATGTCTCTTACATATAATTATATAGCTAGCCAGCTATGAAATTTAATTGATATATTACATGCTGTTGCATAACGCCTGTATATTTATTGTGTGGCAGTTTAATCATATAACGATCGTATGTTGTTTCGATTTTAAAATATATCCCATTGTCACCTTATTCTTCTGGGAATTTCTGTTTGACTGTATCTGATGTGAAACATATACACTAAAACATGAAATGGGATGGATGATAATTAATGGCATCATCACTTTGAAAAATAATTCAGTTATGTTTCATGAAGTCACATTGTAGATATCTTTGATCTCTTTCTAATTGAGAAATTATGAGAAATGTAAACTTAGTACTTCATCCTTTGGTGAGCAGTTTTGATGCTGTGAGAATTTTATATAGAAAGGCCTTGATGTCACTTTAATCCTAATAAAATTTGTTTTTACAGAGATTTGTCGCTGTTGACTAAATATGTAAGTACAATATATTTGTTCGGTTGGTAAGCGCAAATATAGGGAGATTTGCTGTATTGTTATATTAATCTGATTAATGTAGCCATAGTTGACTGCTTAGAAGAAATTTTGTAGTACTGGACTAATTACCTGTTTTTTTGTTTATGTTTCCGGGAGAAACACAATATTATGTGAGTATATGCAAAGCCATTGCCGAGGACAATATCAACTGTAGTAATTAGTTTCGCACTGTATCTTGGAGTTTGTTTCGGAAAATATCACAAGTGGAGGGAATAGAGCAGAAGTTTGGAGGGCAACCTGGTTAATGTGTTTTAAAAATTAGCAACTTTTGTTTCTTAAAGGGGCCAAATGCCCTCCCTACCTCTTCAAGGGGACAAATGCCCTCCCTACCTCTTCAAGGGACAAATGCCCTCCCTACCTCTTCAAAGGGACAAATGTCCTCCCTACCTCTTCAAGGGACAAATGTCCTCCGTACCTCTTCAAAGGGACAAATGCCCTCCCTACCTCTTCAAGGGACAACTGCCCTCCCTACCTCTTCAAGGGGACAAATGCCCTCCCTACCTCTTCAAGGGACAAATGCCCTCCCTACCTCTTCAAGGGGACAAATGCCCTCCCTACCTCTTCAAGGGGACAAATGCCCTCCCTACCTCTTCAAGGGGACAAATGCCCTCCCTACCTCTTCAAGGGGGCAACTGCCCTCCCTACCTCTTCAAGGGGACAACTGCCCTCCCTACCTCTTCAAGGGACAAATGCCCTCCCTACCTCTTCAAGAGGACAAATGCCCTCCCTACCTCTTCAAGGGACAAATGTCCTCCCTACCTCTTCAAGGGACAACTGCCCTCCCTACCTCTTCAAGGGACAAATGCCCTCCCTACCTCTTCAAGAGGACAAATGCCCTCCCTACCTCTTCAAGGGACAACTGCCCTCCCTACCTCTTCAAGGGGACAAATGCCCTCCCTACCTCTTCAAGGGACAAATGCCCTCCCTACCTCTTCAAGGGGACAAATGCCCTCCCTACCTCTTCAAGGGGACAAATGCCCTCCCTACCTCTTCAAGGGACAAATGCCCTCCCTACCTCTTCAAGGGGACAAATGCCCTCCCTACCTCTTCAAGGGGACCATATTTGCAACATTGTCTTAGCATATAAATATTAATCATTACTCATTTGTGTGTGGTAATATTATAGGCAAATACTAGTGATTATCTTTATAGAAATGAACATTGCTTTAATTACTCTAAAGTATATCTTTTCGAGGTTTCTAGTTTTAGTTATCAAAGGAAAAGATAATAAAGAGAAAATTAACATTAATTGTAAAAATATCAGATAATAACAAAGATACTTCGCACTCCTCGCACTCCTTGTTTCCAGAATTCATATGATGTAAACTACAGATCTACTGGAGGAGTGGCTGGAGAGAGGGAGGAGGGGCCGAGGGAGTGGCTGGAGAGAGAGAGGAGGGACCGAGGGAGTGGCTGGAGAGAGGGAGGAGGGGCCGAGGGAGTGGCTGGAGAGAGGGAGGAGGGGCCGAGGGAGTGGCTGGAGAGAGGGAGGAGGGGCCGAGGGGCCGAGGGAGTGGCTGGAGAGAGGGAGGAGGGGCCGAGGGAGTGGCTGGAGAGAGGGAGGAGGGGCCGAGGGAGTGGCTGGAGAGAGGGAGGAGGGGCCGAGGGAGTGGCTGGAGAGAGAGAGGAGGGGCTGGAGAGAGAGAGGAGGGGCCAAGGGAGGGGCTGGAGAGTGGAGGAGCTGAGGGAGTGACTGGAGAGAGGAGGGGCTGAGGGAGTGACTGGAGAGAGGAGGGGCTGAGGGAGTGACTGGAGAGAGGAGGGGCTGAGGGAGTGACTGGAGAGAGGAGGGGCTGAGGGGATGACTGGAGAAGGGAGGGGCTGAGGGAGTGACTGGAGAGGGGAGGGGCTGAGGGGATGACTGGAGAGAGGAGGTGTTGAGGGAGTGACTGGAGAGAGGAGGGGCTGAGGGAGTTAATTAGCTGTTTGAAAATAGTTGAGATGGCATGTCTATAATAGACCAATCAGTTCACATTGAAGCAATCCAAGGGAAGGTGAATGTCATCTTGTTCCATCTGATGGAGCTCCTTTGATCAAAGATTAGGACCCTTCTCTGAAACATGAGCAATCTGCAAGACCATTTCCCTCTACGGGGAATGTACTGTATGGACATGGCTGACCTTGAGAGAAGAGATGGTTTCCTATCCCTATTTACTTAAAGAGCTTTGGAGGAGGATGCAGTTTCATATGAGATTCTCTTCCTTTATGTTCTCAATTTTTCATGTAATAGATGTAGCTATGGTTACATAGTTGGTCGCTGCTTGGTCATTTGCTAAGATTGATGCATGGATATTTGAACTGACCATCAAATCAAATGGAAAGGAGGCACACCTGGTTCTCATCAAGTAGACTGTAGTTCACCTTTATATTACACTCTACAAGAGCTATGAGTGGATGGGGTAAATCCAGAGTGACATAAGATAATAATCACAGTTGACACCGTATGAAATAATTAAATGCATTTTTTTATTTAATTACTTAATGAGAAGTATTATCAGCAGTTTCATGAAATAAAATGGCACCTTTATCATGTATTCACTTAATGGCATGTATCAAAGGTCATTACTTAATGGCATGTATCAAAGGTCATTATTATATATGGTTGATAATTATTTTGAACATTAGCAAGATGTATTGAAAGCTTCAACCCTTAGGTCTTTGTCAGCAATAAATTATCAACCAACCAATGATTGCAACAAGTACTACAGATCCTTATCATTCATACGTACGTATATGATGTAACAGAACTTGTGACTCAATTGCAGACTGCCCATGCCGTGGCCATGACCTGTCTATTATGGCTAATCAGAAGTGTGCTATGCCAAATCAGCCAAGTGACCGACCGAAGTCTTATCTTCACTGTGAGACCAAAGTTCTATATAAGAAGTAGTGGACCAAAGTCCTATATAAGAAGTAGTGGACCAAAGTCCTATATAAGAAGTAGTGGACCAAAGTCCTATATAAGAAGTAGTGGACCAAAGTCCTATATAAGAAGTAGTGGACCAAAGTCCTATATAAGAAGTAGTGGACCAAAGTCCTATATAAGAAGCAGTGGACCAAAGTCCTATATAAGAAGTAGTGGACCAAAGTCCTATATAAGAAGTAGTGGACCAAAGTCTATATAAGAAGCAGTGGAAACCAACTACATAGTGAGTGCCTTCTGATCATTCTAGATGGAAAAATCATCAAAGAACCACTGACAGCTGTTTTGTACTCCTTAGGGCTTGTCAATGGTGCTCTGATGGTGAGTTTGGATGACCTTAAACTTATTAAGGATCAGTTCCTAGGCCAAGTTAAGACCTTTGTGACTTCGCCCGGTTGACGTACTACTATATAGTACAGTATGTGTAATTGTATTCGAAATGGAGGTGTTATACAGTATGTGGAGCTCCTAAGAATAGGAAAAGTGGCCAGCTGTTTGGCTTGATTCAATTGGTCATTTAAATTCAAGTGTTATTGGATAGACTGCCAGAGGTAGACACTCGCCATCTGTCTGATATACATTTCTGATTGTGACATCATTTTATTAATCTACCCTTGCTTTCACATAGATATTGTAATGCTGTGTACAGTCCTTTTGTCTCGTATTACCTGCGGTTGTAGTTCTATTAATATACGATAGATTTGATTTACTCGTCTGATTCTACTCCAATTTGACATAATTGCAAGCATTATTCTTTTCTGTAAATATCGCCAATGGAGCAGTCATCCACCATCTGTTGTTTATCCGTGCACCTGTTCATGAAATTTCTTGCGGTTCAATACACCTGTTCTGTATTTTCCTGCGGTTAGTCGTTTCTTCAGTCCATTGTCTGTTTGGTGATTCTAGAAGAATGTATCACTTAAAATAGAATATGTATTGGCTGACGTAAATGTGAAAGTCATACAAGTTACATCTAGCCTGGATGCAACACTTGTAGTGTATGTGTAAAGGACATATGTTCTTTGTACACCAGATGGAAAGTGCGTACTGTATGCATGGCATTCTTTAGTACCTCTGATGTATTTGACATAGGAATTTACATGCATTACTAATAATTAGATATTTATTTTATTGTAATTAACTTACTGAGCGTGGCATTGATAGGAACTAGTGCTTATCCAATTAAATGTCTCTCAATTTCCCAATTTCCACTATTTGATGGATATTTTGTGAAGACTCAGTTCTTTCTGAGATACCCAGAAGTTTTGCAATTCATGCTACATATTTCGCAAGTTGGCTAGCTACTTTGTACATGTGTTTTATGCACTATGTATTATATAGCCATATCGATTATTCTCTCAGTCCATCTCTCAGTCCCATCTACATAAGTCCGTGCTTGAATTAGCAGGTGTAGTATGGAAGAGTATTATTTCATAGCTCATCCATACATGCATATTTGAGGTGACCCTGATCTGTGATGTCGCATGCTTTAAGTGGACAAAGGTTGTTACAAATTACTAAACCATCATATCACAAGTGACTACCATTTGATTGACCCTCATGTGCCATTTAATAGACTCTGATTACCCAAAGCAAATCCAATATTTGATGTACTTCTTGGTGAATGTTAGTAGTGTAAATGGAATAGTGCAATCAAGTATTGGTTCAGTAATAATAATAAACTTAAACTTGTATCTCTGTTGCAGTCTCTATATCCCTCCAATGAAAGACTTAGATTAGATGATGGGGATTTCTTCTAACTGCACCAAACTTTTGAGATGGTTCATCTTTTAGTCTTTTGAGCGTCTAGAGATGCAGTTGGTTCTTTTAGGATTCGGATGTTTCAACCCTGGGGGTTCATCATTTGCTGAAGAAGACCCCAGGGTCAAAACGTCTGAATCCTAGAAGAACCAATTGTGTCTCTAGACGCTAAAAAGACTAAAAGATGAACCATCTCAAAGATAATATTTAGATAATGGAATAAAATTCCTAGCCAATTATCAAGATTCAGCTATTTCTGGTTAAAAGCTATTGCACATGATTTCATTTGCGTTGGATCCAATACAATTACTGATGATCACTAGTTGTCAATTTAATGGGACTTTGGTCCCCCACCATACATAAGATCTCAAGATTTTACTGTTAATTGAGTTTTAGGTCCAAAATACTTTTTAAATGTTAATATCCAATGGAATAGTGTGCCGACTGGAACAGTGATGAATTTAATTGAATGTTTGGAAGATCATGAGCTTGTAGCAAATGCTATTTCCTCACTAAATGATTTCTGCATTCTTTGCATGTTCTCAGCCCTCCTGATGGTACATACGTAGATTGATATAAATCAATCAGTTTTAGATCACATTTCACAATCCTTTAATCTAATTAAGCCATCTGTAACATTTTGATAGAAGAACTGTTTTTCTATAATGAAAAGCTTTGTTTATGCTGTGACCTCAATTGCGCAGGATTAGGGAATTGACAGCCCAACAGATTGGGTTCAGCGCACTGCTGCATTTGCAGTGACCTCAGTTTTAATCAGCACAAAGTGTTATTTTCAGATCGAAGTAGAGGAATCAAATGTTTTCATTCCAATAAACTCTAGCCTACATGACTGTAATAATTGTTACCACATTAGTATAAATATATATATATATATAGTGTATTTGGAGTTTCAAGTTACATATAATTCTGTACAACTTTTGACCAACTGAAAAAACTGCTCTAAATTGTTTTCCAAATATTTACAGAAGCAAGACAATTTTAAAAATGGGTTTGTGGTTGCCATAATTACATAAAGTTTTAACTACCAAGCTTAACTTCGATCATACTTCACCAATATCTAATGAATGTATTCTATCTTGCGGATGTCCATCTACAGTATGTGAGTACATAAAGTAATTATGGTCAAACATTGTGAAGAGAAAAACATAAAAAAAGCAATTGCTGGGAATTGAACCCAATCATGCTTACCATCAGTTCTCTGCCACTGAACTACGATTGCTACAGCAATGCTACTTCCTATATATACTAACAAATAGGTATTTTAGTCTTCAGTCCCACTATTTACTAAATTCTAATCATTGGAACAAGCTATCAGAGATCCTGCCCAGTGTTCTTTGGGAGGGGCATCTAAATGAAATCTCAAGATTCACAGGTAGCAATTGAAAGGTTACTAATTAATAAGTTGCCTACAGCTTAAATGTGCGTAATGGAAAAAAATGAATGGTGAAAGAGATCTCAGACATTTACCACTCCTATCCCTTTAATGTAATAAAATTGGCAGACATTTTTAATTGCAGACATGCTGAAAGCGTTCCTTGAACTTTCCCTAACCTTTGTAATGAATTGTTTATACAAGTTAATCACATGTGGTCTCATTACAGTTGTAAATAGGTTAATTCCATTTATTGTGATTGATACGAATTGATATGCCTGTGAAAGTTACCATAGTTACTGGAAAGTGTGATAGATAAATCGCCTTCTGTCAGCTGTCCTTTGATTAAGACTGCTAAACCAATTTTGATAAATAGGAATTCTAGTTAATTTTAGAGTATCAGAAGAAGATTGTTTTAAGGCATATTTGATGGTATAACTTCCCATTTTTGAGGTTTCTAATTGATAGCCTAAAGAAAGTGCTAGCTAACCACATCTTCAGGTACACCTTTTAATTTAGTGGCTTCTGACTGTAGGAGAGAAATGAATAGTAACTAATTTTCCCTTTCAAAGTCATAAGGCATCCATGTGTACGTACTTATGAATCCAAAGGGCCATTGTTGAAGAAATTGTGTATATAGACCCCTAGATTTAGCACAAGATCAAGAAAAGAAAAAGATTCCTAGGGTCACTGATGAAGGGTGGAATTCCCAGAAACCAGAAACAGGCTATCTGGCCCAGTGGAACAGAAGAAGAAAGAAAAGAAAAGACTCCTGTATCTTCATCCAAAGCTCTCTCCAAGTTTGGTTCCCTATGTCTTTTTTATAGAGTAGGCATAGCATATAGGAAAATGGTGTATTAGATTTTTCATGACGTTAAAGGGAGTTCAAATATTATTGCATGAGAAATTTTATAGTTTCTGTCAGGAGATAGAGTGAAGCTCTTTATAGGAACCTATAGAAATACTTGCTAGTTCCACTTTAATGACTGCTAAACATTATGGCCTGAAGAGTAATTGTATTAAAGGTTTAGTTTGAGGCTTCATAACATTTAATAAAATTTCAATTATCTTAATCACGATTTTTAATATTGGAGGCTGTACAGGACTATTGCCTAGCTACACACTTCTTATAAGGTCTTTGAGATCTGATAGTACAAACTTTTTAAATACCTATAAACATCATAGGTACCTAAGGTGTACTGGAGTGCTGTATGGGTACCTTACTGGAGTGCTGTATAGGTAAGATACTGCTATACCTTATAAGATGTCCTGGTACCACTTAGTTTATTTATTTTCAGTTTGAATGAGGGCATGCCACAACTGCTGCTCTCATGATTGATTGTTTGTGCAGTTTTGTGTGGTAGCACTTTTCAATTTAGGTCAGGCAAGCTCTTACAAGTGCTAATTGATATCTCACTGCATGTTTGCCGCACACTTAGTCAAACGACTTTCAGTCTGTGGGGAGATTTCAACATCACTTATTAACACCCTATGCTAATGTACTAAGGTGCTAATTGTATTACTCTGCCATTATAATAAAAGCACAACACTTGAGCACATGCACTGACCATGAGCCTCCTTCCTTTTCTTACCTTTCTTTAATCTCCACTCCTCCCTTTGCCCCTCCCCTTGCCACGCCCATTGCCCCTCCCCTTGCTCCTCCAACCACTACTCTTCTCTCCCAGTGTTTCTATCATCTGTCATATTCCCACTCTTCCGGAAAGAAAGGAATTTTGAAAAATGTTCTCTAAATACATTTATTTTGATACATATGGAAATACTATATTTATATATAAATATCAGGTATATACATTCATGATACAAATATATCCAATGTCATATATTCAATCATATAAATACATAATTCAATTCAATTCAGTACATTTGAGACATACACCACATGCCTCAGCTGTGACATTATGCAAATATTTACTCATGAATGACTTACGCTGTGATTATGTATCAGTTGGTATGTGTACAATTTCCGAGCAACTTATAATTATTATCGTGACACTTGACTGGCTTCTATTGCAACCATTGCTGTTCTTACTGAATTCCATGGATCATGCCGTTGACTGTGGTAGGTAATACCAGACTACCTTAGGCATTATGTTGTTGGCAAAACATTAATTCTTTCAATTTCCTTTTTAGGTTCACATATGTATGTACATGTGTGTGTTCATCATTAAAATAGTCAATCATTAAATTAAAAGTGGGTGGTCCAGGTGAATACAAATAATTATGAGTATGTATGTCTATAGCTATGTGTGGTACAAGTTCAAAGATTGCTAATATAGACAATTGTAGGTTTTTTAATCAATCAGAGAGAGATTGTCGATTGATCTCTTCCTCCCCCTGGCCTGCTTCTTCTCCATTCATAATTTTGTGCTTCAGCATACTATCTGTGTTCTCTAGCCATTTCTATCATATAATATGGATCTTTCCTATAGCTTGCACATTCTCTCATATTCACATTCCTTAATCTATCTGTCTATCCAGCCTGGTGACACCCCCATCCAAGGAAATCCTCATCACTGCTTCAATTACTTTCAGTCTCACAGTAGGTTCTTGTCTGGTATCCATGCAACAGGGTTGTCATGGTTACTGTATAATTGATTTACAACAGGACCTTACTGACTCCTCTCCTGCTACCCTTATCCACACCTCTTTCAGCCTTCTGTACTTACTATCTTTTCAATTTCTCTGTCTAGACTTTCATCAGTGTATATGTACACTGTCACACCCAACCCAAGAGGTAACTTCCGTAGCCTCCTCCATCTAGTGTTTACTCCATGCATCACATTGTTGCAGTCTTATGTATCTCATATTCAGTCATTAAATTCTTTTATATATAGCTTCCTCATCACATACGTAATTGCCTGTATATTTATTATTAACTAACTGAGGGGATACATTTTGATAAAGTAGTTATTTTACAGATTATATTGTTAATTTATAGTATTATCGGATGATTGTAAGAATATCGTCACTTTAATTCATGTTTGTTGTGAAGTGATTGGAAGATATGGATAAGAATACAAAGTTTTCTCCTTCTACTTCTCTTCTTCTCCACTGGGCCAGACAGCTGTTTCTGGGAATTCAACCCTTCATCAGTGACCCTGGGAATCTTTGTCTCCTTCTTGATCATTTGTGAGTCCTTAGTATATATATATACAGTATAATGGAGAGTTGAGTGTATTTACATTACATTTTAGTGTTTCTGAGAGAAGCCTTTCTTGTCAAATTGAAAGTCCACTTTCCCTCATTAATCAATTAGCTCTGTGCATGAGAAAGGCAACTTTATACATTTGTTGTATTATTGTGTTAATAGTCGTCAGCAATGACCCCACTTGCCAATCAGTCTAAACCCTGTTTCAGAATTGAGGTCAACAAGTTCGATAGCAAAACACACAGTCGCACTCATGGTTACCTTAAATGGCAAAATAACTGTTGGTTTAGTTGATTCCATTTAATTAAATTTTTAAGTGATTTGTAACTGTTTAGGATTTGGTGCTTTTCAAAGTTAATCTGATTCATGTGAGAATTGAAAAAGACATGACTAACCTGTCAGGATGACCTTTGGCACCTCTTGATCTCTGATTTACTGCTAATTTATCATTTTCTTATTGTATAGACGCGTATATATGTGTGTGTGTTTGTGTGTTGAGAAGAATGTTGTAGCATGTTTCGTGGAAGAAGTACCACACCGGAGGAATCAATCAATCACTAATTATGCATTTCCATGCAATAGGGGTACCGCTTATAGCTGTACTCACACACACCAACAAACATAAAATACAGTTTGATATTTATATTGGAATGTATGTATGTATATGTATATTAATTGGACTATGTATGTCTATTGAAGTATTCTTTGGAATGTTAATTATTTCACCTGTAAACATTGTCTCTAGGACTGGAAATCTTTGAAATATTTTAGATTTTTAAATCCATAACTGGTCTTAATCTCGCTCTGAACTATTTTGTTTTGTTTTCAATATTTAGTCTTTAACAGTTAGTTAAGATTTCTCCACCAATTACTATACTATTATGTATGTAATTTTAATAATTAATGATTTATTTACTATTTGTACTGGCTCTATATGTAAATTCAGTCTAATAGGGTAGTTGACAACTACATTTTATTTTTATTATATATATTTATAAATTCACTGTATTTATAGAAATCTCTTGATAATTAAGCGAACATCTTCATTTTCAGTCTCTGCTCTTTAAAAAGACGGACACATAATAGTTCAAAGGAACCTTTTCCTAGGGATTTGAACATTCACCAGATGTGACTTCTCATAATTTCTATAATTGAGTACAAAATTAATGTAGACTGACACTTTTTTAATTTTTAATTAAATCTTCTTTTGTGTTTTTAGTTGACCGGGAGACATAGAGTAAGAGATGTCTCGTGCAAGCTATGCGGTGATCGACTTGGATGGATATATGTAAGTGCTAAGCATGTGATAACTTGTTCAATCTTATTCAATTCCTGATCCTTTTTTATACAGCTCTCTCTTGAGAGTAAATACTTGTGGTTTCATAATCATTTTCATAAGTGTATGTCTAAAGCAATATGGAGTTTCAGTGATAATGAATGCTGTCCCAATTACTAGCATGGAACAGTAATCTAGTTCAATTTCATTAAGGTTTGTTTTTCATGTTTGTTTTATAGGAATATGCTGTTGAAGAATCACAGAAATATAAGGTACACACCCACATTGGAACACACCCACATTGGAACACACCCAGATTGGCACACACCCACATTGGCACACACCCACATTGGCACACACCCACATTGGCACACACCCACATTGGCACACACCCACATTGGCACACACCCACATTGGAACACACCCAGATTGGCACACACCCACATTGGAACACACCCACATTGGAACACACCCACATTGGCACACACCCAGATTGGCACACACCCAGATTGGAACACACCCAGATTGGCACACACCCACATTGGCACACACCCACATTGGAACACACCCACATTGGCACGCACCCACATTGGCACACACCCACATTGGAACACACCCACATTAGAACACACCCACATTGGAACACACACCCACAATGGAACACATTCATATTTTGCATGGATAATGCTTTTATGTATACATTTGTGTTAGCAAGCATGCAGTAAGTGCAAGTTCTTACTTGTAGAGATGGAAAAGAGATATACTAGTTACATGTCACAAGAAGTACTCTGGCTCCACCCACCTCTCCTGAAAATAGGAATGCAGTCACCTCCCTAATAAGGCTGACCCCAAACTGACCACATGAGGCAGGATTCACTGTATATATATACAGCGAATCCTGCCTAAGGTGGTCATCCTATGGGAATTAGACATATATGTCTATAATACGTATATTATAATTCCCATAGGATGACCTTAGATGGTGTATTATATAGTTAGATATGTTGTGGTACGACCCTTGGCACTTGTGGTTGATGTGGAATATCATTTTACTTCAAATACACATGTATTTACACACATAATGCTAACTTGTAGATAATTATATTCATTATATGCGATGGTTTTGCATATAGATATTGTAGCAATTTATGTCCTTACAATAATTGGTTGTTTAATGAAGTTGCGGTAGTCTCCAGCAAAGAAGTAGGTTAAACTTACATAATCTAATAATCCTCTCCAGTCTCTATCTATTGTGATGGAATCAGGATCTTAAAAGTCAAAGAATGCCGAATTCACTTACTAACGACCTTTATCCGCCAAATATGATTTATGTTGCCACTGTCGTCATGGCAGTAGACCAGATGCATTATTAATATTGTATTTGATGAACCCTGTCTCCATGGTTACTTTAACTGCATGTGAGTGTCTACAAAGAACTATAGGATATACGTAGATTGTTTCTTGGATGTAACAGCTTTACTGTATACGAAAAATCTAATACACCATTTTCCTACATGCTATGCCTACTCTGTAAAAAAACCTATAGTGAACTAAAATGCATGCATACTATATATTATAGTATACTGTATATATTATTTGGTATACTGTAGAACCATGAGTGTGGTTGGGACATTCCATTAAACTGTTTTTAGTGTGACACTAATCAATTTACAAATCCAAACATGTCCACAGCTAACCAGTGGTCAATGCAGTACCCTGCTGAGGTAACATCTGATCCTTTACTAAGACACAATTACATTATTTCAATTATAGATCTGCAACCACCTCACAACATCCATACTTAACCTATGAATAATCTAAAACACAATTTCCTGGATATACAGTATGTATGATAACATACATACTAGACCAAGAAAATATTTGAGTAAAGTTGACTAAAACGTTATTTTTCTAAACTCAAGGCTTGCATGCCTAATTCTTCCTGGTCCTTTGACACTCCAAGTAAGGTCATACAGGGCATGTGAATACAACACCTCTTTCTATTGGTAAAACCCTTTGTAATTAAATTGCATGTTTTGATAGCTCTTCATGTCCTTATTTGCCTACTATTTTCATTTGCCAATTGTTATTTGGTCCAGAGGAGAGATCGGACATTTTCAATGAGTTTGCTTGTGTGGATTCTGTTTGTAGTTTGGCTTTGAAGTCTAATTAGAGATGATTGTAGGGTTTTACTCTTTGCATGAATATACCATGTGATTGGAGAGCTTCCTCTTAAAGGAATGTTTGTTATACGAAAAATGAGACACTTTATTATTATTCTTAACAAACATCTCAAGCAATGCTTCTGGTCTCTACAGCTGTTGAGTGCTACAATGGGATCTGTATGAAGCACAATCACTTGCTTTAAGTGGCCATTTTTTAGTCAAATCCCAAAATGTGAACTACACATGTTATTTTTGTATACGTACTTTAAAACCTGATTTTCTGGTCATCTGTCTATTACAGCCAGATAGAAATTATATCCCATAGGTGACTGGATTAAGCAGGTATACATGTATATAAGATTATAGACTTCAGATATTCTCTAGCTAGACCAGACAGATTCTCGGAAATTTACTTTTCCTTATGTCATGCAATTAGGATTCTTCAGAAAATTCATTGCCCCTTCCTATTCCTAGAATTGACAGACATTCCTAGAAATTGTTTTTTTTCTGTTTTATCTTAGATAACAGAAACATGAAAGAAGCTCTCTGCATTCTTTGTTTATCTTCTGTTACCCACTTGGCTCATTAAGGGAATGTTAAATTACTTTATAGGTTCTATTATCAGCCTAATGCCTATACCATGCCTCAACAGTATTCTGGTTTTTTTTGTTATATACTGGCCATTTTCTGTGTTTTTAGGAGGGTAAAGTTATCCTCGAAGAGGCCTTGATTGAAGAAGTGGATGGATTTGAAGAAAGGGATGGTATATCATAACATCAGATAGCTATTAAAAGTAGTTTTCAAGCCATTTTACCCACAAACTTGAATCAAATTAGCATTTCCTACAAGTAACTAATTTAATACTGATTTTTATGTAGCATGCCAAAGGTTGTCATAATATCAATTATGTTATATATGTAAAAATCATTTCTGATTGAAACATTTCACAACAAATTTACACAAATATCCAGTTTCACATACAGAATTGATGGATAAGGCAACAAACACACAAGTTTACTGTTAACAATCCATTGATAAATAAAAAATAAAAATTAAGAAAACACAGTCAATACAATTCTCAAGAGCTATGAGGACCCCAGTATATTATACTTGTATAAATTCAGTTACTGTTCATCCATATGGGTACTAGGGCAGGACTATGATGTTCGGATGTACTGCACTAATTGAGGCTGTGGAATGTAGTTAATTGGTTTGTGTGGCATAACAGCCAGTCTTGTACAAAGGTTTACACCACCTCTGCTAAAAGGTGTGGTAGACAGCGAAGTTGATGGCATAAATGGATACATTATTACGGGTACTTGCAGTTGCTGAGTAACTGGGGTGGACATCGGACGGAAGTACATTGCTGGATGAGAAAGGACAGATATATTAAATATTTATAACACACAAGTTGAAGGGTTGTTTTAAACTTACTAGGTTGTACTACCGGCTTTGGCGAGAACTGGAATTGAGAGCTTGATGAAAGAGAAGAGATTCCAGACTCTGAATGGCTTAAGTTTGAAATGGATGATGTATTGGACATGCAGCCCGGCGAATCCATCCCCTCGTCTTCATCTTCGCTAACAGAGCAGTTTGTAGAGGGATTAGTTAGCGTTGTTGTGGATGGCGTGCAGTAGCCGCGATCCTCTTCATCAAGGACAATAACAGATCTAGATGATGGGATGTGGTCTCCAGTTAATTCCGTCAGCTTGCTTTCCAGTGCATTTTTCTTTTCTTTCAAATCACTCAGCACCTCTTGCTGTATCGTCTTCCTCTCCTTTAGAACCTAAGAATTGATTACAAATATTCAATAATTGCTACATCTCCCCTTAGCAATTGCATGGTGAAGAAATATCTACAAGGCGAGTGATCTCAAATAGCATTATACATGAGGCTCACTTTGACTTCCTTAAGAGCTCCTTCTAAGACTGTTTGCAAGGAAAGCCGTTGAGGGGACTTAGACAGAGCTTTCTTCAAACCATTAATTGCAGCTTTCATTGTTCGTCGCCTGCATGCAAACAAATAGAAAGCCCGTTAAAGTTATTGCTCCAAATTAAATAAAATGGATAAATTACATTAAAATACACACCTATAATTTGTGCGTTGCTCACCTAATTTTTTCCATAATGCAATGATAAATTGGATCTCTCTCTTTCTTTCCAGATTCGGTCACTGTCAAACTTGGAGGTCGAGAGCGATAAAGAGCTTCAATTTCTTCTTCAATCACCAGCCGATCCTTGTCGAGCATGTTACCTTTCTTTGCGTTAACGGGCCGGTATAAAGGCTGTCATTAAAATGAAAAATAGATTAAAAATTTGATTGCTGTAGCTGCAAATGTTGTTTCTTTATATTCTATGAGCTCCGTACGTGCTATAGTATAGAAGCGGCTTCCCATTTACCTGGTGAAAATTCCAGCTTGCAAGAGGAGGAGACACCTTCATTTTGTCAGAGCGTGCGTGAACCTCGAATTCTGCAAGTTAGGATTTGGAGAACACATTCTGGTTTATTGCAACTTTAGTCTTTTTATATAACCGTGATGACGTCAATAGACGGCGTTGATTAGTTCCAATGACGTCAAACATACCTTTGTAACCGTATTATTTGTTTATCGTTAGCATGTGTTATAAAATTATAATACCCGTCTCGCTACACAGCCGTAATGATATAATCTAATAAGCATTCGCATGTGGCTTTCGATGGTATTGCCACATTATATACTCAGTTTTGTCGCGTGAATTTGTTATCTATATCATTTTAAGGCCTTGTATATCTATGTCGGCTTTAAAATCCACTTGGTGATGCCACTCGGATGCTCTCCCGTCAAATTTCAGAGGTAGTATGTCGACGAGAAACTATATATCCCTAAAGTTTAATCAAATAGAATTAAGATTTGGATATTATTTGAATATATCGGTGTTTGATCATGAATTAGCCCACCGTTTAAGTCGAATTATAATAATCATTTAATTCTATATATATATACAATGTAGACGCTAACATTGTATATAAGTAAAACATGCAGTAATTTGGTTAATACTTTCACAGACTTATGTTATGAATAATTATATAGTATACGTAGTGAAAGTTTAAATTTGTACATGAGCAAAAACAGAAGACAGAAATGTTGAAGTTTGTATATTCTAAAGGTTTGTTTACATAAGCTAAAATTGAATTTCTCAGCTGACGTCACAGGACTATAATGAAAGTACACAGTATATACATTATACCTCCACAAGTATTTATCACCTGAGTTACGTATATATACATATCCATTAGGAAGTGTAAGAAACATGAGTGTACTCAGATCCATTACGCCCATAAAATTAAGTGTCAGCAAATATATACATTACATTGATACATATAATGCACACATATATATTTATATCAGTTAATTTAGTCCTTATATAATTAGTATATATACTAGAACTGCCATCTTCAAGTCTCAGGATGACCCCAAACTAATACTTCAGTCCCACTACCTGCTCGAGGGGACACTACGTTGAAGATACCTCGTCCAACGCTAGAAAAGTCAACATGACCAATTCCAACTGACAGGACCAACTCTCGAAAGTGCTTAATGTTACCTCTTCTAGTATTAGTTGGGTCTTTTGGCTTTATCTCCTCCGATGCAGGCAAGGAAATGTGAAGAAGTGACCTTACTGCAGCAGCATGTCCATTAAGGGAGACTCCACTGCATGACGCTTCTATGCTTCCTACCAACACTGATTCTGGTTTGGCTACGTCCAAGTTAGAACTCCTTGATAACTCTTCTTCTTGCAGTTCTGCCATAGAGCAAGCCCTTTGTCTTTTTGACTGCAAAATTTCCCTCAACTTTTCAACTGAGAAGCAGACAATTTTGCCATCTTTTGTTCCAACAAAAATGCAATTTTCATCAGCACATAAAGATGATACGACTACCACATCTCTCAGTTTTACCGTGTTACTTTCTGTTATATAATAAAGTGAGGGAAATGGATTGAAAGCACTCAAGTTTGAAATACTACATAAGTAAATTTTGAATACAGTATGCAAATGAAATGATATTATTGGCAGATGTAAATGTACTTTGTTAGGTTAAAACAACTTGCACTTTGTATACTTATATTCTTAGACTACTAATTTATATAAAAAAGAAACACTTTTAGTGGGTTATATTTGAAGTGATGTCACTTGTTGTCTACTAATATATCAATGGCTACTTAAGCTTGTTATTGTATTTGTAATAGGTTTAGCAGAATCTGTGGACAGCAATTCTACACCAACACAGTCAACTGGCAGGAAAGGTTTAGTTGGAACTAATACCTGATTTCATTATCAATTGTACTTTCATTCATATGGTCAATACACCTATATTAAGTTTACTCAGTCGATAATTTAAGATTTCCTGTCTTTCCTGTTACATAGGTTTGGCTGAAATGTCTTAATATCATACAAATGCTTGCATACTTCACAAAGGTTACAATTAGATACACATGACATGGCCTAGGATTTCTCTTTGCATATATAGGATTCTTTGGCAATTGTATGTGTAACAACTTTGTAATGACCCATTAAATCAGTTTTAACACAGTTCCAATTTCAATCATCAAAATACATACATCTGATTTTGATAAATTCGTCAAAAGTTAATGAGAGTACAACACCATTATCCTGTAGACACATGGTTTATATCAATATCAGGTTAAGGAAATATATATACAAATAGAATAGACTGTATAATGTCACACATAGACTATTATGTTTATATAGTAGCAATGGAGTTCTAACTGTACTGTATAATTCAGATGAAACTGTTAGGTGTACGTACGTATGTATATTAAGTCATTTTGGCATTTGCATACAAAGAGATAATTACCATAAATGCTGCAAAGATCTGTGACATCTATATTTCCAATGACCTGCTTTGTTGAGGAATCACAAAGAATGAGTTTGGAGCTACGATACTGTGAAATAACGACAGTGTCCTTCACAAAGACCATTTCATTTATCAGAAACTTGCCCACTGCCATATCATCATCATGCACTTCAATATCATCCTGCAGAGGCTGACAGGATGGCAACATTTATGTTATTATACTGGCTAATAAACTAATAATAGCCAGATATACAGTAAAACCCATGGGTCGAAACATCTTAAATTAATCTTTGTTTGAAGAAGTGTTGCTGATTGCTCAAATAATTTCTCTATCATAATGATCGCAACAAGTACCCCTTATCACTTCACAGTAAAACCTGGTCATGGTCAGCTCTTAAAGTAATGGGAAAACCACTTAATTATGGGTTGTATACATAAGGCTTTCTAAAGCAGCCACCTCTCTAATAAGGCCAAGTCCAGCGGCCCCAGGCCAACCACATTAGACAGGTTTCACTGTATATGACTTAATCAGAGGTAAGCCAGAATATTCATGTAATGAAGAGGTTATATTGAATGTACTACTACAAAGATAACACACACACACACACACACTCACTATCACAGAGTTAATGGAAGCCTGTACTAGAGTAACTGTGTTCCCATTTCCAATCCAAATGTAGTCTCCAACACGAATTATAGCTCGGACATCTTTGTTAATCCCAGACTTGCTAAGGGTGATGTATTCAGGATTTTCAATGTCCCAAGAGCCATCTACAGAAGGCTTGAAAGTACACTATGGCAGGCATACATACATACATACTACATACATACATACTACATACATACATACTACATATGTACATACATAAGAGTCACAAAAGAAGACCCCCAGGGTCCAAACGTCTGACTAAAGTTTAACAAAAAACTGCATCTCTAGATGCTAAAAGTCAAAGGATGGACCATCCAAAAGATAGGTTTGACGCAGTTAGAAGGAATCCTTACATACATACATACATACATACATACATACATACACTTAAACACTTAAACACAGAGACACAGACACACACACACCCACACACAGACACACAGACACACACAGACACACAGACAGTCTCACACCTTCATTTTTACTGAAGACAGTCACGGTAGCATTCTTTTGACCAACAAAGACCTTGTTGCTAGGGACATCTTCACTGTATGATAAAGAGGTGTTAAATAAATTTTCTTTATTACCTGTGTATATGTAATAACAGACAATTAGAGAAAATCAGACAGTATTCTGTAAAAGCTGTGGTGTTGTGCAACATTTTCCAAAGTAGGTCCTTGATTTCTTAGAAATTGTAGATTGTATATAGGAAGGTTATGGCAATCTGACACCATCACCTTGGTATTAGGGTCTGGAATCACATCAAAAGCCCAAAGCTGGTCAGTGCAGGTACACTGTATAGACAGGTGAATATATAAATGTGCTATTTGATGTCATCACACAACTGCGCCAAAAACCTTTAACTTCAGGAAAGAATTTTGAGAAGGATGGGGCATGTGATACTTCCTATGGCTTCACTTGACTATTCCATGGTCATATTCCTGGAATAGGAAGCCACAAAAGACTAGGCATGACCCTTAAAAGTCTAACTGTATTTCCCTGTAGCAGCTAACAAAGCGATTTCTTGGAATTACAAATTGCTTTTTAGTGAATCAAAGAAAGTGCCAATAATGATAAGTAGACAGAAGTGTTTGCATGTTACATCCCATAATCGCCACCTACAAGCCATATGGGCTTAAACACTTGCACAAATGGAGATTGAAAGTAGACCTCTTGCTTATTTATTTCAAGTTTGAATTCAGTGGACCAAAATATCTTGTTGACATTGATATCCTTATAATCAGCAATTTCAAGATTATCGCAAGGTTTTTCTTTCATTGAAAAACTAGCCAGTACAACATAATAAACAGTATTTCCCCAGCTTACAGCTTGACCATGCATGAAATAGTATGCGATTCATAACATCTCAAATTGTATACATTATTATATAAAAGAAACACAAATATTCAAACATATAAACTTACAATATGCAAAAGGCTCCTAATTGATTGGCCAGCTGTAAGCTATTACGCGGCTTGAAGGGAAGTGGCCCTACCTCGTGAAATTGTATCCTGCGTACATATGAGAAATGGCCAATTAAATCAGTCTTCATTACAAAACAGTAGCTATGGTATCAATCACTGTACACAACTGTAGCCATGGTATCAATCACTGTACACAACTGTAGCCATGGTATCAATCACTGTACACAACTGTAGTCATGGTATCAATGACTGTACACAACTGTAGCCATGGTATCAATCACTGTACACAACTTTAGCCATGGTATCAATGACTGTACACAACTTTAGCCATGGTATCAATCACTGTACACACAATCACAGTACACAACTGTAGCCATGGTATCAATCACTGTACACACAATCACAGTACACAACTGTAGCCATGGTATCAATCACTGTACACAACTGTAGTCATGGTATCAATGACTGTACACAACTGTAGCCATGGTATCAATCACTGTACACAACTTTAGCCATGGTATCAATCACTGTACACACAATCACAGTACACAACTGTAGCCATGGTATCAATCACTGTACACACAATCACAGTACACAACTGTAGCCATGGTATCAATCACAGTACACAACTGTAGCCATGGTATCAATCACAGTACACAACTGTAGCCATGGTATCAATCACTGTACACACAATCACAGTACACAACTGTAGCCATGGTATCAATCACTGTACACACAATCACAGTACACAACTGTAGCCATGGTATCAATCACAGTACACAACTGTAGCCATGGTATCAATCACAGTATAGGTCTAGATAAACATAACTAGTTTTCCATTAGTTTTTGTATAGTATACTGTGCATATGTAGCTTTACAAATAGTTACACCCACCATGCAAGTGTATGCATGTACTAATATTTCAAAGAGTATGAACATTTAAAATATTTGTAGATAAACTAAACCCACACTCCATGTGACGATAAAAGCCACATTGTTAACGGTTCTTCCTCTGCATTTCCTACTGCATCAAAAGATTTCTTATCTTCTTCACTGGTTTTGGAACTTAGAGGAATCCTTCCACGGATGGTTCTCATAGACTGCACGTGACTCAGGTCAATTTTGAAGCAATGTAGGATGTGCTATAGAGAAAATCATGCAGCCTTACTAAGCACTCTATCTGACACAAGCAGTAGGAGGAGAACATACTTAGCCACTGAGGGAGACTTAAAGAGGACAATTAATTGATATATTGTTAGTCTTTAGTTAATGAATATGGCTTGTAGAGGGATGGAATTCCTAGAAACAGTTGTCTGTCTCGGTGAGAAAGGAAGAAAAGCCAGACTGCACATTCATCCAAAGTTTTAAAGCGTTTGCTACTACAAAATCATAACTCTAGGAAAAGAGTGTTTTAATGTAATTTCTCACATGTTTCCTAGAGCCTCCTATTCATGATAATCATGGGCTCAGGAAAATGTTTTTTTGCCTAATTGTGCTGAAGCAGCTGTTTCCATAGCAACTATCTACCAAAATGAAATGATGGCAGCTGCAAAGATTTTGCGACTATTTTTGGGCCAGTTTCTGAAACCACAAAAATGAGTGGATTACAAAATTGTATATAATAGTAGCAATCCTACTTCAATAAGGGTATTATTTCATGGAAAACATAATAAGAGTGCTACAAACTGAAACTTAAATTGAAGATACTGAAGTGATACTTTGCACTCTCAATTTTGCCCTTTACATGCTTGAGCTGGTATAACATCTTTCAAGGGGAATTATATTTCTAAATATATCCTCTAGAAGGAGGTCTGATGTGCATGAATGGTAAAGGGGTGGGCTGTCAAATGAGGCAAGGGTGGGACAATATACTGATTAAAACTGAACAGGCTAGTGTACTGCCCTAATTCAATCAATCAAATTATCTCATATATGTGTATCAGTAAAATGAATTAATTGTACAATCTCCCAGTTGGTTCATCTTTCACAGGTAGTTTTTAGGGAGGTAGTCGGACATGTCAGCCCTGAAGGTGTTCTTCAGTAACTTTTGAAAAGATGAAGGATGAATCAGCTGAAAGGTAAGTTTAACACAGTTGGAAAAAATCCCTATCATTTAAATTGTACAATATTTAATGATAATTTATCTGCCTACCTGAGTTGCTCGTGCAAAAACAGCTACGACTTCAATGTATGTCTCAGCACGAGCTGTTGAAGCTATCCATATCTCAACTAAGGTTTGATGGGCATGCTGACGATGTGGATCAGGAATCCCACCATGTGTCCAAGCTCCTATCTTAGCAACTGGGCTCTTCTTATGCCTCATTGGCTTCTGCTGAGGTGCAGTTTTCAGCCGATTAATGGTTGCTATGGCAGCGCAATCTACCTATATATGATATTGATAATTTATGTAATGTAGTGTATTCACACAGAAACGCAATTAATAGGGATGTGAAGGGATTGTGAAAAACAGCAGAGTTAAATAAGGTTTCAGCATGGAGTCACAAATGACATCAAATTAATACTTTAAAGGATTATTTGAGTTCTTTGTCTGAATTATGAAAACAATTTCTTTTATTTCCAAAACAAAGTACATCCAAAAGCCATAATTAACTGAAAGCAAAAGTAACTGCAGATTTCCATGGAAACAGCTAACTAATAATTTAACTTTAATCAGGATGAATAAAAAAGTAATTTATACTCTTACCCTTTCCACTTCAAAAACTTTTGATCCAATTTTTCCAACTGGATTGGGCATCAGTCCAAGCATGCACTTGGCACTCGGACCCAGAAGCCATCCAGTGATAGAAATGAAGTTTTCGGCTCTTAAGCCTAATTCAATCAAACAATTTAAAAAATTGACATGTAAATAACTTTCAAATATTGTATGAGATAACTCGTACGTATATACGTACATAAAATTCCCAGAAATATCTGTCTGGCCCAAGGTATAGGTCAAGGCTTTTATATAATGTAAAATTGGTTAAGTAGATTATTCAAATGGAACTATAGAGCATTAACTATATTAGATCATACATATCATGACTTCATGCTCTCTGGTAGACCTAAAATTGTAAAGAATTTCTTGTTTTACCAGCCAGCGCAAGCAATTTCACTAACCCTTCCAAGCACCTTATACAATATATAAAAATTATTAGCAGATTTTAATTGTAACTGTATATAGCAATGGTGAGTGGGTACTGTGTGCAAATTTATACTTACTCGGTTTCTTAGCTAATATTTTCTCCAGATCACTGGAACTACAAAAATGTGCAAGGAGCACTGGGTACATAAAACAATCAACCAATTCCTGTGTAGCTTTAGAATGCAATACCTAAATGTGTTCGCTGTCCTTTGTCGTTGCATTGGAGACGAAGAACCTTTTTTTGGGGAATGGGTAAACAACCGGGACCAGCTAAATACACAAAGCAGTTGCCATGACAACTATTTGGTGCCTAAAATTAAGTAATGCTTACAAACTTGTCCTCCTAGGTTGAGTTGCTGCTTGGACTTTTGGTACTTGCCCTTTCAAGCTGCATGGATGAATATGGATAATTGCAGAGATGTCAAAAAAGTATTCTTGTACTAGATATATGTTGTATGCACCTTGCAACCTCTTCTTCGAGATCAAAGCAACGAGATTTGTAGTCCATTAATTCCCTCAGTTTAGAGAAGAGCTCCTCTTGTGTGCAGTATGACAGCTCAGGCTAATGATATGTATACATGAGTAATCACAGTGGTATCAAACTGCAATCCAAACATCATGAAGAGGGAAAATATGAAAGAAGTAGTTGCTGGGAATTGAATCCAGAACGGCTGGTTATGACCACCAGTGCTCTGCCACTGAGTTACAATAGCCAGCGATGCTCCATTCATATTTCCCTCTTATGGTAACTGTATAGTTAATCTATATCCACACTAATCTAGATCTGTGGTGATTCAGTTATCAGAATAAGCTGATGGCAATATACGTCACATGCATTGTTGCTTACGTAAGTAGTTAAGAAACTTGTATTGGATTATAGAGCCTGCATGTGATTAGCTACTGATTCATGTGTATATACCTGTTGAGTGATGTCATCCTGAGCAGCAACCTGTAGACTTGAGTCTTTAGCCCTAAAATTATAGGAAAACCACAAGCATAAACACTTCAGTGCTTCTATTTTGAAAGAGCTGGCGGCATTCCCAGTTTAGGGTGCTTCTATTGTCCCAGTTATGCAAAGTGTGCACATTCAATATTTATATACATATGCATATATATATGTGATAGAAATACATAAATACCAACCTAAATAACTCCTCTTTCAACCTATCTTCCTTCTCCAATAGCAGAGTGTTTTCTTCTTCCAGACATTTAATTTTCCTATGCAATAATAAAGCTTTAGTATTGACCTATATATCACAACCAATTATACACTTTCAAAAAGCTCAATATATAAATCTTACTTTTGTAAAGCAGAATTATCTTCTTCAAATTGCTGCTTTTCTTTCTCATATTTCCGACTAAAAATTAGTATTACGAAAGCTGCTACGTATACATTAGGCATAGCATTCATATAATATAAAATGTATGCTGGTGTAACCAGATGACACCTATGTATACGTATTTTATTTAAAAATGTTAAGAATTGCATAGTTCAGAACTTGCTTGAGTTCTTGAATATCCTCCAAATCTTTCAAATGTCTTGACATCTCTAGTGGAGCAAATTAAGTTAAGACTTAAATTGAAACAATATATATTCTTGTAATGTGGATAATTACTGAAAATCTATAATACCAAACTAGCTTAATGACAGAAGTCTTATCTAAAGTCCTATTGTCTACCAGTGCTCATCTTTGGCGGTGAGTTTAGATGACTGCCTTCCAAATAGGACTTCACTCACTTGGCTGGTATGACATAATAAACTTCCCCATTACAATATATATTTTGCACAGCTGGTGTGCAATAACTCTCAAATCTCCTATATCTTTGTATATACACATATACGAATGTTCAAACAAGCAACTGACTAGAAGTATATATACATATGTGCTGCATATATGCACTTTAGGACTACCTGTGTTTGCTAGATAACTTGGGTCAACTTCAAGGAGCTCTGCAGCAAGAGACTCTCCTTCCAGTTTTGCCGGTTTCTCTGTAACAACGAGAAGTCCTTCAGAAAGACTTACTTCAACACTTTCTTCCAGAGTCAAACTTTCACTCAGATCGCTTGAGGCATCATCGCTTAGTTGCTCATCATGTGTTTCACCTTTAGACTGTCTTCTTCTTCTGGAAGGTTTTGGAGGATGTTTGGCTTCCGTCAGAGTCGCAGTCCCCAAGCCAGTCTCCTTCTCTTCTCTTTCCTCAGGGATTGTGTGTTTGATCTCAGCTACAAAGAGATGCACGCTTGAAGTACAGTGCAAAGTGTCCTAATTATATTAATAAGTTAATTTAAAATGGAGTTGATATAATTTGAAGTCAGATTTTTTTGTACAGTTGAGTGAACTTCATAAGTCTTAGAAATTGGAACAACTCCTAAAACGTTTACATGAAGTTTAGTGAACTCAGCCATTTAGTATGCAATGAGTAAGGCTATAGCTAAGGTCAGGTGAAGTGTTTTAAAACTACTTCTTGTTCTAAGTCACCTAGACTGTTAGAAGTGCATATAATTTTCCATTTTTGAACAATATCGAACACTTTGAAGTGAATTACTTCACTGGTAGGTATGTTCCACAAATTCTAAGGTAACATTAATTTAAGAAATCTGTCAAATTAAGCAGTAGGAAACTGGAACCATAAAACTCATTCTTCAGGAAGCCACAAGATTTTTCCATTATTCAGGTGGTGAGGGTGAGTGGGTGGAAAACTTTAAATATGAAAAAATTGGCTTTTGTTGTGCAGATAGTGTATGTATACATTCATATGACGCATACAGGAAAATCTCTGTACCTAAATAATGAAATCAGGTGATTTTTCTAAGTACCCTAATGAATTTTATAAATCCCATTAAGGCTGAGGATGGTATATTCTCAATATAAAGATCTCTCTCAGTCTCAAATTTTACCTATACATGTCTTATTAATCAAAGGGATACAAAACGTGTGCTGGCTGGGAAATTTGAAAAAAGAAGAAAAACTTGATACATTTAAACAAAATACATTTCAAAACACAACCAAAGACATATGATTCAGAGACATATGAGAACTATATAGAATTAGATTTGCCCTACCTCTCCTTATGTAACCTACATTGTCACGGCCCTAGCACTAATCATGCGTGTTGGTTAAAAATTATAGAGATATAAGTACGTAGATTTACAATACCTCTCCCTCCTTTTCCTACATATATTACTATTCCTGGAATTAGTATTTCCTAAGGAAGGTATTACTAATCTGGTTAAAATGTAAATGCACAGAATAAGGAAACACTACTTGTAGTCTGATTAAGAGATGTTACACATTGCTTATTCAGACATTCAAGAAGTCTGAATTCATCGCAGCAAAATGATCAAATTATAGCAATTTTAATGCTGTTGCTGTTATTAATTATGCATGCTTCATAGATTTAAACTTCCTAGGTGTTAATAACCATATATAACAGAATTATATATCATTATAAAATCATACTTACTAGACTCCATTTCTGATTGCAGACTAGGAATCTGTTTCTTCTCCGGAGGGAGAAAGAGCTGAAAGGATAATGGGTGTTCTCCAAGAGGTGTTGTAGGAACAGGAGATGTGGGTGTTGTTTCCATGACAACATCATTTGCAGTCTTGAATCCTGTTGGCTTGACACTTAGACGTTGATGGCCTCTTTTAAGAGTTTGAACAGTTGCTGATTGTCCAAGATTTTCATATTTATCTTGATATCGTTCAATTATCTATCAATTATACATAGGAATAATAGAAAATAAAAATGCTACCCCATCCCTCCCTTCCATAGACACTACCTCACTCCCTCCCTTCCATAGACACTACCTCACCCCCTCACTCCCATAGACACTACCCCGTCCCTCCCTCCCATAGACACTACCTCACCCCCTCCCTCCCATAGACACTACCCCGTCCCTCCCTCCCATAGACACTACCTCACCCCCTCCCTCCCATAGACACTACCTCACTCCCTCCCTCCCATAGACTCTACCTCACCCCCTCCCTCCCATAGACACTACCCCGTCCCTCCCTCCCATAGACACTACCTCACCCCCTCCCTCCCATAGACACTACCTCACCCCCTCCCTCCCATAGACACTACCTCACCCCCTCCCTCCCATAGACACTACCTCACCCCCTCCCTCCCATAGACACTACCTCACCCCCTCCCTCCCATAGACACTACCCCGTCCCTCCCTCCCATAGACACTACCTCACCCCCTCCCTCCCATAGACACTACCCCGTCCCTCCCTCCCATAGACACTACCCCGTCCCTCCCTCCCATAGACACTACCCCGTCCCTCCCTCCCATAGACACTACCCCGTCCCTCCCTCCCATAGACACTACCTCACCCCCTCCCTCCCATAGACAATACCTCACCCCCTCCCTCCCATAGACACTACCCCGTCCCTCCCTCCCATAGACACTAGTCCTCCGCTGATGCTAACTTACCCTCCATAACTTGTTATATTCCTCTTGTCTCTTATTCACTTCATTGTTTACACTTTTTTCTTGTTCTTCATCTAAAGAGACAGGAGACATGTTTATGATTACAGCAGCAGTTAGTGTTCTTTAAGACTTTCTTAATGCTGGGTGGGTGGCTGGGAGTACACAAGGAACAGATGTATGGCTAAGGTACCTATTTCAAAACATGTATGCAATGTAGGATTCACAGAAGATCAAGATAAAGATAAAGAAAAAGACAAAGACTCCCAGGATCACTGATGAAGGGTGGAATTCCCAGAAACAGCTGTCTGACCCAGTGGAGAAGAAGATGAAAGAAAGGAAAAGAAGGAAGAAAGACTCCTGTATCTTCATCCAAAGCTCTCTTCAGGTTTAGTTCCCCCATAGGCTTTTTTACAGAATAGGCATAGCATGTAGGAAAATGGTATCTTAGATTTTTCATGTGGCGCAGTGGAGGTGTACATCTTATGGGAAACCCCCGAAGGTCCCATAACTGGTTAGCACATAGTAGTAATGTAATCTAGCTTGTTTACAAAGTAACTGAAGGACAGGGAGACTGGAAAATGGTAGAACAAATTAGAAATGAACGAGAAGGGCAATATAATGATTAAGAGACTATTTTGTGAAGCTATATACTGACACAGATTTTTGACTGTCTCCAAACGACTCTCCTTAATAGCACATTCAGATTTTATTTTTTGGATGTCACTTTTGAGAGATTTATTCTCCTTTTCCAATTCAAGCTCATACATTGTCTTTTCCTGAAAATAGAGAAATGCATATATATAGTCATTAGAAACAGTTCGAACTGTATCGATCATGCGTGGCATTGTCACCACACAGTGTCGAAGTGGACGGTCGAGTTACGCGTCTCGTAGCTTCCTACATTACTACAAACACACTTCTGTTCTTTTCTTGTATTTCTCTTTCTCTGCCTTCCATTGTTCTTCCAAAATATCTCTTTCATCTTGCAATCTCTCTCTTACTTCTTGCAGCACTGGCACATCTTCCACTATCGTAAAGACTTCTTTGAGCAGCTCTACTAATAGTTTCAACCCATCTTCTTCAATAGCATACTGCTCTTTTAGCTTTTGCAATTCTTCCAGGATGCCATGTGCTAGTTCTTCTGAGGAATGAGACAAATCGAGGTCAAGGGTACCCTCTCCAGAATAGTCTGTAAAGTTGTCATCGATATCTATCTCATCCATACCCGTGAGAGCGGCCGCGTGGGGGTGTATTTGAGGGGTGTGCCCATTCTTCTGTATATGGAAAGTCCCAGCTGGAACAATGGATCTCTATTTACCAGAACAAATATTTACCTTAAAAATAGCATTGGTAAGGGAAGCATTTAGAGTTTCTCGATATGGTAGTCTTACCTTCTTTACGCCTCTAGGCAATAGCCATAATTAGGTCTAAGCCGAAGGAATATTCTGGAAAGAAATATACAGAAAAACTTGCATTACAGTATAACGCTTTGGAAGTTAACTGGAGAGATAAGGTAGTCTATTTAGACTCATTTTTGTAGTCTCTTCAGAAACTACATTAAATATGTGTATTCATCACTATTGCTAGGCAGAACAGTTGGAGCAACAGCTGTTAGCTGCGAGACAGCAACTTGCGCAATGCAGCTTAAATCAGCAAGACCGTACTCAACAGGGAAGTACAAATGGAACTTCATCGTTAAAATCATTTAGCTCAGAGACAATGAAGTGTGGTGGTCACACTGTTGCTAGGATGCTTGAGTACAATGTAGGTCATGTTATGATAAGTTAACCACAAGTGCTCTAAACTTACTACTTTTTTCGCATAGTGCAAAGACACTGAAATTTCAGATCCTAACTTTTACTTGAGACAAAGTGTTGAATATTTACAAACAAGTAGGTCCACAGTTAATATAAACAGTGCATTTGAAATATATTTACAAACAAGTAGGTACACCTGAAGTAAAGGAAAATTAGAAACTGTTTACCATTGTATATTTGATAGACTGTGTGTTTGTTTATTTCAATAATTAATAAATCTGTAAACATGGCCGTAAGCTAGTAAGCAAGTAAAAGTTACATTTGTACACTAAATGTGAGCTTAAATTAAATTATCCAAATTAAGATTAACAAGGACAGACTCTAAGTGATGTTTAAACTGCGTTTAATTATCCCATGAGCTGTCAGGGGCTGATTATAAAATCTGTGATACAAAGTGGTTCTCTTTACTTATTCGTGATGTTGATTTGTCTAGGAAATCGATTTCTAGCATTGAAGGACTCTAAAGTATACAATGATGTATTATTAATGTCTGCTAAAGCTGTGATTGAGGGTAAGCAAATCACTTTTATATGTATACTACACTACTATGAATACTACTATGAATACTACTATGAATACTACAAATACTACAGTGTAGGATATATAAGAAAGAAGATATATACTCATTTGTTTATTTCCTGAAATAAATAAATTGTTGTATTTTAAGTGTACAATTGCTTTAGTTATTAGTTTCCTGTAGGCTTTAAAGAGTTAATCAGTGGATGGAGGACTAGTTCATCACCATTTACAAAGGAAGAGATATTAGAAGTAGTTCTTGAAGTTCTTGGTACAGTTTACCTTCAATATTGTGGTCATAAGGTTGGCCATCTTTTAAACTATTTCCTTCTCTAGACATGATGGGGGAATCCCCAACTGATGAATGTAAAGTACTCTTTTGCAGCTGTCAGGATCTGTCTGAAGTGCTTATTCAACACATGATGAGCGGAGAAATAGCTGACAAAGCAAGTTTACTGTAGACAATATGGCAATACAGTATTATCTTACTATCATCCCTATCATCTTTTATACAGTATACTTATCTCTTTAAGCCCACTTTGTCAGGTTTTATAGTAGTCACTCACTCACAGTGATTGTATTTATTCTCTTGCTAAACAGAGTGATGAATGTTAATTTGTGGATGTACCTTTTCTCACTCAGTTCCACCTCAATCCTGCTTGCATTTTGGAGGTGTTATGTAAGCATAAGATGCTGATGGAACAGATCCTTCTTAAAATGCTAGCAACAGTGACAACATCCATAGAACAGTTAGAGCTTTCTGAAAAAGGTATACATGCAATGATTTTATACCATAGCATAAAAGATATATTAATTAGTTAACTAAAATATCCACGTAGATGCCACTCTGATGGATCATCAAATGCTTATTGGATTGGGGGAAACCCTCTCATTTATTAGCCATGCACTGACCAACTCTGATTATGCAATATCAAAGCAAGGTATACATGCATTATGTACTTATGACTAATCTACTGAAAGACCATTTTCTTACAGATGTGGTTGATGTTAATGTGAGGCTAGGAAGATATATTTAGAATGGACTGTTCTCCTTTCCTTATTATTTTGAGAAAGAGCTTTGAATGAGGATGTACTATCATACCAAATTTTCTTCCTTTTTCCACTGGTTCAGACAGCTGTTTCTGGGAATTCATCAGCCACCTCCTGAGTCTTTTTTGCATCTTTCTAAGTATTTAGCTAAGAGTTAACAGTCTTGTATGTAAAATTCTAACCATCGTTGCCATGTATCATTCTTAGTTCCCTATAGGGCTTTACTCTTAAGTAAATGTAAGAAAGGTGGTGTATTAGATTATTCATGTATATGTAACAATAATTTGAAATTGACTTGAAATTGACATCAAGATTGTACAATTTTAGTTACATTCTTCTTTGTATATTTTGTTCACTTAGTTTCAGAGGCGCTCAAGTTGTTGTCAAGAAAGGCAATATTGCCTTCTTTTCCACTAGTTACTTTCTCTATATGGAAACTTAATCTGTTTACCTAATTAGGCTCTTATATTTTAATATACATTTACTTCTAAAGTTTGGGTCTAATGATTTGGCATAGTATCCTGACATAGTATCCTAACATAGTATCCTGACATAGTATCCTAACATTGTATCCTAACATAGTATCCTGACATAGTATCCTAACATAGTATCCTGACATAGTATCCTAACTATGTTTCCATGGATATTTCTATAAAGCATATGA
The DNA here is from genome assembly GCA_947172415.1 of Chondrosia reniformis. Classification (NCBI taxonomy): domain Eukaryota; kingdom Metazoa; phylum Porifera; class Demospongiae; order Chondrillida; family Chondrillidae; genus Chondrosia; species Chondrosia reniformis. The sequence goes on along the minus strand of OX359201.1, from coordinate 6,299,947 downwards.
AGAAGAAAGCAGTTTAGGTTTGCACTCTATGAGCGATGTACATTAAAGGAAGGCTCCTCTTGTAGAATATAACTATGCCCTTCACCACACTGTAGTCTCTCTGAGACTGGTTGTCCCTTGAACAGAGCTGGACCACAGTGCAACAGAGGGCGCTCTGAGGGCAGCCTGTACCACCACTAGCACAGGTCAACTGTGGTTGCGTGGTTGCTAATGGCACAGACACCTCGGAGCAGTTAATGGAAAGGTAACCCCAGGAGTCACCCAGCCACCAAACTCGAAGGAAGCAAATTGCAAATTATCACTGTATTCGGAAGGGTGGAGAGCACTGGTGTGCCCTCTCCACCCCAGACACAAATCTTCTTGGCGACTGCATTTGAGATGTGATTCAGTGACTGCACTCCTTTGCTTTTATAGGAAAACCAGCATTAGCCAGCAGTTACTAATTTAAGTATATGACGTATCATGCTATAAATAGATATTACATCATTCAATTTTTTTGGAAATAGTGTTGTTTCTATATTTAGCCTTAGGTATGATGTAATTCTTTCCTTCAGAAATTTCCTTTTCTCTCTTTGGACTGCTTGATCTAGCCCAGGATGTTCCAGTTGTCAAAGAGTATGATATCTTTAATCTCTTGTCAGGTAGTGCTTCAGGAATAACAGGCGGCAAGTGACATGCTAGATTCTTAGAACTTTCTTGTCCCACTAAGCTATCATCTAGCGAGTAGAGAGAAGTACACAATTTTATGAGACACACACTGCAGATCCATATTTGGATATCAATAAGTTGCATACTCTCAAGCTTTTGTGAGCTCCCCAAATAACTACTACTACTGTCCTTTTCACTCCACTCAACCTCCTGAGTCCAATTGACTAGGAATTCTGGCCACAGTGGAAGCAACTTTGCCATCACAATGTTCTTGGCCCATTCCAGCTGCTCCAACTCCTGTTGTATCATGTCAGCATTGGGTGTGGAGATGAAACCGGTGAGAGGATAGGAGACTACTTCTGCTAATTTCTTGATAATATGTTCAGGTATTGACACCAACATCCAGGGAGGTCTGTCCATATCTAGATAGCAGTCAATAATGGCTTCAATCTTGCCTTGAACAATCAACTACATATGTAAGGAGACACCAATTTAGCATACAGCACTCAACTCAAGTGATATTACACACACAATACCCTGGCTTTATGTTACCAAACTTGTCTTCCACTCACCACTCCTGTGCCAGCCATAATCATGAATTTCAATTTTTGTACTTCAAGACAGAAGTCAAGATGCTTAACAAATGACACGCAAGTCTCCGCTTGTTGACACTGGTCTTTTCTTTCTAAACATTTTCTAAAAGACTGTAGTTTTATTGAAAGGGGACCAGATGAAGCTTCAATATTCTTCCCGAGTGGATCAATTTCACTTAGCTGCTTTAAGTATCCCTAAAAGTACCAAAGAATTATAGTAATGAGCAAAATAGTAATGTCCCATGTTGGCTTTGTGAATGCCTTCCATGTTCTTGTGATCCACGAGTCAAAGCTGCATGTGTTTCCCACTTACGTACTTTGTTTGAAGTATAGCTCCTGGATATTCTTGAAGTCCTTATTGATGCATTACTTGGTTTCTGCTTCATAAGAGTTTGGATTTCTGGCAAATAGTCAACTTCTTCACTTCCCAAGCCAGAGTTGTCCCTCATCATTCTTCTTGCTTGCTTCTTCTTCTTCTTTTTCCTTCTCTTGTCTTTGCTCTTTTTAGAAGTAGGTGGAGTTGGAGGAATGGGGGAGGGACTCTTTGGAGGGGGTGGGGTTCTTACAGTGTGATGCAAGAATGAATCATAATTAGAACGGAGGTAGCTACTCCAAGCTCTCTTTAGACTAAAAAGACAGAGTTTCTATACATGCACAGAGAAAGCAGTAATTGAGGCAATACTTAAAGCGCCTAGGACACGGTTACCTGAAGTTTAGAGAAGCAGTTAGATCTGGTAGTAGCGTGGTCTTCCTTGAGGGCCATTAGTACTTCTGACCTATCTTTGATTGTTATAGGGAGAGCATGAGATCCACCTTTTATAAGAGAGAGATGTCAATGAATAGTATAGGCAAGCAAATGGATTGAAATTTAAGCAATTTTAAAACTAAAACTGACAAAATTTACTTTCATAATTATTTAAGTTTATAAACATTTGGGATTCTTTGTACTCCTCAAGTGTAGTTTAATTTCACTCAAACCTTCTGCTATAAAGGTTTTGAAAATCACCCAAGCAAGTCGGTCCACGGAAGTACTTTCTAGGCCTTGTTGCTCCAAAACCTTTAGTTCTTCAATTGACTGCCAGAAGAGTAACATCTTTGATAACCCAATCATGTCATTTCTAAAAGAATGGAACATCTATAAACCAAGACATTGTTTGTCTGTTATATAAACTAACTTTACAAAATAATGTAATAAATGTCTTCCAGCTTGTGATTCCAAATACAGACCAGCCACAAAAGATTCCATCTGTTGGATATAGTCTTCCTCGTTCCAATGAGTTCTGATAACAGAAGTACTCTGGTACTGTAACATTGGCAAATGGTCTTTCCTAATAAACATTATGCAGAAAGTATATACAAGTATAATGAAAAAGTCAATACTATAAATGTATAATGTGGATTATATCAAAAAGAATTTAAACTTTACTTGTAAATTTGTCCTTGTTCTGTCCAGAAGATTTGGAGTAGGTATCTAGGCAACCAATAAGCTTTGAGTTTTTCAAATGATTGGCATTGCAGTAGGTTAGGATCAAATTTTCCTTCCTCAGAAGATAACAGATGGGAGTATTTCAATTCCATAAAACTTCTTTGTTCTGACCATGGGTGGATGGGTGCATTTCTGGCATGTCCCTCGCTCTCACTAACTGAGTGGAGCCTACTCAACTCTTCAATATCAAGCCAAATATTAATCAAATCACAACCTCTAGTGTTTACCAGGAATTGCTTAAAGGAATTCATTCTTGAAACCTGCAAACAGATGAATATATACAAGTTGACTTTGTGTAACATTAGAAATATGCAAGAGCTCTATACCAAATTTGATTATGGTATGGTCCATTGGCGTAACTGGAAAACAACATTCTTAGAAAAGTTTATGCAATATTCATGTGTAGGTATGTATACAATCACTATATATGGCACTTCCGGCTTCTGAGGGGATGCATAATTCTAAGAATTGGATACTCCTCTTTAAAAGAGAGAGCATTTCTTCACTGTTCACCATACACAGAGAGAACACATCTCAAAGCTTATAAAGCTAGAATGGCATTCTTCAGTGGACAGGCTCAAAGTGATGTAGCTGATAGCTTTATCCAGAGTTGCTCTACAGCTGGAAGGCCTCAAGCTGATAACTTACAGAGGGTGATTAGAGACATTACTAGCACGAAATTGATGAGCAGAGATGTACCAAGGACATCGCAAGGGTTAAAGGAATCCATCGACTCCGCTTTCGTTGTATGTCTCCCAAGCGTAACTGAAGAAGACTTACAGTCCCAGGATATTTTGACGCCCCTTAACAGCAAGCAGTTCATTCTGCAGTTTTCTTCCGCGACCTACGGAACGCTAGCACCTCTTGATAAACTTTTTGCTTTTGAAGAGTCGTATTACGAGTTCCTAGTCAGTCCAGACTGGTTGCACAGAGATGCCTATCCGCAGGTAGGGGGGGTCGGATTTGAGTCGCTATTACCAAATCTCGCAACTTATCCACCCGTGGTTACATCCTCTCCCTTGTTTGGAATTGACTGTGAAATGGTAGTCACTACCAAAACGACTTACGAAAGGAAAGCCTTGGCTAAAATTTCTGTTGTCAATGAGTCTGGAAGCTGCATCTATGATACATACGTCAAACCCGACGGAGACGTTATAGATTATCGCTCGCAGTTCAGCGGTATTACAGCCGCCACGTTTCACGGGGTCAATACCACTCTACAGGATGTCCAGAGAAAGTTGAAGGAGCTTATTCCACCAAATGCAATTCTGGTAGGACATTCATTGGAAATGGATTTGCATGCAATGAAATTCGCCCATCCATACATCATTGATACTGCTTTCCTCTTTGTTCAATATAAGGGGCCAGGCCGCCTGACATTTAAGCCTTCACTAAAGTTTCTTGCTAGCTCTGTTCTTGGAAAGGTTATTCAGCAAAGTCAAAGAGGACATGATTCTATTGAAGATGCCAGAATAACCATTGAGTTGGTGAAGAAAAGGAAGGCAATAGGAGCTACATTGTGTGAATACAGGAGATCCAGCAAGCAGTGGGTGAAGTTGCCAAATGCTTTAGGATCCCAGAAGGATACTGACTTCCCTTCCTACTTGACATCTTATGGAACCAAGGTGGCCATAGTAGATACACAGCAACCGAAGAAAGTTAGTAGAGTAGAATGTCACAATGCCGTTAATGATAACGCTGCTTTGGATGTCATGACAAGGACATCGTCATTTCATCACGGGTTCACCTGGGTTACTCTGCGTAATTGTCCTTCATTGGCTAGTGATACCAGAAGGGCGACAGTGAAGCAGTATCTTGAGAGAGTCATCGGCAGTGTGCCAAGAAGAAGCCTGGTGATTGTGATTGGTGGACAGTGTGATGACCCAAAGGTCACCGAGTGTCCCTCCCTTGTAATTTATAAGAAATAAGAACTTCAAGACTCTAAAGAACCTATTTACTTACGTATCTAGATCTTATTTTTTGATATGACAATAGTTATAAAACTTGCTAAATTAGAATTCTTAGATGACTACATATTTTTCTAATAATGCTATGTACCTTTCCAATAACATCCATTATGTTTATTGTCTTGAAGACTGATTCAAACACATAAGCGTGGCCAAGGTGATGATGACTCTCATTTGAAACATCAAGGGACTCGATGCTAGGAAGAAATGGTGCTGATAACTGGTCAGTGGAGACAATATTCATTGGAGTGGTTTTGGAACGTCGTCTTTTAGCTTGGACTTGACAGGGTGATGGCTTTGATGCACTTTCAAGCATTTCGTTAAACTCTTTTATTAGCCTCATACACAGACAATATTCAAGAAACATTCTGGACCTATATCAATAAATAGTATACCATTACGTATACATGGACATATTACAAGCTATATATGCATGTGTATAGCTAAAAACAGCCTATACAATATTACATCTGATATTTTAAAGATATTTCTGTCATGGAGAATTGAAACACACATATATACGTACATATGCAAATAAATCGTCAAATAATTATTTATTGAAGAAATTAGTTACATTGTGTACTTAAAACATTCATGTAGGGTCTCCTGTAGCTATCTACCTTTCTGTTCAGGATGCTTGACTTACTGTAAGAAGGGCTGATACCTCTCCTTCTCAATCCAAACCAAGAACTTGTGTTGGCAGCCATCTTCCACTGAGGATGGTGTCATACCAGTACCATCGTCCTTTATGGTGAAGTCCCTAAGATCTGCCTGGTATGTCAGGTGTATGGTAAATGCCTGTATGACGAGGACAAGTGAATATACTATACAGAATGACTGTGAGCTGAAAGGAAATTTATGAGAGAAAGGATCTCAGAAAGGGGGAATTTAATTTAATCCAATGAAGGGTGGGAGGGTAAGATTTCAAGGAATATAGGCATCTTATGTGTCATCAGTGGACTCTGTGGATGACTGTAAATCCAGAGTTCACTGGTGAGACAGATTGTATAGGCTGTGGAACATGCAGGTCCATTTTGGAGTGTACACAAGTTATGAATAATTTACGGTAGGTATTCTTCTCTTTGAGATAAATCTAATTCTTTTCTGGACAATTTAATTCCCCGTTTGGCCTCTCCAATAATAACAATCATTTATAATACCATCAAATTTTCGTTCTCAGCAAGAACTATATTCTGTCTACCTCTTTTAACTGCAAGGCACTAGCTGATTCAACTGATTGACTTACTGGAGATGACAAAAAGTAATTGAAATAATCTAGGAAGACAACATCTTTGTCTAACTTTTCAGATAACATTTATAAAATGATGACTTTCAACTTCATCTGCAAAAACTTATTTGACTCACTTGATAGTCAATATTACTTTACACTACAGCTAAATAATGGTTGTCTTGACAACAAAAATTATTTGTAAATTCTTTAAAATTAACACTATACAGAGAGTTGCAAGTTTATAATAAGTAGACCCTTTAAGAATAATTACTTGACTTAATGGATGAGTGAATGTATATAGATGGGTGGCTGCCTTGACTCACCCCTACACTGTGCAGATATCACCTTCCTTTTTTCATCTTTTTTTCCATTTTCCATTTCGTTTTTTCCTTTCCTTTTTTTCTTTTTTCTTTCTCGTTTTCTTTTTTTCATACGTAAAAATTTACAAGAGTATACTGAATGCTTACATAGATCTGATGTATGAATTTGCGATGAACTGGGTTGTATATTATATATGGTTTATATGAAAAGATATTCACTATTTATTATACTTGTCCGAGCATGGCTATATGCAATTACCACAATTTATATTTTATATTTGTGTATATATAAAAGTTGTTATAACAAGTACTTCATGAATTAATTCATCAATAACTTGGAATTAATATAACATGTACAACGTTTCAGAAATGAAAAAGGGTACAAGTTTTTGACAATTTTGAGTTTCAAATTAAAAAGGAAAATGATTGTTCTTAAGATATGATGTTCTTCACTTTTCCTCTTTTGAATGATTACTGGACTCTTGCACTCTGCAGTACTTCACTTCGCATCACTTTACTGAGTGATCCCAGGGCACACCACGAGGAGGTGGAAGTACTTCGTGCCCCAAAAAATGTTTACAACTCTGTTTGACACTTCCACTACTGGCGTCGTAAGAGAAGCTGCTCGGGAGCGATCCGGCGTACCTGACCGTCCTGTGACCAGTTACTAGTCTTGCTGTGCCTCACGCTGCGGACAGAACAAGCCCGACCCTGGCGGACCACAAACTCCCACCAATGAGAATCATCATGTGCACACAACGCAGCTTGAGAGCACTGCACACAGACTTTAGCTCATTGGGATCGGCCAGGTTGCTTTAGAGTAGGGACCCATCGATGAACTACAAGAAAAGAAGTAGAGAATACTATAATAATACGGACATAAACATTGAGTAGAATTCCAATTGCAATTGTCTTCCAACCAACCTGATGTGGCAGCCTACAATAGCTTCCTGACCGACTACGTAGTGGCACTGGATCCACGCAACCTCCAGGTACGGGTCGTATAGCAAGAATCCGCAAGTGCCAAATTAAACACACAAGCAAGATTAATAGTGAGATACATCTCCAGGCACTAACCCATGATAGAGAGACCACCCCACTATACGAACACCGATGACCCTTCGGATAGACGTGTACCATGGTCGTGCTCCTACCACGGTTTTCGCGTCGATCTACGCAAGCATAGACCTCCAGAGTTGAAGGCTCGTAAGCCGTACAACTGAAATTTTTCTTGATCTTTTATTGAGACTTTGGGCGGGACAGTCGGACCCTGCTGTAGTTTCGTTCTGAAGTGACGTCATATTTGTCTTAGCCTTCGGTAGCCTCAAGCTAAGGGAGCAGTAGTCAATTCAGTAAAGAATGGACGTACATGGCTACATATATGTATGTCTTACCTTGTATGCACTTTTTAAACTAAGATGCATATATACAGCTGAACTATAATGCACATGACTACATATATTTTGAAACTTTAGGAGTTTAAATTATTGCAGTTTAAAAGTTGCAGTTTAGGTTACAGAAACTTTATACAGCTAATCCATACAGCAAGTTATATTAATCTGCTGACCTTGCTCTATTACACAGGGGGGGGCAAGCCTGTACAACTTTACAAATTCTCGTATTACCTATCTAGAGTAGCATTGAATCTGTTACAAACTGGAATGTTCAGGATAGCATGTACGTAAATTTGCAATCCACGAAGAGAAATGTACAATAAGTCAATGTCTATATGCATGCATATGATCAGGCCAATTAGATGAACAAAATGGCAGCCATCAAGTGAATTTGAAGTCAAAACTTGATAATATAGTTAGATTTAAAGCCTAAGATTGTAAAATTCTTAGCTCTCTTCTTGTTCACTTTACCACGCTCACAGCTTTGTATGTGCTTGTTTGACTTGCCTATATATGTTAATAACTTTGATTGTTATTCCTTTATGGTCTCATAGCACACTGTTGGATGAAACGTTTGACTGAGAAATAATAGATATATGGACAAGATGATGGGAGATGTTGCATGAAAAATCTAAGATTATAAAATCTAAAATCTAAGAAGATACAGTTGGCATGCACAACTCTATGAGATTGTATGCAGCTTTGTGAGTTTTGGTACATGGAATTAAATGTTAGGACAATTGTTCTAAAATAGACAAGCACATCTGATTAATAATAATTGAATACAGCTGTTGCTATGGCAATATTATTTAGGGTTGCCATGGTAATTTGTATACATAGCAGAAAGTATGAGCTTAATTGTTTGATGATATTCCTTCAAATCAGAATGATCATTTGAACTATACTCTTGGAATTGTATATCATGCAGTCCAGGCCAATGAAAAGCAACCATGTTTATTCCTGTAATTCCTGCTATTCTAAGTTCTAGTTTTTGTTCCTATAGAATTAGTTAGCTTTTAAGTTTTGTACCTTTAAATTGGCTGTGGTGGATAAACCAAGAAAGCTCAATTAATTGTGTTCCTTATACAGTTTGGTTGCCTTGGTCACCATACAAACCAGAAATGTGGCATTGCTCAGCTGGAGAGCTCCTTGGTCATGTACACGGATCATGAATCATTTAATAGGTTAGCTCTCTCTACTATAGTCCTTACAAGTGTCTCTATATGCCTTGGAGCCAGGTATCTGGTTGTTTCTGTTAAGTATAGCCAGCCATTTAAGTTTCATAGTAACATAATTGAATTTCTATATATGAATGTGCTATAGACAATTACAGCCCAAGACAGGCAGTCATTAATGGATCCAAGTCAAGCAGCTATGTATACAATCTGTATAATCCCACATTTATATACTGTTACCTCATTCCTTCTGAAATTAAGTCATGAGCTACTCTAGATCTAGAATGAAATAAAGGGGATACTGACTGTGTTAAATAAACTTTTGAAAGTCTTCTTCTAAGAAGTTTCAATTGTTAGTGCATATCAGTTTGTATTCTTTGTGCGATTACCTCTTCAGATAACTATTTTTGTGATTGCCTATACTAATTAGAGAACTTTGTTAGAATGTTCTAGTTGAAATTGCTTGTTTTGAACAGTTTTGCTCAATAACTAATTTAGAACAATAGCAGGACAAGCTAAAACAAGGCAGTAACAATACTATGATACAGGGACTGATATATATTACCATAGCAACAGTTCAATAACAATTTTTGAGAATACCAACCAAGCAATTGTCATGGAAACAAATTAATAGCAATTTTTAATTAACATTTACAAATTGATGACTTTCAATTCTCCACCTGTCACCTGCATGACAGTCAATATGACTTTAAACAATATGAGGTTCTCATGACATTAAAAGGTATTTGGTCAAAACTAACTAACAAAAAATGATAAAGAAAACATTTATACAGAAAGTACAGGAACATAAACTAGACCTTTTCAGAATAATTACTTTGGTTTTATGGTTCCAGTTATGCAGGAGTCTATGTTTCTTCCTTTATGCTGGTTGACTTGCAGTGCCATTTCTCTATACCATGGTTCAATCTTAGTCTGCAGGAGGACATCCTTAAACACTGGTTCTCCCTCTATACTTGTCAACACTCCGTAGACAGACTGCATTAGAGGTGAACTGTACTTAATTTAATTTACAAATAAGCTCTTACATTAAACCACCATCTTATTTACAAGTGTACTAAGTTATGGATGAAACAGTAAAATTACAAGATGAAATAAGACTAACAAGCTTTAGCAACAATGAAATCCTTAGAAATGAATGTTTCAACCCGTAGGCATCAATAGATCAAAACAAATAGAATAGTATTAAATTTCTTTACAGGATCTAGGTATGGATTATTTGCTCACAAACATGAGATTGTGTAATATTCTACTTACCAGGTCGGCAAGGTTAGGGACTTCCCCTCCCATGTACTTTCTGTGTGGTCCTATAGCATCCAACCATTCGTCCACACATTCATACAAAGACAGTCTTACATCATCCTTTAGACCATATCTACAAGAGAACACACAAGGACACCATTAGCCTTCTACTGTTTAATTGTCCCTATTATTTTCCTGTGAAAAGACTGCCTGGTGAGGTACTGCATGTATGTGATATATAAACATACTTCTTCTTTAGCCTCTTGGATAAAAAGTACATTGCTACAGCTCCATAGTACTTAGCTGTGATTCGCTCAAAGAAATTGAAGTTTCCAGCTGAAGATATATAATCCATGGCAGATACAGCCTCGTTTAGTGTTCGATAGAGATTTGGAGCAAGTCTGTGTACCAGCCTGTCATCCACCCACTGCCTCCACTCCCTCTCCTCTCTATGGTAACCACCAAAATATTAAAAAGTAATTATTAAGTTTTAATCAATTGCAATCAATCCAAAATTTATCCATACTGCAAAAGCTTTTAGCATTACCACTTACTTACTTTCGCTCTGCAATCTGTTCTGCATCTCCAAACATGATAAAATATCGATTTACCCTCTCAACCATTTCCTTCCCCCTTCCGTCCTGAAAGGACATCTCTGGATACAAGTCCATAGTTTGTGTAATGGTTCCAGTTCCTACCATCCAACTCCTCAGCACACTCAGAATAAGAGACGAGTCATTCAGCTGGTCATCGCCAGCTAATAAAACTGGAACTTTCTTGTATGTAGAAAATTGTAACTCTTTTTTAAAGAGAGGGTTAACTTCAACTGTGTCGTACTGTATTCCATAGTACTCGAGAAAGGCCCTAACTTTACAACAAAACGGACATGACTTGTACTGGTAGAGTTTCAAATTGGGAATTTTATTCGGACCGGACGCTTCTGATATATTACAGACTACGCAATCCTTCTTGCCTTCTTCCTCCTTGGCGAATGCTCTCCCCATTAACACCACCCCACCAGCAAGGGATATAAGGCTCCCTAACAGAGTAGACCGCTTAAATATGTTTCTATTCTTCACCTCAAAAGTTGTATATATACTCCTATAAGGTATATTCTTAGACAAAGATCCTTTGATTCGGAACGAGCTCAGTTGGGTGGCCATTTTTCTTGGTTAGATGCTTGCACGTGTATGAAAAATGTTGAGGAAGTTGTTTCTCTTCATCTTCCTGCCGGCCTTTGGAGCGCTGCTGTGGCAGAACTACGAGCTCAGGGAGAGGATTATTAAAGAAGTGAAAGAAATTAGAAACTTGATGAATAATTATGGCCAACTGGTTGAGCCTTGGCAATTAATCTTCTTAACGGCTGGATTTACGCTCCTGTTTTTGTTAGCTTGGGATTTTCTTTTCAAAGAAGAACCGCTGTTAAAGCGAATAAAGAAAACTTTTTTCCGTGTTTTGAAACGGTTACCAATAATTGGGGCTAGCATTAAGAATGAAATTAACAAAGCAAAAAGAGAATTGGCAAAATCTGAAGCTTTCAAGATGAAATCAGGCGTAAAGCATTATTTGAAGCTACCAGAGAAGGGATTGTCGGGTCAGGAGGTTGTGCGACATGTAACTGACTTAAAGGCTACAGCGGGTGCCAACTGGGATAAGGGTTTTGTCTCTGGGACTGTCTACAATGGGAGCCAGGAACTGACAGACCTCATCAGTCAGATCTACCGAATTTCCATGTGGTCCAATCCTTTGCATGCCGATGTATTTCCAGATGCCAGGCAGCTGGAAATTGAAGCTATTCAAATGTGTGTGGGCATGTTTCATGGAGGAGATGATGCTGGGGGCATATTGACCTCTGGAGGCACTGAAAGTATTCTTATGGCAATGAAGGCCTACAGAGATATAGCTTACGAGAGGGGCATTAGCAGACCTGAGATACTGTGTGGCGAATCAGCTCATTCGGCTTTTGATAAAGCAGCCGGCTACTTCGGAATGAAGATTGTGCGGGTTCCTGTTGTCAAGACAACCAGAATGTGTGACTTGAAAGCATTGCGCAATGCTATCACCTCCAGTACAATTGTAATGGTGGCCTCTGCTCCTGGGTTTCCTCACGGCATCATTGATCCCATTGAAGAGATGGCTACAATGGCCAGTAGGAAGGGAATTTACCTACATGTAGATTGCTGTTTGGGGGGATTCCTACTTCCTTTTATGGAAGAAGCTGGATTTCCAATTGGGCCCTTTGATTTTAGAGTGAAAGGTGTCACAAGCATATCATGTGACACACATAAATATGGCTTCTGTCCCAAAGGATCCTCGGTAATACTTTACAGTAGCAAAAATATTAGAAAATATCAGTTTTTTGTAGCCCCTGATTGGCAAGGAGGAATCTATGCCTCTCCATCTGTGGCTGGAAGCAGGCCCGGGGCTCTTGCTGTGTGCACCTGGGCCACTATGGTCCATATTGGACGGGCAGGGTATGTTGAGTCGACTAAGAAAGTCATCAAAACTGCCAGATACATCACTGCCGAGCTGAAGAAGATTCCAGAGATTTATATCCTTGGCAACCCAGAAGTCAGTGTAATTGGGATAGGCTCCACAGAGTTTGATATCTACAGGCTGAGCAGTGGCTTGGGAGAAAAGGGGTGGAACATCAACAGTCTACAGTTCCCATCTAGTATTCACATCTGTCTCACCCTCCTCCACACACAGGTATGTATGAGACATCGCACAACTATACCATAGTTAGTCGTGTTGTATATCATGTTGTCTGTTTGAAAGGTTTCTATATACAATAGACCATTGTGTGTTTGTCAACAACTAGATAATATTGCCTGTAAAAGTATTTGTATGAAATGTTTTATTTTGTAACTGCTGTCATTTTCAGTGTTGAGAATTTCTGTATTATGTACACACCTTATTCAGTGAATACATGTCACTAACTCCTTTCTTTCAGTTTAGTTACCTCCATGCTCCCTCTCTCCCTCTCTCCCTCTCTCCCTCTCTCCCACGCAGGCAGGAGTAGCTGACAAGTTTGTTAATGATCTGAAGAGTGTTGTGGCAGAGATTATGAAGGATCCCCACCAGAAGCCCACAGGTTCTGGGGCCATCTATGGTATGGCCCAGACTGTACCTGACAGGTCTGTTGTACAGGAACTTTGTGAAGCATTTATGGATCTTTACTACCAGGCTGGACCAGTAAAGGAAGATAAAACTAACTAATTTTTGTATTTATATGTGTCTATAAACTCTTATTCTCTGCAAATTTAAATTGAAAGATGGCAGCTGTATTGTTCATTTTAATTGGACAGCTACATGTGTAGACTACTTTCGGATAGGCTATGAAGGAGAAGACTTAACTGTTCCTTGATGAACTATTTTAAATAGAAAATCAAAAATTAAGCTGATAGCTAGTACAGCTGGTTTTCTCAGGATGAGAAGACTGTTGTGTAATAAATTTAGTGGGCCTTTCCCTAGAAAATATGGCGCTCCGATTTAGCAAGCAGATTTTGTACTTCTGTGTTAGGGGCTTAAGGCTGTCTAGCGGTAAATACGTGGATATGCACATATTGACTGTAATTTTTAATTGTACGAGTAACCCTTTTTGGCAGGTTCACATACGCCGCGGTCACACACTTGTGGAGAACTGCGGACGGGGCATGTTGGATCCGAAGTCACGTTGTGCGGTTGGATGCAGGCGCCGCGGTAGGTGACCATCTTGTTCAACATCCATCATTTGATAAAACAGTTGAAATGCTAGTGATGACATGGGAATAAGTTATTGAGTGATTACCTAACCAGGTGCTGACATAATAACATGAATAGCACATCCTATAGAGGACTACATCGTGTCACAACTCGCCCCCACATCATGCGCTTTTTATCAGGTCGCATTGTTAAAGGATTTCGAAAATATCATTTTTTGCTTTTTTTATTCAATGTCTCAGTAATGTATATTTTCTGTCAACAGTCTAACTAGCAGCTATTATTATTGTTCTGTATTGAGTACCTTGATAGTTGTTTTTAAGCTAGTGGCCTCCCGAAGTTAAATTAGAAATTCAACCTGCAATTGCTATATACCTGATTTAGGATATTTGAATTTAATTTTCTTACATGATACCACTCTGTGTAGTTCTCACACAAGCACTGGTTTACTAGCATATTGCATAAACATGTAGTTTGAGGAGTAATGTCTTGTTATTGACTCAGGGCAACCAGTAGGAAGGGTCCTCTGTTTGTCTCTCTGCGGGACCGCAGTGGTACAACCCAGCTGGTGGTCCTAGCAGGCAAAGGGCTCAAGGAAGCGTTGGCTGGTATGCCTGCAGAGTCTGTTATTCAGATCAGTGGGACTGTACATCCCAGACCTCAGGGGAGCACCAACCCAAAAATGATCACAGGAGATATTGAGGTCCATGTAGACTCTGTTGAAGTACTGAATAAAGCCACTAACCTAGCCTTTACATTGTCAGATAAATCGACAGCTGCTGATATTAGTATTAAAGAGAGTCTCAGACTGGAACACAGATATTTGGATTTGAGAAGACACTCTGCTCTAAAAAACTTGGAACTGCGTTCAAACTTAACAATGGCAATGCGGAGACACTTAATTGAGAAACACAGTAAGTCCTGCTAAGCAGAGAATGTTTGCCAAATTGGGTCTTCTAATGTAGGTGCAACATTTTGTATTTGTGTGTCAGATTTTCTGGAAGTAGAGACGCCCACACTGTTCAAGCCAACGCCTGAAGGAGCCAGAGAGTTTTTGGTGCCCACAAGGTCCCCAGGAAAGTTTTACTCCCTGGTCCAAAGTCCTCAACAGGTATTGGAAGAACATAACTTAAACAACCCACTGCTGCCAATTATCAATCCATTGGATTCTAATGCCCTATCTGTTATGCATTATTAATTATATATTGATAATTAAGCCGCAAATAATCATAGTCAAACCTCATTAAGATAGTACAAATGAAACAATTATTGGAAAATTTAATCCAGGATAAGTCTTGATTGCTATGGTGATCATAGCCCTAAAGTTTCTTTAGAACTATAACCATACTCGGTGTCTGTTGAAGAGAGGCACTCTAGAATGACAAATATAAACAATCTAGAACACCAATTCCATAAATTATGGTTATCATGCCTATGAAGCTAGTGGAGACAATTGTCTTTGACTAGTTACTAGGGCAATTATGTTTTCTCTCAGTTTAAGCAGCTTCTGATGGTGGGTGGAGTGGATAAGTATTTTCAGTTTGCACGATGTTACAGAGATGAAGATCTCAGGGCTAATAGGCAGCCAGAATTTACCCAGCTTGACCTGGAGATGTCCTTTGTTGATCGGGACAACGTGTTAGCTCTCATTGAGAATTTATTAGATCAGAGCTTATCAAAAGTTCTTCCAGACAGAATAATGACAAAGCCTCCATTTAATAGAATTACTTATAAAGAGGCAATGGAGAGATATGGTTCTGATAAACCTGATTTTAGATTTGGAATGGAAATATATACTGGTGAAGTGGACATTGGTGGGCTCTCATGTAGTTTTAGCAAAATTGTTGTACCAAATGGAAATGTGAGTTATTATCGCAATTTAATAACTAACTTTCTAACTTCTACATTTTGGCAAGGAAAAAAACTTGTAAAATTTGTTTCCTTTAGAGAATACTTGGAACAGAAGAGAACGATTTACTCCTTTCCGCTTGCACAGTAGGAAACCGCTTTGCCCACTTTTCTGAGAACAAGAAAATATTGTTATTTGCTGATCAGGCTAATCTTGAGTTGTCAAGTGCTACCTGCTCCAGAATGAGAGCACAAATTGGACCTCCAGAAAATGATGACTTGCTAGTAATCAATATCTCACCTAAGTCCTATGTGGAGCAACCACACACTAAACAATGGATAAATCACGTAAGATAGTCCTTCTTGCTACATGAGTTGTATATAAATTTGACAGTGCATGGTTCAATGAAGAAGAAGGAAAAGACTCCTATATCCTCTTCCAAAGCTCTCACTAGATTTAGTTCCCTCTCTAGAATAGATACAGCATGTTGAAAAGTTTTAGATATTCATATAATAATAATAATAATAATGCTTATTAGAGTGACAATCAGAAAACTGACCAGCCAAAATTGGCTTATTAGTCACAGAAGTTAGTGGAGGGTGATTAAATGGTGAATAACAGGGATTGTCTGAGTTCATACATCTTAAATAAAAAGTGGGTGATTCTTTTATTGTTTGTATTTAAAAGAAAATATAGTTTATTGAAGGGTGACATGGAGATAAATTTAGAGTTAATTTGATTACAATAAACAAATAGATTGGATCTGATAATGTTCAGACAGGGGCAGTACAATAGAAAATGAGCTTGATCCTCAACCATACCCCCTCTGCATATACATTGAATTTCTTTATACTGTATACAGTATTCCTTCCTTGGAGACCTACGACTGAAATGTGCTACTCTCTTAGAAAAATGTGGGATTGAAGTGTTTCCTCCAGAAAATCTCCACTTTACTTGGATAGTGGATTTTCCCTTATTTTTACCGTCAGAGAAGGGACCAGAAGGTTTGTTACCCACTCCCTGGGACCAAGGTGCCTCCCTCACCATGCACTGCCCTAACCCTCTGCTGTAGGTGCTTTGGAATCAGCCCATCATCCCTTCACTGCACCCAACCCCGAGTATGCTCATTTACTTGATTTAGACCCCACCAAAGTGCTGAGTCAGCATTATGATTTGGTGCTGAATGGTGCTGAAGTGGGGGGTGGTTCCATTCGCATACATCAGGCTGCACTACAGGAGAAGATATTTAGAGATGTTTTGAAAGTGGATCCAACTGTATTCAAACACTTGTTGAGTGCCCTTCAAGCAGGCTGCCCCCCTCATGGTGGTTTGGCTATTGGTATGTGTGTGTTGGTGAAGCATCTCTATTTCTGTGTGACTGTTTTGTCTATTACATCCATGCAGGGTTTGACCGATTTATGGCAATTTTATGCAATGCTAATAGTCTAAGGGACGTTATTGCTTTTCCAAAGTCATTTTACGGACAAGATCTCCTGACTGGTGCTCCAGTAGCTTTACCAGAAGAGTATTTGAAGCAATATCACATTAAAACCATCGTATAATACTGTATTTCAGTTCAGCATACAAATTTATTGCTTTATAATATTATATATACAAATATCTATATACATTGTTGACACTAATTGTTGATGCATGTCTGTCCATTTCACTCGGCCAATTTCCTAACTCGTGAAAACAGTCACGTGCTGTAATAACGTCATCTTAATTTTAAAATGGCGGTCCCTATCAAGCTTAAGGGATCTGTCGTTTCGATGACTCTTGTGATTCTTTTAGGGAGTTCTGGTATTTCTGCCACTGGAACAGAATCCTGTTTCGATCTGGGATTCACCTCCAATCTTCTGTGCAGTTCCTGTGAGGACCTCAAGCAGTTTTCCTTAGAGAATCTGCAGGAGAATTGTCGCTCCTGTTGTCAAAAGGAAGATGAAGATTTGTTTGTTGTTAAGGTACCATTCAGATTTTAATCACATGATAAGAATGTTTCAAATCCCTATAGACCAGTTATGACTTAATAAGCTTTGATGTTGGGACATTTTGGTAAAGCTTTCTTGTGCCATGCCTTTATTTTTATCAAGTAGTTCTTGACTTCCTATAACATGCTAATAATAATCTCTTGAGATCTGCTTACCTTTTTAAGTAGATTATTGCATGGACAATTCTGATTGGCTAATTCATTAACTTGTGGTTAGGATTGTTGTAATTATCACCTCTAAATTTTAATGGTTCTAGTATTCATGAGGTATCAATAGTTGTGGTGATCTTGTTTACATGGACAGACACCAGTGATTAGTAAAGTTGGTCAGGTCGGCTGGAATTTTATTTCTATCTATTGCTAGTAATGATATTCATTGAGGCTTGTTTGCCATGGGGGAAATGAACTCTGTCCTATGTTTACAAACTGACCTGGCAGTCCAGAACTGTACAGATGACACTTATATGCACAGACAGTGACTACTAGTTGTTCCTCTTGTTCCTTCCCCTCTCAGAAATATGCAGGCGCAGTGCTGGAAGTATGCGGATGATCTCTGGGGAGGTTTCCACAAATCGAAGGTAGGTCTAGTGATTAGTCAATCACTTTTCTTCTGATACCATGTAATGACTAGCTTAGTTAAACCTATTTAATCACTGTTTATTTAACTATAAATCAATCACTCACTGTTTGAGATTTCTAAATTGCCTCCCTCCTTATCATAGCCTTTGTGAAGGGTTCAAAACCCAGGAGATTTCCAACACTCAAAATAGTTGTAAGTTTTTCCATAAAACTGATATGAATGCCCATATATATTTGTGAATGTACAATGATGAACTCTTTTTAATAATTAGTGATTTACTATGGCTTTGGGCATGACTTGTGGTTGAGTTGCATCATAAGTGACATTATTAATTAATATTGCTGATCTGTCCTGATAATATGTTAACATTGCATATATAGTACAAAAGAGGTGCTCAGCCGATGCTGAAGCTGTTGAATGACTCCAATGAGGTTCAGGAATCATTGTCGTAAGTTATTACAAGTATAAGAACACTGTAGATTTGTGTCCGTTTACTAACACTTTCAGTTGTAGTTTTAATAACATTTATTAGACTGTAATTTATGCACTTGTGTTTTGAAGTATTCTCCTAACTGTCTGAAAATACAAATATGTCATATATGTGAATGTCTAACTTCTGTATATTTTTGTAGAATAGACAAGTGGACAACAGACACTGTTGAAGAGTTTCTTGTGGAAAAATTAGACATAGTTCATTAATTTTTCATGATTGTCTGTTAACTGTGCCTGTTCATGCATAATTATGAAGGTTTGTGCTGAAACTGCTGAGAAGCACCTACCCGATGTTACTTGTTGCAATTGTACTATGACACAGTTAATTTGCTGATAATTATTTATTTAAAAACTGATTGTTTTAAGCAATTTTGCAGAAATATATGCATTTTACAGTCTAAACAAAAAAGTTACAGCTGTATGCAAAAAAAAACAAATTAGTACATGGAAAATTGTTCTGTTTTCAATAAGTATAGTTCATGGGTACACTAAAAGGAGGTGTGTCAATAAAGAGAGGTTAAAGTTTGTACTTAATTGGCTTGTACTTGTTCTAAGGTATATGGTCATAACACTCCATTGTGGAGAGGAAGCCCCAATTGGAGTAACCACCAATAATGTAAATGTCTCCCTCATAGATGACAGATTTGGCCCCAGATCGGGGGAACAACATCGGTTCTCCATCCGTCCAGATATTCTTTTCCAAGGAAAACACTTCTACTGAGGAAAGAATGTCTTTCCCATCATAGCCTCCAAACACAAAAATGGACTCCCTGTGGACCACTGCAGCAGCACTGCGCCTTGGAACGGTCATGGGGGGACAGTCCTCCCAAACTCCTAGCTCAAAATTATATCTCTCAATGCTAGACAGACTTTGATAGCCATTGCTTCCCCCAAGAACATAGAGAAACCCTTTGTGGGCCACAGCAACTAAATCTGATCTGGCAACATTCAAAGGCTTCAGCTTCGACCAGGTGAGTCTAATTGGATCGAAGCAGTCCACCTGCTGTATAGCTTGCGACTGCCGACTGCCTCCTATCAGATACACCATCCCTTCAAGAGTTGTGGCTGCAAAGAGGCTTCTTGAAGATGGCATTAGTGTGGAAACCCGCTTCCACTCCTCATCCGAGGGATTAAAGACTTCCACAGTTTTGAGCTCAGATGACCCATTACTGCCTCCGAAAGCGTAAATAGATCTGTCCACCAAAAGTGCTTCAAATCTACCTCTTCTCTCTGCTGTATTAGGCAGATGGCACCAACATCTGTCTTTACTGTACATCTCAACGGATGAGAGGCACCTGTGACGATTATAGCCTCCAATCACGTAAATACCTGCAGAAGTGGCAACGCACCCAAAATTTGCCCTTGCCTCCTGAAGACTGGGAAGAAACGAAACCAGCGGTAGCTCATCAGCCATGATGATCCCTGTGGTTGGGCTGGCTCGTGATTCCTCATCCTTAGCCAGATGGAAAGTGACATTCAGAACAAACACCTCACTGGTTGAAGTGCTGTACAACACAGCTAGAGTGGATGCTCTCTGATGAATGGAAGCAATAACTTCACAGTGCCTCTTGCGGTCACTGGGTAAGAGCTCTCTCGCTGGCGACTTCCCAAGCACCTTCCCAGTACCAGCTGTCTGCTGACCTAAAGAGAAGTGATTGGACCTTGCGGGAGATTGAAAGAAGTCCTCTTCCACTTCTCCTATGG
Source organism: Chondrosia reniformis (assembly GCA_947172415.1). Lineage (NCBI taxonomy): Eukaryota > Metazoa > Porifera > Demospongiae > Chondrillida > Chondrillidae > Chondrosia > Chondrosia reniformis. The sequence continues at coordinate 6,279,556 of OX359201.1, read as the reverse complement.
CCTTTGGAAGTAAGGGCTTGCGGCTAACGGACATGGCCTCGCTGACGTAGAGTGTGATGCTCTTCTCGCTCAACGTTTTCGGGTTCATTCCCTTTTCGGAACCTTGGATATATCGAAGGATGTTTTGAAAAAGTTTCGCCTTGTTCAACTCCTGGCACTCTTCTGTGATGGCATCCACGGTCACACGAGGTAAGCGAAGGAAAGACCTCGACTTTGCGATCTCAACAAAATCTTCCTTAATTAATTTTCGAAGAGCTGACACTAGTTCGTCTGTTCCATACTTCTTTGCCGACACGAACCAATCTAAAGCATTTTCAAAATTCATTTCTTCTCGTATGAAGATAAGGCATTCATCGGCGAGTGGCTTATATCCCAGTTTACTAGCGCCTTCCAAGATCAAGGAGACGTTGTCGCGGGTCAATCGATGTGGAAGGCCATAAACGTGGTTTACTACCGCATGCACCGCTTCTCTGGACAGAGCGGAGCGGTCTAGATTCAGCTGATACTGCTTGACCATCATTGTATTCCAAATCGGCTTCAGTCTCTCCTCGAAGAACGGAACAGCTGCAGAGAGGAGACAAGCGTGGCAGGACAACTCGGTGCCTCCTAGAGTAATAACCAAATCACAAAACTGGCCCGATTTCTTCCAAGATTGCAACTTTACGAGTTTATCATTTGCATCCATTGCTGCACGTCCAGTAAATCATTTAGCGTGTCGTCCACTGCTGGTACCTGTTCAAATTTGTATTGGCCTATTGCGTCTCGTTTAGGTATGGGAAACCCGCGCTTTTCTGCGTGCGGGTAATACTGTATAGAGACGCAATAACGACATTCATAGAGGAACCAACGGGCGCTTATTTATTTTCCTACACTGAATGGTTTACAGGGAGTTCGAACGTCCTTCGATCATAGCTCAAACGAAATGGAAGGCTTTGGAAGAAGTGCCGGAACCAACACAATGTTCTACGGTTCGGTTCATGACGAACTCGCCGCTCCGTCGAATCTAGAAGCAAAGTTGAAAAAACGTTACTGGGAAACGAAGCAAACTTTGATACAAAAACTGGGGAAAGATCAAGACGAGTTTGTGATCGCTGGAGATGCTGAAATTGATTACAGACTAGAGGTTAGTGGAGGAGTCCTTTGTTAATAGGGACAGGCCAAGCCCAACCGTACTCCTGTAATAATAGTGAGAATTTCCTTACTAAAACAATAGAATGAATCGAATATCTTGAAACTGATGCTCTACTAATGATTGTAACCGTGTATTAACGATAGTTATAAATTCTCAAAGTTCTTTCCACATTATATGATGTGTGATATATTATACTTTAGTAGTGTATGACTGTTCCCCTCCTTGTCTCTAACAATTATTGGTACATGATTGTGTAGCGTGTTGCTTCCTAAGTACACCTTGTACCAGTCACTTGGTACAAGAACCTGACTGTAACTATTTTAAGACATCACTCCATTGAGTTGGTACTTCCTGTAGCACTCTAGAAGACTAGAAGCCTCTTGTCGGGGTCTGGCTCACTGTCTCAAGAGGTATCAAGCAGACCTTGCAAGTAAGATTTGGTTCAGTTTGCTATAATTCATATTGTAATTTCCCTTTTGAAAAATGTTTCTTTAATGCGCTTAATCTTGTTTCTTTTGATGTTTCTAGATGTGGTAGACAAGCATTATGATCTGGGTGCATATTTGACGTTCAAGGGAGAGAAAGAAGTAACATCTGTAGCTCAAATTATGAAAGATGTTGGAAAAATTGAGAAGGATACCTCTTCTTCATGGTGAGCCATCTCTTCCAAACAGGAAACCCACATTGAAACTGACATGAGTAAAATCCTACAATTACTGACACCCATTGTACTGGAGCCCCTGTAGGTGGCTATAAATTGATGAAGTAAAGGAAATATTGTCCCTACACAAAGACTGAATTATACAATTAGTTATTCATGTGTTGACCACCACAGTGAAAGTGTGGCATTGCATTGACCAACGAGTCAGTGACACCTGCCCCTTGTTAAGTGTAAGTGTAAGTTGGAACTGAATTGTTTTGGAAATTGAGGACATGTTTTGTTGTATGCCTGTCTGGATAATTATTAATCAGTTAAAAAGTGAGATTCTCCCCTTGATATGAATCATACAACTTATTTTTGTAAGTATTTCGCTGTATATTTTTAATTTGAATGTACTTTATATTATAGATCATTTTTAAAAATTATAATAAATTGGACGATAATTCATTTTATAGTTTTAATACAAGTACAATAAAGATGATCTATACATAATTATGAATGTTAACATATAGATAATATATATCTCTTACAACAAAGGTACAAGATGAATCCGTCCTTGAATCATCTTTACCATGATTTGGAAGTGTTCATAACACGTGGACTGAAGGATCTTAATGAATCTTTGAAAAAATTGGAGAAGGCAAGAACAGAATACAGAGCGGCTCTGCTTTGGCTGAAGAAGGAGTCTAAAAAGCTGCAAAACCCTGACGTAACTGACCAGCTGTCACATTACAGAAAGGTAGCACTATTCTCCACTATTCTGTAGCTGGCTCTACCAGCCTGACTAGTTATTAGTGATATTCCCATTGTGTTTCCTGAGGTTATGCTTAATTTTGACATTACCCAGGAGTGCTCTTCACAACTTGCCTCACTCTTACCTAATGTGCCACTTCCTTGACTAATCAATTACAGTTGTTATTTTGTCAATATTAGCTTATAGATTGTTTGCAAAGAGTGATTTTATTAATGTTTTTTTTTTTCATTTTAGGCTCAAGCACAGGTCAAAGAAGCTAAAGAGAAGTTTGATAATCTGAAAATTGATGTAGCAGAGAAGATAGAGATGGCCATTGTCAGCCGATGTAACATGCTCTCAAAGTCGCTTCCATCCTATCAAAATGGACTTCTGAAATTCTTTGAAGAATCGTCAGAAGAAGTGAAAAAAATTCTTCTGGAAATAAAGAAAAATCACCATCCCCAATATCGTCTGTCCCAAGAGGTTGCCGAGGAACACATGATTATGAGAGACCATGTCCAGGACATGAGAGATGTGGATGTCAATGCTGAAAACAACCAGCAGAGCAGTGATCGGGGTGATGAGTCCAATCTTCTGCTAGATCTAGTGGAACCATCTTCTGATTCAGTGGATCACCAAAATAATGATGCTAATCAGAATCAAGCCATCTCTACCAAATCGGAACACCTGGCTCCTAACAACCAAGAGGTTAAAAAGCCTAAGTCTCCCTCCCCACTAATATTGTTTGAAGAAGGAGCAGTGTCTGGCCCTTCTGAGGAGACACAGAATGGAGTGAAGGATGTCATTGGAGAGGACACACAGCAAGAAGATAACCTGACTGCCTATCAAGAGGTGGACTCGCTAGAAGGATTAAAGCAACTCTTAAAGATGGACTCACTGACTTTGGAGGAGCCTGAACAGATGGAACCAGACGAGTTTAAAGAAGATCAAAACGTTGTAGCATCCACTAGTGACAAATGGAATGAACTTTCTGCCTTCCTTACAACTAGCAAGTCACTTGAGACAGATACCACATCTTCAGACTGGCAAAAGGAACTGGAATCACTCATGGGGGGACCCACGGGCCAGCAGCAAGATGATGATTTTCCTCCAGATCTTCTTGGCGATGTCTTCTCCCCTTCTTCCTTGCCACTCTCTGTGGAGATGGGAGACATTTTGATACCTGAAATGACTGGTATTGCTGCGCCTCTTGTCACAACATCAACAGTCACTCCTGAGCCGAATGTCTTGCCATCCTTGCCAATAGCTACTGGAATGAGTGTGATGCAACCCAATACAGGCATGATGCAATCCAATACAAGTGTGATGCAACCCAATACAGGCATGATGCAATCCAATACAGGTGTGATGCAACCCAATACAGGTGTGATGCAACCCAATACAGGTGTGATGCAATCCAATACAGGTGTGATGCAACCTATGGGTGCACAGGCTAACATGGCAATGAAGATGCCTGTTCACCCAACCCCAGGTATGATGCAACCCAATGCAGGTGTGATGCAACCGTCACCGAGTATGAAGCAACCTACTCAACCTAACCCAGCTACTGCTTCTAATGCAAAGCCCAAAAACAATACCGCTTATGAAGCTTGGATGAATGTATTTGCACAATTAGATCCTTTGACAAATGACAAAGTTTAATTCATCAATTTCATTGCTTCAATTCTTTTATAACACATTTTACACAATTTCAATCATAAATTGTATATTGCATACTGTATAATATAAGGTAATGAAAATGAATAAATAAAAAGACCCTTGAATGAATGTTGACATGACTTAATGTTTGTATGTGATTGCCAATTTGAATGGCTCTTCTGTGGAACCTTCATAAATGACAAAAGTGAGTGTTTTCGATGGAAGGGATGATAACACAAACTGCACTGCATCTTGCAGTTGACCAATCTTACTTACCAGGTTTTTAGACCCTGATTGGACAGCTTGTTGGTAACCTAGCAACTGGACCCAGCCAAAGTCTCCATCTTGAAATCTCTGCACACACCACAATGCTCTGTGATCATTATGGACTTTATAAGAATGGGTATTCCCCTGAGAGTACCTATTCACATTACCTGTGGAGTCAACCATGATAGAACGTACTCCAACAGCTGTCAGTAACTGCAAAATACTGATTTCAGGACCAGCGTAGGAAAGCATCATCTTGGGGCCAGCAATCAACTTGGCCTGCACCAGTTCCATACACACAGAAGCATCTGTAACTGAATTATGTCCATTCTTTCCTCTCTTCATCTTTCTCTTCAGAAACATATAGGCCAGGCTGACCAGTGAAGGTTTGAAGGATTGATGAGGTGAAACAAAAAGAATGGATGTATCAATAATGTAAGGATGAGAGAATTGCAGAGCACAAAGGTCATTCTCAAGGGACTGACCAATCAAAATTGCATCTGGTGGGATTAATGTTAATATTCTCCTTTGTACATTTTCCAATGTAGTGGTCACACCAGAAAGGTCCTGAGGTGTGATGCCACTGTATTGCGTCATATAGTCTAGAATGGGGTCTGGAGGCAGCACGTAGGAATCATACACACAAACCAGCTTTTCATCAATGATGGAGACTCGGCCAAGAGCCATGTGGTCCTTTGTGGTTTTAACCATCTCACAGTCGATGGAGTACATGGGTGCATCTTCAGAGGGAGTAGTTGCGGAAAAATCTTTATAGTACGTAAGGTAACATTTTTCAGCATGCTCAAACTTGTAAATGAATCTCCCAAACTTTGTTGTCCTTGCTTTGTCAGTTGAGATAGCAGAAGGTGAGGGAATGGGAAAGGAATTCTCTCTCATCTGTTTCAAAGAAAGCAGCAACTCAGATTTCGCGCAGCTACCAGAAGAGTGCTCAAGCCTCGCTTGGCCTTCCGGTCGTAAATGCTCTTGAAGTCGGTTCCCGGACAGAAAGGCATCAGCCGTAATGCGTGGCTCGCCTGTCAGAAGCACACACTTAATACTGCTAGGTAGACTTTTACAAGCATCTCCAGGAACGCCAGCTAGCCAGATGACTACCAATCGCTCTACCATTTCTTTAGACAATTTAAGGGAAGGTCCATTGATGTCTGATAGCACTGATGTAGCCCTACGTGCTGTCAAGCAAAGAATCAGCTTTTGTACATCTAACGTAGCCACGTGCTCATCACGTGGAGTTTGGTTGCTGTCTTTGGGATTTATAAGTTTGCTAACTCTCTCTATCAAGTCTTCAAAGCTCAGATGTAGCTGCACTTTTGGAGGCGAACCCGATTCGTGCACGCAAAATTTATCTTCTTTTGTGGCGGACATTTTAGGATTACGAAATTAAAAAATTACACCTCAAAAAGTAGATAAATTCGTTTATCATGCATTTAATTATGCATGCATAGATTATTCACGCATATGGTTAAACTCTGGGAAGGAGCACACTTGATTTGTAGTATTGTTCCAGTTTATTTATGTAAACATCTTCTTGTAAGGGTTCATCTTCAAGTGCCTTCTTTGGAGCCAGGTACACCCACAAAAAGAGACCAATACACAAACACAGCAGGATCACCATGGTGAAATAAGCCATTATACAGTTTTTCTTTGTTCCTGCATCAATACAGAAGTAGCACCACACCTCAGAATGGTTGTAATCTACCTGGCTTAGAATAATCCCAAGTGCAATGGCATATCCCACACCTCGGGTACTGAAAAGTAGTCCCATTGCTAGGCTTCTCATGTTGTTCAAAGATCTCTCAAACACAAACTCGTAGGCTATACAAAGGCAAAATCAAAATACCATAAAGGTGTGCTTTAGGGTACTTAGAATATATATACCCTAGATATATACCTGTCTCTTGAATATACAACTTATATCTATTAAAGCACTCTACATTAGCTACTGGTCATACGTACCATCTATATTTATAAAGCACTCTACATTAGCTACTGGTCATACGTACCACCTATTTATAAAGCACTCTACATTAGCTACTGGTCATACGTACCACCTATATTTATAAAGCACTCTACATTAGCTACTGGTCATACGTACCACCTATATTTATAAAGCACTCTACATTAGCTACTGGTCACATGTACCATCTATATTTATAAAGCACTCTACATTAGCTACTGGTCATACGTACCACCTATATTTATAAAGCACTCTGCAAGCCCCAGAAATATCAGCTGAGGTATCAGCACAAACAGGGAGATGTCTGCTCTTGAGTCAAAAATATTTTTGGTCTCAAAAAGTACATGTAAAACATTCCAGCTTTCCTTAGGATGTGGGCTACTAGCATTTTGAAACCGATCAATTTCAAAGGCCAATGCAAAAATTGTACTTAGAAAAGCAACACACATTCCTAATCCGATCCTTGTGATGATACGAGGTGTGTAAGCCCCTAGACAGGGATACACAAGGAGATCCAGGAGAGGTACAGCCAGAAATACCACTCCATATGGAAGATTTAATGACAGAGCAGGCATGTAACTTAACACTTCAGTATGATTGTATTTCTCCTTGATCAGTGGCCCTTTTGGGAATTTAAAGTGCGTTCCCTGATACACATATGTAGTTAGCATCTGAATGAAGGAACAAAGAATAAAATGGATTTTAATGTCATGAAAAGGTTTCACTATAATCATCTATATGTATGGCTGGAAATGGTAACTAACCATTATAAAAGCACAGTAGTAGCCAATCAGGGACAGCATGAGACTAAGAATATAAATGAATCTTTTAACTCCATCCACCACTTCATTATCAAATATTCCACCATAGTCCTTTTTGGCTGCATTGAAAATGTTCGGCTTATCTTTCCAGGAATTGAATTCAGACGACGACGCTATTATTTTTTCATCTTTCTCTTTATCCTTTCTAATTTTACAAATACATTTTAGATCGCTTCTTTTAAGGGCGTACTTGACCACTTTGTATATTTGAGGTAGCGGATTGCTAACGTCAGCTTGAGGCAAATGCAGCGAGACACTGCATAGGAACACGACCAAACCGAGACATGCCAGTGCCGACATTATCGTAAACACTATCACAGCGGGCTGGATCACAAACAAGTAGTTAATGAAGCACCCACCGATTAACAAACCAAGGTTTCTAGACCAAAAGGTCCAGTGGAAATATGACATCATTTGTTCCGCTGAAGGAGCGTCTTGTACGTTAATGCCTAGTAGAACCAGATTTACCGTGATGCAGGATATTCCAAAGTACAGCGGTACCAGTAAAACGCAGACGGAGATGATTAAACCTTTTTGATAAGCAAGAGGGCTCATGTTTGGATGAATGTTTACTTTTTCTACGTAAAGGAGCAAGGTGATCGCGGTTATCAACACCGAACTGAAAAAGACAAGATTCCAACCAAATAGTATCATCTTCCAACGCCCAATCTTGTGATCGCCACACCACCCGGCAATAACAGCCGGAAGATACTGCAAGGAGAACATCGCTATCGAGATAGAAATGGTCTGGCTAGGAATAGTGAAATAGGTAGAGGAAAAGAAACTAACAACAAAATGGGCGAAAGCTTCACCGATGATTCCGAGGACAAAAAATAAGAAATACACAGTCAGTAGCTTCTTGGATGGCCAGGATCGATACGTAAAGGCTACTCGCCACGTTCGGCACATCTTGTCTACGAAAGGTAATTACCCCAGGTTCTTTCCACTATATAGGTCATTTCCATGACAACTGCATTAGGCATATTTACAATGTTGTACAATGGCTGTTCTCAGCTTAGCAGACCTAGCCCTCGGATTGGAGAGCACTTCCTCTCTGCAAGCAGTTATAACCTGCAGGAAAAAAAAACATTAACATATAATGTGTATTTAGCTATAGTGGTCTCACTGCCCAGACCCTGCACGAGTTTGTACCCGGCCATATTTACTTGTAGAAAAGGGATAACTTGCCTGTTGTATATGGCTCTTCTACTGACCTTCTTGTGAAGTGGCCTGACAGTCCATGACAAAGGGTGAGGAGGATTTCCTGTTCCTCTCTCAGGAACTGGAAATCCTCCAGTGAGACAGTTTCTGCGAGAAGACCTGTAGCTAGTATGTGCTTTGGGCTTCAAAGACAGCAGCTCTTCATGAGAGCACTGACCAGCCATAAAATGCTTCACAATTCTATCCTCCAATGACTGAAAAGTGATGACTGCACAGGAATATAGTATCCTTCATTGGAATGATGGATAACCAGGTCCAACTAAAGTGTACTCACCAAGAAGTCTGCCGCCATCCTTGAGTACATCCCCAACTGAGAGCAACCCTTGGACGAGCTCTTCCAACTAAAATGAGAAAGAGACAAAGTACAAATGTTGTCATGCTGCCTTCTACCTATATCATATGACAAGAATCACATTTTACCAACATTGCTCATCACTCAATTTTAAAGGCTAATTTTTTCAAATTTTGGTATATATGTAGCTGAATTTAGAAATACTTGAGGGCTATCCTGGTTCTGATAGAGCAAGTAGAGACTGTATCTATGCATCACTTTACCTCATTATTAACTGCTATTCTCAGTGCCTGGAACACTCTTGTTGCCGGGTGAATCCTACGGTTAAGTCCATCTCTACAAAAAAAGAACATCGCAAGAAGATGAATGGAAACAGAAAATGTAGTAAATCGCCAACTTCATTTTCCTCTTCATAGGCCATCCAATAGCCTTCTCCACAACAGCTGCCAAATGTAGAGTCATGTCAATACTAGACTTTTCTCTCTCCTTGACAACTGCCTTGGCAACCATCTTGTGCAGTCTCTCCTCACCATACTACATCCAAATTAGGAAGAATACTATATACAGTAGCCTGTTATTCGACAATCTAAATTTAGAAGAAACCTTCCAAAATAAATCGGCCAACTGTTCCTCTGACAGTACATGAAGTAAGTCTCTTGCTGTTGTTGTTTGAGATCTATCCATTCTCATGTCCAGTGGACCATCTTGGAAAAATGAAAATCCTCTTTCAAAAGATTTCAGCTAGATGGTTGTGGTAAAGTAGACATGGTATGATACACCTGATAGGGGTTGGGGGCGGTGTACCTGTAAAGCAGACGTGCCCAGATCCATTAGTACGCCATCCACTGTACCAGGCCTACATCCGATGAAGAGGGGATTGAAGTTGCAGTTAGGAGATAATCAATGCTAACCTTACGCCATTTTGTTTCAGCAATGCAGTCATCTGTGAAAAGGGACCATGAATTGGAACCAGATTAATTGACTGATTCTGCTCGCAAAGCTCATGACTTAGTTGACGAGCAATGTTCACCGCTTCTATGTCTCTATCAATAGCGTAGACAGTTTTAATTCCGTGTTCTACAGTAAAAATAGTTATTAATAATGGTAAGATTCGCTCTAACTCTACCAACCAAAGAAATCTCTCGTATGACTGCCACTTCCAAACGTAGCGTCAACTAAAACCTTCGATCTCCCTTCTTGTAACAGTAAAGAAGTGACCTCCTTTAGCAGAACAGGAATGTGATTGCAAGCCATCCATAGTCACATGGCCAGCACGTGACTCAGTCAACTGTACATCAGAGAAAATGGTGAGAAAGAAATCGTACTGTTTCTTTAAACCTATCCATCTTTTTAAAAAGATCTCTGTGTATTTAAAATACTTTAAATGCTTATTTGTATATAATCTTGTATAGAAAGACAGTTACCTATCTCCGTCTCCATTATTGACATACTTTTTTGTACACGTGGTTGATGTTCGTATTCCTATAGGTTCGCGTGAAAGCACACGAATTGCGTGGAAAACCGAAAGATGAGTTGGTGAAGCAGCTAAATACCTTAAAACAGGAACTGTCACAACTTAGAGTTGCAAAGGTAACGGGAGGCGCCGCTTCTAAGCTAGGGAAAATGTAAGTCGCCCTTAAATATGGCGCTCGGGCCGGCCGCGCATACATTATAAAACACTATATGAGTGTACCTCTTACTATATTGGAACCAATCCTTTCTCCTTTAGTCGTGTAGTAAGAAAGTCTATTGCTAGGGTTTTGACGGTAAGTAGTCATTCACAAAGAGATAATTTGAAAAAGTACTACAGGAAGAAAAAGTACAAGCCAATTGATTTAAGACCGAAGTTAACGAGAGCCAAAAGGCGACAGTTGACCAAATTTGAGAGAACAAGGAAGACATTGAGACAACATAAGAAGGATATTCACTTTCCACAAAGAATCTATGCTGTTCGGAGCTAACTAAGTTCAACATTCTGAAGTTAAATGTTTTTCAGTTATGTAAATTATAATAAAATGAACATTAAGTTGAACGTGTGTTATAGGTGTGTGACCCGATGAACAAGAGTATGCCCCGACCTGGGAGCAATGGAAGGAAGGCGTGGTCCAAGAGGGGAAGCCCTATTTTTCACCTGTTTTCAACCTGCGTTGGAACGGAAGACATTTCTACGTACATTAGTCTACAGTTTTGAGAAGACGTTCCTTGACACCAGACAGCTCCATATGAACTGGCGAAATGTCTTCAGTGAAAGTGGCTGTTCGCGTTAGACCCTTTAATAGTCGTGAGATCAGAAAAGGCTCGAAATGCGTCATCTCAATGTCAGAAAACCAGACCAGTGAGTGCCAACTGTTTGTTGATTCACAGAAGTGCCGCCCCATGCTGTACAAGGCATCGCGCCTTTCTTGGCAATGAAATTAGCGTAGTAGCATTAAATAACTTGTTAAAATAATTACATTGTGGGTTGTATTTCAAGTAGTATTGCGGTTCGCCTCCGCTGCTGCTTCGATTGGGTATACCCGTGGTTTGTCGATCATCTGATAAATTAGGAAAAGACCTATTATTCGTTTACCGAGTTTAAAAAAGCGAATTCCTCTGTTTTTGAACTCAAATCACAAGTATATAGTGGATTGACCTTGTTATGAAAACACTGAAATTGAAGTTGGACTATAGTCTATAGTGTTGTTTCATTTGTTGAAATAAAGCATAAAATATATTACTATATTATTCAATATAACTCTATTATATACTACTACTTATTATTTATGTATATTATTATTATTAGAGTGCCCATGAAAGGGGTACAATAAATGTATAAAGTGCCAACCATTGCTGGTTAGGTGGTAAATGTTACATATGAGCCATCACCACTAAATGCTGCCATTCCCCAATACCCTATATATGTACATATATTTATGTCATCTGCTTTTGTGAGTCTAAAATGACATCACACGCTAGCAAGGTGTGGCAGCTAGATCACACAACTGACTGCTAAGACACTTACGTACATACTCTGATGACCAGGAAGTGATGTACATGCGTACGTAGTCCAAGGCATTAATACTCTAATACACCATTTTCCTACATGCTATGCCTATTTTGTAATAAATTAAAAAACCTATAGGAATTAAACCTGGTGATAACTTTGGATGAGGATACAAGAGTCTTCTCCTACTTCTTTGCTCCACTGAGCATGCTTGCACCAGCCCTACCATGTCTGTCGTTGTTCACTAGCCCTAGCATGTCTGTCGTTGTTCACTAGCCCTACCATGTCTGTCGTTGTTGTACTGGTGAACATGCTGTTCCAAACACTCCTTCTGTTGGTATGATGCTGACATTCACAGCTACCCCCGAAGCCTCCCAAGTGTCTGCATACTATGATGTAATCATTAGAATGGAAACCACAGAGAGCCACTTAAAAATGTTACAAATTTAATACATGAATTATTCGTATATGGCGATATTACATTCCCATATTTATAAAATACATTTATTTATTTATATTTGTTATTTACATATTCTTTTAATAATAATAATAATAATAATATAGATCAATGTGCCAATATACGTGTTACATACATACGTACATATATACAATTGCTCTCTATGTCAGCAATGTGTATATGTTAATTGTATAACCAATGTAGCTTTCATTATCAGTTTCAATGTAATGTAATGTAATTCAATGTAAAATTGAAGACTCTATTCATCCATATCTGTTGATTTATCATATTTTATATCAAAGACATGAATGTAATCAGTGATTATTTTGTATGTATTTTTAGATATTTACAACCCTAAATCTCAAAATGAATCTCCAAAGAGCTTCAGTTTTGACTACTCCTATTGGAGTCATATAGTGAGCTTATTATTTGTACATATATATGTGTATAATAATAATATGCAGTAACTTTTAAACATCCACAACTTTATTGAATCAATTTTTGTGGACGTTTATTGCTTGCAGACGAGTGACAGACACTTTGCCGGTCAGACTAAAGTATACAGCGACATTGGCAAGGAAATGTTGGATCATGCATTTGAAGGATACAATATTTGCATCTTTGCCTATGGACAGACTGGATCTGGTAAATCTTATACAATGATGGGGAAGGAGGGTGAAGGCATGAAGGGAGAAGAAGGCATCATCCCAAGAGTGAGTTCAGCTGAGGACTTGGGGTGACTGACGTATTTATTTGGTTCCATTGTATTGATCAGCTTTGTGAAGACATGTTTAGCAGAATGAATGCCAATACAGATGGAGAGCTCTCTTTCTCGGTTGAAGTGAGCTACATGGAAATCTACTGTGAGAGAGTTAGAGATTTACTAGATCCCAAATCAAAGGGAAACCTCAGAGTGAGGTAAGGTATACGTAGGTATCTACATCCATCCATCCATCCATCCATCCATCCATCCATCCATCCATCCATCCATCCATCCATCCATCCATCCATCCATCCATCCATCCATCCATCCATCCATCCATCCATCCATCCATCCATCCATCCATCCATCCATCCATCCATCCATCCATCCATCCATCCATCCATCCATCCATCCATCCATCCATCCATCCATCCATCCATCCATCCATCCATCCATCCATCCATCCATCCATCCATCCATATATCCATCCATCCAACCTGCCCTCCCATCCAACCTGCCCTCCCATCCAACCTGCCCTCCATCCAACCTGCCCTCCATCCAACCTGCCCTCCATCCAACCTGCCCTCCATCCAATCTGCCCCCCCATCCAACCTGCCCTCCCATCCAACCTGCCCTCCATCCAACCTCCCATCCAACCTGCCCTCCATCCAACCTCCCATCCAACCTGCCCTCCCATCCAACCTGCCCTCCCATCCAACCTGCCCTCCATCCAACCTGCCCTCCAACCTGCCCTCCCATCCAACCTGCCCTCCATCCAACCTGCCCTCCATCCAACCTGCCCTCCATCCAATCTGCCCTCCCATCCAATCTGCCCTCCATCCAACCTGCCCTCCATCCAATCTGCCCTCCCATCCAACCTGCCCTCCCATCCAACCTGCCCTCCATCCAACCTGCCCTCCATCCAACCTGCCCTCCATCCAACCTGCCCTACCATCCAACCTGCCCTCCATCCAACCTGCCCTCCCATCCAACCTGCCCTCCATCCAACCTGCCCTCCATCCAACCTGCCCTCCATCCAACTTGTCACACACTTAGGGAGCACCCTGTCTTGGGGCCTTATGTTGAGAACTTGGCCAAACTGGCTGTCCAGTCCTTCAGTGACGTCAACAAACTGATGGACGAAGGGAACAAGTCGAGAACAGTAGCTGCCACAAACATGAATGAAGTCAGTAGTCGCTCCCATGCTGTTTTCACACTGGTCTTCACACAAGCAAGGTATGTATCATATTTATCTGTTGAGTAGATGAATAAAGAGTTGTAAAGCCTCAGTTTCTCTCTTTCTCTGTTTGAAGGGTGGATACTTTGACAGGTTTACCTACTGAAAAGGTCAGCAAACTCAGTTTGGTAGATTTGGCGGGAAGTGAGCGGGCAGAATCCACAGGTGCAACTGGGGAGAGGTTGAAAGAAGGAGCCAACATCAACAAATCCCTCTCAACCCTTGGGAAGGTCATCCATGCTTTGGCTGAGGCTGTAAGGACGACCCAAACCTTTTTACTAGTGTAGTTTGAAATGTGCAGTTCTCCCTGTGCTGTAGTCTGGAGGTGGGAAGAAGAAGAAAGTAGCTAAAAAAGATCCAAAGAAAGATGCAAAGAAGGATCTCAAGAAGGATGCGAAGAAGGATATCAAGAAAGAACACCATATTCCCTACAGAGACTCTGTCCTAACGTGGATATTAAGGGAGAACCTAGGTAAGCAATGCCCTCTTAAACTGTTTGTTTTTTCACTTTGAACACCTCCATATTTGGTGACCCTTTGTTGTTGCAGGTGGAAATTCAAAGACGGCCATGGTAGCAGCTATTAGCCCAGCGGACATCAACTATGAGGAGACACTGAGCACCTTGAGGTTGGAAGAGATGCAGTGACCTTTTGGATCTTCTTAATGTTGCTTTTCTCACAGATATGCCGACAGAGCAAAACAGATTGTGTGTGCAGCTGTCATCAATGAGGATCCAAATGCAAAAGTATGCCCTTTATAATACCCTGGGCTGTTATGGTCTAAAAGTGGCCTAGGCTATTATGGGCTATAAGGGCCCCTGGGCTGTTATGGTCTAGGCTATTATGGGCTATAAGGGCCCCTGGGCTGTTATGGTCTAGGCTATTATGGGCTATATGTACCCTGGGCGGTTTTGGTTATCAGTGCCCTGGGGTATTATGGGCTATAAGTGCCCCTGGGCTGTTAGAAGCTATAAATACCCCAGGCTTTTATGTATATCTGTACTGCTACTTGCAGCTCATTCGGGATCTCAAAGATGAAGTGGCTAAACTCAGAGAGTTTATCAAGGCAGAAGGACTGGAGGGCAAGATTGCCTCCTTCGGTCTGGGAGGGCTGGCGGCTAGTCTGATGGCCGAGGGAGGAAAGGGCATCATGAGCAAGGAAATGGCCATGGAGAAGCTACGAGAGTCAGAGAAACTAATGGACGAATTGAAAATGTCTTGGGAGGAGAAACTGCAGAGAACACAGTACATCATGAAAGAGAGGTAGTTTGTTTTTAAATTCTTTACATGCTGCCATTTTGATGTCCATATTTGGTCTTCCCTGTGTACAGAGAACAGCTGCTGGCTGATATGGGTATAGCTGTGCATGGTGACAGTGCAGTGGGCGTGTTCTCACCAAAAAAGGTGTGTCTTATTGTCTTCTCTGTAATGCCCTCATTGTAGCATAGCGCTTGCTTGCTATGTATGTAGACCCCTCACCTGGTCAACCTTAACGAAGATCCGTCAATGTCAGAGTGTCTCATATACTACATCAAGGAGGGCAGGACAATGTGAGAACAGTCATATTCACCACTGTGGGGCTGGTAGATATATAGGAGGGGCTGGTAGATATATAGGAGGGGCTGGTAGATATATAGGAGGGGCTGGTAGATATATAGGAGGGGCTGGTAGATGTATAGGAGGGGCTGGTAGATACTGTATATAGGAGGGGCTGGTAGATATATAGGAGGGGATGGTTGATATATAGGAGGGAGGAGAGTAGATGGATTGGTTTTCTATCCTGTAGGGTTGGTAAAACAGGTACAATACAGCTCTATGGAGACTTCATTTTAGATGAACACTGTCTACTGCTGAATGACGATGAAAGGGTGGAGATACAGCCACAAAATGGCAGCCAAACCTATGTTAATGGCAGGCTGGTGGAGGATACTATTGAACTGAAAACTGGAGATAACATCATATTGGGAGACAATCACGTCTTCAAATTCAGACATCCACAACAAGGTACATATGTAGGCAGCCATTTTGTTACCTTCATATCTACTGTATGAAATATACACATACGTACGTATGTATATAATATACATAATGTGATTAATATACACACATACACCATAGAAAGGGTACAGTTACACATATAAATTAAGCATCCACATTGCAAAAGTACATATCTATACTGTAGTACTGTAGTAGAGTGTTTTTACTAACAAATGTATTTGCTTTGTGACTTTCCCAGTGTATGACCCGAGGAACAAGTTGATGTCGCAAGCGACACTAAGTAAGCGCTTGAAGTATAGGTACAACATTCCATAATACATACATACGTACACTAAGTATACTAATTTATTGAGACTCAGCAACAATTGTATTTAAAAACAAATTGAACGTTTAAACCTGGAGGTCTTCATCAGCATAATGCTTCATACGTACACTAGAACAGCTCCCGTATATCTTATTGTGTGAGTGTGTGATGATGTGTGCCTCTCTGTAGATCTGGGTGAGGTTAACCCTTCCCCCATGATCTCCCCGTATCCGAGCAGGCCCGGATCTCCCAGCTCCAGCAAACGACAGTCTATAGCCATCCCCATGGAGCTAGTAAACATGGACTGGTCTCAAGCACTCAACGAGGTCAAGACAAAAGAAGGATTAGACATTAAGAACTCCATGGAGGCCAGGATCGTTGAGCTGGAAGAACAACTGAAGTCGGAAATAGACAGAAAGGATGAGTTACTGGAACAACAGAAGAAGGTGCATATGTTTGTTGTGCAAATGAACCAGTCCTTCATAACTTGTCATCTTACTGACACTCTTAGGAGTATGAGCTGCGTCTAGCAGAACTGGAGGATAAGGTTGCTATTTCCTCAGAAGTAGGCTCCATTTATACTGATGATGAGAACTTCTTTGGTAAGTTAAAGTCTCTCCATTGACAAATCTATATACTACCTGCCTGCCTGCCTGCCTGCCCGCCTGCCTGCCTGCCTGCCCGCCTGCCCGCCCGCCCGCCTGCCTGCCTGCCTGCCCGCCTGCCTGCCTGCCTGCCTGCCTGCCTGCCTGCCTGCCTACCTACCTACCTACTTTTGTTTTCTAACATTTTCTAGAAGACCTCACAGACGAGGAGCTTGTCATAGCAAGGAGAGTGGTGGATATCTGGAAAATCTATCGTTACAACTCCATTAAGGTACTGGATACAAGAGATATACATAGTATACATTCATATAATATGTGTTTACTAAATGTATGTATATTTTATGTACCTATTCTGTTTGGTGTAGCACGAACTCCTGTACAATGCTGGTCTGATTAAGGAGGCCAACGCCATCAGTCTGGAGCTGGGGAAGCATGTCTCATTTCAGTTCTGTCTACTCACCAATACTCCCTACTCTCCCATGTCCTATAATGTGGCCATCGGGAAGGACCTAGACCAGCAGGTATGCCTTGTACTGGCCCTGTGTACATCATGACACTGCAAGTGTGAGATACGTAGTTCTTCAATAATCACCCAGTTTGAAATCTATTGATTAAACTACTAATTAAAACATCATTTCTGTTAAGTGAACTTTGGTTCCACACATTAGCTCTTTGTGCTCCTCAGGAGACATGAGTGGGTGGGGTAATTCCAGGGTCATATGATGATGATGATCATTAGTGTGTTTGATAAAAGGGAATGAGATATTTCTGTGGTAATCCTCATCGGCAGAGTATAAAAAATTAATCTTTGGTTCACTTCCCAGGTATTTCTTCTTTCACATGTTTAGAAATAATGGTTGTGGTTTACTTATCACTGTAATTGTGCATATACTATGTATGTAACAAGTGCCACCATAGTATATCAGTGCCCGCATGCACGGACCCTTCTCATACGTATGTCATATATTGAAGTGTGCTAACATGTCTCTGTGTAGGTGGACCTGAGTGGGATGAACCACTCTGGAGTGCCAGCCGTTGACGTGGGGTCACCGGAGGAGATGGACGGAATACCAAAACCTGTTGTAGCCATTGCACTCAAAGACATCAAACACGGTGTCACTCACATGTGGTCGATTGAGAAATTAAAGTACTTTATTTAATTGTTGGTATAAATGACACACAAGCAGTGTGATTGCATTTTGGTTTGTGCAGACAAAGGTTATCGGTAATGAGGACCTTAAATGAAAAGGCATGGAACTCTCCTTCTTCTCCAGTGACTGCAAGATCTCAGTCACCACAACTTGGGCAGATTGGGAAGGATCCATTTTATGACAGGTATCCATGGATACGGCTGATTGGAAGGTCAGTTCTGTGTTCTAATGCTCAACTATAGTGAGGGGAATATCCCTTTGTACATCCCTACAGGTCTTTTGTGTATCTTAGCAACCTCCTCCTGCCCACCCACCTGGTGAGTAAGGTTGCTATAGTTAGTGACAAGGGAGAGGTCAAAGGTCACTTGACAGTCTCTGTTCGTCACATACCTGAAGAGGAGGCAGACGAACAAGTGGTCAAAAAGACTGCTAAAATTGAGTTTGGATTGAATGCAGCAGTAAGTACTGTTGAGTGATCATGTGACTGTCATGTGATACTTGTTGATAACTTCCTGTTTTTCCAGCCTGCACAGATACAGCATGCCTCAACCAGGACATTATCAGTCATATGTTCTTCACCAGAGGTTCCTGGAAAGAACCTGGACAAAATATCTGAGGAGATGGAAGCTTCTGGAACAGTGGAACTAGGCTACGAAGTGACAGGTGAATAATGTACATATGAACCTGTGTCGTGATGCAGATATGAATGTACCAGCAAGCTTTTCTCTTAAGTTTGAATGTTTTACTGAAGTATTTCTCCATCTATGAACTGTTTCCAAGAAGCATCTCACCATGTTCTGTATATTTGTCTGAACTCCCTCAGATGAAGTGGATGGCGGTGTCACTGCAGGGCTGCAAGATGAGACGCTGGAGACACCAACCGAGCATGAACTAGACCGAACGCTCACCTTGGAAAACGTGCGGAATGGTGAACTACATGAAGATGACACCTCTCAAGAAGGGTCAAAGATTGGAGCTTCCTCCTTCATAGAAATGGACTCTCTTAGTTTTAGAGGCTCTTTGCCTCGTCTCTCTGGAAAGGTACGTATTTATGTTTGTGTGTGTAGATGTGTGTGTTGATTATAAGGGTTTGCTGTTCATTCCAGCTATCATTACATGTTAATCACCTCAGTCTCTTGTATGTAATTATTAGTTTACAGGAAACCTGAAGCCACCGAGGGAGATTGAGGTTGGAGGATTATTTAACTTTCGAGTCACTATTTTACAAGCAGTTGGAATACCCAGGGATTTTACAGATATATTTGTACAGTTCAGGTTAGTATGGATAGCCTTCAGCTTGATCCAGTCCATCAGCTATTTCCATTTGGGTTTTGCAGGTTCTTAAATAGCAGTGAGTGTACATTCTCTACACAACCTCTCAAAAATGACGGTTCTGAGTTTGCGTTGGGCTATTACCACATGCAAAATGTAAGCACTTCCATTCTCAACATCACCTTCTGTAAGCTCCCTTATCCCATTCCCTCCCACTCCCCTGGCCCCACCCCTTATCCCATTCCCTCCCACTCCCCTGGCCCCACCCCTTATCCCATTCCCTCCCACTCCCCTGGTCCCACCCCTTATCCCATTCCCTCCCACTCCCCTGGCCCCACCCCTTATCCCATTCCCTCACGCTCCCCTGATCCCACCCCTTATCCCATTCCCTCACACTCCCCTGGCCCCACCCCCTGTCCCCACCCCTTATCCCATTCCCTCACGCTCCCCTGATCCCACCCCTTATCCCATTTCCTCACACTCCCCTGGCCCCACCCCCTGTCCCCACCCCTTATCCCAT
The DNA here is from genome assembly GCA_947172415.1 of Chondrosia reniformis. Lineage (NCBI taxonomy): Eukaryota > Metazoa > Porifera > Demospongiae > Chondrillida > Chondrillidae > Chondrosia > Chondrosia reniformis. Next base: position 6,259,566 of record OX359201.1, on the reverse strand, counting down.
TTCCTCACACTCCCCTGGCCCCACCCCCTGTCCCCACCCCTTGTCCCATTATCTCCCCTTTAGGTTAGTGTTCCAGTGAATGATGCCTTTATACATTACTTGAAGCACTATCCTTTAGTGTTGGAAGTGTTTGGGCACTACCAGCAGCATCCCCTTCACGGAGCCAGCTCTGAAGATGTCCTCCCCACTCTTGAGCCTGCTGCTCCCATAAGGATGCCTCAGACTCCAATTCCACAGTCTGCCATTCCTGTTAGGTCTTCCAAAACATCAGTCTTTGATGCAGCTGGGTAAGATCATGTGGTAGTCACATGACAGGGCATGCATGTACATAAATAGGATGTATCATTAGCAGTGCTTCATGATTGTATGGATCATGTGATAATCATGTGATCAGTGTTTATCTCTTCTGTATAGTTCCACCCATACAGTGACCACAGTTGATTTGATGACACACTTTGAGATCCTTGAACTAAGCCCCACTGGAGAGTAAGTAGTATATACGTACATGTGATGAAGGATACCTGAGCTGTTGTTGATTTGTTTTGACCTTTGACCCTTCAGGTACCTACCAGCTGCTGTGAACCACACAAATGTCAGCTTGACCAGTGGCTGCTTTCTCCTACAGCAAGGTATTCAGAGGAGGATATCCCTGTCAATTTTGTATGAATCTGGAAGTGGGATCAAGTGGAACAAAGTCAATGAACTCGTAGTAGGTGCGTAAATATGTACATACATATATATTGTATGTACGTATTTCAAACTGTTAATGTGTTTCTTGAATAATCATGCTGTGTATTTATACATGATATACTTACATATGTATGTGTATATATGTACGTAGGTCGAGTGCGTCCAACACTTCAAATCTCAACTGAATCAGAGCACCAATCAAATGTCCTCTCACTGAACCTGTTTAAGCCAAAATATGATGAGATGGACAGTGGAGAAAGGTACATGCATACATGCGTACATACATACATGCGTACCTACAATATACGTATCATAAATAGATATACCATAGCAACCTCACAAGTTCAAATGAATGTTTGTACTTGTTTTGAAGTTTGGTAACTTGCACTATGTATATATGAAGTTATGCAATCTGTGAAGGAGTTGCTCAATCACACACATACTCACATACAGTGTGTATATCTTGGGAATCAACTAGGTTGTTGTTTCTACTGCAGAATGAAATTCAGTTTTGAAGCCGCCTGGGACAGCTCACTGCACAACTCCATACTCCTCAACAGACTGACTCCTCAAGGAGAACATGTCTTCTTCACCATTTCCGCTTATATTGAAGTATGTACACTCATATGGCTGCTTGCATAGTTCAGTAGTGTAAAATATTTTCTCCTTTGAAATATGTACTCTTTGTGATTGTTTGTATGTTTCTTCAGTGTAAAATTTCAGTTGAATTGTTTGTGCCTTGAGATATATATATATGTCTTTGTTACAGCTGGAAAATTGCTGTCAGCCAGCTTGTATCAGCCGAGATCTCTGTGTGACTATACACTCCCGGGACGCCAGACCCTCTGTTCCTCGTACGTTAATGAGTTTTATCACCGGAAAGAGAAATGAGAGGTAGGCACAGACAGGTGTTTCACTTCATAAGTTGGAATTTCCTCACATTTATCCATCCTTACCTTGCACATTCTTGTTAGTAACTGTACAAGTGGACTCTATGAGTTGTGTCTCAGAAAATCTATGGAGAAGACAGGTGAGTATTATAAGGCCAACATGGTCACATGACTACCATGTGATCTATGTCACATGACTGTCAAATGATCAAGAAAGATCACAGATATTTGGTGATAATCTAGCTCCCATGCTATAAACCCAAGCCAGCTTTACCAAGAATAATCTAACACACCATTTTTCTTACATGCTAATACATAGATCTCCTTACCTCCCTTTGGACACTAATTCAAGTTTTAGAAATGAACCATTCAAATTCACTCCACTAACTGTCAGAAACTCTCTCCATTTTTATTGGCTATGTTTATCTGTTTCACATAGACCCTCCAAGATCTGTTTCCATGGATGCCTCTGCTTCCTATGTAAGGGGAGAAGAGAATCTTCGAGGTTGGAGGCCAAGACGTGAGTCACTGATCTGCGACCACCAGGACCAGCTGTACACCCTGGGATTAATTGAAGATGTGAGTATACTCAATCCTGATCCGTTTCACTTGAGCTGACTTTGAACTTTAAGTTATCTACTCTTTAGACCGAGAAGACTCGTCACCTTCTTCAGATTCAGGAGAAGATTCGTTTGATGAAAAGTGCAGATGAGAATAACGCCATAAAGGGCCAAGAGAAGTCACAGAATGAAGATCTCATGGATGAGAGGAAAGTGAATCTGGCCAGGAGGGTAAGCAACATTACCTTCTAGTCTTTTCTGGAACAAAATTAAGGCTCTGTCGCAATCACATGTGTCTCTGTCACAATCACATGTGTCTCTGTCGCAATCACATGTGTCTCTGTCGCAATCACATGTGTCTCTGTCGCAATCACATGTGTCTCTGTTGCAATCACATGGGTCTCTCTGTCACAATCGCTTGTGTCTCTGTCGCAATCAAATGTGTCTCTGTTGCAATCACATGTGTCTATTGCAATCACATGTCTCTCTCTGTCACAATCACTTGTGTCTATTGTAATCACATATCTCTGTTGCATTGCCATAAACCACAATTATCTTGTGTATTGATTTTCTTGTTAAGGTAATTGCCTTACTGAAAGGTGATACTGGTGATGTGAGACCAGAAATTTTCATTGGGGATGTTTCAAGACCAGTTAGTTAATTAGTTAATTAGTTACTTAGTTAATTAATAGACTATATCATTGTTCAAACTATCACTTTACATCAAACACAGTGTACAGTGTACCTTCAGTTAGTTATTATATGGTAATTGTATCAAGCTCATAGCTGTATAAACACTACATGTAAATTGGTTGGATTGAACTTTTAGGCCACCACTCTAGCATCTCAGAGTTAGGACCAGTTCCATCAACTGGTCTGATTGTGGGTGTGTCGCTGGGTGAGGTCTCCTATTAATGGTTTTAGAGCAGTTAGACATTTAAGAGGCGATTAACTCAATATACGTAACATGATCCATTTATTGGTATTCTGGTAGAACTTGAGGCCTAGTTCAATAAGCTCTGCTCCAAATTCAAAAAGAAGGCAAGCACAACAAGTAGCTCCCCAGGTCTGTATTCCTGAAGTCAGAGAGATTGTACAATGGAGAAGGTAAGAGGAGAAGTTCAAGATATCTCATAACTTGTGATTACACATTCTTTCTCTTCACAGTAATGAGATTGTTAAGAAAGGCTACCTCACATTTCTTCAGCCCCATGACATTGGCTGGATGAAGAAGTTTGTGGTAGTACGGCGACCTTTTATTCTAATATACAATTCAGATAAAGATCCAGTGAGTCAGGGAAGGTTGTTCTGACATTAATTAAAGAGTTTAAAATTAATCTTGTTTCTTTGTAGGTGGAGTATGACATTATTAACATGAAGACGGCCAAGGTCCAATATAGTGATGATCATCGAATAATGATAGATGTGAGAGAACCTAAGTGAACTATTATGGTAGTGCTGAATGTTGTCTACTTGTTCAACTTCTTTTGTCTAGACTGCCAGCACTTTTACAGTGTGTACAAAACATCGTGGGTTTCTTCTTCAGTCTAAGGACAGGGAGACCTATGACTGGCTGTACGCACTGGATCCCCTTCTTGCTGGAACACTAAAGTTAGTTTGAGTGAACTCTGCTCAGTTTAGCTTGAATTGTCACTCTTCAAAGTGATATATACCATTGTAGCTATATATACAATTGTAGCTTTAATCTATTTCAAAGTGTCATTAATACTTATAAGATATGCTATCAATGAAATTAATTTAATTTGGCCAAGTGGTATTCTCAACGGGTTCTGAAGTGTTTTGGTCTTTCTTTCCCCAAAAGAAGACCCTTGTATACAAAACTTTCTTTTAAAGTCTAATCAATTTAAAACTCCCTAATTCCACATAGCAGGTGATTGATAATGTATAGGGAATATTATGTATCTTATTGGACTTTTTTATGCATGCTTCTATTTTGATCCTTAGATCACAGTTGAACACAGCTCAGAAGAGAAAACCCAGTCTTCGTAGAAAATGATGTTCACTAAATTCAAAGATTAAATGACTAGTTTTTGTAACTATGTAATTATTTATAACAATTCACATGAATATACTGTACAATATGATTGTGTTAATACTTATAGAAAATAGAAGTTATATAGCTTTTTTATTTATGCAATTAATGACAACCATATTAAAATCAAAGCGTGAGGCAAGGGGATCTTGTATCGTCATATATAGTCTCGATTAATTTGCACACAAGTTTATATAATGAAAATGAAACTTTAGCAATAGTGCATTACAGTCTATATTTTTGTGTATGGTCAATCCATTGAAGTATTATCAAATACCAAATCCTAGTCAGTTATACTACGAATGGAAGTGCTTAGATTTTCCAAATATTTCTGTATCCATATGCAAGTGTAGAAGGAAGCCAAAGCAATTCAGAGACTTGCAGTCGAAATTCCTTTCTTCTGAGTCAAGTAAGACCCGTTCTGAACGAAGTATAGGACGATACAGCTGCTATATCAATCGCGAGTATCTTGGCAGCGACAGAGAGACCATATTGGCTCGATTTACCGGGAAAGTTTAGCTTTGTCAGAGTATAGTTCGTAGCCACTAAATAAAAAGATGTCCAATTTTCGACGGATCTCTATATCGCTACTCTTTATCTTTTTAACTGAAAGTGAGTTGAATCTCTGAATGTATATAGGAAGAAAGTATCGTAAAGTGTTTAGCCCTCAAACATAGATTTTTACAATGAATGAAGAGATATAAACAGGGACAGCTATAACAGTGTTTTGTATATACTCCTGGTTAGCAAGATTTACCCACCATATAAAAATACTTCATACTACACATAAAAAAACATATTGTATATATATAGAAGATTTTTTATCTATGTTTTCTCTATGCAAAGTGTAACCTGGAGAGAAACCATCTTCTATAGGGACACTAAAATCAGCAATTGTACATACATATGTATGCCTAGATGCACTATTCTAAGGTTTATTAGCTTGGTCCATGTTACATGAAATAAAATGCGAATCTATGTACAAACATCTACAGGCTTCAGTTTTATGTTCCTGGACCCGCCCACCAGTCCTTATTACATTGCCTTGCCGACCAATGTGTACATGGAACACATTTTACTTCAGTGTAAAGTTGGGCATGGTGGGGGTCGACATGACAACATCACATGGGCATGGTATAAGGACGGTACAGTGGTGTTCTCATCAACCAACAATCTAACTTCAACCCTGACAATCAATAGCAGTGATCCCATCTTGGCGGAAGGAAAATATACTTGCAATGTTAGCTTAGCTGAAAATATGTCAGCTTCTGCAGTATTACAGCTTACTCTTAAAGGTACATGAACAATATACACATGTACATACGTATATACAATGAGATTCCTGCCTATAAATTAAGGGTACATTTATATTATAATTCTAGACACATGTGGTGTATAGTATCTCACAATGTAGTCATTCATGCATATAATGCCCAATTATAATATTGACATATATCTTTTTATGAAGGAACAATATACGTATTTCATATACTACATAAGTGTGTATGTTGGGTCACTGTTGAGTGCCTGAGAGCAATGCTGAGAGGCAGTGATCATGAGTTGACGAGGTTATTCAACACATATGAACTGCTTACTTGAGCAGTCACATATTGACAATGGTTGTGAATTACTTCATTTCTAAGCTCTTTTAAGTTACTGCTGATGTAACATTTTGAATATAGTATATAAGATTTTAGAGTTTATAAGGAAGTTAGTACAAGTGTATTAGTTTCTTAATTGAGTTGACACACACTATCTTGTAATTCAATCAAGCATCTTGATACATGAAATGTATTGCTGCATAGCACTGGAATGACTCTATGTCATTTGAAAACCTGAACCTATTTTTACAGTCAACACATTCCCTCTATGTTACATAATATGGAACTATAAAGATATAATGTCTATATTAGTATGAGATTAGAGAACTATTGCATGTGAAATGTAACATATCCTTTCAGTTTTGTTATAATACATATATACAAGCAATTGATATACTAATTCCATTAGACTGGCTATATATATATCTCTAAAATCAGAAATTATTTCAATAAAAAGAGTATTTACATATATGTTTCATAATCACCTTGCATTTGTTTCCATAATATGTGTATACCTATACAAGTATATAGGATTTAGTAGTAGATTACTCTATATGTACAGTTTCATATATAGATGTACTTATATATACACAAGTCATTGTAGTGATAAATTGCTGGTAAATGAGCCCATGCAGGACAGTTGCTTTAATTAGACCACTGAGCTTGTAGTGCCCAGCAATGCCTCAAACCTGCCCCTTTTCCTACTACCTACATAAAACACAATATTTATGCGGTGACTCACTGATATTCAATTTAATTGTGCTGATTCCCAATTGATGAGCTTCACATGTTCCAAACCCGTCAATTCCCTGGCACCAGTATATTCATAGGTGTAAATTTTCTAAATTAGGTAGGGATAGCTTGCATAACAACATGGAATGACAGCCAATTAAACCTCCCTCAAATGATCTTCAAATATCTGTCTGCTAATCTCCAAGGCTCAGGATATGGGGAATTGACAGACTTAAATACAACATAATATATTCAGTTATTTTCATTCCATAATATTTATCAATTATAATACGTATCATGTATGTAGTTGACTTCCATTATCAACAACCTGAAGTCCGTGTCACTGCAGACAGTAACTCTTTTGATGTCACATGCATCCAGTCTGGCTATGTGAGACCTTCCAGTTATGTCACTTTTTATAAAGATGGTAAGATGCTTTCCAGTGAAGTTGACTCCAAGTACAATATTGCAGATGGAAGTATACAAGACAGTAATTTAACACGTATTGTTAAAACAAGTTTAACAGTGGTAAATATTAGTCAAGAGGATTTTGGAGAGTATTCCTGTCAACTGAACATGAGTGCTGGAAATATCTCAGAGGTTTCAATATTAGTTGTGGCAGGTAAGTCCATAAATACATATATACCATAACATCCAGCTGTTAACCAATTGATATATATATATATTATTCCTATATCTCACTACAATGAACTGTTTGAGTTATAATACTAAAATTTCACTTCATATATATACATATAAAATTAATTAAATATATGGGTATATTATATATAAAAACAGGCAGATACATCTAAATGTATTATATATAGAGGTTGTATGGTATCCTGTTGTCTTTAAAAGTGTCCCTTTAAAGTGGTGTGTAATGCACGGTAGTTGGTGATACAGACACTCCTCGGTGGATATTTTAAGGGTGTAGCTTGACCAGGCTTCCTAGGTGGACATTTCTCGCATGCCTCTCCTCCAACACATCATTACACCAAATTGATATGACCAATCCTTTATTGGGAGTTGATATGTGAAAGGATTTCGGTCTGCGGGAGGTATACAGTGGCGGTCAACAAGAGAACATGTCTTAAATGTATAAAACAAACAGTTTATATTTGGTCATACAGTTATAGTAATACATATACATACTTTCACATTTGCTTTTCATGCTAATGGAAATGTTATGACTCATATAGATGATTCTGTATGAAATATAACTTATATAGTTTCAATTTTTATAGCACCACGGCTGTTATAATAAATTTTATATGTCAAAAAATTCCCAAAATTGTGCATGTCCAATTCACGCACTAGATGTATACAGATGTACGTATGAAGACCTGCCACACATTTTTGTATCTAGATTGTGGAGATCCTGGCTACAGTGCTAATGGGACTAGGAATTTGACTGATACCACAGAAGGATCCCTGGTAACTTATACATGTGACTTGGGATACAGAATAATTGGTAATAACAGCAGAGAATGTAAAAGAGATCGGATGTGGTCAGGAAGAAGCCCAGTTTGTCAAGGTAAGGATTGAGGAGCATGTCAGCAGGCTCAGTATTTAATCTACATATGAACTTTACGGTAACTGTGCAGTATCACTATTATACAAGAGTATGTAGTATGTATCTCTTTAGGTAGGGATGGCATGAAAAACATGGCCACCATATTCGATGTACTGTGGATTATCACCTTAGAAATTAGAAATTGACTATCTAGTTTCCTTATCACTTCAATATCCATATACCCAAGGGTGACTGTACATGCACATCATCAGTATCTTTGCATGCATTAGGTAGGATCTAGGGATATATTTGACTTAGTTCTCCTATGTGTGTATACGTAGCTAATTAACTCAATTTAAACTATTATGATTTGTATTTATTCTTTTCCCTTTTGAATTATGCAGCTGTTGAATGTCCATTTCCCGTAATTCCTCAAAATGGTAATGTAAATATATCTTCCCGTACATATGGATCTACCGCTACCTTTGAGTGCAGAACTGGTTTTGACTTGCAAGGGACTACTAACACTACATGTCAGAAAGATGGAACTTGGTTGGGAGAAGTACCAACTTGTCAGCTCAGCCATACCAACAGTACCACCTCCACAGAAGCCGAACCTCAGACCTACACTCCATCCTTTACTATGAAGAATAACCTTTTATCTCCTTCAGGCTCAGAGAAAACCCCAGACAATGAACCCACTAAAACAGAGAATACTCAAACCATATCAAAGGTTATTCAAACTACATCAAAGGTTGTTCAAACCACATCAAATGTTCTGCAAACAACATCAAATGTTCTGCAAACAACATCAAAGGTTCTGCAAACAACATCAAATGTTCTGCAAACAACATCAAAGGTTCTGCAAACAACATCAAAGGTTTTGCAAACAACATCAAAGGTTCTGCAAACAACATCAAAGGTTCTGCAAACTACATCAAAGGTTCTGCAAACTACATCAGAGGATACACAGGGTACATCAGAGAATATACAGCCAACAATAAGGAATATAGAAAGTACTTCTAGTGCAACCCCGTTTACATCATCAAACATCCTGATATCAATATCTAGTGAATCTGGCTTTATTGTTCCAACTTCAGTTGTGAATCCTACAAATGGAAATGGGAATGGTACGGGTTTGCCAATAGATCTCTGGATCATTATAGCAGCAGGAGCAGGTGGAGGAGGAGGTCTCCTTCTTCTCTGTTTTTGTCTCTGTTGTTGTTGCTGTATTGTGTACAAATGTAGGAAATACAGGAGAGAGAAAATGAACAAGACATACACTCTTGACAGAGGAGCATCCTTAAGGAGGTTATCCACTTTGGAAAGAAAGGCAAGCGTATCATTCTTAGATGATAATGATTATGTTGTTAAAGTTGGAGAAAGGGGTAATATATCCAGACTTTCAGCCACTAGAGAAAGCATAAATGAGCAGTCAATCTCAGACATGAATCCCAAAGAAGCACAGTTGGAGAATGGTAAAGACCTACATCAGGGGTTTGAGTACCAAGAGACTGGAATTTCATCACCGGCTGATTCTGAACTGGATTCGGAGATAGGGGGACCAAGAACCATTCACAGCAAACCATCTCCAACAAATATTAAAAGTTACTACTATGCCTCTTCTGGTCCACTAAGCACTCCCCAGTATGGCAGTGAAGTAGGTGGGTCTAGTAACTCGCTGGACAGGACCTATTTCCCACTGGCCTCGCCTGAGAAGCACATCCAGCAAGACTCACGAACTCAAGTCTACAGTCCTCTCATTAATAGCAGAAACGCAAGTCATATTTCTGCAAAAGACATTAAAGAGGCTCACATTAATAATGCAAGAAAATCTGTTGACCTTGGAGGCGATCTTGAGTTTGATAAGAAGACGTTTGAGGAATTCATTGATAATTCCTTCAACAAGGAAGAAAAGGCCAACTCCCCTTCCCTACCTAGTTCTCCAACAAAATTATCTCCTAAGGTTGATCCATTGCTTCAGACCAACTCTCACAATTATCACCCAGGTCAATATCGAAACACATCTTCTTCCCTATCCTATCCCTACTACCATTATCCACATCATCACAATGATGACACCCTCAGTACCAGCACTGACATAGCCACCAACCTCTCACTGACCTCCTCAACAATAGCCCACCACGGAGACCATCGTACAAATACACCTCTATCTGTAGTTAGCAGCGGAATCACTGCTCCCAGTGACACGGCCAGACAGTCATGGATTGCTGATGATGTTTCCGAGAGTGAGCAGGGCAGTGAGCCCCAGCAGCCACAGGAACAACCCAATAGAGAGCTGAGGCGCATAAGAAGTGATTTCCAAATGAAGCCACCTCTTAACCCCATACCAGGCTGGAGCAGGGTCAGAAGTGATTCTTATAATAGACCAGCAAGGCCTCTGCGACATGCTAGTTCTGCTGGTCCTGAGAGATTTCAAGATATCCAAACCAAACGGGAGAGAAGGAGGACAGTAAAGGACTTATTTGGTCATGATTCTATAGATGAATTCTTTGAGCATGTTTGGACTTCGGAAAATGATGTAGCACAAAAGAAAACTAAGTCATAGTCTACAATTCATTTTTAAAAGAACCAACAAAGTCTAACAAATAATTGTTATGTTTTTACAGCCATTAATCTTCATGTAAATATTATAATGAATAGCTTTTAAGTATCTTTACATCTTCTAGTGGTCTAGAGAGGGAGTATAATAAGTATAAAAATTAGTATATTACTATAAATGTGTATTTAACTATTCTGTACATTGCTATTTTAACCAACCTATCATTTGAATCTGTTCCAACCATTCCTATCCTCTTTACAGTTGCTATGCCATCGCATACACGTCCAAATATGGTATGTTTACCTATGTATAGAAAATGATCATGTGACAGTCACATGCACATCATGCGATTACCTACCATCCAACCATTGTGTGGGTGCTAGTGTTATGAAGAACTGGCTTCCATTAGTATTAGGACCACTACAAAGATGAAAGAAATTCATCTGATCATGATCATAATGAATAAAGCTCCTGATTGTTGTTTGTAACAAAATTTAAATTATTTTCAAAAATTATACTTAAGATTGACTTAGCCACAAGTTCCTTTCACAAGGAATTCATGAAAACTGCTAATCAAATAATCTACATTTCCTTGCATGCTAGACCTGCTTCCTAAGATGGAGGAATCAGACCTGTTTGCCATTGATAACACTCCTGCTCCTGTATGCTTCAATTCTACATGGATCTCATCTTCAAAGCATGGCCTATGTGAACGACAAACAATGTTTTCATGCAGACTATGTTGTGTCATCCATGGAATAAAATAGGTTACCCATATATGGAAGCTCCACCACTTCCGGTTCCCGTTGGATCCCCAGTCTGAATCATAAAGTCCTGCAAATCATCACATATTGTATATATCCGAGATACATAAAGCCTGTAGTATAATATATATATGAGTGAACCATACCGATATTATTCTGTGAAACTTGCAATTATTGTAGTAGCCTTGTTGCGACTAGAAATACAAAATTGTTAAATAATTTCCGTAAAACATCAGACGTAACTCAGCAATGCTTTACCAACCAAAGTGACGAAGTTTTTACATGTCTTTGGTGCATGTTTGAAATACAGTTCAACAGTTATATCGCCCTTTGAAGAAGAATGGAAATTATAGTAAAACGTCTTATTCCATTTAATTTCCAATTTACCATAGTAGTCTCCAAAACAACTTTCTGAGAGTCGGCCATTTTGGTGAACTATCAATGGCGGTTGGTATATACTTGGTAATACATATTGATGCGCGTAATAACAATGATAGGTCAGATACAAATGCTTTTAGAACAGCAACAGTTATTGCGATTTCTTCTTTGGACCAAGGGGCTTTCCCATGTCTTTTCCCCTTAGCTTGACTCCTGCAAAGATAAAATTAAGATTGGCACTTCAGTAGTCTTGAGACCGTATTTAAGCCACGTCTGGGAAGGTTTAGATAATACTGCATTCAGCTGATTTAATATCTGAACCTTACCAGCTGAGGAAAGTGGTGGCAAAATGAAAAAAAGTTTCTTACCAACAGCTCTTTCTAATTTATTGATGATTACTTGGTTGGGAATTGCCCTGCCTGCCTCATAGTCCATGACAACTTGAGGCTTCTCGTTAATTTTCTGTGAATGGTGACAAAGGTACTTATTGCAGGAGATACACCCTAACACAGATCATCAACAAAAATGAACCACAGAGCACGTTCGTTCTCTGTAGACATTGCTACACTATAAACCTTTAGTAGTATTACTTGATACTTACTGTTGCTACGTCTTTCTGAGTCATTCCTTTTGATGTCCTAGCTTGTTGTAGAGTACGTCCAAAATCTAGCGAAACAGTGCCATCTACAAAACAACAAACAAGAGATGAATGGAGAAAGTAATCTTACAGGACTATGCAGTATTATAATGAGAGAATTTTTAGATGGCAGAGTTTCTTGATTAGAGATATGGGCAATCTTTTAAATGAAAACAAACTACCAACTGACGCTTTAATTCTTCAGTTTCTCTGTCTAGCTTTGCTGTATTTAAAGATGTCAAATGTTGTTTGTTTGAGGATGCAGAATCTGCAATGGCAAAGGGCATTCGATATGAATGACATGAATCAAAAAGGGCATTTATGTACAATAAAGAAAGAGATACATATAAAGGTCAAAGTATAGCTATAGACAGATGACTCATCCATATCTAGGGTATTATATATAACATACACTTTTTTGACGTTTCCACTTCCATTCCTCTTCTCATAGCCATATTAACAGCCTAAAATAGACACTTGACAGATAACCTGAGAGAACAAGGCAACCATTAGACTGATCACGGTCAGTTACCTGATTGGACTTGGGATCGACCTTCTTCGCCATCCTAAACTGTATGACGCAATAGAACTCTAGGATCAAAATGGCGGTCCTGAAGACGCTATTCCAAAGAATCTACCTTAAGGAATTAGGAGTAGTGGGCCGATTAACAGCTGCAAGCTACGTTAATTTTATCTCAGGAAGCACTGTAACTGTTCCGAAAAATTCCTCCTTCGATTGGAAAGGTGTAACTGCTTCTGTAAGAAGTAGTCACGATGGTCTAGCAAGTTCGTATACTTCAAATGCGGAGACGAATAATGACAACGCGCGTAAGGAGCAGCGCATGGGTATTCGTTATACTTGCAAAGTTTGCAACACACGGAGTTTCAAAACGTTTTCAAAATTGGCATATCAACGCGGTGTGGTGGTAGTTCGTTGTCCTGGTTGTAATAACCTGCACTTAATTGCAGACAATTTGGGATGGTTCAGTGAAGGAAAAAGGTATTCACAGTATATAGTTAAGTGATCACGCGATTTTACTATTTAAAAGTGGTAGATATTGAATTGTGCTTGTATCAACTGCATTTCTGATCATTTAGAAACATTGAAGAGATTTTATTGGAGAGAGGAGAAGTGGTGAAGAGAGATTCTAAAGACACATTTGAGATTAATGTGGAAAACTTTATAGATGAAGGTAAGTTAAAGGAAGAATAAAAGTGACCATTTTAATAAAGATTTGTCAAATTTAATCAGTTGTTTAAAATTTATGAATTATTTTTTACTGACATGGATGACTTGATAGGTGAAGCTAATATTAAAAGACACAGTTGAAAATATGCTATGAATTAATAGACAAGGATTTTTCAAATTTAATCAGTTCTTTTAAAAATCATTGAATTACTTTCTTATCAAATTTGACAATAAATAAAAAGCAACAAAGGCATGAACAGAGATGTGATTAGGGATGAGACAAAGTTGACTGAATTGTTAGTCATCACATTTAATCCAGATATGTGTCGCACATTTGGACCAGGTTTGGAGAGTACCACCTGATCCTCCTCATGGTATCCACTGTACTGAAGTGTTGCCCCTAGAAATGAGTCAACTATACTACCAAACAGACCAGCCAGTGCTCCTATGAATATGATTAACCACTGGCTAGATGCACCATCAAGACCAACAAGTAGACATATTCCACAGTAGTATGCTACCCCAACAGACATGCCACCCAAGAGACTGACAGCCAGACCCAGTGAGGTGATGCCGCCATTTGTACCAACTGGCACAGTACGGCCACTAGTGACTAGTTTCGGCCTACCACCTGCAACGCTGCCAATCTCTGAAGCCCAAGTGTCTCCACAACAGCAGCTGAGAGCTGACAGACCAGAGACACACAGAACTGTGGACCAGCTGGGAAAGGGGCGTGTACAGGTAAAGATTAAGGGAACTTCCCCAGGGCCATTCTGCAGCATATGCAGTACACATACTACAGATAGCACAGATCCGTTACAAAACACTTGCTTCCAGTCTCTCTGTCCGCCTACAGAAAATCAATGCAAGCTGTCATTGAAGAAAATAATGATTATCTCTTGATAATCATTATAGACAATCTAGCAATAATCGTATTTAGGGTTTAAACTGACCTTTCTTAAATTCAGGATCCAACTGCCTTTTTGCGTGAGACTTCCATTTAGTTAGTCTTGAAGAAGAGAAGAAGAAAGTTAACAACGCCAAACAGAAGCAGCCGTTGCTCAAAGTTACGATAAAACCAACTAAAAGTGCTAGCAGCGCTCCCGAAACATTTAGTGACTTTCTTCTATAGCCCCAACCTGCTATAACAGTTGGCACGAGAAGAGAGAGGCCCAGCCGAGTTAAAGAAACGTACATTTTAGCTATATAGCAAAAGTATACTCATACGGTAAATCCCCTTCTTGTTGCCTTGGCAACTTCATAGAACAAAATGCCTGCCAAAAAGAAGAAAGGCGATAAAGCAGAAAAGAAAGGAAAAAAAGCAGAAGGACCGCCAATAAAGGCACCAGAGGAGATTGAAAAGCCAATCAGTGATTCTACTAAAGAATTTTACTTCATACAAATCAAAGACCTGGAGGAGAAATTGACGAAATATCGAGAGAAATGTGACAAACTACAAGTTCAATACGGCGACTTGTCTAAAACGCATGGCCAAGCAATAAAGGATAGAGATGATATAATTGCTTTATTAAAAGAAGATTTGAAACTAGAGAATCAAAAGTAAGCCACTGAAGATGCTCCCTGTGTAGCTTTAGACAGTTTGTACTGTATATAAGTTCTATACAAGTGGAGTTCCTCTTTTTGTGTATTAGAGTACAAGACCTTGAGGAGCAGATCATCGGAGAACAGAGATATAAAGAGGAAGAGAAGGACAAGTATGAACACCAGCTCACCATTGCACGATCAGACTTTCAGTCCATGAGGGACAACCTGACTGCCGAGAACATGGCTTTGAAAGGACGCTTACAGTCACTGGAGGACTACAGACTTCACAAAGAAGAAATGGAACAGAAACTAAAAGAAAGAGAAGAAAAGATTGAGGTTCAGGACAAGGATTACAAGGATAAGCTCCATGAACTGGAGAAGAAGCAACTCATTGATCAAGATAGGTACATAAGCGGGGTCAACCTTATAGCTGTACATATATACTCACATGCACCTTAAGAGCATGTCTGTGAGAGTGGATATTGGTGAATGAGGTCCTAATTAATAGTCTAAGTGCTGTTTTAAATAATATGAGATAAGGAATTCTTCTAAGTTGAACTTACTTATCTTTAAAATGCTCAGCTTCTGTTCTATTGAGTGTTTAAAGACACAGGTAGTGTTTGATCATCTGTCAGATGCTTTGATTCTGGAGTTCTTTATCAGTGGCTGTCCATTATTAACATATTTTAGAAGGATGTGTATGCAATACTCAGTGATAGGTATATTGAATGAATAGTTATATGTATGTTTTTAAGTGGTTTCCATTATCCTAGGTTGAGGAAGGATATGGTATCAAAGGTTACATCAGTGGCCAATGAGTTTCGCAAAGTTTCTGACCAGCAAATAGCTGACACTACACGTAGAACCATTCGAGAAAATGTTGCTGTAACTCAGCAATTAAATAAAATGTCCTCCAAAACTGTGGGACTATTAGATGAGAATACTGTATTAAAGAAGAGAGAAAAAGAACTTCGGCTGGAAATTGAGATTTTGGAAACAAATGAAAAGGAATTGGCCAAGAAAAACAAATCTAATCAAAGGGTATATTATCGCAAATGATCCTAATTGTGATAAATAATAAAATGATAGATAATGGATTGCTACAATAAAAGTGGCCAATCTATTCCTTGTGACTTCATTGAGGGTAATCTCTTTAGAACCTCTTCTCTCTACTCTTTACAGATGATAAATATGCTCTTGGCTAAGGCAACCGATCAAGGGAATGAGATTGCTAGATTGCAGGATTGTGAGAGGCTGTGTGTGGAACTGAGTCACAACATCCAGGAGATGGAGGCCAAGTGTCTCGCCTCTCTCCAGAAAACAGAAGTGAGTGCTTGGTTACCTTTGAACTCTACATACTTATCTCTTATGACTGGCTAAGTACGTACATACGTATATAATACATAATTAAGTATGTTATGTAGCTACATACCTCTGTGTACATGAGTAATCTAAAACACTCTTTCTTATTTACTGTGTCTATTCTATAGCTGTATAGTTAGTCAGCATGCGTATGTACGTATATATATATATAACAGGGTGCACAAGTTGCTACATTATTAATGTCACATGACTCTGGATTTCCCCCACCCACTCACTCATGTCCCCTTAAGTAGGCTTGAGATATACGTACTTGTATTGTATGACTGCTCGCCAATGTAGGCAGCCGAGAGGGCCTCATCAGACCTGGAGAAGGAGCTGGCTGCTGTAAAGACGGCACACAATGAGGTGTCAATGGAGGTTGAGAGGTTGAAGGCTGTGCTAAAGCAAGCTACCCTAGTAATAAGATCTTCTCTTGAGGTATGTAATCATTACCAAAGGATAGTGTATAGATCTGTCATCCACAGTACCTTTGTATTGAAGTAGCTCTCAGTAATTTGGAAAATGATTCTTTTGTTTAGCTATATATCAGTTGATTACATTGTACGTACATAGCAATGTGCATCCATATTAGGAGTTTAAAGGATCAATATAACTGAAACTAATTGTTCACCTTTGTGTGTCTTCAATAGCCTTCAACATCTCAATCACTCTTTGTTGCAAAGCGTCAGGATCTTACAGCTGCCCTGCTGAGCTTGCTTACTTTGGATGGCACTCAACTGCCTTTGAAGAGAAACTCAAAGAGGTAATGTTTGTAATCTGTAGTCCAATGACTGTGATCATGTATACCAGTCCAGTATATTCACTTGTGATCTCCAATATTCTTGTATACTGTTCATCTGTGATCTTGTATACTAGTCCAATATTCTTGTATACTGTCCTGTATATTCATCTGTGATCTTGTATACTAGTCCAATATATTCACCTGGTGACCTTGGATTAGTCCCAAAGCCTAACAGTCAGGACCCATTCACAAAATACAATCAAAAGGTATCTTTATCTCTACACCTAATGTATCTTGGATGAGTGTCTTCTATGTCTCTGCAGATGGCCAAGCTGCCGCCAGTTGGAGACCTTTCTCCACTCGCAGGAAGAGTTTCAGCGAAGACTGCAAACAGTTTACTCTGAAATTTGATTGAATTATAAATTGTACATAATCTGCAGCATAATCTTTCATGACGTCAGCTTTATTAATGAAGTCATGTGCCCTTTATTGCGCAATACTTTGGCGGCAATGAAAAGGGAGAAGATTGACTGACAGCAGTAGATGAGTGATGGCACCATGGAACCGACGGGGGAAAGCCTCCAGTTGGATGGAATATCCATCACATTTCCATACAATCCGTATCCATGTCAGGTCACGTACATGCAGAAAGTGATTCAGTGTCTGAAGAATTCTGAAAACGGAATCCTTGAATCTCCAACTGGAACAGGAAAGACACTTAGCCTGCTCTGCGCGGCTCTGTCATGGAGACATCACTTGGCAGAAGAATTTAAAAGTATGAAAAAGAAAGGGACATCTGTACCGCTGACGGATAAAGGAGATCAAGGATGGGACTCACAGCTTTCGGGTCAGTGAGCTGATCGAGACAGGTGAATCTTTTAAGTGGTTGTGATCGTTTTGTTGTCTCTGCAGATTCGGTGTCTGCCTATCTCCCCAAAATTATATATGCGTCTCGGACCCATTCCCAATTGACACAAGTCATTCAGGAATTGAAACGAACAATCTACAAGTGAAGATTCTGGCTGATGCTGTAATAGTGTGTTGTTCAAAGGACTTTGAACGTTCTTGTACATCAACAATTCTGTTCTTTGTATAACCCTGTATACGTATCTCGCTGCATGTTCCTATCTATTATAGGTGCCTGTTTTCTATATAGGCCAAAGGTTGCTGTATTGGGCTCCAGAGATCAATTGTGCATCCACCCAGAAGTGGTTAAACTAACAGGAAATGCAGAAAAGGTAAGAGATGTAACCTTCCCATCTTCTTCCTTATAGTCTTGCAGGTCAGTAGGTCAGTAGGTCGTTAGGTCAAGTTGCTGTCTCCTCAAGACATTGTCTTTGGACCTGTTGCTTACTGCATGCGTGTGTTCTGTGTACTGTAGGTTCAGTTGTGCAGGGTCAAAGTTCACAGCCACACTTGCAGTTTCTATAACAACCTGGAGCATGGCTCCAAAAAGAATGAACTGGATCAATATAGTGCATCAAAGATTCTGGACATTGAAGACCTTGGCCGACTGGGAAATTCACAAAGGTATTTTATTAAGTTTTGACTCGGATATGGACTGATGTATTTTGGGTATGCCCCTATAATTTGTTTAATGTCCACTTTATGTATATAGAGTATGTCCCTATTATTTATCTCGAGAATTAAAGAAGACAGCTGATATAGTGTTTATGCCATACAACTACATTCTGGACATGAAGGTATGTATATAATTGTAGTCTTGTAAGTTAGACCCTCCCCCTTCTTACATTTACTTGCATTTTGAGAAGGAAGGCAGTAGAAGGGTCTAGCCTGCCAGACTAAGTGCTGTGATGGCTGCCATCTTGTTCTGTTGTAGAATCGTCGAGCCCATGGAATTGATCTACAAGGAGCAGTGATCATTATAGATGAAGCTCATAATGTAGTGAGTATGCAGCAGCCAGACCAAATATATTCCCCCATATTTATCCAAGATTAATTATATAAAATATTCTTTAAAATTGCTAAATGCCATGAGAGTTTCTTATTGTGTTGTTATTGTTTACTAAAGGAAGGGGTGTGTGAAGATTCAGCGTCCTTTGACCTTACCACTCTGGATGTGTCCTGTTGTATTAAGGATCTTACAAGGCTCATTAAGGCTAAGATAGGGGAGGCCGAGGAATTGGGACCCAGGGAAGGTGGGAGGGACAGGGGGAGGGGCAAGTGAAGTTGTCAAAGGTTTTATGCTTCCTTTTTGTTTGCAGAAACTGACGATATGGATTTGGAAGATTTGCAGGACTTTGTTAATCTGAAAGGTTAATCCCGTTGTATGGCAGCCATATTAAAATGATGTATCTTGTATACCAATAATCTATCTTATTGATCTGTGTTTATGTTCCCCAGAGTTCTTTTTGAAATTTGAGGCCGAATTGGACAGTATTCAGCTGCCAGAAAAGGAGAAACAGATTGACAAGGATGGGAGGTGAGAGGATTTAACAGTATATACGTACGTACATGTATGCACGGATACTGCATGGATACTGTTTGTATACTGCATGGATACTGCATGGATACTGTTTGGATACTGCTTGTATACTGCATGGATACTGCTTGTATACTGTGTGTTTATCTTCTACAAATGGTACACTTGTAGCTACATATATGAAATATTTGATAAAGTGGGCGTGACTTATGAGACTGCGGAGGTGTGTATAGCTCAGTGTGAAAAGGCATTGCTAGTGTTGAATTCTGGTATGTTTCCATTTCAAATTTGGCTATGTTTCCACTTCAAGTTGGAGGAGGAGGTGTTATTATTGTTTGTTAAGGTACGGGTTCTGGTGTCATTCACACTAGTAGTCATATGCAGAAGTTTCTGGACTGTTTGAAGGTGAGCTAGTATAAAGTTAATTGATCCAATAGGAATTAGCCATTTTGTATTGCTATGCTACAAATTGAAATTTGACTAGGTGACACTTAGTGAAAAGGAGTCTTTATTACTTGCTTGTTTGTAGACTGTATTTTCTGGTTGTTCAATTCCAAACTTAAATTATTTGGACCTTAAAAGAGTAAACTCCTCCAATTATAAAGTTCATATCAAGGCAGAGGAAAAGAAGGCAAGAACAGATGTTTGGACTGCTAGCGTTTCAGACACCTCCAAGAAACAGAGTATGCCACTTCCATTTCCTCCACCAGCCATTCATTACCTCACTGCCACTCCCATCTCCTCCACCAGCCATTCATTACCTCACTGCCGCTTCCATCTCCTCCACCAGCCATTCATTACCTCACTGCCACTTCCATCTCCTCCACCAGCCATTCATTACCTCACTGCCACTCCCATCTCCTCCACCAGTCATTCATTACCTCACTGCCACTCCCATCTCCTCCACCAGCCATTCATTACCTCACTGCCACTCCCATCTCCTCCATCAGCCATTCATTACCTCACTGCCACTCCCACAACCCCTCCAACCTCCCTCCCGCCCACAGCCCCTCCCCCTTTCCCTTCCACCACACCAGTCTGCTTCTCCTGTAGCCCGCAGCCTCGGTTACTGGTGCTTCAGTCCGGGATATACAATGAACGAAGTCATTTCACAAGGTGTCAGGTGCGTCATCCTAACCAGTGGCACTCTCTCACCAATTGAGTCATTTGCTTCGGAATTGAAAGTGTGAGTCTTCAAAGTACTCTAGTCTTGTCAAATGTCGTGGAACATGAAGTGTTGTGTTTGTACACAGGGACTTCCCCGTGGTGTTACAGAACCCTCATGTTATTACTAGTGGACAGATCTGGGTGGGCGTGGTCATGCGAGGTCCAGACAGTACAGTCCTCAACTCTTCCTACCAATATCGTTCTACTCTTCAATATCAGAATACGCTTGGCAGTACCATTCGTAAGCTTGCCTCCTCAAATGCACCCTTATTTATTTTAGGGAGGGGAAGATGACATTGCTGTGAACACTTTCCCCCAAATGAATGATTCTCTCTCTCCTCTTCTTCCCTCTGTACCTGCATGCAGTCAACTTTTCAAGAATTATTCCCAACGGCGTTTTAGTATTTTTTCCTTCTTACTTTCTCATGAATGAATGTGTTAAGCAATGGACAGTGAGTGACATCACATAAGAGTTTCCTAATATGGAAACCTTACCCTTTTACAGTATGTATACATACTGTCACACAATATCAGCCTATTGCGCAACATCTGTTCTGTTTCAGTGATTTTGTCCCATTCCTTAGCAATCAGGTATCATGAGCAGCTTAAGATCAACAAAGAGTGTCTTTATCGAGCCTCGCCAGAAAGGAGAGTTTCAAGAGGTGAACCTCTTTTGTGTACTTATCACAAATCTACACCTCACTGTATATTCTTTGTGTCCTCCTTCCGACAGACTATGGATGGATTCTATGAGAAGGTCAATGACCCCAACCTGAATGGGGCAGTGTTCATGGCCGTCTGTCGAGGAAAGGTACACACAACAGTATAGGGTTACATAGAGGGAGGGCATTCCCCCCCCCTTGACTTTGGGAACCCCCTAAACTGCTTCAACACCCTCATACCAGTGTCGCACTAAATTTTGAAAATTCAGTTAGCCCCCTCTGGTCCCAAGTTCTGCATACAGCCTTGACAACTGTGTACAAGTGTTCATCTATACAATATGCACATCATGTACATACGTATACATATATTTGACCACAGGTCAGTGAAGGACTAGATTTTGCAGACAACAATGGAAGAGCTGTCATTGTCACTGGACTTCCTTTTCCTCCAAGATTTGATGCCAAGGTGCAGTTAACAACCTTGTACTATGCTGGTTTGACCATGATTGTCTAACTGATAACCAAACCACAAGTATTTTTATTTGATGATCAAAGAAGAGGGGAATGTACCAAGAGCCAACTTAAAGTTATGACCAGTTACGATTGAGTCATTCTATTATTAAATTATATAATTTATATAGTAGTACTGGAAACTTCTAAAAACCTGTTTAGTGGTATCATGAAAGTTCATTAACATTGTAAAAATAGATAGAATTTCAATCCCAGTAATAGAATTTATAGTTATATTCAATTTCAGTCTTGTTGAATATATTGGCTTTCCTTTCCGTCTGAGCCAATCCCTTCTCTTTACGCCAACCTCTTCATTGTAGGTCAACATGAAAATGAAATACTTGACAGAAAGCAGAAATATGGCCAATTCAAAGGTACGTACATACGTAGCGGTATCTGTAACTTGAAATGTTACAGTTCTGGACAAGGTAAATGGTAAGAAGTGATAGAGGTAATAAAATGAAGGAGCAAGTTTAAGATACCAAGATCTTTCCATGTGACACAAGGAAAAATGTCTGCCTCAGTATGCTAGGAAATAGACTATGCCAAATAAGGCAATAGTATATAAAAGTAGTTGGAATCCTTAGTATATAGTCACTGGGAGTCTGTGACTTCTACGTAGGTGTTTGACACATGTGCGTATGTGCGTATTGTCCAGCGATGGAGTGAGTGACGGTGCAGTGTGTTGTGGTGTAGGTGCTCCCGGCCGAGGAGTGGTACAGGCAGCAGGCGACCAGAGCTGTGAACCAAGCTATCGGGAGGGTGATACGCCACAAGAATGATTTTGGTGCCATCATCCTTTGCGATGAGAGGTAAGCACCACAAGTGGTAACTTAGCAACATAGTAGTAGCCTAGCAACACCAGCAGTAACTTAGCAACACTAGCAGTAACCAAGTGTTAGTGTAACTAAGCAACAGCAATGGCTCATTCTTGTATGCACATGTATCGCTACTCTAAATCGACACTTTATAGTTTTAATAATCAAACAGTACAGTTTGTAAAGAATATAGTTTGGTAGACAAATGACTACAAACTGAACTACTAATAAAAGTACTGGTATTAGATTATTCTTGTGAAGTTGTTGAGGGGAAAATGAGCATTGCAACTGACCCCAAAATGTAGTACTATTCCAGTTCCTAACCGCTAACTAGATTATGGGTAGCTTGTATAAACAATGCAGTACTAGATGAAATCCCCCGTCTTATTGGTAATGTACCGTATTATAGGAATACAAGGACTTTGCAACATTGCACAAATAGCCTATGTTTCTCTTCTTCTACTTCATGTTCTGTGTGCAATCCTTATTGGTTTGCTTCTGCCATATTTATTTCCTCTTGTGCAATGTTACTTACCTATTGTGCAATCATCCTTGCTCTACCACAGGTTCACCCAAAGCAATAACACCACTCAGCTTCCTGTTTGGGTTCAACCTCACATAAAGACCTTCTCCCAGTTTGGCCTTGTGCAGCGAGACCTGAATGCTTTCTTCAAGAGAGCAAAAGAAGAGGTTTGTTCAACTCATTAATCTTCTAATCTTCTCTTTGAGTGTTACCTCTTTGTGTAGTTTGGAAAGTTTACAGAAAACCCCACAACTACTTTGAGGAGATTGAAACAGGAACTAGCCAATCAGAATTCAGGGTTTATCGACGTAAAGCCACTAAGAAAGATATCAACACAAGATTTCAGTACTGTTGATGTCCATGTGCCAGGAATGTTGGAAGGACCATCTTCAGGTACAGACAGACCTGCTCTCTAAATGGCTACATGTGCATGTAATTAGCTCCTACTCTTCTAGCCAGCACATCAATGCCACCTATTTCTCTCGGACACCTGAGCCCAGAGAAGAAGCCTTTTTTTCAAGCTTTAGATGAAACGGAGGTAATGTATCTATTTGTAAAATAATTAATATTTGATCTTTTAATGATCAGTTGTTCAAAGGTTAATATTTTGAACATTTCATAGTTCATAGCCTTGTGTTTATTCTTAGACAAAAAGAAAGATTTCTGTGTCTTCAAAGGAAATGGCCTCCCCCTCCTCAAGTGTGGACAAAGGGAAGAAAGTGATCAAATTTAACAGTGTGACATTAAAGAGAGGAGCAGGACATCCTGATCCAGTACCTCCAGCCAAAAGAATAGCTATTAAAGTGAGACACTGCAGACTACAACTGATTTCTGAGATAATCTCATGGTAGTTATGCCCTTAAAAGAGGGTAACTGTAATTAAGAATGAAACATCTCAGTCTATTCAGATTGGGCTAAATTCTGTTATATAACTTATTTATTTATATTTTCCACTTGTAAATTTAACTCTACCATTTTCCTACTCATTTTTGTATATCACCATCTACCCTCTTCCCCTTTTCTTTACTGTTCCTCTTTGTCAAGTAGGGACCAGTTTAAATGAGAGCACATTGAAAAATTACAACTCTCCTCTACCTTTATATATATGTCATTGATTGTAACACTGATTCTCTTTCTTTCAAGGTTACACAAGAAAAGAGTGTCACTGTAGGAGCAAAGTCATTTTTGGCAAATTTGTCTGAATCGCTCAGTAAAGATTCGTTATCCAAGTTTAAAAGCCTCTTAAATGAATATGTCAAAGTGAGTTTCCTAATAACTTGAACTTAGTTATCAAACACCATCAGGTAAATGGGGCCTAGTAACCTAGCAACCTAGTAACCTAGCAACTTGGAGGAGGTGTAAACCAGCTGAATCTATTCCTGTGGTGTTGCTTTGCTGATCTCTCCCTACAGAACAAGAACTTTCAAGTCTTCCAGGAGGGATTGAGGGACATTTTCATAAACCCCTCCCTACATGGCTTGCTGAAGGGTATGTACAGTATTTTGTTTGTTTGTTTTTGAACTATAACTATGTATACTTCACATTGTGTAATGGATAATAGTCCCTTTATGTAAATGCTGCAATGAATATTGTTAAGTTATCAAAGTAAAGTTTTTTGAAACCTCAAATTATTATATACGTATATATGTATGTTTATTGATATTCCTAAGATATATATAAATATCCTAGCTGTAAGCAACCCATATTATAGGGACAATACATTCCAATTCATGTGATATCAATAATTGGCCAATCACATTCTTGTCAGGATCACTACTAATGTTTGTATACGTTTAGATGTGTCAATATGTTGCTATTGTTTGTGATTCAAATTTCATTTATTTTCAAGTTGATTGTACTCAGCTGAATAATAGTTGTTCCCTTTCGGTAGATTTGTCCAAATTTATCAGAAAAGAACACAAAGATTCGTACAATGATTTTTGCTTTCAACATACTGGACAATCCAGTACGTGACTCATCCTCCCACAGTTAATATTACACTTGTACTTCCCTTTGAACCATCCAGTCAAAGATGAAACTCAGTCTGAAGGATCAAATAACCCGGCTTGTCATCCGGGTATGTTCATATAACACCATCTGGTATAGTGTTACAGCTGGTATGAATTCAATTAGCTTAATTAGGTTTCCCCCTAAACTGAAGTGGTACATCTCATTAACAATCCTAATTGTGGAATGTGACCATGTAGGGTGGGTAGTAATTATGCCCTACTCTACTGGTCTGTACAAGGCTTGAAAAATTCAAACACCTGTGATAGTATAGTACAGTTTGACCAGCACTACATTTAGTATTTGCAGGAATAGTTATATTCTCTTCATTAGTGGAGAGCATTTCCTTCATACTAATACATTTTTTAGGACCATAAGTGATGCTGAAAGAAAAGTCACAATGCCTTTTGGTATGTTCTTTGCTTTTCAGATTCTACTGCAATGAAGAGAGGTATTGTTCTTACAAATGATCAAGTGTCTGTGGATTCAGATGCAAAGGTTGGGGAGACACTTTGTTTCTTTGTTAAATGAATAAATTGTTTAGATTCTTTATATATCTTTTAGGATTGTAAAAAAATGAAAAGTACAGGCAAGCCGTTGCTAGGGAACAGCCAAAAGTTTGTAGAGTGTGCATATGGTGATAGAGATTTCCCTGAATCTGAAGAAGGTAACAAGGGATTCAACAAGTCAAGAAGTGTTCAGACATCGTGTGCCATTTGCCAACAGCCATTTATTCTTCCAGTTAAAGCCAAATGTGGCCATATTTGCTGTAAATTGTGTTGGCAAAAGCACTTAAATGTAAGACAGATTGCACTCAACACATTTATGATTATCATGCCATGTTTTTTGGATTTTCATAGCAACAACTTTACAATTGCCCAGTGTGTCACAAGATTGTTCACAAGAAGAAATTAACGAGAGCTTATTTAGTTTGACTTGGCTTCAATTGATCTATCCTCTTTCTGTATGTATATACGTAGGTGTAGTGTTCACATTATATTGTCTCACAGAAAATTCTCACGTGATCGGAAGTTAACGTCATTCGAAAAGGGAACTATAGAGAAGAAGGATTTAAAAGGGCTGCCTGTCAACAGAGTTTAAGAAGTAGATTTTACAGAAACTAATTGTAAAATGTCTTTGTCAGATGGACAGAAAAGAGCCCTAATTGTTGCTAGAAGAAACGTAGCCGTCAAACTTGGACCGAGAGCGGGTCAACTTGTGCGAGAAATGTGTGACTATGGCGACATTCTCACCCGAAATGATCTCGAGCTGCTTGAACCACTCAGCGATTATAATAAGGCCTTGAAACTCATGGACTTGATGAAGTACAAAGGCACCCGCGGTCTGTTTGTACTGAAACAGGTTTTATCTAAATTGTGTCCTGAAGGCTTTGAAGAACTAGATCGCCTGGATAGTGGATATGTAACTCCAGAAGTGGAGTCTCCGTCTAATGATCGACAACAAGGTTGGTAATACTATGAATTCCTATGAACCAACATTACAGTACAAGATGCCTTTATGGTTGCGTGTAGACATGGTAGTGACATCCATGCATACAGCTGACCTTGGAGCTAGATTTATAGACTAGGTCTTGGTGGGAGATCTGGGTTCTAGTTGACAAGAAACAATAGTCCAATTTAAATAGTGAAGAATTATAATGAAATCCTCTAACAGACATCTATAATATGTACCTAGCACATATGGTCATATGACCTCATCATCAATTGATGATTTCACAGTCTGTAGTTGAATTGGTTTAATCATTAAGAACTTTGTCTTAGACTTAATATAGTGAATCTATGATATACATAATTCAGTGCTTAAAGTAACAGGCGGACATCGGACAATGTCCGATTAAAATCATGCTAGGTGCGGTCAAATAGACCTTCAGTCGGTCATTGGGTCCGGACATTTTTTGTATTATTAGGAAGTACGGTACGCGCTAAAAGAAACGCCTACGTATACTCGATCAATTTTTTGAGTGAGCCATTAGGCGAGAAGAGTGAGTACTAACGAGTGGTATTTGAGGTGAGGAAAAGTCAAGGGATTTTAGCGAGTGCCTCGACAGGGCTTGAGAGTGTTCCAGTTGTCTACCAGTTATGTGACGATTCATACCACTCCCTGTTTCACTCAATTGGTGATTTACAAGGCACAAGTAATGATCTTTTCAGCCACTTTTTGTGTTAATAGACTTAAGAATATAGCTTTGTCTAGCAAATACATCAACAAAGTTTAACAACTCTTCCTACTAATAGAGAGAGCTATGCAAAAAGGACTGGTAATAATAGGTGGATGAGAATTGAAGTCAGTGACATATTAGGTAGAAAACTTGGTTGTAGTCTTATTATAATAGCTATTTTAAGCACCAGTAAACTAGATGATAGGCTGACAATGATGTCCGACCAAAAAAGGCAAATGTCCAATCAAAAATTGATTTGCTTGGACAATTTAATTCTTATTTTAAGCACTGTACATTTCATTGACAAGTGTGTAATGCAAAGTCTAGAAGATTTGCATGCACTCATCCATCAATCTCTCTCTCCCTCCAAGTTCCTTTCTGTACTGAATAAAAGCAGAAATTTGATGATGTTTGTGTTATTTTTCTAGAGATCCCATGGACTGAGGGCAGGCTGCTACCAAGAGATGCTGCTATACAGGACCAGCAGAATAAGATGGAACAGTTTAGACAGAATATCCCATCTCACGATCCAGTGTTGTTCAGACAAGAGTCGTCTAAGTCTATTGAGGAGTCATTCAATAGGGAAGAGCCAATGGAGTTTGCTGGTAACTTTGAGGGATACGGAAGGAACTTTTTGAACAGTCGGGTTTGCGAACTCAACCTTGACAAGAGGAGTCTTCTCTCTAGATTGAACAGCAGCAAGGCCCTGGTGTTTCAAATTGGTGAAGAGCTTGGAGCAGATGAGAACGTGTTGAAGCAGGCAAGACGTGCCCATAATTCGTTTGGCATGCTAATTGATCGTGGAATACCTAATGTCACTTTGACAGAATTGTGTGAAGCTTTAGAGAGAAATGGACAAAAGGAACTTGCAAAACAATTAATGCACTGACCAAAATTTTATTCTACTACGTACGATTTATCTTCCCGATGGGAAAATTGTTTTAAGACATACAATTTTACATGTCCATCCAAAAATTATTTAAAGTTAATAAGACACTTCTAGATCTTGCTTATATGTGCATATGCTGGTTTTAATAAAATTAGTTAAATTTATTTGTAAAATTGTGTTTGTGGTTTGCTTGTTATTATATATTGCAATTGGTGGTGGTAAACAAATTCAAAATGTTACACTGCAGATATAGATAATCTATTGTTATATTAACAATATTTGCAAGTTCAATCTTTATACAATTGCAACAGTCCCAAACAGTATTTTCACTCTTAAGCTAAGGAAGACTGTCGAGAGTTCTCTTTGGAGGCAGGCCGGTTGGCCTTTCTCTTTCCTTCCTCTTCTCCTCAAACATCAGAATTCTATAGATTGAAATATTTGTGGATAATTAGGGCAGATGAGTGTATATTGGTGACATAAAAGATTTGGTAAATATACATAACCAAATGTACAGAGGCAAAGTTGCTATGACACCAAAGATTCAGGCAAATTAAACAATTCTCCCTATATAGAGTGAAAATATGAACAGACATTTGCTGATTATAAACTTACAGCTTAAGTACTGTTGATTTTTTTCCTAGCATCATGTCAAGAAACTCGTGATAGTGAATAGTGCCTACGTACGTGTACATTACAATGGAATTGAGCTATTGGCTATAATAATTATTGTAACATATTATTTGTATACTTTAACTATGAAGAACCATAATAGTTGTTAATTCAAATTCACTCAGGTCAGCAACAAAAAAACACTTATCAATGAAGTAGGAATACTATAGAATGCTTACAAAGTTAAAATTACCAGCCATTTTCACACATATATGTATAAGTTAACATGTTCGTTATAATGGAAAGTGTGTTCAGTATAAACAGAAGGAATTCAACGGACAGGAAGTTGTTTTTTTGACAACCGTTCGTTATAACCCAAAATTCATTATTAGCGAGTTTGTTGTAAGTGGAGTCGACTGTATAATATTCAAATAAACTGTTCATTAATGTATGCAAACAATATACAATAATTACCAGAGTTGTTTGTATCCACTTCAGCTATCATCTTCTTTAGTTCAAGATGAGTCTTTGCCTGACCAAGCTTCTCCATCATTCTCTTTAATTCCATTATATCTAAGATAAACATCTACGTACTATAAACCTAGTGAGAGCTTAGATATAAGGCAGTTTGACTGATGTCAACCTACCAATGTCTCCTGAGTTGTTCTCGTCAAATTCCATAAATTGCTCTGTTATAAGCCAAACACAGTATAAATTTATGAATTGCTGGTACCTATTCATACATGAAGAAATAAAGCATGTCTCACTCTTGTAAGCTTCCAGCTTTTCCTCCAGATCTTCAACATCTTCGTACTTTCCACCTGTTATATATCCCTACAGAAATGGGAAAATGGATATGTCATTTCCATGTAGACTCCAACCAAACACGTCTTTCAAAGAGCAATTTACTTACAATTTACACACTTAACAAATATGGATTCCTATACCTAACTCTCCTCTTTGGGAGCTTCATCAGTAATTTTGTTTCAAAAAGAGGTTTTAAACAGCTGACTTTAAATATTCGAAATTTTTAAAGATGAATCTTCCAGAAAAAAAAAACATTTAGTGAGCTTAATAATGATGCCTAATTTTGAACCCAGTTTTTATAACCCTACAAGGCTTATGTAATCTATAATTGGTTGAGGTCTTTCCAACTAATTAAGTTGTTCTTTTAAGGGATTACGTTTACAGTTGGGTTTGTCATGGGCCATATGTCAATATAATAGGTCATAACTTTAACAGAAATTAAGGTGTTACTTCAGGAAGAACTTTGAAGCATTCACTAATTAGGAAACCTAATAAACCTAATTAAATTAAGAGACACTTACATACCCCAATATATACTTAATTGTATTGTATATAATAATACTGTAACGGGAAGGTTCTTAAAGTAGTTCAGTGTAGGCAAGGTTATAGTTGTAGAAATTTATTTATTTATTGAAAGAAAATCTCCCTCAAGAACTAAATGGTGAGTATTTTATATTCTATTTATTAACAAAGGCCATTGGCAAAAAATTTTGAATTTGGGGATCATAGAGAGAGAGAGAGTTTAAATTTTCCTTTCAACATTTAGTACTATATCAAACAATTTAAACTAAGTCTTAAACTGTAGACTATTTTCAGTGAGGTTGAAAATAGTTATTTTTAATTATTATCTAATCATTATCAAAGTCATGTTTTAACAGGCCACAAGACTTGAGAACACTCATTTCTAAGTACTGAACATTGTTCACAGGCAGTAGTATGGCAAATATAAATCTAAAGTTAACAAGTTAAAGTTCATGGATCACAAAATAGTTAACTTAAATAACATGACAAACGAGAAAACAGCAAATTTTTACTTTCGTGTTGTACATAAAACAATCAATACTTGAGCCTGTTAATGAAGGGATGTTTAAATTCTCCATTTAGTCATATTTGTAAAATAAGTATAAATTCCCAAACAGTAGCACTTTCACATTGATGTTACACTGGGACACTGGGACCACACACACATTAGCAAATTAATAGTCAAACGAGGACTCACTTGGTTTATCTCGTTCAAGTGTTGTTCTTGGCTGTCCTTCAATTGGCCAAAAGCCTTACCACCTAAAGGTTGATAACAATATAGGCGGTTGTCTTATCATAACAGGCGTTACCATGCAAAGTACAAGGTATTACAGGGCAGTTGCACCTTCTAAAGAAAAGCTACACCACCAAATACTTTGATCAATTAACCTACTACAGCTAGTATAGACTTTCCGTACATAAAAAGGAGACATAAGATTATGTATTACAGTTTCTGAGCCAATTAGTCTAGTAAGCTAAAAGTCGACTAACTGTATCCGGTCCATAGCTTAACAAGGGTAACATGATGTTAAGCCTTAAAACGAATCGAAAATAAGCGGTTAGAAATATTACTGGAGAATATTTATTTTTAGCCACATTCCTCATGCACGCTGCAGTTTTATGCACCCAACCCACCTTGATGGTTCTTCGACATTACTCTCCTTTTCCACTTGCCGTATACGGAAATGGGCCACAGGTCTCGTTCGCCAGCACTTGTCTGCCATTTGCATCATTAAACGTTGAATGACGTTTTGTAAATGGAGACCATTACGAATAATAGTTACTTCCTTATTTGGTGAGCCCACTTGGGGGTACCTTTAGACCTCGTTGTTCAGTGTTTACTGTTGACCCAGAACAAGATTCATTAGTTGGAAGTTTTAAGGAAACGCCTTTATGGTAGAATCAGACCAGAGGAATAATTTAAAGTAGAGATCAGTCCTCCAGAAATATGTCGGGTTAGTTTCTTTAGTAAGGCAATTGGATCAATACCATTTGCGTAAATGTTCTGAATGATTTGGCTACTTATAAAGTCTTTATTGTCGAGATCTTGTTATTCAAATATCTGAGATAGATTGACAACTTAACTCTTAACTATGTTACGAGAATTTAAAAGATCTGTTTTTAGAGGAACATTAGATCTGTTCGAAGTGTACTCCTGGAAGGTTATCAGATATGATGGGTTATGTAGAATATTGTTTTATAAAGTTTTTTTTATTATCTGTACAATAATCCTTTGAGGAATGTGATAAAATAATATTTCCTTACTTCAGATAGTTAATTTGAATAGAAACTCAATACTTATACACGTTCAATTTGAGTAATATATTCATTTTCTCATTTTTCATTCAAGTGAGTTACCTGATTAAGAGCCTAAAGTGTCCCATAGAAATGATCTAATGTGTCAGTGGTAAATGTAGTATGTACGTAGTTGAAGGTATTCATTCAAAGTACACAAAACCTGTTATAATTGAAGGCTCACTTTATTGAGATAGCAGAGAGATTGAGAAGGGAACTGAAGTCATGGTATGGTCTAAGTGACTATATATACCAAGGACTCACAATAGATCATTAAGAGGAAGACAAAGACTCCCAGGGTCACTGATGAAGGGTGGAATTCCCAGAAACAGCTGTCTGGCCCAGTGGAGAAGAAGAGAAGTGGAAAGTTTATCCTCACCCAAAGCTCTCACTAGGTTTAGTTCCCTATAGGCCTTAACTCTAAAGTAGATGTAGCATACAATAAGAATGGTGTGTTAGATTATTCATGTTAGGATACTCCACAGATGAGACTACAAAGACAGAATTGCCTTCACAATTTCTGTTCTAACCCTTGGTAAATCCCTTGAACACCACAAAGCAATAAATGTCTATCCTTGGGTTAAGTGAACCCTGTTCTTAGGTTAACCAACAGTCTAGGAGTCATGAAATGGTGCCTAGGTCTGCCAGGTTTGTGACATACTATAGGCTGTAGTGTCATTTTCCCAAGATGTCATTATTTGGAAAAATGAGCTGGTTGAGGTTTTAAGGCTTCTTTCATGCAAGAGCTAGTGAAAGTGGTGTCATGTGTATTTGCATTAACTTTTACTTTCAAGATTTAGGAAGGTGTTCAGTATGTAGAGTACTCTACAGTTGTTTTAATAAACATATGCGTAGCTTCAGTTTGGGTGCTGTAGTAGTAGTAGACTTTCAGTGATTATTCCTGTTATAACGTAGCCTTTTCCGAGGTCATTCACAGGATTAAGCCCTTTTCTATCGGACTCCCTTTTATTGTAGTGTATGTGTATATATGTACACTGTCAGACTGTCACTTACTCTTTAAGTCTCCCTAAAAGTGACAGTTTTTGTGGGACAGTCTGAACCGGTATAGTGAGCTACTTGACCAAAAGTGATTCTTGCATGTGTGACTGTTTGTTTTGAACATTAGGATCCTTGTTACAATTAAAGACCTTTAGGACCAGTAGAAGACTTGTGTTTACGTAGGGAATGTATGCACGTACATCTGCATTACTGGATATGTGTATATAGCTATCTTTCCTCAATTGTGATAGGTACATGATCCACTACACCCACTCATGTCATAGCCACGCCCATTCATGGCAAGACCACGCCCACTTTGGTATATGAGGAGGCATATATGTCTTTATGATATTGTCTGTCACATTTAGCTACTACAAGTTATTAGAAAAGTAATGTTTCCTCACATTAATAGTTATTTATTGTGTAAATTCACAGCTATAAACACTGACATCATTTAATTAGCTCCCTTCCCTAACAGCTATTATGTAATCTCCTATGTGACCAATCAATGTCTAATTACCACGACATCGCCACACATATACACTAGTATGTATGTGACAAGGGAGTGACTAGTTATTATGTCATAATTTCCCTATTGCTATACCTTGTTCTTACAAATACACAAATGTACAAATGTCAATAGAATTGGTTAAGTCTATATCTTGCAGTAGAATTAGAACAGTGTTATTACATGAAAAATCTAAGATACCATTTTCCTACATGCTATATGCCTATTCTGTAAAAGAGCCTATAGGGGAACTAAACCTGAAGAGAGCTTTGGATGAAGATACAGGAGTCTTTTCTTCCTTCTTTTCCCTTCTTTCATCTTCTTATCCAC
The DNA here is from genome assembly GCA_947172415.1 of Chondrosia reniformis. Taxonomy (NCBI): domain Eukaryota; kingdom Metazoa; phylum Porifera; class Demospongiae; order Chondrillida; family Chondrillidae; genus Chondrosia; species Chondrosia reniformis. The sequence goes on along the minus strand of OX359201.1, from coordinate 6,225,580 downwards.
TGGGTACATGCATGAAAGCAAAATACAGCCTTCTTTGTCAGTGTTCTCCTATATGGAAGGTGCTAAATATAGACATAACAGAAACACCCTTACAGTGTTTCTGTTATGTCTATATCACAGATTAGGAACTCTAGATCAATTCCTTTTATGATGTCTCAGCCGCCATTTTCTCATTATTTTAGGTAAATCCTCTACACTCCCAAAGTCAGTTACAATGAAAACAAGAAAGAAGCAAGTTGAACCGCAGATATCGACCCCAAGCACCGGACATGTTATATCCGCCCCAAAAGTGGTAAGTATACTGTAATGACTGTTACTTTAAAGTATTGCACAACTGCCTGAAGGTAGGTTTGACTGATCTGTCGCAGAATGCAGGAAGGTCTTCCAACTATGGTAGCGCGATGCTGTCATGTCTGGCCTGTAGCTGGTCTATGTTGCACAAATTCCTCCTAATCTATTTATTAGTTACCTAATAACTGTGTCATTCTGTGACCTTGGCACCATTCTTGTGTGGCAGTTCTGTGGCAGTATTAGTTGATGAGTTCAAATGGGTCTCTGGAGATGACTATATTGCACTGCGAATCTACTGTTGGTAATAGTAGCTACAAATATTAGGCATGTAACATTCATTCCGAAGTGTTAACGGTTGATCAATTGATGAGTGAATTGATTGGAAATTTGTTACCAATTATCTGCTTTTTTGGGAATTGCTGATTGAATCACACTTCATTTTCCAAATTCCTTCAAACTGAAATCAGGACGTCCACTCAGTCACCTGTATAATTGAATTATCTTAACTTTTAGAAGCCATTGTTATCTGTTATCCAATTATTGCTCACCGTAAATATGTCTCCTGCTACGTACTTCAATTAAATGTGACGTGATATTTACTCTTAAATACTTAAAATGATTACTGAATCAAATTCCTTGTTTATCTCATGGAAAAGGTCTTTCCAGCTGTTTATAATGTTTGTATACAATTCTGTTTACATACAATTACTATACTTATAAGTATTGTCAATTTATATTATGATACTTAATATTAAATTTTTATATTACTATATTACAATTCAATATTTACAATGTAATTTAAGCTTCACAGTTACACTGTCAGGTAATTGCGTAACCATCTTTATTTATATACTGATCTGGAAAGTATAGAGTTGACTAAGGTTGCATAGCAACAAGTTTGAATCTGAGTTGACTGAGTTGTTAACACTGTTGCATAGCAACAAGTTTGAATCGGTAACCAGGCACATACATATTTCATTGCTTTCTAAAACATCTACAGTAACTACGTACAGTCAGTGTTAGTTCTAACATCTCAGTACATACATACCTTCTTCAGCCCACTTGTAATCAACACCTTCTTGTGTTTAACAGCATTCCCAAATATGTAGCATGTTTCAATTATGTTTCATAGAGTAATGAATTATGTGTATAAACACTTTGGGGTCAGTGATTATTTCTCTTTGTGTAGTTAGCCATTTTGTCTACTCAAATGTAAACACAGTTTGGTTGAAAATGAACCATTAAATGTGTTTATATTCACTTACAGAATTGTACATACGTATGTACTATATATATGTGATTGAATGTACGTATATACAATCAAGTTCAGCCATTTTATTACTTATTGCCCAACTGTTCCTTTAGGCTGGGCAGAGTCTAGTACAACAGCTGCAGGGAACAAAGCGTAACATAGATATATTTGCAGACTCGCTGGTTCAGAGAGGTACGTAGGCTTTGCTTGTGGGTACATATTTATTGCTTGTTAAACCGATATTTTAAAATAATGAATGTTTTTCTGTATCACTTTTTGACTCTTCTTCATATTCATTAGAAGATCGAGATTTACAACAGGCTTTGAGTCAGCTACTGGCACTGTTGGACCAAATGATGAGTAGACAAATGAGAAACTGCTTCCCCTTGGATCTCCTAAAGCAAGATGAATCGTAAGTTAACACCCTTGACTCTGGACATTTTTACTGGGTCCACCTCACCAGCCCCACCCCTAGTAGTCCTCACCAGCCCCACCCCTAGCAGTCCTCACCAGCCCCACCCCTAGCAGTCCTCACCAGCCCCACCCCTAGCAGTCCTCACCAGCCCCACCCTAGCAGTCCTCACCAGCCCCACCCCTAGCAGTCCTCACCAGCCCCACCCCTAGCAGTCCTCACCAGCCCCACCCCTCTGTATTGATTATCACTGATCATATTTAGGTAGGTTCTGATTTGTATTCCAAATCACCAAAGTTGTAGTAAACGTTTTTGTAGACTTTACTGCACCAATTTGTTTTGTAGACTTGGTGTTGCTAAGGAACGCTATGAAAAGGACATGTATTCTGCCCTGGCCAATCTTGTGAAGTGGGTTGACCTTCAGACCGTTCCTGGCGGCCAGCAACAGACCTTGGAACAAGTGAGACTTGAGAAGAAGAAGTTTATAGACTCGCTTGACAGCCTGATAAAGCTGGTTCAAGACAACGAAGCCAATATTAGTCATTTTAACAGTTCAGGGACTAGTGCAGCTATGGGATCACCAAAGTTGCCACGGTAACTATAGATACATTAATACATAAACACAACTATAAAAATGTCTACACTTACTTGCACATACTGTATATATTTTCTCATACTCTTCACACATGACTACATAGTTAAAGTTCTGATGATGAAATCACCACATTCATAAAATATATAGAATTGTCTCCTTCTAGAATGATTTCATAATGCATTACATCGTTGCCTAGGTCACAATTCAACACACTCCCAACACGACCATCTCGGCGTGTGGGTGGTGAGGATTCTGATAAGCCAATGAACACTCTACCCAACTTAAAAGTAAGGAACGCTTCAGTCCAGTGGGAAATGACCCCCACTGTTGTCCTCAACAAGCCACGACGGTCTTCCCAAGCCGATATTAATGTTTCTGGAATACGAGCTTCTGCTTCAGCAGATGACCTAGATAGGAATCTCACTCACACACCAGACGGCATTGGAAACTTGATACAAGAGAAGAGACAGTCCTTCAGAGATTCCGGTATTGAGCAGAGCCCTCGTTCCTCAACCAGTGGTGTGCCCTCCAATCAGGGATCTCCCCCTCACAGCATCTCCCAGGCCAGCTCCAATGAGCTCATTACAAATGGCACCAATTCAACTGATGGAGGCAACAATGTGGTTCCTCCTCCATTACCCACTAAAAAGAAACACAAGCAGAAACAACCTGAAATGCTTGAGGTATGTCTTGGTCAACGCGTTAACCTTAGTACTCTTAGTTGAGGTGTTTTTAAGCATGCTCACTCTTCTATCTATAGTCACCAAATATTCCGCCAAATTTGCCTCCGAAGCAAAGGACCAGTAAACACTATCCGGAGAACCCTTTGGAACAATCATGCCCTCCCTCCTTCTTCCACGAGGTAATATACGTACCTCTCCTGTTGCTTATTTGTGTATTTAACATTTGGTTTTGTTTCAATCTCTGTACCAGCCCACTTCCCCTCCCCCAATATCTGCACACCAGGATGCACACATGAAGGCACACTATTCTGGAGGTACCTTTGATGCACTTGACCCAATGGCCTCTCAGCTGTGGAAGAGAAAGGAGAGTGTAGCAGCCATCCAACGCATTAACGAGTACAATGTCAGCATGTTCCAGGGACCCATTGATCCTGAAGCACCTCCCCCTATACCACCTAAACGAAAACACAGTCAGTATATTATACACATTCATACACTACAGTAACTGCATAATTCATCATTTCCCCCTTAACCTATGAATATAATTAAGCTAGGTTATGAATATAATTAGGCTATGATTAATCTTCTTGATGTCTCTCTATGGTGTCCTGTCAAAGTTCAAACTGTTGTTTGTTTACAGTTCAAATCTACCAGGGTCTCCTGGGAATGGGAGACGTTTATGAGGCGCCACAAGAACTGATGAGACCAATGATTGTTACAGACCAGCCTCCGCCCCTCCCACGGAAGAGGCGGAGCAAATCGTCAATGAAATCAGTAGGTTAACAAGCGAATCCAGCCATATGAATGACACAGTTGTCAGATGTATTACACATGCTACATAGTGTAGTCAAATATTTGACTTTTGAATTAAGTTCACCGCTGCTTTGTATTTTTCCTTGTACACAGTTCCACAGACAGACAACTGTCATAGAGTCGTCTCCTGATCTCAAAGATTCAGTGAGTCACTCCTTGTTGTACATAGTGTAGTGATCTTCCTCTCTTTATGTACATATCCTTTTTATACAGTCTGTTAGGAGGCAGTCTTCCACGACAGGGAGTGACGACGAGGCATCAAACCTCCTTGAATTGGAGGATATTACTGAACACCTCCTCTTCAACAAGGAAGAGGAAGGCTACAGTCTAAGGGGAGGCACTGTGGATGCCTTGGTAGCCTATGCAGCTTCCCCCTCTAATGAAGGTAGGCAATTGATGTGTCTGATGAGCCTTAGTCTAAAATGGCTTTTGTTTTCAATGTCCAGACAAACTGTACACAGAAGCCTTCTTGCTGATATATCCAACCTTTATTTCCATGGAAGATCTGTTGACCAAGATTGTGCAAAGGTATTGCTGTAGTGATGTCACTTGGCCTGTTACTATTTTTAGCATGTTCCTACATTGTTTCTTAACTTTTGCAGATTAAGAGTTTTTTTCAACGAATCAAAAGAGAGCATGTGGCAGTGTTGTGCAAGTCTTTTGATTAGATTGTTAAAGAATCACAGGTTGGGAAAACAAATCTTACTAACTCCTGTATCATTTCCTCCAGTAGTTTGAAGCGTTTGTTTTTTTTTCTTGTAGGCCTCAAATTAGTTCAGAGTCTCAGTCCAAAGTCATAGAGTGCATCCATCTTCTCTTGGGCGGTGGGCAGTTAAAGTTTGGTCAGCTATTGAGAGGCAGTCTTGTTAAAACAAGGGTAAGGTAGCCGCTGTGCAATGTTGTAATGTAGTGTACTGGTGAGATGCACCCTTTTCCTGTCCAGGGCACACCCGACAAGAGCCCTCCACTCTCAGTTATAAGTTTATCAGGGAATAATACCACAAAGAGGAAGTCAAAGTTAGTCTCATGTTTGCCTTTTTTTTTATTTTGATAACTTGTTCATTCGCCTTTCTCTCTCTCTTGAACAGAAAATCTTCATTTTTGGAATTCAAACCAGATGCATTGGCACAGCAGATGACTTTGCTGGATAGTGAGGTGTTTCAGAAAGTTGAAGTGCGTAGAGTTTTTAAATTTCAATCTTCTAATTTAGTTGCATGAAATATGTGATGTACTTAACCTTATTGGCTATATTGCACAAAGGAATGTCGTTAATCCCCATCTGTGAGTGTCTGGTTGGCAATGCATTCTCTTTCTTCCAAACATGTAGATTTCGGAGATGTTGCTTTGGGCAAAGGAACAAAATGAAGACAAATCTCCAACATTAACACAATTTACAGAGCACTTTAACTATGTTTCTCAATGGTATGGTAGAATCTATAAACAGTTTAACAATATTGTTTGTAGGTAAATCCCCCAATTGTGATCCCTGTACATCTCTGTACATTTTAGGACAAAAACACAAATATTAGAGAAATCTCTGGATAAAAAGGGTCGTGAAAAGGTCATGTTACATTTTGTAGCAGTTATGAAGGTATTTGGATAGATGGTTCTTTTCATTTTAAAATTCTGGTTACCAAGGAAACCCTCTTGTTTTCGATTTTCTGTAGTGTTTAAGGGAGTATAACAATTTTAACTCATTTCTCTGTATATTGTCAGCCATTGAATCAGCCTCTGTCAGTAGACTGGAATGGTCAGATAAGGTTAACAGGGTAAGCAGAAATAGACCACCAATTTAAATTGATTGGTTCGAATAATTGAACATTTCTACAGGGATTGGAGGAGCACAGAGCATTAATAGACAATCGCAGCTCCTTCAAGAATTACAGAGATGCCTTCAGTCAGGCAAAGCCACCCTGTATTCCTTACATGTGAGTGCCTCCTTCAATCCATACACACCTACATATATACTATTACATCAGCAACACTACTCCATCCAAGTAGTGTTGCTGATGCTCAAAGACAATCAATTTCTACTAGTATTTGTGTATGCTTGTTAATTTTCTGTAATCTGTTATTTCCAGTGGTTTATATCTTCAAGATTTAACCTTCATTAACTTTGCGGATGACAAACTAGAGGATGGAGTGAGTATCAATTTCACTAAACGTTGGAGACAGTATAATGCGGTTGATAAAATCAGGCTGGCCCAAACCAAGTTAGTTTTTCACTTCTTACTAAAGAATCACGTACAGTTTCACTTGATATTTTCTTTAAATGTGCTTTAGGGTGTACACATTTGAACCAGATAATCATATTCTGGAATACTTTGCTGGTTTCCAGGACCACAAGTCAGATGATGTAAGCAAGCTTAGAGAGGTGTTCCTATTGGCTTAGAGAGGTGTTGCTATTGTTGTCAGGGCTGTATGCAGAACTTGGGGCCAGGGGGGAGGGCAAAATGTGGCAATAGTATGGGGTGTCGAAGCAGTTTATATTAACTTCCCAAAAGTCTAGGGGGAGCAAATGCCCCCTCCCCCTCAATGCAACCCTATCATTTGCTATCTTACACAAATCATAATACCCTATGGGTTTATCAACCACTAGACTTTGGTATTTGGCACTATAGTGATTTTATGAGTGAAATGAATTGTAACTTTAGGTTGGAGAAAAGAGTAACTTACGTAAAGAATAGACTGTTATTTAGTTTTGATGCTCTGAGTAGCAAACTTTAGTTTATTAGCCATTGTTTGAATACTTCTATGTTCTGTCCTGCTCTTAGGAATTGTATAATCTCTCCTTACAAATCAAGCCTCGTGGTGGAGGCTAAATGAAGAGGTATGTCTCCTCACACATGAGAATGTTGCAATATATTATTGGGAGCTGCTTAATCTTTTTTCTCTTTTTTTCCAGTTGAACCTATGACCAAGAATTTTCCCCTTGAATTAACACTTAATTAATGCACTACAAAATAAGATATAGCATGTGTATATTACTGAACTTCATATAAATGTATTTTTTATGAAATTGATTTTTGGAAAATGTTTCTTTCAATAGAACTACAGATACGGAACTGTAGGGAATGCAATTACAGTTTTGTTTTCTCATAAATGTTGAGTTTTTCGCACCCCAAATAAGTTGTTATTCAATTACATAGTGCATGCATATGCTTGGACACGAATCCTACAAAACCGCTTATTGCGTCAACCACTATCGTATATTTGGTTTTCAACTGAAGCTTCTTGTTATTTTAGGTCTATGGTTAGACCGATCATTTAATTTAAAATGGCTGCTAATTGGAGACTGTGGTATCGATCTATTGCTCAGACAAAGCCTGCGATATTACTACGCCCGTGGCCATTTATAAGACCGTTCTCTTCTGCTATGGACTCCAGAATTACAGTAAGCTAAGATTGTTTGATTTACATTATCAATTGTATAGTTTTAACTTGCGGATGCTTTTCCCACCCCGTCCTAATAGCCTACTGAAAGAGTAACGTGCGTCGGCGAAAATCTTTGGTGAGTGCAGCTCCTACTCCTCAAGTTGGTTCCCTTGTGCGTGTTTGTGTATTGCTCGTAGGATTCCAAAAGTTTATTAAAGGCTAAGATTATGTGTATAACTACCTTCCTGCCTGTGGTCACTGCCATGTTTTAATTGATATTTGCACTGCATGTAACACTTGACTATGATATCAGTGGACTGGTTGACTTGTAATGCTTCTATTCCGGTGTTGTATGGTACAGCATGTTATGAGATCTACACCACCTTTATAGGGTGGAGTTCACAGCCCTGGCTGCTAAAGCCAAAGTCAACTTGGGCCAGGTGAGTAGGTCAACTGTAGTTCATAGCATATTGGGTTCATGCAGAACCTATTCACTTGTAATGAGTAGTGGTTTAGGGTTCAGTAGTCCTGAGAGTGCATGTGGATTGTCGTTATATATGTTAGCATGTCCATTGGTGTTTTTGAGGGAATTCCCAAATTGACCAATCAAAACAATAGACTAAAATGTATACACACTTCAAATGTCTCAATTGATAGAAGTGTCTTGTTCCCTATAAAGAAATCTTCTCTTCCATCATTTGCCAACTAGAGGATAGTTTGAATAGAAGTTATATTTCAACAGGGCTTTCCCAATTATATCCCTTTTGCTAGATAATTGTTTGAATAGAAATTACATCAAATTCTGTTCCAACAGGGCTTTCCCAATTACAGCCCACCCGATGTGCTACTGGACTCGCTCAGAGAGGCTACGGAGAAGCCACTCATGCACCAGTACACTAGGGGCCAGGGACACCCCAGAGCAGTCAAGGCGCTAGCTGACATATATGGTAGAGTGATGGGAAGAGAAATTAATCCAAACAGCGAAGTTAGACTGTCATCAGAACGTTTGCAAATAAACTCTTTCAAAGTTGTATTTTTCAATCATTTGCAGGTGATAGTGACAGTGGGAGCATACAGCTCTCTGTATTTCATAATACAAGCTTTCGTCCACCCCGGTGATGAGGTAATTACACTCCATATTTCTGTATTGATTTACAATCAAGAAACTTGTATTCACACTTTTACAGTCTCATTAAAACTCCATATACCTACACCTGTAACTGTGGCATTCACATGAGTAATCTCAGGATTTTCATAAATCGATGAACTATTACTAATAGCCATTGAGAATTAATGTACTGTCTATTTGACTAGAGAACCTTGAATGAGTATAGAGGTCATTTTTTCTTTTTTTTTCCACTGAAACTGACTGTAACTTATAGGGAAATCCACATCTCATTGGTGACCCTGGGAGTCTTTTCTGGGTTTCCTGAATGCTCCTTTAGCTTTATATTTCAACCTTTTACCAATCTGTTCCTTTTGTAATGCTGTATACCTCTCTCATTATAGGTGATCGTGATTGAGCCATTCTTTGACTGTTATGCCCCGATGACCACAATGGCTGGTGCTAAGACGGTTGGAGTGCCTCTTAGACCTGTGAGTATGACACACGATCCACCAGTTCCACCTCCCCCCTTTCATATCCAACCTTACTGTAATACTTACTATGTCTCCCTGTCAGCCATTTTATAAAGTATTATCCTAGAAATTGTTGTAGATTAATTAAAAGTGTTAAAATGGCTGTCTCTACCAAGTTGTGCATGCATATGCTTAGCCTGACCTGCTGTGTTAATGGATGTCCACTGGTTTCTAGTAGTGATACCCTGGTTTTCCCCTTGCAGCAAGGTAAATTCCCTGGATCGTCTAAAGACTATACTATTGACCCCAATGAGCTTGCCAGTGCCATTACAGATAAAACTAAAGCAATCATTATCAACAATCCAAACAATCCTCTTGGAAAGGTAACACTTTTATAAGCACAATGTTGATAAAGACGCAGTAATCTGTTACCTGAAGTGACCATAGTATCTGTAGTATACATAACAATGCATGGTCGCTATATAGTCACATTTGTACATAAGGACATTAATATTTACACACATAGGTATGTGAAAGGTAAGAGTTATTGAGCAATAGCGCAGCCACCAAAGTTCACAAACAATCAATATCCAGGACATTTCGATCTGTAGATCTTCCTCAACTGGTATAAAACTAAAAAGCTCAATAACTCTTACCTTTCAGTTACCTATATGCAGCAATGAACCTTCATCAAAACATATAGGTATGAATATTCACATTTAAACTTGTAGCTATGAATATACTTACACTAGTAGATGCATATACCTAGGTGTACTCACAGGGTGAGCTTGAGATGGTCGCTGATTTGTGCAAGAAGCGAGATCTACTTTGTATCAGTGATGAAGTGTATGAATGGCTTACTCACGATGGACTGAGGCACTTTAAGATTGGTAAGATCCAAACTGCTCCATTTCCACTAATTAATTCTCATTTGAAGAAAGCAAAGTGTATGTGATGTGTTAAAAGGTCTGGCTTGTAAGATTACACGCACACTGTCAATGAGGACATTTTGTATGTTTTTTTTTGTTTTTCAGCGACCCTCCCTGACATGTGGGAAAGAACAATCACCATAGGAAGTGCTGGAAAAACCTTCAATGCAACCGGCTGGAAAGTAAGAAAGCCTCATTCACACAATATTTTGAAGTACTCTCCCAGTGTGACTGATGGACATAAAATGGCTGACATAATATATATCATAATTTAGCTTGAAACTATAATGGCTGACTCAATGTGGTTTCCATGTGCCTCCTCTTCAGCTTGGCTGGACTATAGCACCAGAAAAGTATATTAAATACATGATGAAAGTTGCTGCCAACAGCTGCTACACAATGTCAACTGTATTACAGGTTAGTGGTGGTTACCTTATCTACAATAGAGATTACTGTGTGACTGTGGCTATCAGTGAGTATTCAATTATCATATGCCTGGAAATGTTCATGAGACAATTTTTATTCATATATCTGTATAATGTATGTTGAGTTGAAATACCCACAATATAAAAAATATATATGGGAATGTGATGTTATTCACAAATTTGTATGCATTCGCAAATATACAAACTTTGAATCTTTGTTCAGTTGGCAATTTTCTGTTAATGTGCTCATGAATGGACAAGGCTGTCAAAAGAGTACATAGCTTCCCAAGCTTCCATTAATGATCTCAGTGTTTGTCTGTACCTTCTATGACTAATTGAATAGAAAGGGGTCTGGCTGAAGGAAACTTGGTGTTTGCATGCCTGTTGGCTTAGCTTGTTTGGTACGGGTACATAGTCAAAACTGTACCACCTGTAAATAACCATTAGATCTGTACTTTATAGACTCAGTACTGATTACTAATACTGTATTATCTCTAATATAAGCCCGGGGTTTGTATATTTTCAAACCCCCCTGAACCTGGGCTTTTATTGGAGACTGGGCTTCTATTTTTTCGATAACTCGTAAAGGTGGGTTTCTATCGGAGACTGGCTTGCATTAGAGATCTGGGCTTATATTAGAGATAATACAGTATACCAATTAGACATTAGTAATATGAGCAATTAGACATTAGTAATATGAGCAATTACTGGGCACGACATTATATTACATAGGCATTGTACAATTAGTTTCTTATCATTTTCGAATTATAATATGTATACTTAGAGAGATAATCTGTTAGTGTAAAGTTTGTAATTGTGAGAGATAAAATGCCATCCAAGCTTAAAAATTGATGATTGTGTCAGTGAATATAGTCTGTCTTGGTGGTTACCCTAATAAGTTTGTTGTGCTCAGCATCTGCAGTGGCATAACCTGACACTGCTTTCACTTGAACTCCCCCACAGCAGTATAAACAAATCAGTTGGATAAGTATACCCATATGTACATGTGTGTTCAATTAATTCAATTTATCCTGTACAGTTCAACATATCTCTATAGGCTTCTCTCAGCTGATATGACAGTTTTGGAATACTTTTTGGCACTCCTCCATTGATTTGTTGTTATATCAGCCATGTACTAAATTCTAAAGTGTTAATTTGACACTTTAACAATTTAACACTTCCTGATTAAGTACCTCCCCTTTCTTCTATTTATGCTTCTCTTGCAAGAATTATGCATATTATGGATATGTAGTTGACCTTTGTGTTACTACATTAGATGTGACTTTTAAGTTGTGTATGCATTTAGTAATGGAATCTTTAACTGTGTATGCATTAGATGAGTGAGACTTTACATTATAATTTGAATCCCTAGAGATACTCAACATAATAGATAGATGATTGGATACAGCAAATGGAGTCATATGTATATTCTATTGATGCTACTGTCAATAGGATAATCTCTGTTTGTTTTTCTGTGACTGAATGAGGTGACACAGATGGTTTGTCAACATGTCTGGCATGAAGCACTTGTGGTTTCCTTATCAGAATGGGAACATAGAGGCTTTCCTAACCCAGCCCTAGAAACCTCTAACTTTACTCATTGAACTCGCTAAACTCTTACATGCTCTGGCCACTCCCCCACCCCCTCCCCCTCAGTATTACTTTGCAGTCTCTTGGAGGTTATGTAAGCAAGTAAACAAACTTTTGGGACTTTTGTCTAGTTAGCTTTTAATTCACTTCTGAGCCTCAGAGGAATTGTCAGCAAGTTGGCTTAACCTCTAACTATTCCTATTGTCCAAGCCTGGGGCCGCCTTTTTTTAGCCTTTGTATTAGAGTTATCATTTGAAATCTAATCACGTTGTCATGGTAACCCAGCATCTACAGATCATGGTGTTTCAATGTGTATAGGAGGCTGTTGGTAGTGCCCTCCAAAAGGAGTTGCCTAAATTGGGAACCTCTGAAAGCTTCTTCAAGACTATGCAGGAACAGTTTCAAGTGAAGAGAGATGAAATGGTGGCTGTTTTGAAGGAGACAGGACTAGACCCCATTGTGCCAGAGGGAGGGTACTTCATAGTAGTGGATATGAGTAGGCTTGGTAAGACTGATATGCAGGGAGAGCTAGAACAATGGTCTGTGTAAGGGTGGCTGGGTGGCTTCCATTAAGGGTTAGGCTTCCATTAAGGGTTAGGATTTCATTAAGGGTTAGGCTTCCACTTATACAATTAGAATCTGTTACTTTTATTTGTAAGGGTGAATATAGTGTCTGCAAAGTGCACTTGGAATAGGACATAAACATTGAAAATATTATATACTACTAATTTGATTATTCCACAATTCTGTATTCACTATCCCTACATTTCATTCTCTCCAGGTCTGACTTTTGATGCTAGCAATGAGTACTATGACTATCAGTTGGTCAAGTGGCTGGCAGGAGAGAAGGTTAGTGATGTCCCTCCAGATGCCTCCTTTGTGCCTTAGAACTATTGTGTCTGCCATATAACCACACTTGCTTATCCTTGGAGGAGGAGGTTCTCATGTAATGACATGCCAGCTATTGTTACTTGTGCACAATCAGCAGTCTGCATGTGTGTAAGTACTAATGGATTAAAGGACCCCATTGAAAGACCCCATTGTACCCTTTTGCTTTATTGTGGGCCATTGTTTTTCTAATGGTATTACAGGGAATTGAATTACCATAATGTAATAATAATATACTGCTTCGCCCTCCTTGAGGCAGTTATGTATGTATATGGAGCCATACAAGGGAGAATTGGTCTATGTATACAAAATACAGATTACCTTGAATCTTCTTTCCAGAGAATAAACAGTTTCAGCTGTTAACTTTACCTTTGTGATAACTTCCCACACATTATAGGACCATTTTGTTTCATCCTTGTCAGTATTGTCTAAAGATGTGCTTAACTTCTCTTCTTTTATGTTGAAGCAAAAACTGTCGCATACACACTTAAATGTTTGTTGCTATGGCAATATAAAGGGAGACTATTTGCTGAAAACTTCCAATTGTTCAACAGCTGTTTGATTGCTCAATTATCATAATTAGATGATCAAAGGCACCCCTATATTGTTTTCAGAAATTATGTTAATGTATGGCTTCCTGTTCGTAACCTTGTATATATACATTACAAGTTACAATATACTAAATATATATGTATATATATGTCACCAAAATGGCGGATGCTCGGCTGGCTTTCGTATTCTAGCCTAAAATTAGCTTTCTTTACCTTAGCGTCGAACGTTGAACCAACGAAAAGGATTTAGAAACCATATTTACGAATACTATGTAACGTAAAGCTTGTGCGAACAGGAATTTTCTACGAGATATGGCCTTGAAAATTGATGGCCAACAAGAGTCGACCGGAAATCGGTTAACCGGACATCTAATTAGAACCGGACATCTAATTTGTACCAGCCAAGTAGTTTGATTTTACTTAGGGGCGCCACGAGTTTTTTAAACTCGAAACACTTGTTCTAACTGCACCAAACTTATATTTGCTATGGTTAATCTTTTGTCTTTTCACTGTCTAAAGACTAAAAGATGAACCATCTCAAAGATATTAATCTGGTAATTTGATCCCTGTCTTGAAAGATAGTTTAAAATCCCCCCTCCCCCCTAGGGGAAATGTGCTCAATATATTTATATTTTTTGACTGATATTTTATTACTGCAGGGTCTTTCTCTCATCCCAACCAGTGCATTCTATACCAGTGAACACAAGGATATATCTGGTAAAACGGTGCGATTCTGTTGTTGCAAGGTATGTCAAAGGTAACAGTTTAAGTATGGTAATCAGTGATTCAACAAAGAGTGCTTTCATTTCTCATTCTGCTCTGCTATGCAGACCGATGATGTCTTGCAAGAATGTTACAAGATCCTCAGAACCTGGGCCGCTGAAAGGAGTCAAAAGTCAAAATAGCCCTCTTTCAACAGCTGTATCTAGTTTGCACACAGGCTCTCTATTGTATTACAGTGTACTTTTCAGACAATTTAAATATTCAATTTTTGAGCAACCTATTATATTAATAGATAATGGATTTGTAAATTAAAAATATTCTTTCAGTTTTATATACAAAGTTATAATGATTTAGATAACCTAATATGTCAATAATTAGCAACTCTTCAGTAAACAGTATACTGTATATGTATGTAGCTGTTTTGGTGTGAGAGCTGAAATAGAATTGATCATGACCAGATCAGCTGAAGGATGTATACAAAGGAATGTACCTAAGAATAGCATATTCACAAGAAATCTCAGGTTTCATGCTTACAGTATGAAACATGAGATATTAGCAACGTTTTGAACTGTCAGGTTCCCAAGGTATTTATAAACTCGGAAAGGGGGCAGTTAAAAACTTGAAACCTATTATCTTTGTATACGTACTTGCATGAGCACCCTTTGAAACCTGGCAGTTCAAAAGTTTCAAATATCTATAGGACCATTATGAAACCTGAGATTTAAAGAAGTGCATGTTCACCACATCTGCATTGAGATTGTGAGAATGCACAAAGACCCAGACTAGCTTGCATCCCATAAAAATGGCTTCCCTCCCATGAATGTCATTATGATGTGTTCATTGCCTGTTAATATAGGTATATGCAATAGTGAGTGATCTCTCATGAATATCATTATATATACTTTGTTGATTGTGGTTATATAACACCAGCAAGTTAAGAAGTATGTAATCAATTTAACTTTAACGCAGGCCCCTAAGAGACAATATAAAAGGCAGCTAGCTAGCAAAGTTAACCAACTCCAACACTTTCTTCTGTATTGTCTGGAGTAACTTGTCTTTGCTGAAGTATTCAACTCCATTGAACTTTCCAGCTGTATTCTGCTTGAGGTCAGTGGAGTAGTGTATCTTTACCATATGATCACCAGTCCTCCTTTTCATCTCCTCACTGTATATTACACTGGTTACCTAAAATAACAGGCATTGGCTAAAGGTCTCTCAGTTAATTTAATACTTGAATACCATATTGGAAGATATTTGAAAAGAAGCAATTCTACCATATCAAGAGATAGATTACTCTTACAAGGCATTATCCTTTTCTTTCCAGAGAAACAAGAAGATGCTGAAAGCAGCTCTTTTGGTCTTGATGGCCTTTACTCTTGCTCAGTCGCTTGAAGTACATGACTGGCATATGGAAATGGAAACAAATGATGAACACATTGTAAGTGCATAAGCATGCATCTTTTTCAACATTTTTAAGCCGGTGCATATTTTATTTGTAGTAGTATTCTCTTAGATTTGCCTTGTCACTTGAGATTATCAAAGATTATATCTATTCTTATGTGTGTGTACCTATTTTTGGGGCGCCGTAGCGAACCTATATTGTTTTCAGAAATTATGTTTACGTATGGCTTCCTATTCGTAACCTTGTATAGTTCGGTTGGCTTTCGTTTTCTAGCTTAAAATTCCTTAGTGTAGAACATTGAACGAACGAAATGGATTTTAAAACCAACCTTACTAATACTATGTAACGTAAAGCTTGCGCAAAAACGTTTTCTGCAAGATATGGTCTTGAAATTGACGGCAATCAAGCAACGACCGGAAATCTAAGAACCAGCAATAGTTCGAGTTTTGAGCTGGTGCCCCACGAGTTTTTTTAAACTCGAAATATTTGTTGGTCAACTGAGAATAATACGAGGCAGCTTAACTTAGTTTATATTATCTGTATTCTCCACAATTCAAGGATGTAGACAGCTAATTGCTTGGAGATGCTTCAGCCCCACCTACTTTGAGACTCAAATATCCTGTTAATATATTTAAACTAATACAAACACACATGAATATATGATAGGTAATATCCCCAGCCTTCACTTCAAAACCATGTCTACGCCACTGCAATTAGATACTTGTTGCACACCTTATTTAGCTGAAGCTGTTTCATAAGATTCTCAATTTCATGTTAGATAATTCATGAGGAAGATGAGGGAACCGAAAATTTTGTCATGAGGCCAAATAAAATTAAGAGAGGATGGTGGCATGAAGACTCCAAACTTCCTAACAATGGATATATGAACATAAAGATTGATACTGCCAAAACTATCACATTCCGTGGTCCAATGATGATGAACAATGCTGGAACCTACAAACATTTTGATCAACTCGGAAGGAATGTCATCAACCACATGTGTAAGTCAGCACCCTTGTTAATTAATTGTGAAATTAATTGTGAATCAATTGAGAAATAGTTATGAATTAATTGAAATAGCTGTAAATTAAAGATACTCTCTCTTCTTGAGCCATATATAAACCAGTCTGTATTACACCTTAAATCAGTGATGTCAATAATTTTTGTTCAGATCATTTTTTGTAATCACAATGGACACACATTTAATAATGCATTCTTCTTTACATGTAGTTGTACGTCCTAAGGGTTTTACTGAGTGGTGTCGTGATCATGACAATAGGATGGAGTGTATGATGGGCATTAATGGAATAATTGAGCATCACTATATGTTTAACAAGATCATCAGAGATTGGCAAGTTGAAAATGTGCATTTTCACAACTTTCATATGCACAAAGTGAAGATTGTTGGTGCCCATTTCAGAAATGTAGAATTTAGTTGGGACTTGGATAGAGACATGCCAATGCGCGTTGAATTTATAGACTGCCATTTTGAAAATGTTAAATTTAAGGGCATGCATATGCAGCATTGCTCTTTCCGTCGTTGCCATTTTGAGGGCGGTCTTCGTGAGGAAGAACATGCTCACCTTATGGAAGGCCAGACAGACAACACCATATGGACATTCTGGAAGATGCATATACATAACACACACTTCTGGGGCTGTACTTTCAGCAAGACCAGTTTTGGGTTGGGCAAAATGTACAACACTCACTTTATTAGGTGCGCTTTTAAGCATCACAATTGGTATGACTGTATGTTCCACCAATGGAGACTGCAATGGATGCAGTGTAAAGACGTTAAGCATGGAATGATGATGGTTGATCATAAGACACTCAACAGTATGTGCTGGGCCCTGGCTTATGCTTATGAAGACATGAAACACTCAATAGAACATGAAAATATGATAAGTCATTGGCAAGGACAACATGATCGCAATCACTTCCATCCATCAGTTAAATTCCATCATTGTAAGATGATTCATACAGAGTTTCGTAAGTGTCACATGCGTATGATGCACTTCATGCACACTCACTTCATGCATTGCCATTGGATGGAGGGGCACATGCATCACTGCCATTTTGATCACTGTCACATGAATGATTGCGAAATGCATTGTGACATTTCCGAATACTGGTGGATGAGCCATACAGAGATGAACCGCTGTAACATGCACTGGAACGATACCGACCACAACGCAATGATGCATTGGTTCCACTGTCACATGAGGGATTGCCATATGCACTGGGACATGATGCATACTGCAGAATTTCACTACACCAGAATGGATGAATGCGAAATGAGCGGACATATGTCTACAATGAAGATGCACCATTGTTTGCTCTTCCACCATAACTGGAATAGGATGATGATCGAAGACATGTATTATGACCAACTATTCTCCTTCTATTCTTTAATGACATATTCACATATGAAGACGTGGCATCACTGGGATGAAATAGGTGACATGTGGAAAAATTGGATGGCTATGGCACATCATGATACCCACCACCATCATACCATCATGTTTCACTTTGAAAGGCCCAACTGTGACTGTGATAAACATCACCAAACTCCACACTGGTGGATTACAGAGAAGAAACCCGTCTGGCCAATGTCTAATGCATGGTGGAGTGATACTTGGTGGATGCATGTTGACTGGGAATGCGAATGCGACTGTTGGTGGCACTGGTGGGCAAATTATGACACCTATTCACATGAGGACAATATGTGGATGAACATGTGGGGACCTCCGCATCACGAGATGATGCACAACCACAATGATTGCCATCACCACATCACACATAGCACCGAGACCACGCATGTTATTACGCATAGCTCTGTTGATGCCAAATCTGAAATAGGCATGCGTGACGATCACATGGCATGGTCAATGCGTAACCAATGGTACTGGAAGAAACATGAAGAATTCATGCATTACATGCATTGCATGTCAATGTGAGCAACTCCCTGGACTGCAGGTGTATCTGCATGGAAGTAAACATGCTTGAACTACTACATAACATATTGTGAACTAAAACAAACATGTATTAGTGGAGTTTAATTTGAACTCTCTATTAATCATGAAAATGATAATTTTGTGAATCAAATTGAGTCATGAATACGTAGGTATATAGAATGAAATTGAAAATAAATAATATACACTGTATGTACGTATATATGATTACTACATGTTTATGCTGGAGATCCCAAAACGGTGAATATTCATCACTCCTGTTAACTCAGCTTCATAGTTGCAGTTGTTAATACAGTACAGACAGACATGTATAAATGCATACTGTCATGTTCCATAAAATACATATGTATACATCTTGAATTACTGTGATTACATCTTTGCTTCTAAGAAACTTAGTGACAGTGACAATGTTTCCACTAAAACAACAGGAAGAGGATGACCAGATAAGGTATTCTTCCAAGACAAACATACATACACACCATACACCAATACACCAATAGCAATACACCAATAGCAATACACCAATAGTAATACACCAATAGCAATACACCAATAGCAATACACCAATAGCAATACACCAATAGCAATACACCAATAGCAATACACCAATAGTAATACACCAATAGTAATACACCAATAGCAATACAGAATGAAGCTTACAATGATTTAGGTGCCTCTGTTTGACAGATTTGACCAAGAAGGTTGTGAGAAAATGACTACATCTGTAAAAATCAGCCTCCAATTTCGCTAGATTAGATAAACTACAATATTGGTACAAGAAAGATCAAATTAGAAGGGTCACATGAGGGTCACATGAGGGTCACATGAGGGTCACATGCACAAGCACATACTAGAGAATGCTGTCACACAATTTGAAAATGGAAAACTGAATGAATGTGACAAATTTACATACTTGATACCAAGTGTCCCTCTATGCCATATTTCACTGAATGATATACACATTGCAAATATCTCCAGAATAGTTTCCTTAATAAAGGAAGCCTGGAAAGAAAAGTACATGATTATTCAATGACAAATAATAACAGTATTGATCACGAGTATACCTTAGAATTAAGTAGACATCGGTCAGAAATCAATAAAATGTAGTCCAGATGGCATGAGACAATCTCCTCTAAACTTGAAGCCTAAGTATGTTCAAAAAGAAAAAAATAAATCAGCTCTTCTTCTTCTTCTTTGCATATTTCATCACTGTGTGAGGTGAGGGAGATGGTGCATAAGAGGATTATGTCGTGTGCATTCTGGCTACCAATAAAATGGCCACAGTAGAGAGGCTACCTCAGCTTACAAGTAGAGAGGCTACCTCAGCTTACAAGTAGAGAGGCTACCTCAGCTTACAAGTAGAGAGGCTACCTCAGCTTACAAGTAGAGAGGCTACCTCAGCTTACAAGTAGAGAGGCTACTTCAGCTTACAAGTAGAGAGGCTACCTCAGCTTACAAGTAGAGAGACTACCTCAGCTTACAAGTAGAGAGGCTACCTCAGCTTACAAGTAGAGAGGCTACTTCAGCTTACAAGTAGAGAGGCTACTTCAGCTTACAAGTAGAGAGGCTACCTCAGCTTACAAGTAGAGAGGCTACCTCAGCTTACAAGTAGAGAGGCTACCTCAGCTTACAAGTAGAGAGGCTACCTCAGCTTACAAGTAGAGAGGCTACCTCAGCTTACAAGTAGAGAGGCTACCTCAGCTTACAAGTAGAGAGGCTACCTCAGCTTACAAGTAGAGAGACTACCTCAGCTTACAAGTAGAGAGGCTACCTCAGCTTACAAGTAGAGAGGCTACCTCAGCTTACAAGTAGAGAGGCTACCTCAGCTTACAAGTAGAGAGGCTACTTCAGCTTACAAGTAGAGAGGCTACCTCAGCTTACAAGTAGAGAGGCTACCTCAGCTTACAAGTAGAGAGGCTACCTCAGCTTACAAGTAGAGAGGCTACCTCAGCTTACAAGTAGAGAGACTACCTCAGCTTACAAGTAGAGAGGCTACCTCAGCTTACAAGTAGAGAGGCTACTTCAGCTTACAAGTAGAGAGGCTACTTCAGCTTACAAGTAGAGAGGCTACCTCAGCTTACAAGTAGAGAGACTACCTCAGCTTACAAGTAGAGAGGCTACCTCAGCTTACAAGTAGAGAGGCTACCTCAGCTTACAAGTAGAGAGGCTACCTCAGCTTACAAGTAGAGAGGCTACCTCAGCTTACAAGTAGAGAGGCTACCTCAGCTTACAAGTAGAGAGGCTACCTCAGCTTACGTACAAGTAGAGAGGCTACCTCAGCTTACAAGTAGAGAGGCTACCTCAGCTTACAAGTAGAGAGGCTACCTCAGCTTACAAGTAGAGAGGCTACCTCAGCTTACAAGTAGAGAGGCTACTTCAGCTTACAAGTAGAGAGGCTACCTCAGCTTACAAGTAGAGAGGCTACCTCAGCTTACAAGTAGAGAGGCTACCTCAGCTTACAAGTAGAGAGGCTACCTCAGCTTACAAGTAGAGAGGCTACCTCAGCTTACAAGTAGAGAGGCTACCTCAGCTTACAAGTAGAGAGACTACCTCAGCTTACAAGTAGAGAGGCTACCTCAGCTTACAAGTAGAGAGGCTACTTCAGCTTACAAGTAGAGAGGCTATGTGTGCATATTGTACTTCAGTGATTGATTAACTCTCAGTTTGCTTGAAAGTAAAGCAAATTCAACATACTTCATCAAGTCTTTTCTGAAAATCTAACCCAGCACTGTGAAGAATCTAGATAAACAAGAATGGTTCCCATTTGTTAGTTACTGACTGATAGTCCGTGGGCACCCAAACAATCTGGAATGATCACATTATGAAATCTACACACATATACCTACTGAATGTATGCACATATACCTACTGAATGTATGCACATATACCTACTGAATGTATGCACATATACCTACTGAATGCATGCACATATACCTACTGAATGTATGCACATATACCTACTGAATGCATGCACATATACCTACTGAATGTATGCACATATACCTACTGAATGTATGCACATATACCTACTGAATGCATGCACATATACCTACTGAATGTATGCACATATACCTACTGAATGCATGCACATATACCTACTGAATGTATACATATATACCTACTGAATGTATACATATATACCTACTGAATGTATGCACATATACCTACTGAATGTACACATATATACCTACTGAATGCATACACATATACCTACTGAATGTATACATATATACACATATGTTTACAATGTAGACACATACACTCTCTAAGTAGCGATGGCCAAAAAACATGGCCGCTCTATCTATTGTATTATCATTTGGCTACAATGAATTTGGTTATATATTTATGCATGCATATACAGTACACAAAATGGTGTAATGGAATATACATTACCTACCCGAGTCATAATAAAGGATTCTATACAATTCACAAAATATAACAGTTTCCCCTTCAACAAGTGTAGTCTGTGATGTGTTGAATATTCCTGTGTTGCCAAGGCAGGAAGATCACAAGCTACAAAGAGATACAATATATCAATCAACCAATCATATCCTTATCTCACTGTCAACCTCACCCTTGCTCTCCCTCTTACCTCTCACTCTCACTCTCACCCCTCACACTCCCTCTCGCCTCTCACCTCTCACCTTTCACCCCTCATTCTCCCCTCTCACTCTCACCCCTCACTCTCCCCTCTCACTCTCCCCTCTCGCCTCTCACCTCTCACTCTCCCCACTCACTCTCCCCTCTCACTCTCACCTCTCACCTCTCACTCTCACCCCTCACACTCCCTCTCACCTCTCACCTTTCACCCCTCACTCTCCCCACTCACTCTCCCCTCTCACTCTCACCTCTCACTCTCCCCTCTCGCCTCTCACCTCTCACTCTCCCCACTCACTCTCACCTCTCACCTCACACTCTCACCCCTCACACTCCCTCTCACCTCTCACCTTTCACCCCTCACTCTCCCCTCTCGCCTCTCACCTCTCACTCTCCCCTCTCACTCTCACCTCTCACTCTCACCCCTCACACTCCCTCTCACCTTTCACCCCTCACTCTCCCCTCTCACTCTCACCCCTCACTCTCCCCTCTCGCCTCTCACCTCTCACTCTCCCCACTCACTCTCCCCTCTCACTCTCACCTCTCACCTCTCACTCTCACCCCTCACACTCCCTCTCACCTCTCACCTTTCACCCCTCACTCTCCCCTCTCACTCTCACCCCTCACTCTCCCCTCTCGCCTCTCACCTCTCACTCTCACCTCTCACCTCTCACACTCCCTCTCACCTCTCACCCCTCACTCTCCCCTCTCACTCTCCCCTCTCACTCTCACCCCTCACTCTCCCCTCTCGCCTCTCACTCTCACCCCTCACACTCCCTCTCACCTTTCACCCCTCACTCTCCCCACTCACTCTCACCCCTCTCGCCTCTCACCTCTCACTCTCCCCACTCACTCTCCCCTCTCACCTCTCACTCTCACCCCTCACACTCCCTCTCACCTTTCACCCCTCACTCTCCCCTCTCACTCTCACCCCTCACTCTCCCCTCTCGCCTCTCACCTCTCACCTCTCACACTCCCTCTCACCTCTCACCTTTCACCCCTCACTCTCCCCACTCACTCTCCCCTCTCACTCTCACCCCTCACTCTCCCCTCTCGCCTCTCCCCTCTCACTCTCCCCACTCACTCTCACCTCTCACCTCTCACCTCTCACTCTCACCCCTCACACTCCCTCTCACCTTTCACCCCTCACTCTCCCCTCTCGTCTCTCACCTCTCACTCTCCCCTCTCACTCTCACCTCTCACTCTCACCCCTCACACTCCCTCACCTTTCACCCCTCACTCTCCCCACTCACTCTCCCCTCTCACTCTCACCCCTCACTCTTCCCTCTCGCCTCTCACCTCTCACTCTCCCCACTCACTCTCCCCTCTCACTCTCACCTCTCACCTCTCACACTCCCTCTCACCTCTCGCCTCTCACCTCTCACTCTCCCCACTCACTCTCACCTCTCACCTCTCACTCTCACCCCTCACACTCCCTCTCACCTCTCACCTTTCACCCCTCACTCTCCCCTCTCACTCTCACCCCTCACTCTCCCCTCTCGCCTCTCACCTCTCACTCTCCCTCTCACCTCTCACCTTTCACCCCTCACTTTCCCCTCTCACTCTCACCTCTCACTCTCCCCTCTCACTCTCGCCTCTCCCTCTCACCTCTCACCTCTCACCCTCTTACCTCTCAGGAGGCACTGTTCAATTGTCCATTTGGCATACTTGATGTTCAGCAAGAAATGAAAGATATTGTTGTACTTGGAGAGACTCCACTTGTTAATGATGACAACAGGAGGTCCAGAGACCTACTCGTGGGAGAACACAAGTGATGACGTAATAAAGGAGCAAGGATTAGACGTAAACCTGACTTGGTAATCTAGTTGCAATCTTGACAGACAACCTAGTTTTGATCCAGTTGTATCAGAAGTTAAAACATTCACTTTTAAGCTATAAAATATGGAAAACTGACTATATATACTTTACACACACACACACACACACACACATATATACTTTGTAGATATATTTATCATTATAACTGCAAGGAAAAGTGATACTAAAGTACATCATTATAAAAGTACAATTCTCACAGGTATTTGTTTGTATCCATAGGTATACAATACATATAAATAATCCTAGATTTTGTATAGTTTGATTGTCTCTCCAAATAATACAAACACTGCATATACACTTACTACTTTTCCAAGTGTTGATATCCTGAGTGAAGAGACTCCAGAAGAATAGTATGGAGGAATGAAGCTTCAAATCCAGCGTGACTGTGTCTGATCTATGTAGGTATAAATAATCACCAAAAGCTCTTTAACCCTTTCATCTACCCCCTTCAAACTAACACTTGAAAAGAATTCTGAACAGAAATGGTTCATCACCTCACCAGCTCCCATCAGAAAGACATTCTACAGGAAGGAAGGAATCTTTTAGTCTAATTTCCAA
This sequence comes from Chondrosia reniformis, assembly GCA_947172415.1. Lineage (NCBI taxonomy): Eukaryota > Metazoa > Porifera > Demospongiae > Chondrillida > Chondrillidae > Chondrosia > Chondrosia reniformis. The sequence goes on along the minus strand of OX359201.1, from coordinate 6,201,107 downwards.
CCAAAAGGCTTCACATTGAATACTACTTGTATGTTCTTGAGATGGTCAAACAACTGGAATTCTTCCTTTAAAATCCGCACCAATAGTGAAGAGGCCTGGTCACATGCACATCATGTGACATAGTAGAACATACAATTAAGAGAAAAAAGCAAATATTTATTATTATTCTCACTCACATATATACATACAAAAAGTAATGACGTTTATAGGATTACTATGTACTTGGCAGAATTGACATCTGTTGTATAAAGGTAACAAAAACTCACAAATAAACATCTTTCTGAAATAGGCTGATAGAGGGCAGAGTTCAATAGTACATCAGGAAATGTTGGAGTTGAGGCATCTACAGTAATCAATGTAAAAGGTTTACACACTTTGAATAGAACAGTTGTGGTTTGTTATCACTGCGGTTAAATGTACAGGGTGTACATACATGTCAAAATAAGTGCCATAACAGTCAATACTCAGAAACACAACACAACTATACAGACATGATACAGCAGAATAGAACCACAAACATACATGTAGTCCTTTGTGGTCTGATGAAACCATTAGCAATAGTTGCACAATGAAAGGACCTGATTTCATCAGACCATGGCCAATGACTGTCTTACCATTTTTAGAAAACCGCTTCCAGATACAAAAGTGGCAGCTACAATTTTCGGATGGTGTTTCTTTAATGCAGCAACTTTTCTCTTTTTCACTCTTTCCTCTTAAAATCTTCTCAAAGTACCTCAGAGGTCCTTCATTACAAGTGACACCACCAAGAACAACATTCAGAGACACACCAGCAGTGGTGCTTGTGGCTGCTTGAGAAATGTTAGCAGCTTCAGGAGCACCTGTTTTGAGTGTAAGGGTTGTCCTTGTCATGCATAGTATCCCTGTCAGACACACCCCTCTCACATGAATACACACCCCTCTCACGTGCACACACCCCCTCACATGAAGACACACCCTCTCACGTGCAGACACACCCCTCTCACGTGCAGACACACCCCTCTCACGTGCAGACAGACCCCTCTCACGTGAAGACACCCCCCCTCACGTGCAGACACACCCCTCTCACGTGAAGATACACCCACTCAACCACAATTCACCTCCTGTTTCTTCAGGTTTGGACAGAATTGCTGCAATATTGTCAATGAAGACATTGTTGAGTAAATCCCTACTCATTACTGCTGAAGGTTGGCAAGTAGATATAGAGAACATACACTAAGTTGAGCTTTGCCCTCCTCCTCCCCTCCCCCCCACACTTACCTCTGTTAACCTGGGAAATGGGAAACGCACAGTCAAGTTTTCTTGACTGTTTAGGGGAGAAAGAGGAAATACAGTAAAGTAAAGCGCCCTGTCTGTGGGGAATGTGGATGGGTGGGTGTGATGTGAAGCTAGGATGCGATACGTACACTGGTAATATCCTTCATTAAGGCAATTGATTTCCCTGCTTGATATACCTGTGAATGATATAAGGGATACTTGACCAATTAAGAGTGCTAGATCATATAATATGACACTCAAGGGAATATGTCACCAACCAGCTTAAGAACTGGTGTCAGCAATGACACATCTTCCAAGTGATCCTCTTCAATGATCCAAGTCCTGGGATCATACAGACCTCTAGGTGCTGTCCTGAGAATGAGAAGGAAGGGCAGAGATGGAATTGATGAAGGATGGCTACACAGAGATATATAGAGTTACTAACATTCATAAAATCCATCTAATTATTAAAAGACATAAAATTCAACTCCATTAGAAAGGTTAAGCATTTTTAGCAATTGTAAAGACAGCCACTTTAATAGTAATTTGGAAACCTTTCTACTGTGGACAAGCGTCAGTAACATATTCCTATCTCAACAGTTCTGATTGCTTACAAACAAGTAATGCCAACCTCACCTAGTTACTACTACATCCAATTGTGGATCTCCAGTTTGGAGGAAAGCGTGTAGCTGCTTCAAGTAAGGCTGCATTGTTATGCTCCACAGAGGGAGTAACAGGTTCACCTGTGTCAAAGATATAAGCATGACTCACACATTCAAGTTACCCACCCATATCCACACCCATCCACCCATATCCACCCCATCCACCCATCCATCCACCCATATCCACCCATCCACCCATCCACCAATCCACTCACCCATCCATCCCATCCACCCATATCCACCTATCCACCCATATCCACACCCATCCATCCACCCATATCCACCCATCCACCCATCCACCCATATCCACCCATCCACCCATCCACCAATCTACTCACCCATCCATCCCATCCACCCATATCCACCCATCCACCCATCCACCAATCCACCCATATCCACCCATCCACCCATCCACCAATCCACCCACTCTGTTGGACTAGTATTTACACTTACAGATCTCACATCGTTGCTCATAATTCCATTACAAAGACTCTGCCACAAGTCATCAAACACCAAAGAAATCATCTTAACCAAATAAACAAGACAAGAGTACTTAACTATGAGACCAAATGTAAAGAAGACCTTTCTCACTTGCCACATTTCAGTGTCCGGCAATCCCTCCACAAGGCAAGGCTTACAGTGATTGGTAATGTCATGTACTGTGTCAACATCCCTCAGCTCCTTCCGTAGCAGGACAGCCAGTTCCAATGCAGTAAGGTGCCTCGCTATAGGATTAGATGTACTATAAATTCAAAACTAAGATTATTCAAATTTAAACTTGGGAATTTCTACTTTCAAATTGTATATATACAGTATATAATTCATACAGGGAGGTATTGTATTGATATGACTTACAATTAACTAAATCTTTCTCAATCTGCCCAACTCTCTTTCTAAACATCTATAGAATTTAAACAGGTACATGTATAATCAATTCACATAAAACATGTATAATTTTAGGTAGCAATAAATTTTACCTGAAGAAATGTTCTTAGACAATTACCAAAACCAGAGATTGTTGGGGAATTTCTACCTTGCCTCTCCAAGAGGAGAATGGTACTTTCAATCTTCTTTAAGACAGTTCCCTTCTCAGCAAAGTACTTTAGAAATCCTTTTAGAGTTACCTAAAAATAACACAAAATGAGTAAAAATGGAGGAATTGGCCTTGTGCTTTGAACCAACTGAAGACAAGTGATGTAACTGAACACCTTCTCCAACAATAACATCTCCTCCAGGCTGAATCTTGTAAACACCAGAGGTCACTGAACAAGACCCTTGAAGTAGCCTAGGAGGAGAGGAAAGGCGAGAAGTGGTTTAGTGTAGTCTCTCTAAAAGAAGCTCCGCCTTATTTATTCTCCACTAACCATAGGGTTTCCCTCATTATTTGGTATTCCGATCCTACAGGTCTGTAAGTATAACACAACTGTAAAACAGTGAATCCGTGTGTAACGCATACTTACTGATGTGGGTCAAAAACTTCATTTTCCAAGGAAATTTCACTAAAGCTATTCTCCTTAACAGGCTGCAGTGGTTGAAACAAACATATTGTAAACTGGGACATGGGAATAATACAAAATACTGTATGTATGTACATGTATTTGTTTACCAGTGCAGGCGGTCTGTCCTCAGTACTTGATGTGGAAGAGATTTCCTGGGCTTCTTCTTCTTGACTTGTTTGGGACGACTCCTCGTCTGAAAGGGACCACTGACATACAGAATAGGATGTGAAATTGGTGAATGAGCAGTTCCCCTATAGTCTGTGTTGAGTGAGTTACTTCAGACTCAGTGTCTTCTCCATAAAATGGTGGATCAATATCTTCTGTTAATAGCTTGTACCAGTCAATCTCCTCATCGGAAACAGCTTTAGGAGGAGAAGAGACAAAAAGAAGCAGACTCTAAGACAGCTAGCTGTCAAGTGTCCTGGGCTATACTAACACTCTTCCAACTTATTCTATTGTTGTGAAGGACTTCTGCGTGGCTAGGTTCTTGCATATCGGTACGATCGAGGGAACCACACTAGCCAAAATCAACTTAGAATAGATTCCAAACGTTTCGGTCCAATCCAGGACCTTCATCAGTGGAATTAACACTTACAAAACTGAGATGGCAGACTTTATACACATGAAAAAAGCGGAAATAAGGTGTGAATAAATGTGTTGCTAGGGGATGACAGCTTGCATGCATAAGGTATAAGCTGCCAGGGGTGTACAACCCACTTATCCACCTCTACACACCCTTTTGATTATTAGACTGTGTCACTGCATGTTAGCATATTTCAGTTACTTTATATTCCATTATACCAGTATATCACATCACAGTTAAACAATAGGACTTATACCTTATGCATGCAAGCTGTCATCCCCTAGCAACACATTTATTCACACCTTATTTCCGCTTTTTTCATGTGTATAAAGTCTGCCATCTCAGTTTTGTAAGTGTTAATTCCACTGATGAAGGTCCTGGATTGGACCGAAACGTTTGGAATCTATTCTAAGTTGATTTTGGCTAGTGTGGTTCCCTCGATCGTACCGTTATTCTATTGTTGTTGCTAGGCAACAGACTATACTCTGTTACCTAGCAACAACAATAGCATAATTAAACTGGAAGCTAATTCTATGTGTATACTTGTATATTGGCCACCTCCTGCAACAATGGAACAGATGGATGGCTAAGTGATTGAGTGAATAGAGATTGTCTAGAGCTGCATTCGGGGAGACTGTGAAGATAAACTCTCTCACTCAACTGACCTTCTCCACTGGTGTTCTTGTTGGGAATGTATTCAGAATTAACTGGTGAGTTTGACAGACAAAGCAACAGTTTTAGAATAGCAAAGTGAACATCAGACTACATGGATAAGAACAACCCTTTAGCTTCAAGAGAGGGATATTACACAATATATGAGGGAAATTACACAATACATGAGGTAGATTACACAAAATACATCATACCACTGCTCGCAAGTGTTACCAGAGCCAGGTCGAGCTCACTTTTGGAAAATTATGTTCCAGCTTCGTGCCAAGAAACTTATCCACTAATAGTCGAAGAGCTTCAGCCTTCTCCTCCTGTGAATGCACTTTAAACTTTTCACACAATCTGAAGGGAGGACGTATTATTCATTTCAATTGTGAACTCAATTGGCAATAGGTTTATATGTGATGTTTACACAACGTACCCATTCATGTTTCTTGTTACTTTTAGTTCGTTAACATCCAGAAAACGATGATACCTAGTCAAGTAATATTCACTATTTAACCATACTCTTAACTTACTGGTATGTAATAAAAAAAACAAAATTTCTTTTTATTCTTTCACATTTACTTACAGAACAAACACTTATTGTTATTAATTAAACTAAGACTATATTTAAATCTTTACTTTATATTGGAGAAGACGAACTGCTGAGCTATTTTAAAGTTCTTGCTCTCCCCCTGTAGGAGGTTGTTGAGAGATGCCGTGAGAGAATGACATAGCTGTGGTTTATGCTTAGCCGCTTACTTGTAAATCTGTCAGCCTTTCGATGAGACTGTTTACCAGCAGAGTCGTGCGTTGCTGCAAGCGATCCATGTTTTCTGCAATGGTATTGCGCAATATGGTGCGCGTGACTATGTAATCTCTACACAGATTAATTACACATCTAATATATTAATGTATTTTGAAACCAGATTCACATTATATATAACAAACGTCAAAATTTACAGTTTGTGAATATCAAAGTTTCCCTTAGTCTGTTTAAAAATTTCTTTATTGACTTGTTCTAGTAGCAAATTGAAACTTTCCCTCCAAACAGGATTGACGAGCACTTGAAGCTTTCGTCTCATCATTTTCATTGTAGCAAAGGTGAACTCGAGATTTTCATGTGCAATTTCACACATGTAATTTGAAAATGCTGATAAGTCTTCCTCAAGTGGTCCAGTTGGTGATGAATTCAGCCAGTTACAAAAATACTCTTTCAGCTCTGTGAAAGTAAACTGACACGTACCATCTCCTGTAGTAGCAGGCCTTGAAATTTTGTGAATTGGAGTACTATGCTCAGAAGAGGATGAGCCTGCAGTGGAACTCAAGGCAATGATTCTGTCTTTCATTGTTGTTGGGAGACTGTTTAAAACACTCTGGTCCAGCTCAGAACTAGGTGGAACAAGTAGACCTTCAAAAAAGGAATGACTTAGGGCAGAATCATCCTCAGGAGGGACTGGCAACAGTGAATAACTGCTCTTGGAGAGACTAGAAGGCGCAGGAACTATTGGTAACTGTTCAGTCATCTCTTTAGTATCTTTCTCTTGGTCTTGGAATGGATTGGTTCTCACTAGAAATTTGGACATGGGACCAGACAGCAGTTGATCCGAGCTCTTCAGTTTACTGACGTGGATGCCAATTCCACGAATATCTTGTGGAACTAACTTCAACTGATGCAGCAACTTGTGGCATACATTACTGATGGTATCTGATTCATTAGTTGGTTTGGGTAGTGTTGCTGATCTTGCTACATTAATACACAAACCATGACCAAGGTATTTGGAGGGATTTATGGGTGCATTTTCTTCACGCATTTTCAGTTTTAGTGTGATTGTTGAGCCAAGCTTCTTTGCTTCAAGGGCTCTCTTCTCCAGCTCACAGCATAAAGCAGATATCATTGACTCAGCCTCCGATATTCCACTGAATCTCATACCATAGTTCATCTCCACCGAAATACTTTTTCTATCTTTAGAGATTTTCAAGGATCGATTATCTTTCCCTAGACAGTAGTCGTGTAGTGTCTGTGCTGTCTTCACTCCCAGCCACTCCTGAAGATCAGCGAGTGAGACTGTGCGGAGGTCTGCACAGGTGAGGAGGCCCCTTTCATTAAGCTTCTCGCTTGTTGCATACCCCACTCCAGGCAGCTTTGATAGAGACTGAGATGCCATGAAATCTTCCACTTCTTGTCCGTGAACAGTCCGTTGTCCATTCGGTTTGGCAGTTCTAGTAGCCATTCTTGCGACCACAAAACTAGGTCCTATTCCACAGGAGGCGCAGCAACCAGATGTCTCCTCAATCCTCTTCCTGATCTGTCTCATTACCTCTGAAGCTTCTTCAAAAGACTGAACCAGATCAGAGAGATCAATGAAAGCTTCATCGCAACTGACTACTTCTACCTGATGAGTGTATTCTAGAAGACAGGTGTAGAACATTTTGGAAACTTCCAAATATTTCTCAAAATTGTAAGGTAATGTAACCAAATTGGGACACAGCTTCATTGCTTTACCAAGCAGCATTCCATTCCTGATACCGGCACCACGGGCTTCATAGCTGCATGATGCAATATCAGAATATGACATTGTGCTAGCATCATCCTTGCTCCCTTTAGCATGAGTGACAGCAATTGGTTGACCAATCAGATCAGGGCGGCCAAGTCTACTGACTGATGCAAAGAAACAATCCATATCAATATGCACATATGCATTCTGATATTGACCTCGGAGGGAGAGTGAACTTGATAATTTCTTTAAAGATGGAATTTTATTTCTGCTTGTTTCAGTGACAAAGTCCTGCAGTTGGGAGGACCATGTGGACAAATGGTGGAGACGAGAGTGACTGTAAAATTCAGCTACAAAATGACTTTCAGACGACACCTTAGAGCTAGGCTGCTTCATATCAGTAATCTCGTCTTTCATGAGGAGGTTAGCTAGGTCCTTTGGATCACCTCCACCCTCTTCTTGCTTCATACAAGAAAGCTGCTTTTGGTTATTTGGTGTCTTTCGCAGGATCTGGTAAGGTACAGTCGGTAATTTTCTTCCGGCCTCTATACTGTCCAGGATCCACTTTGGATGGACCACTTCTACATTCTTCATATGTTTGGCCTTTGCATTTGCTAGAGCTGTAGCTATCACGTGAGTCACTTTCGATGGATAAAAGGCGTATTCATAGTTACCCCCGTGCGCTCTCATTAGACGTTTCAATTCGTCCTCTCTAGGATCTGTATATCCATCAATGTAAATGGATACTCCATTAAATATCGAGGTTTCGTTCGAGCCCATCGCCACATACTGTTCATGTCGTTTCTTTCGCTTAGCTTCCATGTACCCTCCTAACTCGCCCCAACCATCATCCGACGGGAAGCGACCCTGCTTAAGAGTCTGAAGCTTTCTCTTTCCTTTAGAACCCAAAATTCCTAAATTTTCGGCCATTTTTAACACTACACTAACTATAATTACAATTTCGTACGTACATAATAAAATGAACTAGAAACAACCTCCAAGTTTATCACACATTTTGGTATCTAATCCCAGATGGATGCTATTTTCTTAGTTTTAATCTCCTGTATGGGAGATAATCCTTTCATGACAGGAGCTTGACTGACAATATAATATTGAATGGGTATGGAATAAAGGAAACTTGTTTTTATTGAAAAAAAATTATTAGTTTTAAATTTATATGAAATTTGCATGAAACTAAAAGTTCAGCTGAACCATCCTACCAAAGTTCTGTTGCTTAGCAACCATTTCAAGGCCTAAAGGTAATAGTACATGTAGCAGGAGTTATATATATAATTATCAACATACAGCTCATGGTTAATAATAAAGTAAATATGGTACTGCATGTTCTCACAAGTGAGATGCGATGCCATGGCCAATTGGCCAATAGTTTCTACTGATTTGTTTCCATGACAATTTCTTGAATGTTAATCTGAAAAATTGTTATTGATCTGTTGCTATGGTAATAAATATCATTCACTGTCATAGGATTGTTATTGTCTTGCTTTCAACTTGACCTGCTATTGTTCCTTGTTATTGTCCCATAACAGTTGACTGTTCATAACAAACTAGAACATTCTAATAGTTCTCTAATTAATAGGCAATCACAAGTTATCTGAAAGGTAATCACACAAAGATTTTGAAACTTCTTAAAGGCGAGGATCACAAAAGAAGACATTAAATAGTTAATCTAACACAATCAGCAACCCTTTAATTTCCTTCTAGATCTAGAGTAGCTCATGACTTAGGAATGAGGTAATATGGGATTATACAGATTCTGCTTGACTTGGACCCATTAATGACTGCCTGACATTGAATATTATGAAACTTAAATGGCTGCCTATACACTTTCATTTACAGGAACAGCCATGCAGACACCTGGCTCCAGAGCATGAAGACACTTGGATCATATAAAACATTAGCTGAGAGTTATAGACTGCAGCTAAACTGTAAGGAACACAAGTTTAATTGGGCTTTCTTGGTTATCCACCACAACCAATTTAAAGGTATAAAACTTAAAAGCTAACTAATTCTATAAGAACAAAAAAACTAGAACTTAGAATAGCAGGAATTACAGGAATAAACATGCCATTGGCTAAAAATGTACTTTTCATTGGCCTGGACTGATGCAGACAACTCCAAGGTAGTTCAAATGATCATTCTGATTTGAAGGAATATTATCTAATAATTTAAGAACAATAAGGTAATACTTTCTGCTATATGTATAAATTACCATGGCAACCCTAAATAACTTTGCTATAGCAACAGCTGTATTCAATAATTATTGATTAAACAGATGTGCTTGTCTCACAATTGTCCTAACTTAAACCTTATATGCCTACACTACTAACTTTATAAAGTATATATACAGAAATATGTATAAGTTAAGACATTTAATTTGTTGCCATTTCCATGTACCAAAACTCACAAAGCTGCATACAGTCTCACAGAGCTGTGCATGCAACATCTCCCATCATCTTGTCCATATATCTGTTATTTCTCAGTCAAACTTTTCATCCAACAGTGTGCTATGAGACCATAAAGGAATAACAATCAAAGTACAATCTTAGGCCTTAAATCTAATAAAGTTTTGACTTCAACTTCACTGATGGCTACCATTTTGTTCATCTAATTGGCCTGATCATATGCATGCATATAGACATTGATTTATTGTACATTTCTCTTCATGGATTGCAAATTTACGTACATGCTATCCTGAACATTCCAGTTTGTAACTAATTAAATTAAATTCAATGCTACTCTAGATAGGTAATACGAGAAGTTGTACAGGCTTGCCTCCCCTGTGTAATAGAGCAAGGTTAGCGGATTAATATAATTTGCTGTATATGGACTAACTGTAGTCATACAGTAGTTCAGCTGTACAACATATGCATCTTAGTTTAAAAGGTTCGTGCAAGGTAAGACGTATAGCTATATACGTTCATACTTGACTGAATTGACAACTGCTCCTTTAGCTTGAGGATAAGACAAAAATGACGTCACTTCAGAACGAAACTACAGCAGGGTCCGACTGTCCCGCCCAAAGTTTCAATAAAAGATCAAGAAAAATTTCAGTTGTACGGCTTACGAGCCTTCAACTCTGGAGGTCTATGCTTGCGTAGATCGACGCGAAAACCGTGGTAGGAGCACGACCATGGTACACGTCTATCCGAAGGGTCATCGGTGTTCGTATAGTGGGGTGGTCTCTCTATCATGGGTTAGTGCCTGGAGATGTATCTCACTATTAATCTTGCTTGTGTGTTAAATTGGCACTTGCGGATTCTTGCTATACGACCCGTACCTGGAGGTTGCGTGGATCCAGTGCCACTACGTAGTCGGTCAGGAAGCTATTGTAGGCTGCCACATCAGGTTGGTTTGGAAGACAATTGCAATTGGAATTTTACTCAATGTTTATGTCCGTGTTATTATGTATTCTCTACTTCTTTTCTTGTAGTTCATCGATGGGTCCCTACTCTAAAGCAACCTGGCCGATCCCAATGAGCTAAAGTCTGTGTACAGTGCTCTCAAGCTGCGTTGTGTGCACATGATGATTCTCATTGGTGGGAGTTTGTGGTCCGCCAGGGTCGGGCTTGTTCTGTCCGTAGCGTGAGGCAGAGCAAGACTAGTAACTGGTCACAGGACGGTCAGGTACGCCGGATCGCTCCCGAGCAACTTCTCTTACGACGCCAGTAGTGGAAGTGTCAAACAGAGTTGTAAACATTTTTTGGGGCACGAAGTACTTCCACCTCCTCGTGGTGTGCCCTGGGATCACCTTCTAAAGTGATGCGAAGCGAAGTACTGCAGAGTGCAAGAGTCCAGTAATCATTCAAAAGAGGAAAAGTGAAGAACATATCTGAAAAACAATTTTCCTTTTTACTTAAACTCAAAATTATCAAAAACTTATGCACTTTTTTCATTTCTGAAACGTTGTACATGTTATATTAATTATTAATTCCAAGTAGTAGTGATAATGACTTAATTGCTACAGCAAATTATTATTACAATATAATTATATACACAAATATAATTGTGGTAACTGTATATAGCCACGTTGGGACAGGAATAATAAATGACTTTGTTTCTTTGCCATATATGTACGCGATATCTGAGTAAGGACAAAATGAAAAAGGAAAAAAGGAAAATTGAACGAAAAAAGGAAAAAAAGGAAAAAATGAAAAAAGAAAATGGAACGAAAAAAGGAAAAAAAGGAAGAAGGAAAAGGAACGAAAAAAGGATAAAAAGGAAATTGAACGAAAAAGAAAAAGGAAAAAAGGAAAAAAGGAAAATGGAACGAAATTGGCCAGGTGATGTACGCAAGTAATCTACAGTGAATTCCTAATGAGATTAGGTGTACAAATTAAAAGACCTATATATAATCCATGGCCAGCAATAGTGCGCATGCATTTTATATGGTGCCCATAATAAATCAGCTATTCATGCTATACATCAAAATAAAATTAAGTAATAATTCTTATTACACATTACTGCATGTTACAATCATTTTCGTCATCTAAATCAGTTTGCTTTGAAGATTCAATATCTTTACTTGGTGTTTCAAGCAGAGAACGAGAAGTAGCTTCTGAATCACATAATTTAGTTGACTTGTTTTGACCTACATCTGTGTGTTCGGAGCCTAAGTCCTGTGAAGTTGCTACATGTGTCACTGACAATGCTTCATTTTCAGCTAATTTGGCAGCCTTTGTAAAGCAAGAAGCTCCAGGATCAGAAAGTGAAGAAGGATCAAGGATTTGGGAAGAATCAGAACTTCCCTTTGGAGGGTTAGCTTCTGCTTTGGCCTGAGACAAGTGCTCTAATAGCTTCAAAACCTCAGGTCCCAGTAATCTCATTGAATTAGCTTGCCTCTCTGGTACAAATTGGTTGACAAACAATTCCAATTCAGGATTGCCGCATAGCATCACAGTACTGGATGCAATCATAGGTTGAATGATGTATGCATTCCAAAGCTGGGCCAGCTCGCCCTCGTGTTCTGGGGACGTGTAAGACATTGGCTGTAAGTTGATCATATCAAAAGAGAGCATGAATTCTACAGCCATTTGTTTTAGCAGGCGACGATCATGATAGGCAATCAGAACTTCGTCACTGAGTCTCTCTGTATTATAGAGCACTGACAGAACAACCTGAGCTCTTTGTCCACTGTGAAGTCCACATCTTGATACTTGCATTAATAGCTTCAATTCATTTGACTGGTGTGAGATTTTACTGGTTTGTTTTCGAGCATCTTCAATGGTTGCCCTGGTGTGAGGTTTAGTGTCAAGAAATTCCAGGCAAGTGATCTTTCCACAAAATCTTAGAGGATGGCTTTCATACTCGTGAATGGCTCCACCAGGTGCTGGATCCATGCAGAATTGACACCTGTATGCGCAATACCAGCATCTCTTGGGGGAACACACTGCATCCAGTGGGGCCCTAAAGTGAGAAAATTCAACATTGTGGTCTCCAGGGGCAAATACTATTAGTAAATAGAACTCTACATAATGTGTATACAATTCTCAGATTTTTATTTAGTTGTTTGTTGTATTAAGAGAAAAAAAATGGTATGTAAATGTTTGTAATTTGGTTCATCGTTCAGAACAGTCTGACATGTTACACTCACCTATTAGGGAGCTGATAATGTAAGAGAAGGGATTCAAAACTCCAGAAGCCCTTTTCTCTTAGTAGCCTCTTCAGATAGCCCTTGGAAAACAGTTCCAGTACTCCCAAGTTGCTGATAATACTCTTCATGAAAACCGGCTCACCCTCTTCAGGGGTGAGAAATTCTCCAGGAGTGTAAATGACTGGCAGGACATAGAAGGCAAACAGGAATATTGCTTTCTCCAGATAATATGTGCAAATGACGTAAGGCTGCATAGCGGTCATGTGTTCATTTTCTGGATTGCATTTTCCAGCTGTTACACCCTGGTAAATGGCATTCTGATGAGTAACCAAGAAGAAAATTGCCTTGCCTTGTACATCACCACTACCTGTATCCTGAGGGTTAAAGTAACTGGAGCCATGGATGAGGATAACATGTCTCGGAGGCAATTTTATGTCTCCGTAATGAAAATCAGGCATATATTCTTTTGGTAAAAAATTTAAGACCTGCATGGTTTCAGATGCATCAATGCTCAGCAAATTTAACTGCTCGCCCCCTTTTAAAGGTCTGGTAGGCAAGAAAACGCTTCTCTCCTTTAAATCAGGAGTGTAAGATGCACTACTTTTTGGGAGCTGTTTAGCGGTTAGTTTAGCATACATTCTCTCAACATGTCTCAATTTCTGAGCCAAGTATACCCTCAAGGGCTTAGGAAGAATAGCACTTCTGGACTCATTGGCTGGAACAGCATATATACAATTTTCTTCATTTTTAATAATGTATGGTAACAATTTGGAAAAATAGCCTTTTGGAATTGACTCGGAAAGTTCAAAGTTGAGAACAAAATGCAAAATTCCTATTGATGCAACAAAGAAGCTAGCCTTTTGATAAATGCAAGCTTCCTCATTACTGTACAAAGGAACATTTGAGAATCCTTTGGAAAATAAACTTAAGGAGCTTAGTGAATTGCTCTGATCAATTGAAGAAACAAAGAGAAGGATTTGGGGCTCAGGAGTATTGAGTGGCCTTGTAAAATGCTGCGGTAGTAGTATCCTTCTGCAGTGAAGATAGAAATTGTGAATATCTGTGTCACTGAGACATTCCTTTGGTGACCAATCTAGTGCTAGGGATCGAAAGAGGAAACCAGCTGCAAACCTGTACAGCCAGGGACCATAAGAAATGGTCTTCTCACTCATTGGGCTTTTGAGGTCTTTAGTGTCGTAGATTTTACAGAAAAAGTTGTTTGTAAACTGATTTTCATCAGCACTGAGGATGGCATTGTCGCAGTGATCACAAAACATGCGAAAGACAGCTTTAGTATGGTCCAGTGGTGTTCCATACTTTGCCAGATGAGCAGATTGCAACAACACCGGTACTTTGGGGGCCTTTGAAGTTCTCTTCTTTGATTGACTCTTTGGTTCAGCGGCGTCACTTTGAGGTTGTGAGTGTATGGCTCTAGAAAAGTGACTAAGTATAGTGTCGGGGACAAAATGACTGTTCACAATTCTGGTTGCTTGAATTCTTCCAGGATGAATCTTAGCCTGCTCAGGGATAGCTGAAGACTCAGGAACTGGAATATCTAATTCCCCTTCACTGAAGCCAAGATTTTCAACCTTTTTTCCTTTATTGGTAATTGTTTCCCTTGACATACTGATGGATATTGCAGTTTGCTCAGATTCTGTATCTGCTTTGCCTTTCGTTTGAAGATCTTCTATCCATTCTTTGGGTGTATCTAGTAGAGGCAAATCTGTGGGACTGGAAGAACTAGGATGATCAACGTCCCCTTTTTGTGTTTCTGTGTTTGGACCCTTTGACTCTGATGCAGGGAGATTAGGGTGACAATCACTTCTTTTGGTGTCTTTCCTTTCATCTTTCTTTTTAGCCTTCCTATCAGCATGCGTAACCATGGTATGGCATAGCAAGCAATAAGACTTTGCCTCTTTAGAAAGGTCGGCAATAAGGTATGGACTGCGGACTGCTATAGACCTAGTGAAATCAAAAACCAAAATATCAGCTTCGCTCAATTTGAAAGGATCTGCAGATATTACAGGTGATATTTCCTCCTTGTTAAGAATCAATGAACTGCTACAAGGGGATTCAAAGGTTTGAAATTCGTTAATTAAGGTACCAATCTTTTGGCTTGCTGTGAGGGCCAATTTATCCCTCTTCTTCTTGGTTTCATTTGGGACAACCTCGTCTTTCTGGTAATCTGGTGTATCTAAGCAATATTCCCTTTTATAAAGAGAACAATAGGCATTGGCTAATAAAACTCTTATTTTCCTGGTGATATTCTTTTCTGTTATGCCAACTGTCTCAAGATACTCACAGACGGCTGCACATTCTTCATACAACCCAAATGCATGGCACGTAGTAGCATATTGTAACATCTCAGGAACACCTGCAGGAGAAGGTGATATGACAAGATCACACCTTGATTTTAAAAAAACTTAGCATGCATGGACTCACAAAAGACCTAGAAGAACCTGAAGACAAAGACTCCCAGGGTCACTAATGAAGGGTAGAATTCCCAGAACAGCTGTCTGGCCCAATGGAGAAAGGAAGAAAAGAAGCCTGTATCCTCATCCTATAAGCTCTATAGGTTTTTCATAAGTCATTAGTCTAAGAAATTTTCCTTATATTTCCTTAGCTTCATAGGCATGTGCGTAGTTTTTGGAATATGGTGTTTTAGATAATTCATGCACTATATATATGTATATATGTACCTGGAGGATTTGAAGCTTCCCACAGCTCAAATTTAAAGACAACTGCTTTTGCAAGTCTGTTTTCTTTTTGAGCCTGGATCCTTGCCTTTTCAATCAATTGTCCAAATATAGGCTCTTCATTGGGGAATATTGCTGGTGAATAAAGGTCACTTTGCATGATTGAGAGTACAAAGAGGAGGCCAGTGTCAACTGTTTCCTGGTCAGAACTTTGTAAAACTTCCAGAACTGATTCCAGACATTTCTGTGAGGTGAGCACATCCCAAGTGCTTTGAACCTTGGAGGTCGCCAGAGGAGATGAATTTTCATTCAGAAACGTAGGGTTGGCTGTATCTTGCTTCACTTTACTGCTGGTATCTTGATCAGTAAGAAGATCGTTATCCATGAAAGGTGTTTCATAATTACACTCTTGGTGATTACTTTCATGTAAAACTGTAGCAGCAGGTTCTTTATGCTCACCTGCATGATTTGGCAATGGGGCATCCTTCAGTTTCTTTACATCACCCTTGGCAACCTTCTGAAAGGGGGCAATTTTAAATGAGCAATTTTTTGCTAATGCAGTGACAATTTTTTGTAAGCTGCAAAGGAAATCTCCAGCAGGTAGAACAACCATGAGGTTAAGAACTCGGAATACCAAATTGTACTCCTTACTTCTGCATGCTTCAATGAATGCATCCAAATGATGTGAAAGCTTGACTTCATTAAATATTATGTCAGGGTCATATTCTTTGAGATAAAATGAGAAGTTGTACAGGATTTGTCTGCATGCATGCTGTATTGCAGGGACCGCAAATTGGCTATCTGTGAAACGGGCAATTGTGTTGACAAGTAAAGATAGGTTTCCTGGATACAACTGAAGTATTAAGTTGGCATTCTCCTTTGAACAACTATTTATGATCATAATCAACATATAAATTTGTTCATGAAGACCCTACAGAGTAGATAAATATATATAATGCAATATAGTAACATTAATATAATGCAACAAACATAACTATAAATAATAATTAAAATTAAAATTAAAAATAAGGTATTTAGCCCTATACCCCATATAACCATATAATTGGTTGCCATGGACACATTAATACAGTAACTACATCCCTTGCAATTTAAAGTTAAATTAACTTTGCATGTGTCCATCCTTATATTGTCATAATAGCTATATAGCATATCAGTGTTTGAGATACCTTATGTACAAAGGGCTATATAGATATATATTTAACCTATATATATATATATAGAGCATTGGATGAGGATACAGGTAGACATACATACATTCCTTCTCTATGTATACTGGGCCAGACAACTGTTTCTAGGAATTCCTTTTATCAGACTCAGGCCAAGGAATAATTCTTATCCCTTTTGATTATAGCTTAGCTCAAGATGTTTAAAATATTTGGATAATTATAAAAAGGACCAATTCAAATGCATACCATCTTCATATTATAACGCTTCAGAAAAATAACCATTTCCTTTAAGAGTAAGTTAATCCAGCCAACTTCCACCATAGTTGTTCTAAAAGAACGTTCTGCACTGGAAAACACATTGAGAATGCGATGAAAGTATATCACGACCTCCAAGTGATCTTCACATTCGTATTGTTCTGATATATTCTCCAGTGCTGCAAAGATCAAGAAAAAAAGATAAGCACAAATAGTTATCATAAACATTTAATAAAACTAAGAAAATAGCCACTTCTATATATATTCCCATGTTATACAGATGTCAACCATATTTCAGGAAAATGCATGATGTTTTAGTCACGTAACGGTAATTATAAACAAGTCAGACCCGAAAATGCAATTAATAGTTACTAGTTATTTATAATCGTTGACCAAATATTTGGTCTGCTATTTATCAAACCTTTATTGTAAGGTTGCATAACATGGAGCCCTAGATTCGCCAAAAGTGCTTTCTCTTTTCCTAGAGCGACAACTGTTGTGGTTAAAAGCTTCTCGTCCGCGACTAATCTTTTTACATAGTCCCAAATCAGTCGCATCAACTTGCGTGATTCTGCATGGAGCGTCTGATATTTAGCTATGACATCTTGGTTAACAGAACGATTAGCCTCAGAAAACTGTAAAAGTGATCCCAATAGATCCTCGTAAGTTGCTATTGAATCAAAGGAGAAATTTGGTCTGAAATCAAAAGGGATATCGCTGCTTAATTCAACTGTTTCTACTAGTCTTCCCTTCTCACTATTACGCTTTAGCAAGCTCGAGTGAAACATTTTTAATTCAGCTAAGCATAAGTTGCGGATAAATGTCGAACGACCGGTAAATAGAATATATACGGTTCTTTATTGGTATTCGGCGTAAGCTGACGACACTATTAATGCTCTCGACAGCGCCATTTATTACGCACCTACTATTGCGCAATTACTAAAATGAGGATTAAAGATTTGGAAGCTTTGAGAACCTGGCTAGAAGAACAGCTTAAACCGATGTAAGTAATTCAATGATGGATGGAAGTAAAATGACCGTATTTCTCATTTTCCTTGTCAGTTGCAACGCAGACCCTGATTCGCTCGCCAAATACGTTTTGGCATTGTTACAGAAAGGTCTTCCGCCAAATGAATTGAAAAAGACTTGCAAAGAAGAATTGGACGTATTTTTGAGTAACGGTTAGTTCTTTTCTACGTTGGAGGGACGTCCCGATACGGTTATAACCAGATGGATTTTATTGTGAAAAAATCATTTTTGCTCATTCATAGATACAAATACCTTTGTTGACTTGCTCTTTGATACGTTGGCCTCAGAATCTTATATCAGGAATACAAGAAGTAACAGTCCTCCCGGAGAAATGAAGAAGAACAGGAGATATACTGAGGTCAGTACGTGTAATGGAATGAATGTTTAGTGATCAAACGGGCACGGTGGCTTTCTACTAGATTGATGAAGATGATAGGGATTTCAAACGTGCTAAGAGACGCAGTAGCAGTTCAACACCATCCCCAGACCGCATTTTGCCACCGAAGGCCAGTCCAGTTAATCCCATGATGGTACATCAGAAACAAGTGGGCCGGGGCCTGAATGTACGCCCGAAGACTTGGAGAGGACAGAGGGTGGCGGCCCAGCAGCGGCAGAATGCAATGCCGATTCGCCTTCCAGGACAGATGGCAGGTTTTACCAGCATTCCTGGTAACTTTCATATGCTGATGGGTGCCTATCAGGGAAAGAAAACGGAGCGATGCAGGGACTTTGATGGTGAGAATGCTTCCGAATGCACTAACCACAAATGTTACCTTATGCATATATGTGTGTATTTATGACAGAAGGGATTGACCTAATTGTTGTTAACATCTAAGGCCATATACAGTAACATACATCAGGGGAGTTATCACTAATTATGATGACTAAAAATGGCTGACATCTATGATACCAATTTGGTATGGACACTGGAAGCACTAAGTAGTTGAATCAAATTCTGAATAAAATGTAGATCAGACATTGTATATATCACAGAGGAGTTGGTCTGGTTCACCAGACTATGTGTATGTTGAAGATACGTATTTTTGACAGATATATTTGGTGTCTTTAATAGAGAAAGGTGTGTGCATGTTGGGCGATAACTGTCCCTTTGATCACGGCCTGGATCCACTGGTTGTTGGAGCCAATGTCTTCCCATGGTCCACTGTTGGCATGGATACAATCAACCCCAAGCAGAATCAATCACTTTCCCAAATGGTTCCAGGAGGTGAGTGGTCAAAGTGAATAGATTTAGTTTTAGTTTTATGTCTGTGTGTAAATGATAGCTGTAATCAGTTTGACCTATGAGATGTAATGACTTCCAGATACTGGTACAGTGATAAATCTTCTATTCGTGACTTTGCGTCCTTTCTGTCTTGGATCAAGTCACTGTGTGTTTGAAAATCCAATGTTAGCCAATGGCTGTGTACATGAGTTTGAATTTAAATTTTACTATTTGTATTTTGACAACACAACTATACTAAAACACACACACACACACACACACACACACACACACACACACACACACACACACACACACACACACACGCACACACACACACACACAAGGTAATAAAATGAGAGATTTCTACTATTAGTAGCCCGGGCTCTTTCCTGCTAGATATATCATGAATGAACCCTGTATATATATATGTGTCTAATAGTATGTCACGTCCACTCCTGTACCACACCCACTCCTGTACCACGCCCACTCCTGTACCACACCCACTCCTGTACCACGCCCACTTCTGTACCACACCCACTCCTGTACCACACCCACTCCTGTACCACGTCCACTCCTGTACCACGTCCACTCCTGTACCACGTCCACTCCTGTACCACGCCCACTCCTGTACCACATCCACTCCTGTACCACGTCCACTCCTGTACCACGCCCACTCCTGTACCACGCCCACTCCTGTACCACGTCCACTCCTGTACCACGCCCACTCCTGTACCACGTCCACTCCTGTACCACGCCCACTCCTGTACCACGCCCACATGTAGGTACAATGATGGCAGCTGGGAGTGGTTCAAGCAAGTCAACTCTTGGAGGAAGTGTAGCTTCAATGCAAGTACATCCAACCAAGTATCCCCTCTTGAGTACCTCAGTAGCCAATCAAGGTGGGGCCATTTTATGCTTATGTGTTGATAGGCAAACCACAATCATTTTCTTCCATGTCTGGATACACATGTATATATACATATGTATATAGGTGAGAACTCTGGGTATATTCCTGAACAGCCGTTGTTGTGCAATGTGGGTCCGGGATTCTTAGCTTCTTCTCAGCCAGGTAGAGAAGTGCATGTGATAAACCTGTAAATGTAGACTGACCCAAATAGTTTGAGAGTATCTTCTCGTTTCTTTGTAGACCATTTTCCTGTGTATGGAATGCAGCAAGCCAATCAGAACAGGTAAACACTTGTGGTTTTCATGTGCATGATATTGCATCACCCAACTGATATACTTTAGTCCATCAATCCTTATAAGGTTTGTTGATTATTTACCCCTTGCCATGACCCGTTCTCTGTCCTGTAGAGGAATAAAGAGACCAAAAATACCGACTGATAGCCTATTAGTTAAGAATGTTCCAGAAGACAAAAACTCTGTGTCAGAGCTCAGCAGCCATTTTCAACAATTTGGCACCATCATCAATCTAAGGGTAGGTAGTTTCCATGGTTACCATCTTCAATCTAAGGATAGGTAGATATGTATGTTTCCATGATGATCATTGTTTTATCACTTTGTCTTCCATAGATACGTTTCCATGGCGACCCATCTATGGCTTTGGTACAGTTTTCTAGTTTGGAGGAGGCAAAGAGTGCCTTTGAGTCGTCGGATGCTGTCTGTGGCAACCGCTTTGTGAAGCTATTCTACTACAGAATAAATGAGGGAGGAAGAAATAAGAAGCCAAGAGAGGAAGTGTTGGAAGTCACTGTAAGTCATGTCATGAGATGAGTAGAGCCACTTAACCTTGCTCTGCATAATGGTAGTGCTACTACCTCACATTCTCACTCATCTGTGGAATATGGTTAAACTACATATACAGGCTATCGACATCTTAGTAAACACAGAGTATAAGTTAAAGCTCTTATGTAATAGTGCTCACATTAAACACTTCTAGGAGTGATGAGAAATAAACATACATACATACATGTACGTATGTACATAATAACTATACCCTTGTATGTACATACGTATACCAGTTTTACAGAAGCACTTCTATATTTGGGCAATCTTGGGTTGTCATTAGCTAACTTAATTCTTTTATAGAATTCATAAATATGTTGCCATGGTAACCTCTTATTTTGTGTGAATTCATAAATATGTTGCCGTGGTAACCTCTTATTTTGTGTATACGTATAGTCTGCACTTGATTTGGCATTATCTGAGGCCAATGTTACAACAGAGATGGATCACCTCACAACCCCTACCAACCTAACCAGTGTGGCCAATGTAAATCTCTCCGCACTGCATCTCTTATAATCTACAAAGGCCTCACATTAACCTGATGTACATCTCTGTTTTATTGAGATGATCATTTACTGGTCTAACTACTTTGTGTCTCTCTTCTGCTCCAGTCCTCCAAAGTGAGCACTATTGTGACACAGAGCGGGAAGCAGGACATCGCCTCCACTGCTGTCTCTGCCCCTCCTGTTAACCCCAAGAACAAGCATCTTCTTGTTCGACAAAACAGCTTAACGAAGCAGCTGAAGGCTTTGGAACAGCAGTTTTCCAAAGAGGATGAGTCCCTGAAGAAGAAGAAGGAATTACAGGAAAAGGTCCAAAGACTTATTAACAAGCAAATAGCTGGACAGAAGGTTCGCTAAGTAACAATTGCCTCATCATAAGATTAAACTAGTCAAGCAAGTCATTGTAAATATAGGATATTTCTGATTGCTTTCTCCCATCATGTCACCCAATCACATTCTCCAATCATGTCACCCAATCACATTCTCCAATCATGTCAACCAATCACATTTTCCCATCATGTCAGCCAATCACATTCTCCCATCATGTCAACCAATCACATTCTCCCATCATGTCAGCCAATCACATTCTCCCATCATGTCAACCAATCACATTCTCCCATCATGTCACCCAATCATATTCTCATCATGCTATTAAATTGAATTGCCTCTATCGCAGGCCCTCATTTCCAAATTGGAGAACTCAAGGCTGCCATCAGATGGGGAAAGAAAGAAGGCAATGGAGGTACCACCTAGCATTGTATATCTGATGTTCACCTGGTACCTATAAGTTAAGTATTATCCTGACCAAGTCACTATTGTCACGTGTTCATTTTAATAGACTTTAAAGGAGATAACGCTGGGTGTATCAAAGCTTAATGAACAAGCTCAATCACTTAAAGTGTCCACTGTCAAGCTAACAAAGGATAAGGTACGTACATGTATATTGGATCCACAACGTGGCTGTAGCTGCATATGTATGTTGGATCCACAACGTGGCTGTAGCTGCATATGTATGTTGGATCCACAACGTGGCTGTAGCTGCGTATGTATGTTGGATCCACAACGTGGCTGTAGCTGCGTATGTATGTTGGATCCACAACGTGGCTGTAGCTGCGTATGTATGTTGGATCCACAACGTGGCTGTAGCTGCGTATGTATGTTGGATCCACAACGTGGCTGTAGCTGCATATGTATGTTGGATCCACAACGTGGCTGTAGCTGTGTATGTATGTTGGATCCACAACGTGGCTGTAGCTGCGTATGTATGTTGGATCCACAACATGGCTGTAGCTGCGTATGTATGTTGGATCCACAACATGGCTGTAGCTGCGTATGTATGTTGGATCCACAACATGGCTGTAGCTGCGTATGTATGTTGGATCCACAACATGGCTGTAGCTGCGTATGTATGTTGGATCCACAACGTGGCTGTAGCTGCGTATGTATGTTGGATCCACAACGTGGCTGTAGCTGCGTATGTATGTTGGATCCACAACGTGGCTGTAGCTGTGTATGTATGTATACGTATGTTGGATCCACAACGTGGCTGTAGCTGCGTATGTACGTACATATATGTTGGATCCACAAAGTGGCTGTAGCTGCATGTATATATATATCTAGACTGTGCTGTGTAATTCAGTTTGTCTTTTCATCGGTTATTGCAGCAAAATGTTGAAATTGTTCTGAAGGAAACGGAGGAGAAACTGAAAACAGTCAACGAAGCAGTTAGTCACACTACACCTCTATACACAGAGATCTCCATCTGTATGATACAAGTCACTTCTAGTCCAGTCACTATATTTCCTCCTCCTCCTCCTCCTCCTTCTCCTCCTTTGTTACTCTGTAATGTAGTTAAAGATGGCCGAAGCAGAAGAACTGGCTAAAAGTGATCTCAGAAGTTCCTTAAATAAGCGCAAAGTACTTGTGCTAGATGTCAGTGATAAAGATCGCCTAAAATTGGCACAGATGTTTGAGGTCAGTTGACAATACATATACGTATGTATATGAATGTGCCTTGCAACACATTCAATAGTATTTGGGAATGTGAAGTAGGCAGTTTTATTTTCTAAACACTCTCACATTATTGTATCACAAGTTACCCAGTGTTTCTTTCAGAGTATTTAGCAAGGGGGGCAAAATGATGATAATAGAAATGAAGAGGGGGCAAACATATTTAGTGCATCAATGTTCATTCTAGCACATATATAGCATATAACATTTGTCATTTTCAAGGGGGAGAATTTGCCCCCTCTGCCCCCCTGAAAGAAACCCTGTTACCCATTTTATATGTACGTACTTATGTATATTGTAGTATTAAATGGGTATATCTCATTGTATGGAACTGATATTGCTGCTTTTGTTTAGGCGGTTGGGAAAGTGTTGGCTGTGTCAGTGGATCCCACAAATGCAAGCAATCTTATCATCACTTTTGGGAGTAGAGCAGATGCTGAGAAATCAGTTCGTAGCATTCACACCTTCAACTCTAAGCCTCTAATTATGAAGTGGTACTCTAAACAGCTCCCACAAGCTATTGTTCCTTCATCAGTCCCCCAGCCGGCCCTTCCTTCTCCTGTTAAGCAAACAACTATCGAAGAACCTAGTGAAGCAATAGCAGAAGAAGAATCACTTCTTTCACTAAATACCAAACGGAGATCTACAGACAGTTTGTTGTTGTTAAGTCCTGGTGAAGATGGAAAGGTGAGACATTCCTTCTTGGACATGCCACCCCCAGCACCACCCCTGCCTCCCCAGCACCACCCCTGCCTCCCCAGCACCACCCCTGCCTCCCCAGCACCACCCCTGCCTCCCCAGCACCACCCCTGCCTCCCCAGCACCACCCCTGCCTCCCCAGCACCACCCCTGCCTCCCCAGCACCACCCCTACCTCCCCAGCACTACCCCTGCCTCCCCAGCCTCACCCCTGCTTTCCAAGTTACTGTAGAACTTATAAACATGTCTACTATATTTTTAGTGTATTGCATTCCTACATAGTAACCATAGAAACCAGTAAATCGTGTAGATATTTAGCTTTGTTATTTCCTTAGATCTTTCAGTTGGAAGGTAGTGAAGGTCTCTTGGACGACAGTCTGTTGGATGATGATCTGGAAGACGAGGATACCAGTAGAACACAAAAGACATAATTACCATATTTGGTGTAATGGGTCTAAAGATACAAGAGACATAATTACCATATTTGGTTATGGTTAAGGGGAATATTCTTTTTCACTTTTTAACTAGCATTGGACAATGAATTTGAGTGTATATTACAATAATAAATTTGTGTATATCTCATTATATGGATTAATAAGTTGAAGGTAGTCATCCAAATTCACCGCTTTTGGCTGGTTGGCATTTTCACCGTGCACTCGGCTCCAGCCTGTTTATGCACGCCAACCCTCTTAGGACACTCTACGGAAAATGGTGCAAGCATTGAGAAAGTTTGGTTGCAGTTACAGGAGGAATTTGCGGACATACGTTTTGAGCTTCTCTTTATCATATAGATTTATTGCTGTATATATATATAATTACTTATTATATCACATAATTGTGACTGTACATTTTTAGATTCATTCATCAAGGTTATTGAAATATAATTCACTATTATTAATTAACATACAAAGATATAAACAATACATGAACATTTATTTAAACTGGTAACCCGTCTAGTGGACATTGAGGTGACATTTTAGATAACCAGTTGTCAATACAAGCCAGATGAAAGTAGTGTTCACAAGGTAAAACTTTCAGCTTTTGTTCCTCTTCATATTGATCCATACAAATTGTGCACATTTCTCCAATATTTGTAGCAGTGGCCAAAAAGGTTTTAAAGCTCTGCAGCTTCTCAAGTGATATTGTTTTCTTCTCAACAAGTTCATCAAGTTGCAGGAGAAGGTCATAGTCCTCCGGGCTTAGATCCCTGTGTTGTAGACTGACAAAATTGCTCAGGATATTGGCTGATCCCTTTGAGAGATGAGAATCATCTAGAGCATTCTCCCTTACTGCTGAGCAGTCCAGTTGTGATTCCTTCAATGCTTGTTCAAGGTCTTGTTGGTCTCTTGATTTCCATCTCTCTTTGCCAGGCTTTCTCTTCTTTCTAGCTACTTCTAAGGGGGAACTCCTTTCACTGAATACATTTGGAAGTCCTTTCCTCTTTATGTTCTTTGATGCTAACTTCTTTTCTGTATTCTCCTTTTTGGCTGTGATCTCTCCAACTGGCCACTTTCCCTTGCTTCCCTTTGATCTCAATGGCTTCATCCTCCGATAGTTTTTAATCAAATACAGATCCATGTACTCATCATCTTGATCTAGGTGTAACACGGTTTCACTGTAATCTTTGGATGCGCATGACACCTGACCACTTAGGAACTCAGCTTCATACTCCTTAAAATAAGCTCCTTTGGATCCATAGAGATGGTATGAACCACGCATGGCAGGCACATCTTTATTTTTCTTCTGGGTAGAGAGAGCTTCAGGGACTGGTGAGCTTGAGGACTGAGATATCATCAGTACTCGGGTAGAGTAGACTTAGCAGTTAACTCGGAAGCGTCCCATTTATAACCTGGCAGAGGAATGTGATGCAGCTCTGGTGCAATATAACTACTAAACATAGTAAATTACATCATTCTTACATCATATTCTATTTTGGTGCTTCAGTAAAATGGCCGCAGTTTAATGTTGATTAAGAAATTGGCTTGCTTCGGCATTCTTCACAGGAGTAACTTAAAAGGGTTTTCATTTCTAAAGCGTATCAGATACTCTACAAGGCTTGCAATGTCGAGAGGAAGGTTGAGGTCGCTGTATTTCGACTCGCTGCTTACTCCACAACTCATAGATTTGGAAAGGCTGTTTGCTAAGAAGGGCTTTAGTTTAAGGTTTGTGGGGGGCGTGGTGAGAGACCTCATGCTCGGGCAGAATCCCAAGGATGTGGACTTGGCCACAGATTGCACTCCAGAAGAGATGATAAAGCTGTTTGACGCAGCTGGTGTGCGCTACTTTCTAACAGGTTTGCAGCATGGCACCATTACTGTACACATTGACGAGACCAAGATGGACTATGAGATCACCACTCTGCGGGTGGACGAGGAGACGGACGGACGGCACGCTATAGTCAACTTTACCCAGGACTGGAAGCTTGATGCACAGAGAAGAGATTTGACCATTAATGCAATGAGTTTAGACTTTCAGGGTAAACTGTATGATTACTTTGAAGGACAGTTGCACCTTGAAGAGAGAAAGATTGTTTTTGTTGGGGATCCTGTAGATCGTATAAAGGAAGATTATTTAAGAATTTTGAGGTATTTTCGTTTCTATGGCAAAATAGCTGAGAATGTTGGTTGCCATGACATTAAAACATTACAGTCCATCAGGTCCCTGAGCTATGGGCTGAAAAAGATTGCAGTTGAGAGGATTTGGATGGAAGTTCAGAGGATCCTTAGTGGCAACCACGCTCCTCACCTACTGCAAATGATGTATGACACAGGAGTAGCCTCTCATATTGGTGAGTGGGTTGCTAGGCAACAGGAACTACCCACTGATGGAGGGAGGGGATACCAACATCACACTATATAATGGTATCTCCCGTTCCCCTCCCTTCCCCTCCCTCCCATTCCCCTCTCTCCCATTCTCCTCCCATTCCCCTCTCTCCCATTCTCCTCCCTTCCCCTCTCTCCCATTCTCCTCCCTTCCCCTCTCTCCCATTCCCCTCTCTCCCATTCTCCTCCCTCCCTCCCTCTCCAATCCCATAATTTTGATGTTTTTGTTTTTATACACATGTGGGCTGTGGCTATGTTAAAATCACATTTAGTAGTCGTTAACATGTTCCTATGTAATCTTTATACATTTTGATAACCACCTATAGGTCTACCAGATAAGGCCAACTTCCAAGAGTTCAATAGGGTGTGGCTAATCCACCACAAGACACGCCCCCTCCAGCCTGTTACATTGCTAATCACGCTTGTGGACACTGAGGAAGACTCCATTAAGTTGACTTCCTTGTGGAAACTGTCAAACAATGACAAGCACTTGGCTACCTACGTTGCCTCCAATCGACAAGAAGCCGGCTCCTTAGAGAATGACTCCAGAGAGTACTTTCAGCTCCAACTGGTGGACCAGATTCCCAAGGCATGGGTGACTGAAGTCTTGTATTATTCTGGCCAGCATGCTTTAGCTGAAGAGCTGGCCATTTGGCCCATTCCAGTGTTTCCAGTCAGTGGAAAGGACTTGATATATATTGGTTTAAAGCCGGGACCCAAGTACGGAATATTGTTAAAGGATTTGAAGAAAATATGGAAAGAGAGCCGATTTACGTTAAACAAAGAAGAACTTTTAGAACGACTAAAGACTTTATTATAGTTTTTTGTAAATTTTCTGCAATTGGAACACATTGCCCTCACTTAGCCGGCTGCTAACGCACGCATATTTTACGTTTATGAACATACGTCACGTTATCGACCAGAATACGTTGGGTATATACAAGCCAGTCTGTTCGGATAGTCGACGGGTCGAGTTAAGAATGGCTTTCTATAACCCGGGAATGGAGGAGCTGATCCTCATTGTGAATAAGCTCCAAGACGCCTTCGCTCAGTTGGGTCAGGACTGTCCCATAGATCTTCCTCAAATAGCTGTCGTGGGAGGACAGAGCGCAGGAAAGTCTTCAGTTTTGGAGAACTTTGTTGGCAGGTGCGCCGATACCTTGGGGTGGATGCCTTTCATTGGCTGTCTCCTTATTGAAGAGGAGTAATTGAGTGGCCGTAATTGTTACAAAATACTATTTATTGATTTGGTTATTAGGGACTTCTTGCCCAGAGGCTCGGGGATCGTGACGCGAAGACCATTAATCCTTCAACTGATAAATGCAAAAGCAGGTGATTTACACGATTTAGATGACGATACACTTGGTACTTCGAATGTCAATAGTGGAAACGGAAATATTGAAGGATTAAATATCTTATCTGATATGTTTCAAGTAGATACTACGTATTGAAATCCCAGACCCTGTTTCTGGAATATTGATTTTATAATCAAGTTTTCCCCTATACTTATGTGTTGGCGAATCATTTCTTGACTGCATTCCATTCTCCCTGTGTTAATGTAAGCTACTAGGCATGTTGACATTAGATATACAGAGAATCTCCTTTTGACATGTTGTGGTTGCTAAGTATCTCAAGCATAGTCCTTAAAGGTAGTAAATACACTGTATATGGCCCAGTATAGAGAAGGAGAAGACTCCTGTATCATCCAAAACTTTAATTAGATTTAATTCCCTATAGGCTTATTATTCTAAAGTAGATGTAGCATGTTGAAAATGGTGTGTTAGATTATCCATTCATACATGTCAATTCTTGTTTTGGCCATAATTTTATATACGTATGTAAATAATATGTATGTATGTATTCGCGTGTGTTTGTAGAATATGCCGAGTTTTTGCACCAAAAAGGAAGAAAATACACTGATTTTGATGAAGTTCGAAGGGAGATAGAGAAGGAGACAGATAGGCTGACTGGCTCAAACAGGGGAATCTCTTCCGTTCCCATTAATCTTCGAGTGCATTCCCCTCACGGTAGGCAGCAGTCTCTACATGTTAATAAGCAGTGACACAAAATGGCCAGTAGCATATTGCTAATTGTAATGGTTCCTTGAATCTGTGATGTCTGGTCATGTGATAGTCATGTGACTTAGATCACAATTGTATGGAGTCATGTGACTTAGATCACAATTATATGGTAGTCATGTGACTTAGATCACAATTGTATGGTAGTCATGTGACTTAGATCACATGATAATCATATGGTAGTCATGTGACATTGGTGTCCTTGTGACATATTTTCTTGTTCATTGTATAGTGCTGAACCTGACATTGGTAGATCTGCCGGGAATGACAAAGGTTCCTGTTGGGGATCAGCCGGCAGACATAGAATTTCAGATAAGGGATATGTTGATGCAGTTCATTACTAAAGAAAACTGCCTCATTTTAGCTGTGTCTCCGGCCAACTCTGATCTGGCAAACTCTGATGCCTTGAAGCTAGCTAAGGAGGTGGACACTACTGGTGTCCGTACCATTGGGGTCATCACCAAACTGGACCTGATGGACGAAGGCACTGATGCTAAGGACATCTTAGAAAACAAGGTTTACCCATTAAGGAGAGGCAAGTACATGAGATAATTAGGTGCTTCATAGTTATATTGTTATTGTTGAAGTAGTTAATTGATCACATTGTTTCAGCAAATGTGCTCAATGTGCTGCTGCTGAAATGGTTTGTTAGTTTGTGTGTTGTACATAATTGTATGTGTTGGTATTACTGGTATTGAG
This sequence comes from Chondrosia reniformis, assembly GCA_947172415.1. Taxonomy (NCBI): domain Eukaryota; kingdom Metazoa; phylum Porifera; class Demospongiae; order Chondrillida; family Chondrillidae; genus Chondrosia; species Chondrosia reniformis. Next base: position 6,171,401 of record OX359201.1, on the reverse strand, counting down.
TCAGTCGTGTCTCTGTTTTCCTACATCCCCTACACCAGAGAACACTATTGTTGTAAGATTTACATATATTATCAATATTCAGAGCTGCACGCAGAACTTGGGACCAGAGGGGGCAAAATGAAAATTTTCAAAATTTAGTGTGACACTGGTATGAGGGTGTCGAAGCAGTTTAGGGGGTTCCCCAAAGTCAAGGGGAGGGGGGCAAAATCAAATCAAAATCAATCCTAGGATTTACTTCTGTGGCGGATTTGGGAGTAGTGACATAAACTGGCTGTCTTCATATTCTAGCCTAAAACTGCCTACAAGATGTGGTTATTAATATAAGAAGCAGCTTAGAAACTACGTACACTGTATGACCCTTGGCCAGTTATCCTCTGGAAGGCGATTGTTAAACTAACGTGTACGTATGAGTGTGAGTGTGAACATATTTCTCACAGGCTTTGTTGGGATTGTAAATCGGAGCCAAAAGGACATTGATGGAAAGAAAGACATCAAATCAGCACTGGCCTCGGAAAGGAAGTTCTTCTTGACTCATCCCTCTTACAGGTATGGATGTCATGTGATGGTCATGTGACCTTCCTATATGCTATATATGCATTGAATGGTTTATTCAGGCACATGGCTGACAGAATGGGAACGTCCTATTTGCAAAAGACTCTGAATCAGACACTGACCAATCACATTAGAGACACGCTACCCTCCTTGAGATCCAGACTTCAACAGCAAATTCTAATCATGGAAAAAGATGTAGAGGCCTTTAAAAAGTTCCGGCCTGATGATCCTGGCATCAAGACCAAGGCCCTGATGAGGTAACCTTTGTGTTGAGAGTAGTCATGTGAAGGTCACATGACTTGAATATTTATCTCTTTTGATGTGGTTTAGCATGGTACAGCAGTTTGGAATTGATTTCAACCAGTGTATTGAGGGAGGGTCTGCTGATGCCAGTCGACTTGAGCTGACAGGCGGAGCAAAGATCAACAGAATATTTCACGAGAGATTTCCCTTTGAACTGGTGAAACAGGAATTTGATGAAAAACAGCTGAGAAGAGAGATAGCCATTCTGATTACTAATTTGCATGGTGTGAGGTGAGATGTTGTTAAAATGTTTGTGCATTTCACTTTCTGTTTCTTTGTCAAAGTAGGTCTTGCATGTACGTATTTGACACTTCAGTTGTTAACCATTCTGGTTTTATTTCTGTTCCCATTCTGGTTTTATTTCTGTTCCCATTCTGGTTTTATTTCTGCTCCCATTCTGGTTTTATTTCTGCTTTTTATTTCTGTTCCCTTCTTGGTATTTTTCTTTCCATTCTAGGCTTTATTTTTTATCTTATCCAGGCCTTTTGTTTGTTTCCATTCTGTTTTTGATCCTTTTTTCCATTCTGATTTGCATTCAGAGTTGGGATGTTTACCCCAGATAAGGCCTTTGAAGAGACAGTTCAAAAGCAGATTGAAAAGCTACTGGAGCCATCTATCAAGTGCGTTGATATGGTATCTCAAGAGCTGGGTCAGGTCATCAAGCAGTGTGCTGAACATGTGAGGAAAACCCTGATGAGATTAGTTTGTGATTCAATATTTATGGTTTTGTTTTCACTCCTCTTCCTCCAGATGGTGCGCTATCCCCGACTCAGGGATGAGACGGAAACAAAGCTGTTGGCCTTCCTACGCGAACAGGAGGAGCAGTGCAAAGAGCACATCAGACTGATGATAAGGATAGAGCTGTCCTACATGAACACTAACCATCCTGACTTCATTGGCTACCACAAGTTAGCACTCTAATAGTTGCCATTTTATTTGGTACACATGAAATCTATGTAGTAACTCTGTATGTAATGTATGTAACTACCTGGGCTGATCCTTGTAACTCTTAATGAAGCTTTCTTACACTCTTGAGAAGAGAAAGATTGGCACAGAACATGGAATATTTTAGAGGGCACTGATTTTATCCAACTTAATAATTCTATCTAGTATTTAGACTTTTAATAATATTATATTAATTATATATTTACTATTAATTTTGTACATAGTGCCTCAACTGGAAAGAAAAAGAGAGAAAAGCAGAATCTTGGTAACCAGGTTATAAGGAAGGGATGGATTACGATGCCAGCCAGTTTCCTGAAGGGCGGACACAAGGAACACTGGTTTGTGCTGACATCTGAGAGCTTGAGCTGGTTCAAGGATGAAGAGGTTCGTACACGAGTGGAGCACATTCTCTAGAGATCTGTTGGAAATAGACAAATGTGTCTAGGAAATGGGACTTTTGATGAATCATTCTGAATTAATAGTAAAACGTTTAGAGACTAGGATTGGGCTATAAAACTAAAGTCATTTAGCAGCGGCAATGTGGGAAAACTCTCTGCAAAATGGGATAATATTCCTAATCTTTTGAAACTATCAATTTCCTGTTAACTGATTTTGATTTCATTAAATTTTATATTATTGATTACTTTAGGTAGCCATTGAATGTCTGTTACGTGCGTTGCGTGTGTGTAGCACCTGTATCACGTATGTGTAGCACCTGTATCACGTATGTGTAGCACCTGTATCACGTGTGTGTAGCACCTATATCACGTATGTGTAGCACCTGTATCACGTGTGTGTAGCACCTGTATCACGTATGTGTAGCACCTGTATCACGTATGTGTAGCACCTGTATCACGTGTGTGTAGCACCTGTATCACGTATGTGTAGCACCTGTATCACGTATGTGTAGCACCTGTATCACGTGTGTGTAGCACCTGTATCACGTGTGTGTAGCACCTGTATCACGTATGTGTAGCACCTGTATCACGTATGTGTAGCACCTGTATCACGTGTGTGTAGCACCTGTATCACGTATGTGTAGCACCTATATTACGTGTGTGTAGCACCTATATCACGTATTTGTGCCACTAATATTATTTACAGGAAAAGGATCAGAAATATCTTTTGAAATTGGATGGTCTTAGAGTGAAAGATGTTGAAGGAGGTTTCATGTCTCGCAAGCACACCATTCAGGTTATCAACCCAGATGGAAAGTGAGTGGAAATGTGGCTGAAACACAATCCTGTATACTACATGAGCTGTTCCACTGTCCTTTATACTGATACAATGAGGTGCTACAATACAAACCCTCAGTCCTGCTATGCTAAGGTGTCCAATTGATAAGCCCAGAAGCCAGCAATAAAAAAATGGCCGCTTTGAAAGTCATTTGGATGAGATAATAACATTCCTTTGAGAAAAAGTTTTTTTCTCAAAAATCCATAAATTTAAAAAAAAATTGTGCCACATTGTTTACCTACCAGTACCATTCTTTTGAATCTATGCACTATATAGGACACTCAAGGTGTGGTAATAGATACACACAGGGAGACTGAGTACTATAACTATAATGCCACTGGTGTACAAGCACCAAGGGTTAATGAACATACATACCCTCTAACTTGAGTCATAGCCTCTACACTGACCTCAGTTGTACATTTGAATTGGAAATCCAGTTTATACCATGCTAAATCCATCCCAACTTTGTTAGCTAAAGTGTGTACGTATGCATCCATATATGGTATGAAATAGATAAAGCACGTAACTGGTAAGGCATGAGTGTTAATGTGAATGTTAAAATGGGCCTTTAGCTCCCTAAACAAGAAAAGAGTACATATATTGAAGCTCTAATTAGCCCTAAGTAGGCAGCCATATTTTGTAAGAGTTGTTAAATAGTGTGGTGATAGTACCTCTTATCACTCATAATTAGAGCTGTATACAAAGATAAGGATGCGCTGGAACTCTCTTTTGAGAATGATGAAATCATGGAATCCTGGAAGGCCTCTTTCCTTCGTGCTGGTGTGTACCCACAGTCTGCTTCTGCTGAGGATGAAAAAGTGGGTTTGTGAAACATTTTAAATGGCTACTTCAACCATACTGATTGGCTGTGGGAGATTTTTAAATTTATTCAAATTGTGAACATTACCTGCCCCAGATATGTAGCCCTTGTTGGAATACCCATGCCCCTATCTTATCTACATGACATCCTTCCCTTAGGAAAGATTGAAAATTTGAATATTAAAATTTTTGACATGTTCCTATAATTTTTATCTCTAGAATGAAGTTGGCATTACACTGGATCCTATGCTTGAACGTCAAGTGGAGACCATTCGCAATATGACCTCCAGCTACATTGAGATTGTTAGCAAAACCATCAGAGATCTTGTACCAAAATCCATAATGTACATTATTTTAAATAAGGTAATCTTTTCTTGTATAATCCTCTCATATGCTTATCTTGTGTGATACCAATAAGATATTAAATGGTAGTGTTTTCTACTATCTAGTTGAGAGAATTCATCCATTCAGATCTACTGGCCATGATGTATTCCCTTGGAGACCAGGTATGCTTTGGACTTTGACCTTAACAAGATTAGAGATTTAAAATGAAATTTACTTTGCACTAAAATCTCCGTTTTAATTTTAAAATTATTTTCCTGTTTCTTTTATTTCTTGCATTATTTCTTCATTTCTGTCTCCTGCTACAGAATCAGTTGATGGAGGAGAGTCAGGCTGCAGCTCAGCAGAGAGAGGAGACACTGAGAATGTACCACACCTGCAAAGAAGCTCTTACTATTGTTAACGATGTGCTGACAAAGACTGTTTCCACTCCACTTCCTCCTCCAATGGAGAATTATGATCCTCCACCGCCAATGGACTCAGCCAGAGTAACATCTCGACCAGCCCCAGTATCCAGGCCGCCCCCAAGTGGTAGTAAGCCTCACCCACCCAATAGACCAGTACGAACTGTCTCCAATGGTGACCGCTCCAAATCTCCCGCTTCAACAAGCCAACCACAAGTCCCAAGGTGAAGTCAAAATCAGTACTCGATTCATTGTATGTGTCATCTGTAAGGATGGGGAGTGCTCTATTCTGTCACATGCCATTCTGTCAGTATACAATGATGCTAAATAATATAGCCTTTTCTTTCTTTAGACGTCCACCAGCTGTTCCAAACCGTCCTGCTCCTTCTGCTCCTCCAAGACCACACTAGAGTTGCCCGCAAAATGAATTCTTTATGAAACAGAATTTAGGTTTAAAATAGTTGTATAGCACAAACAATATTGTATTTAAAACATGTTTATTAAATATCTGGTTTATACTGAAAGCTATTTCTACTGTTCATGTATATCTGAATAAAGAATGCCAAGATTATGTTTAAAATGTTGTAATTCTGACTCCAGCTTTCCTGTATAGAAGATACAAGTACTGTACATATGAATGATCTAACACACCATTTTCAACATGCTACATCTACTATAAAAGGCATATAGGGAATGAGAGCTTTGGATACAAGAGGTTTCTCCTCTTTCTCCACTGGGCTATATGAATAATCTCACCTTTTCCTACATGCTAATATCCATACTTAGTTAAAAATACGTACAGGTCTTTACTCTAAATATATTTGCTTACCAATACGTTCCAGGACTTCTGTCAATTCTCTAAGTTTTTGTTCCATAACAGAGTTGCTATGCTCATGAATGTTGTACATTGCTTCTTCAAGGGTTGTACTAGATGATTGCATGTGCTCTACAAGTGCCTTTTTAAAGTCTATATATACAGTCAGATGTACAGTAGTGATAATGGAACCACAAGTGCCCTTTTAAAAAGCAGATATACAGTATTGATAACTTAACCACAAGTAATCATTTCAAGCATCACTGAGAGGAAAAAATAATTACTGGAAATGAATTAAATTACCACTGTAATGCATATGTCCCCAAGTGCAAATATGGTCAGTATAATTAACTATACACTACTACATTACTAATTTCCTGCGTATAATTACATGGCATTTGATATTAAAGAAGCATGCAAATGAAATAGACTTATAAGCTATGGTTGAGAATACACTGTAGTAATTTGTCTTCTGTATTCTGCTCTGGGAAATTAACTTACCTTCAATGAGTAACGCGTCTCTTTTGCGTTTAGTGTTGAGTTCATTCACCAGCTGTTGGACACTGCCTGTTATTTCATCGTGTGTCACCACATTCTCAGTACTCCTCGGAGTATCGCTGCTTGCAAGAATACAAAACAGTCTGCTCACTCGCTTCACAGTCCCCGTGTGAATTAATGAATTAAGGCGAGAGGAGGAGGGAGATGCACATACCTTGCGTCGCCATACCCTTGGTCCTGCGGTTCCTTTTCTTGTTCCGCTGGTCTCTCTAGAGTATGCTCCATGTTTGATTCTTCCGCCAAATACCCGGAAGAGTTTCCGCTGTCTTGGCAACGGCTTGATGATGTAATAGTAAGGATTTCATTATGCCAAATATGGATAAAGAAGAAACGCCCACAAATCACAATTTGGCTTCAAAGTGGCTAGAGATCGCACACGACTCCACGTGAGATCAGGAGACTTCGCTAATATTTCGTTGAAGGGATTGAAAATCTGGCGGGTTAGAATTCGTATAGTATAGATGTATTTCATGAATTACGAATCAATGTAGTTCGACGCTATTATTCCGTTGGTTGCTAATACCTCTGTCACACCACACAGAACTTTAAACCTTCAAGCTCGTACATTTTATGTGATTTTAAATGTAAATTATACAGAATGGATCCATTGGATGACGACGTTGGTGTCGACGTGACAGGTGAAAATGACCTTCTGAACGATTCTTCGAGAATTGGAGGTGCTCTAGAGTCCGATCAGCTTGGAGAACATGACAGTGCATCATTGCGTAGAAACCTCGATGTTGGGTCCACTTCAGGGACTGATTCTGATTCTGCTGCTGCTAGAATGGGAATCGAATCCACTATCCAGCAGCATCTACAGCAATTGGCCCAATCAGACTTCAGTGAAGTATCTCCTCTGACTCTGGTCCAGTCCAGAACACAAGCAAGCATTGCACAGAGTCTAAGCAATCGCTTGTTAAGTTCTGCTGCTCCACTGATGTCACAGCAAGCTATGCTTTCCCTGAAGAGAAATTTACCTCTGTGAGTCTTGTTGAATGAGCATTTCCATTTCTCTTTGAGAGACAGTAGCATGAAAAATCTAATATACCATTTTCCTACATGCTATGCCTATTCTGTAAAAAAGCCTATAGGGGACTAATGTATGACATAAATGCACATATGTATCCAGTTGGAGTAGAGATAAACACTGAAAGTTGCATTATTTCTACTTTCTGTTTGATGTATATATACTGAGCATTGTGAAAGTGTTTACTGATTTCTCCACACCAGATAAGTGTCACACTCACTTTACAGATCTGTTTACATTAGCTTGTATATAAAAAACATTTAATTTGTGTAACAGGTCTGTATCATGTAGTTTTGGAACAAACACTAATTAAGACACTGTACTAAATTAATTACTACCAAACTACTTGTTGGTAGCTTGAATTGACTATGTTTTGATAATAACTTGAAATTAAAATAGTTTCATTTTTAAATTTCTCTAATAAACTTCTCCCACTACAAACTGTGGTATGACATTTTTAAGATTTTTATGTTGTAGGGACATTGATGAACTACCCAGGAAGAAATCAAGGGTAAGTTTTTCACACATTCCCAACACATTCCTTAAGTAGTTTTCTATTAGCTTATGAGTCATAGTAGGGCTTCTTCATACACCCAACAACCTAATGCCTGGTTAATTCCCTCCCTTAGAATTATTTGGATTCGCACAAGAATATAGAAAAGAGAAGAAGGGATAGAATTAACAACTCTTTATTTACCTTGAAGACACTAGTTCCCGATTGTAAACAATATGTAAGGTTCATTCAATATCTAATTTACAGAGTATTTAAATTTCCATATTCCAGTAACTTGTACTATTCAAAATTTCCTATGTACATGTATAGAAAAGGAGTTATATATTGCCTCCCACTCAAGCAGGTGGTTAAAGCCCTTTAGCAGTATTGTACAAATGTATCTGAATCTTTTTATGGAAGACTATTGAATAGAACTTTGTACACAGGAAATTATATCATAAACGGACAAGTGGAGTGTTTACATTTAAAATTTTAATTGTTTCAGACTCCTGTACAACTGTATTATTGGATGTACAAAACTCCACTTTTTTCTGTCAAGTTTATGCATATTTTTGCCAAGGACTCCTCACAAGGACAAAAATTCCCAAGAGAAGGAGGAGAAAAATTTTGTATCCTCGTCCAAAGTTCTCACTAGATTTAGTCTGTAGGCCTTTTTACTCTAAAGTACGTAGATGTAGCATGTAAGAGATACGTATGGTGTATTATGGATTATGTAGATTGTTCATGTGAGGAAAAGAAAGATGAATAGAATATACTCTTTCCTAGACTACTTTCTCAGGGAAAGCCTATAATGAGTCATGTCTCTTCTATGAGTAATCTAAATTCTTGTGGTTTAGTCATAAAATTGTGTTTCCTTGTAAATGACACGTTTGCTTCTGTAGGGAAACAAGAAATTGGACAAGGCAGAGATCTTGGAAATGACTATTGAATACATCCAAAGAATGCAGAACCAGGGGCTTGGCAAATCTGGCAGTCATCTCTCAGGTGAGACAACTGTCCAGCTATCCGTTTCAATGTCAAATTATCATTTTTCTTACCTGCTATGTTTCCATTGTATGGTTACTTGTACAATTGACATCTTGATAGTGATATGAATGTTTTCATTCTTCAGTGGATTTTTTGGCAAGCAGATGTACGTATATATGTGTAACTTAGTCTTTACTTATTTGACCTTTGACCTTTAAACTGTATGCGTGTTCAGTAGTACTCTCTAAGTAGGGTGGCCAAAAAAAACAAAAAACATGGCCGCCTTATTGATTCAAATTGAACCAAGTGGTGTATGTTCATGTTGTGCAGGATTTGATCTGGCCTTGGCTCAGCGAGAGTGGGCAAGTGAGCTCACAGCCTGGGTCATACAGAACAAGCTTCTCTTTTATGGCAACAACGCTTTGGACCAATTCACCAACAGTTTACTCTTACATCTCCAAAACTTTGGAAATGCCGTTGTTCCACAGAACCAGCTACAGTCCACCACAAATCTCTTGCAATCAGTTGCATCCTCAACATCTGAAGAGACTAGCATTGATCCAGTGTATCGGCAGATTTTGCTGCAACAGCTTCACTCATCTAACACAAGCCAGAGTGGCCAAGGTTTAAAGACTGGCTCCAGGAATGGATCTACTGGACAGACCTCCTCTGAGGCCTCCCAACCGCCCAACAACTCCCAGGTACAACAGCATCTTCAGGCTATTGTTCTTCTTCAGCAACAGCAACAACAGTTACAGACAAGCAGTGACAGCAACACTCAAGACCAACACACCCAACAACAGATCCAACAGCTGCAAAGCCTCCAACTATTGATTGCTCAACATTTGACCAGTGAGGGGATGAGCCAGAAATTAAGTATGCAACAGCTGGGCACCCTACTACAGCTGCTCCAACACCAACAACAGCCTCAACAGAAACCAGAGGAGGACACAGAACAAGAAGTAACAACTCAGGCTTCCATTGCTAATGAACCATCAGATCTGACTAGCCTGGCTTTAATGCCAAGCATTCACAAAACAAATCAATCAAGCACATCGAAGGCTACTCTTGGAGAAGGAAACTCAATGCTGCTACTTCAGGACAGTTTTATTGAAGGTAATCCACAAAAGTCTCCTCCCATATCCACTTGGACGCAGTCGGATGAAGGTCAAAGAGACGAAAATGAGCTAATAGATCTTGGAAAAGAGGATAGAGATACGTGAAACAGAGAATTACCAATTGTCTATTTTTATATGTATTACTTGGAAAACTGTGAGCAGAGGCTGATGGACGTGATTCTTTGATCATTTTGCAATTGCACCACACAATGATGCACAACATGCACCCTTTGTGTAAATATGAACACTGTACTGAAGCAGTTTCTACGTTTTTCATGATTCATGATTGTGACAATTTATAATAAAAAATTGAAACTTGGACCAAAGTGTAAATTGATCTCCCAGAGTAATTAACTACATAGTCCATTTTGCCATGTGGGCCATGCATAAAATGGCTTCATTTTGAACTTTTATTTTGTACCATGCACCTTTGCAAACAAAGTTGTTATTACAAAAATATATGAGTTAATGTATGTTAGATATAATATATATATATCAAAGACTATTATTGTGAAACCAATTAGGGTTTAATTACAATGTAAGTGACATTTTATATGTAACATGTTCACAATGTTCAAAATCAGAATTATGATTGAGTGTCAAAAGGTCAATATATATTTAAACTGCTTATAGTGAGGTCATCACATTTGATTTAACTGTTACACATTTGTGATTTACAATTAAAGTGATAAGAGATACAGACATCATTTCAAACATCCTTGTCCAAAAATTAAGAATGGTTGGGTGGGACAACACAAACAGAGGGAGGAGACACGCAGTAGTAGATTGTTCTATAATAATATATAGGATGGGGCCATAAAAGCAACGCCTTCCATCATCCTGACCACAAGTGGCCACAAATAAAAGCAGAAAAATTCTTTATCTGATTATCAAAATTGTGCATAAGATTCTGTGGTATGTATATATAAAATTCAGGAGTTGGCCGACACCCAATCTGAACTAATAGGCGGAGCTGCTGATTGTAGCTTCCCATTTGTGACATTGGGGACGTCGTTCAATAATGTCTTTGGGTCAATTTCTAGTTTTATTTGTTCACTTTGTTGTACTGACTGATCTGCCTCACTTAACGTTTGTAGCTGCACGATATCTTCACACTGTTCTTCGCCATCTTCCACTCTCTCACATTTCTTCTTCCTTCTATCAGTAAAGGGAAAAACCCATTTCTTCATAAAAACATGTTGAATACTAATCCAAGTAAGTGTTTTAAATTACAAGCAAATGAAATACATCAGTGACAATGTATCATGTAAGGAAGAAATACATTACTTTCAAATCTATCTTTCATCAAATTGTTTCACTTTTGTTCAGCCTAGCTACCATATATAGAGTGAGGTCACTTTTCTTTGCCCACCACCCAAAACTACTCGGCTTGCCCACCACCCAAAACTACTCGGCTTGCCCACCACCCAAAACTACTTGGCTTGCCCACCACCCAAAACTACTCAGCTTGCCCACCACCCAATACTACTTGGACTCACCTACATGGCTGACACCACATATGTTGTTGATCCATTCCATATCGGGCACGGCATTTCTTTGCATTTGGGTCTCCATCTACATAGGTACAGATGTAGGAAATTGTTTGATGTGAACTAGGAAATGTTTCGGAAGAACTATTTTCCCTCTCCTTCTCGCACTATAAAGTGGAACACATGTTTGCACATCACGGAAGGACACTCACCACTGCCAGCGTTGGTACAGGTGGAGCTAATTGAGATGTTCTCTTCTTCTTCCCTGTGAGGCTTTCTTCTTTTCTTCTTCTTGTGGATGGCATAATTATCTCTGGCACTCCAGCCTGGGTACATCTGTAGGTGTTTGGCTCGTTCCTGTCTAGCTAGATCATAATACTTTTCTTGCTCGTCTTTGGTTAACGCATGCCACTGTAAAAAAGATGGAGATGCACCTTAAAAGTCCGACAGCAAGCACATGTACATTTGTGATATTCTCCAGATTAAAATGAACCTCAGCAACACAATTTTTTTATCAATTTTACATCTTGACCCGGAGGTCTTTATCAGCAATGAATGCAAATATTTATACATTTGTATAGGCAGAAGCAAGCTACAATTAACGACAAGCACATCCATCCACTCACATGTGTACGTACATATACAAATCCAACATGAATATGGCTTTTACTGGAATAGGAACATACGGTCAGGGAAGCCATACATAAAACACTGTATACACTTCTAAACTAATACAATATTACACCTTTATTCAATAAACATTCTGTAGAAGTGTACTTTTGAAGCCTCTTCAAACTTAATCAATGAATTATATCCCTTTCCCTTAGAGTTACCAAAGACAATTATTAGCATTATAAATACATTCAGTTTGGGAGAAGAATTCTAACCCAATTTATTAGCAGCATACATAGACCTTACCAATATGCTTAATAGATGCACACAAATTAAAGACTTATCAGAGATGCGAACATAGTTGATTCTATGGTCACCTAAGTGGAGTGGGAGGCTAACTCCCAAATAAGGAAGAGGTTAACCCCAAATAAGGAAGAGATTAGATAATGCTAAATCTCTACATTATCCACCTACATCTATCAGTCAATAGGAGATAGCCATTGCTCCTTAAGAGGACATTTATCTAACCTTCTTTCCAAGAATCTGGTTAATTGCTGCACTTTCCTTTAGAGTGCACTCCTTCATTACTTCGGCTCTTTTGGCTTTCATAAACAACATGAACGCATTAAGAGGTTTTTTAATGTGTGGTTTCTTCTTTTCTGGCTGAGCTGAAGAACTCATCATATTAGGCCCCAATACCCCATTCTGTAACATCTGTGAAGGAAAACAGATCCTTGGAGTCAATCTCTGATTGTGTAGACAAAGAAGAAAAGGGCCAGAACAAGAACATAAAGGGTTTGGCATGAGCAAATGGAAACATCAGACAAAGCAATATTTACTTACGGCAATGTCATACAAAGGGTACATACCAACTGGGTTACTCATAATGTTTCTGTGTTAAGATGGAAGAATCATAGGTTACTGTACCTGCTGCTGGAGCTGAACAGGAACGCAGTTACTTCCAATCACGTAAGGGTAACCAGGATTTGTGGGCACCACTGGAATGCTGGGTGCATAACTAGGGTAAACAATACCCGAGTTACTACATTCAGAGAATAGAGCATAAATACTGCTTTCAATTTGCATCATAAAGTGTTTGGAGAAGTAAAAAAGTGCAGTGATTAAGTATCTGATTCTTAAGGCTACACAATGTCTACCACTCTGGGGTAGAATTACAAATGACACCCACACAGCATAAGACACTAGGGATGGAGATCCTAAGTGGCTTGCTGTGACCATTGAACCATGACATGTTGCAATTAGGCTTATGTACAATGGACAAGCCATGAGAAAGCCATAAAGTCTAGTTCCTTAACATGTGATCCTGTTTTGATGAATCTTGGAATTAAGGTTTGATGTTACGATTCAGTAGTTCAAGGAATATGAGAATACAAAATCTTATTACATAAGGAAATTTGGCATACCTGGTTGTACTGGAAGGAGCATCCATTCGTAAGGTACTGACGCCTTGGAGGCCAGATAGCGGTTGTATACTATACACTGAAGCCATCTGCAGCATCTTTGGATCCATTATTTGACCAGGCCTTGGGACAAATGGCAACCTTGGAGACATTATTCCACCATTCACCTACAAATACAATACAAATGACATCATTGACCCATACATTAATACATAATGAATATTAGTATTCTCTGTATAAATTCTAATATAATTACATAGTGTGAATAACAAAGGTCTTTGATGTTTCAAACTCAAAGGGATGTTGTGATTGGAGTTTCCTTTGATGGCAGTCTTTACAAAGGATTGATAAGTAAAACCAGATAGTCTATGACATGACACTATAAAAACAGATCGCTGAACGAAACTAGGACAGAGATATCTCCAGAAACATTAATCTTTCTTCCGAAAAGCGAAAGAAAATAAATTAACACCTCGCTAATTTCGGAAGGCTAAATCTATTTTATTGAATCTGCTACTAGGAACGCACCTGACTTAGGAAGAGAGCTGGACGGTTACCGGGCAAGGATTGAGCTGTAGCAACTACGCAGTAAAGAAATACAATTATTCAAACAACGTGCTTCAGTAGTTCTAGTGTTAACAAACTAATAAAAACAAGTGAAACATGTTCATCTACAGATTTGCAAGATAGTTGCGCGATACTTACTTAGGGCGGGAGGGGGAGATATAACGGCAGAAACCTAGAGGCAAAGCGAACATACAAAGTAAATGCTGCATTCTAACACAAACCTCTTACAAGAGCCATATACAAAATATACTATACCTTCGCTTTTTCACTATCTGCTTCTTGTTCCAATTCTGATTTTATATCGTTTAAACTTTCATCTCTATCGAATTCTTCTTCTTCTTCTTGAGTAAATTCTTTGACCTCATCATCTGCTCCTAAATCTCCACTGTTGGTTGCTAATCCGGACATCACTGTGTTACAAAAGAACACCACAAAAGGTCACTTAGACTTCAAAGCGCTTAGAACTTGGGCCGCGTAACAAATTGACTGTCTGTTCTATTGGAACAGCAGGCGCTTTTGTACTTTATTACAGAATGCCAAAACGTTTTACTGTACGACAAACAATAAGATTCCACTAAAGTCAGGAACTCCTTTGGTAATGACAATTTCGGTTATAATCAAAGAGAAGGAAACTCGCCCGGTCGTTTGATCTTCTAGAGTGTCAATGGCACCAAACTGTTTCTGCGGTTTCATGTTATCATATTCATCATTTCTCACCTTCTGTAGCTATGAATTTCATTAGACTGGGCTAAGTGACACACCCAAGAGGTGTGTAAACTTCCTACCAAAAAAGGAAGTCGTTTTGGAGTTTGCTGTCTGCTTCGTTGATTCACCGAGACCGAAGTGAACACAGCGAAGCGAAGGTTTACTAGTGCTAATCTGGAAAGCAATTTCCTTCATTTTTTTGATTCGTTCACAGAAATATGGTCCCACATCATCGATTCTATCACATCGAGTGACGAGTAGGCTGGTCAGTCGGTGACGTGCTGGCGAAGAATGCCTTCAGACGGCTGTGGCAAAGGCTCAACCCTTACTTGCTGCCCTTGTAATTCTTCAGAATTACCATATTTTTGAATAAAGATGTATAATAATGGTTGCATGTGTGTTAAAAAGGGGGTTTATTGTTATCGTTTGTAATCTAATGAAGCTTCAGTCCTGAAATGAAATAATATCCCCGTTAACTTGTAAACAAAGGGAGAGAATCTTATTAAATTCATCCACTGTCATTGGGATATCTTGTGTTGTGGCTAGTTACCCGAAAAATGCATGTCTTTATTTCTATTTTTGTTTAAAGGGTTCAAAATAGATGACTTTAACAGGTTCTACCTGCTCAAACAGTCGTCTAGAATATTCTGCGGTTAATGTGTGGGCGAATGTAAGTCTAAATATGGAGGTGTAGTGGGCGGTGTAATCATACTGCATCCCTCCAACGGAAAATCCTCATACGGTGAATGATTGTTGACGGTTCAAATTGACCAATCAGATGAAGCCAAGTCACATGATTTCCGGTCCGTTTTCTCCGCCACGTATAAAAGGATGCCGCTCCACGCCGGCTGTTCGTTTGCTGGCTGGTAGGGGGAACTCTTGTGGATGGAATCGAAAGAATCCTCAATGGTTGAAACTTCTAATGGAGCAGGATCGCCTTCTGTGACGTCTACCAACCCTTCGGAATGGTATGACACAGAAGAAAGTGTATAAAGCTCTTGATAGTCCTTCTGTGTTGGGTCGTTACGCAACAGGGTTTGCGAAATACTTGTCTCCTAGTAAATCTTTGCTCCTTAGAGTTTAAGGGTAATTTTAGCATTTTTCTCTAATACATAGTGCGAGTTCATCCCCACCAGGTTTGATAGTAAAATCAGAGGGAGTTAAAAATGTAGACAGTATACACGAAAAGTCAATTTCCCTACACACTGACTCGCAATCATCGAGTGAGAATAGTCTTTCAAATGCCGTATTGACCGCAACTACTACTGTTGCTCAAAGTACGAGCGTCACTACAGTGACTGATGCACAAGAGGGCTCGGCGCTTGGGAAGCGAGTTCGAAAGTCGACTTCAAAATTTGAAGAATACGAGCAAACAATTGTAAGTGATATGTGGTAAGGTTAGTACTGCTTTAATGATATTCCTTCGCCTAGAAGTCCCCCACTGAAACAAACTCTGCATCAGTTACGACAAATCAGCTTCTCTACCTAAAGAACAATGTGTTTAGAATACTGTGGAGGCATCAATATGCATGGCCATTCCATAAGCCTGTAGACCCAGGGACCCTCAACATTCCTGTATGTTAAACCATTATCACCCTAAAGTACAAAGTGGTGAGAATGTTGCATGAAATGTAGGATTATTTTGACATCATAAAGAACCCTATGGACATGGCCAAAATTAAGAAGAAACTTGACAACAATGAATACAAAAGTGCTAAAGAATGTATCGATGATTTCAACCTTCTGTTTTCAAATTGCTATTTGTACAATAAGCCAACTGATGTAAGGCTTATCAACCATTTCAGTACATGTTATTTTATTACAAGTTGTCTCCCATTTCTATTAGGATGTTGTTTTCATGGCTAAAACTCTTGAAAGAATATTTGAGCAGAAAATTCAACAGATGCCACTAGAAGAATATGAATTGGATATGAATCAAAAGGGTAGAAAAAGGCCACCAAAGAAACAAAAAAGTAACTTTTTGAGAAGTTTAATTATTTTAAATTCCCGTTTAGTTTCACAATGAATGCGTTTTAATTTTATTTATTTACTGTATTGTTTGGCATTATAGTCACTGCTGCTCAAACAGTGTCAAGCACCACACAAGTTGAAGTGAGTACTCCAGTCGTGCACCCCTCTCCCGGCTTAGTGACTCAGACTGTAGCAGTCAATTCGCAGCCTATTAGAAGTGTATCCCAGACAGTTGGTTTATCCACGCCTGGTTCAACTACTACATCAACAGTAGCTGGTGCAGCCAGACCCCTTCTCCAACATGTCATCCTAAATGTGAGTATTTAATTGGATACCTGGCCAAAAGATTGGTCATCAATGCTTACTTTAACTGCTGTAGCCAAAAAAAGGAGTGAAGAGACAGGCAGACACCACTACCACACTGGGAGAACTGGAGACAGGGGTACCAAGGAGAAGAGAGAGTACTAGAAAGGTTAAGAAACCTAAAATGGATCTACCTGGTGAACATTCAGTGACACCTGTAGGTCCTTGAGCTATAATGTATGAAAGGTTCTTTGCTTTACTTCCTTACCTTACATTTCTAGAGGAGAAAAGGAAAGTTGTCGGAACATCTCAAGTTCTGCCAAGGAATTGTGAAAGAACTCTTTTCTAAGAAGCACCAAGTTAGAATATTTGTACTTATTGCTACCACTAATTAACTGAGTGTTCTATGACAGGCTTATGCCTGGCCGTTTTACACTCCGGTTGATGCTGAAGGACTGGGGCTACATGACTATCGGACAATTATTAAGCGACCAATGGATCTTTCAACCATAAAGGTACACACAAAGTTGTTTGTTTTTGTGACCTCATTTTTACCATGTAATTTTCATCAGAAAAACTTGGAAGCAAGAGTGTATGAATCAGCTCAAGAATTTGCTAATGATGTTAGATTGATGTTTGCCAACTGTTACAAGTACAATCCACCTGAGCATGATATTGTAAAAATGGGGAGGAAACTTCAGGAGATTTTTGACTACAAGTTTGCTCATCTTCCAGAGGAACCGCCACCAGAACCTCCTTCAGGTAACTAACTTGTTGTTTTGGTCACTTTCTAGAGAATATGAATTATTTGATCAATTTTTCACAGAGAAAAAAGAAGGAAAAAAGGATGGGAGCTCGGAATCAGATTCAGGAACAGAAGGGGGATCGGAAGACTTTGATGAAAGTGAAAGTGAGGCTGACAGGGAATCACAGCTGCTAAAGTTGGAAGCTCAACTGAAGAAAGTGTCTGAGAAGTTACATGCCCTTCAAGGGCAGGGAGGTAGAAGTGTCCCTAAACCTAAGAAGAAGAAGGAGACAACTGACAGTGAATTTAAAGCATCTGTTAAGCCACCTAAGGCAAAAGGCAAAAAGCCAACCCAGTCAAGAAGGTATTTGGCCATGTTATTCCTACAGAATTGTTTTCTGATGCAAGACCTATGATATCATACATAGCTTAAATAGTTACTATATTTAGGTATATGTTTGCTAATTGTGCTAATTTAGGAACAGTCAGTTAACCAAGAAAGCCCTTCCCAGTGGCTATACTGGAGAAGAGGAAGATGACAGACCAATGTCTTATGATGAGAAGAGACAATTGAGTTTGGATATTAATAAGCTCCCTGGAGACAAACTTGGGAAAGTGGTCCATATAATACAGTTGCGTGAACCAAGCCTCAAGGACTCAAGCCCAGATGAAATTGAAATTGACTTTGAAACTCTAAAACCAGCCACTTTAAGAGAACTTGAAAAATATGTCAGCTCCATATTGAAAAAGAAAAGACCCAACAGTGAGCTGATGAATCAAGTCAAATTGTTTTAGCATTCATTGTGTTGACTCTTGTTCTCAGCTAAAAGTAAAGATCCGGTTTCTGATGCAGCTAAGCAAAGAGCTGAAATTGAAAAGAAGTTACATGTAAGACATATTTTCTATTCCCTTTCAACCTTACCGTACCCTTGACTCTCTTCCTGCAGGATATTGGCGGGGCAGTGAATGTTTCAACTCCCAAACCAAAAGCAACTAAATCTGGTATGGGTCTGATGCAATGATGGTGATTATCAAGAGATTATCAATGTTATTATCTTTTATAGAAGGAGTAGGTGGAATATTAAAAAGAGAAAAGAGACTTAGTGCAAGTAGTTCAAGCAGCTCCGATGACTCTGATGATGACAACGATGATTCGTCAACCTCTGGTTCAGGTTCCAGTACGTCTTCAAGCGATGAAGACAAAGGTAACTAAAGAGATTGAGATACTGAAGAATGCATGTCGTCAGCATTTCCTGTTTGCATGATCGTCATCCTCTGTCAATAGAGAACATTTGTTTTTAGATTTTGTGTTAATTTATTTTTGCAAAAATCAGAAGTCACTGATGTTGTTTTTAACTCTCACACGCAATTAAAACAATACTTTTGAGTTTAAGTGCTTTGTGTATTTCTGCTGTTGTGATTTTGATAATTGAGATTTGTACATTGTGTCTGTCAGCCTTGTTGGGCTTGACATTAAGGGTCTCTGGTCATGATCGCCATGGTAACACACTTTATTAATCTTGTGTGTTTTCTATCAATAGACCATGAACAAAGAGCCTTACAGTCAAAGCCTGCCAAGGTTAGAAATTGCATCTCCAAGGCATGACATGAATATGCAGAACAAATAAGGAAAGCTACATGCAGCCTTAAATTGTTGTAGCTGTGTATGGTATTATAGTTGTTCCCAGATAGAAATATTTAACAGCTTCAAGGAGATTTCTGTGATACTTAAAGCCGAATGGCTAAATGGAGGTTGGCTGAAGGATGTTATTGCCTTTCCAAAATCATGCTTCCCTTTTAATTGTGCTCATAAATCATGTACTGTATCCCTGACGTTTCTGGAGAGACAAACAGTTCACATGAAACTGATAATGGGATTGTATATAAAACAAGCTAAAGTACCATTAATTTTCTTATCATGAAATAATTAGGAATACTGAATTGATAGTTGAACGATATGTATTTATTTTTGGACGATCACACACACACCAATACTATCTTTTTATAATCAGTAATTCAATGTATTGGAATAAATACTTCAACTGCCACTTTCTTACTTATTATAGTTTGGTAAACTGATAATGATACATAAGTGTGCTAGCATAGAGTTTAATGAGGTCAGCTGTAAGTGTGATACAATTTCTACTCTATAGACAATAGTGCATAGACCAAGTCTTGCAATGCAGCACCCATCAGCCAATCAGATCATAGGTATGATGCAATACCATAGAGAGGTATTCATAAAGTGGCAGTGTTTATATACTGTAATACATGTGCATTTCACAGGTAAACGGAATTCACTACCTACTGTTTTACCATCAATAGCTGTCACTCAGGCATCATCAGTATCAATTCATGAGACCAAGGATGTATTATTAACTGTATGTCAATAAATAGCTTGATTTCAGTATGTTGCTTGCCTGTAATTGTTGGCCTTCCTTCAATCAGCCATCTTCACCAGTACCAGAGATTCCTAAGAGGATCCCTACAGCAAATGAAAGTTTTAGAATGTTTCAAAAGCAAGCTTTTGAAAAAGAGAAGAAAGTATGTAGCTATTAAAGAGTTTGCTTATCCATCTGATTTCTTTCTGTTCCCCCTGACTTGAAAGGAAAAGGAGATAAAGGAGCAAGAGGAACTACGAAAAGAACATTTCCAGAGGCTGAAGGCATTACAAGCTAAAAAAGAAAGGTTAATGAGAGGATTATCAATGGAAACACATTAACACAAGCCAACCTTCTTCCTTGTATTAGATCCAAACAACAGGAGAAGATGGACACAGAACAGCCAAACTTAGAAACATCAAATAATGTACAGAGCAAGTCACTTGAGCTGAGAGAGGCTGAACGTAAGAGAGAACAAGAGAAGAGGAAGAGAGATGCAGTCAGTTTATTAACCTTTAAGCCACTGCCATACTACCAATTTAATGAGAGTTTTTCTTCATTCTTCAGGAGGCTAGTGTCAACACAAGGAAGTTTACAAATGATGCAGAGTTGTTGGATAAATTTGAAAATTATGTTTTACAATAACTCTCAGGATAACGATTTTATCATATTGCTATTATATTGTATGTTATTTGTAGCTGGTATCTTAATGAAGGGCGCACATCCGTCAATGGTCATGACTGATTAGTCTCATTCCCCAGACCTTTCCATCACTGTCTTGGTCAAGTCTATGGTGTAATAGTGTCAAAACGTTATGTGTTTGAATCGAAGCTAGCAGAAATATTGAACTTTACAGCTACCTTTCGGCTTTACGTACTTATTTTGACTATAATCCTCATACGTGTGTGAATTAAAGGTTTAAGAACAAGAAACTGCCATGTTCAGTATCAGAGAGTACGGTAGTACTCTCTAAGTAGGAATGGCCGGAAAAAAAATGGCCGCCCTATCCAATGTATTAGCAATCAACACCTCATAAATCGCCAACGAAGCGATTTTCGGTTATATTCGATTATTTGCAGCGATTAATGCACGCTTTCCTAAATGCCAAAACATGTTTCGACGCTCTACACGCTCTATAGCGTTCAAAAAGCGGCTAACTAGGAATAGACCCACTTCCAAAATTCATTTTTTCTTCTTTTTCTTCTTCTTCTTCTTCTTCTTTTATTGAATAGACTAGCGCTAATATGCGAACTTATGCGGGCACGTACTAGTTATAAATCGTCATAAATATTTCGGAACTAGGGAATAGACAGCCCTAAATCTGAATGCGCTCTACAATAAGCATGTTAATTGTGAAGAGCGAAAATTGTGGTCTTCTCGGACGCCATTTTTTAATTAAGAGATCATGGTTTTCGGCATATTTCTCTTGTCTAAGACGTTATTTTGAGATCTTCGCCAAGAAAACTTTCAAATCAATTTAAAACTAGTAATATTAAGAGGAAAAAAGGGGGAATACAAGTAAATAAAAAACATTTACAAAAATGATGTTAGAAGTAGGAATGGTAGTGTTCACTAATACATCTGCAAAAAGTATCGAAACAAGACACTGATTATATGATAAGGCTAATCATACAGAAGTTGCATATATACTGAAATTTAAGTAAATTAACCATACACTTCTGTGTTTGGGCGCACCATTCCTACTTAAGGTTAGTGCGCCCAAACACAGAAGTGTATGGTTAATTTACTTAAATTTCAGTATATATGCAACTTCTGTATGATTAGCCTTATCATATAATCAGTGTCTTGTTTCGATACTTTTTGCAGATGTATTAGTGAACACTACCATTCCTACTTCTAACATCATTTTTGTAAATGTTTTTTATTTACTTGTATATACACAGCCGCAAGTTGAATATCGTAGACCCAACCCACTCCCCGCAGGAAGGGCCTCGTATTTAGAGATGATCATGCGCGCATTACGTGACCTACTTACAGACGGTAATGTACTGTACATGTGTCATTAAAGAAGGGCGTCCCTTCTTAATTACAGACGGTAATGTACTATGCATGTCATTAAAGAAGGGCGCCCCTTCTTGTGACCATTTTTCGTGCATCTCTGTAAAAGTTATACATAAGTTATAAAGATGTCCAAAGTTGATGTTGACACGGATTTCATTAATGCGATAGCTATGAAGTTAGCAGACAGAAGAGAGAGAATTGATACTTCGCATATACGAACACCACACAACCAGGGACCCTCAGAATCTTCTTTAATCTCCAAGCTTATCTTCTCGTAAGTGTCCAAGCATGCTCATTTTGTACGCTTAGAGTTCAATTAACACCTCCATCCCATTTGACCAGAGGACATGTCAAGTCTGTGCTGGGGGTGAGGTAGAGGACCAAGCACATTTTTAGCTTGATTGTTGTAAACTTATAAGAAAAGATCTATTTACCTACTGTACCTATCTTACTCCCAATTTTAAAATTACAATATCTTTTAAGCTTAGACAATACAAAAGTTATTAACTTTATCTTAGACAATCCCTCTTATCTCAATCATAATTTATTGTAAATACCCTCACCTAATCTTTTTTGTGACTAATAAGCCAAACCTGGCTGGTCAGCTGTATACTGATAGTCACTTTTAATTAATAATAATAATAATAATAATGATAATAATAATAATAATAATAATAATAATCCATTGTAAATTTAAATTTTATTATAATAATAATAAAAAAATAATAATAATAATAATAATAATCTATATAGAGCAGCTAGCGAGGCTGCCGACCCTAGATTTTGTGGACTTTTGTGTCATGTCACTACTGAAATAACGAGATGGCTATAGATATTTATTATAAAGTAAATAAAAAAAAAACATTTACAAAAATGTTAGAAGTAGGAATGGCAGTGTTCACTAATACATCCGTGCAAAAAGCATCGAAACAAGACTCTGGAATGGTGCGCCCAAACACAAAAGTATATGGTTAAGTTACTTAAATTTCAGTATATAAGCAACTTCTGTATGATTAGCCTTATTTTATAATCAGCGTCTTGTTTCGATACTTTGGCGGCCGAGAAGACCACAATTTTCGCTTTTCATAATTATCATGCTTCGTGTAGAGCGCATTCAGACTAGGACCGTCTCTTCCCTAGTTCGGAAATATTTATGACGATTTATAACTTGTACGTGCCCGCAGAAGGTCGCATATTAGCGCTAGGCTATTCAATAAAAGAAGAAGAAAAAATGAATTTTGGAAATGGGCCTATTCCTGGTTAGCCACTTTTTGAACGCTGTAGAGCGTGTAGAACGTCGAAACATGTTTTGGTATTTAGAAAAGCGTGCATTAATGGCTGCAAAAAACGAATATAACCGAAAACCGCTTCGTTGGTGATTTATGAGATGTTGATTGATAGTGCTTTGGACAGGGCGGCCATTTTTTTCCGGCCATTCCTACTTACTGATAAAATTGGTTAAGAGGTAACCATTGTACAGTGAAACCTCTCAATAACGGACAAGTTGGTGCAAAGGGACTTGTCCACTATTCGGAGGTTGTCCTTTACTGGGAGGTTTTCTTAATAAAAGCTTTATATCTATAGATATACAATGCTATCTGAAACGGGTTCAGCCGTAAGTACATTACTTCGTTAGTACATTCAAGATTAGTCGATAGGACGCTTTTACTTCGTTAACAGCTGCATCAATACTCGGTGAAAGGCGTCCCTCGTTATACGTACGGAAATCGTTCAGTTTTTCTGACTGCAACCGTAGCTAGATAAGGCTCTCTTTGTCCGTTAAAAGAGTCCTTGGTTCGGGCAGAGTGTCCGTTATCAGGAATTCGGAGGTTGTCCGTTATTCGGGAGTTGCTAATGTACTAATGTATACAAAAAGAAGTTGGTACATTGCATGCTGTCCGTTATACGGAGACTGTCCGTTATTGGGAGTATCCGTTAAAAGAGGTTTTATTGTATATACACATGAGTGTACATAGAAATTTGTAAAGTATGTCCTAAGTGTACTTAGTGACTCAGACATTGCAAGATATATTTGAATGTGGCATTGTTGAATGCAGTTGGGTTGGTGGGCTGCTACGAAAAGGATGGACAAAGGGATATTTGGAACAATCTGACTTGTACAATTCTCCTCACTCACTGTATTCTGAGACATTACACAATAAATTTCAGAGGTAAGTCGTGTGATTAATCTCGAGACACCATTTTCCTATAAATAGTATGATTGACATGAAGTTAATTAAGGAAGATACTTAGGGAAGATTTTTTCCTGCTTAGGGAAGACGGCCTCTGTCATAATCTTTAATTTTTGCTACATAAGCTTATCTTTAGGATGGTAGGTCTTGCTAATTTTGAGCATTTAGAGAGGCAGTTTATTTTTTGGGCATTAAATGTTTTGTGCACGTTTAGTAGAAATCTTTATAATAATACACTTGAAATGTATTGTTAACATCTTGTGCATCCAAAGGCACTGGCAGAAGGAGTTGGACAGAAGGATAGAAGGACATAAGCCTAGAGTGTGGATGCCATTTCTAAAGATTCTATATTGGAGGTTTCTCATTGTATTTGTGGCAGCTATTATGGAAGTGAGTGTAGCTTTCGGACTATAGAATTGGGACAATGTGAAAAGAAATGAAGGAAATATATATTATTAGTATCATATATATGACATCTATAATAGTATCTCAAGAGCCTTCTCTTTATTCTTCTGCTCCACTGTACCTAGTGACCCTTGGAATTCTTTGTATAAATCTATGAGGTCACTTGTCACATTCAATCCTTTGCAGCTGTCAATGATGACTTGTCAAGCTATTTTGCTTGGCCTCCTTTCTGAGTATTTTGTGAGAAGTGACCCATCTGAGGAGGAGACTAGAAATGCCTATCTGTTTGCAACGGGAATATTTATGCTATCACTATTGCTAGCATGGCTAAATGCCCACTTATTTCTGAATACACAGGAGATAGGTGTGTGATGCAATGTGACATCATTATGATGCAATATGACATCATTATGACGCAATATGGTCTCTCTTACTGTCCCAACATGCCCCAGGTATGCTATCTAGGATTATAGGAACAGGAGCCATCTTTCACAAGATATTTGAACTCAGTCAAACAACCATTGGAGAGACTTCAATTGGTAGAATAGTTAATTTAGCGTCAACAGATGTCCAGAGGTTTGATTTGGTCAGTTTTGATTACTTGTGTCACTTCAGTTGTTGAATTGTCGTTTTTCTTCTTCAGGCTTTCTTTTTCGCACCTTACATTGTGATTACTCCAATTCACATTGTCGTGGTAACCATTTTGTTGTGGGTGTATCTTGGCTTTGGGGTAAGCTGTCTGACTGGACTATTTCTGGTATACCTACAGATACCAATTCAGTTAGGCGTGGGGCAGTTGTATGCTAAATTTAGGTATGCAATTACAAGTAATAAAAGTATTCATATCTTTGCATATATAATTCAATCAATGTTTCATTTTCAAGGCTAAAGGCAGCAAAGTTCACCGATAGGAGGATTAAAGTAATGAATGAGCTTATCACTGGAATAAGAGTCATCAAAATGTATGGATGGGAAAATCCCTTTAAAAGGATCACTGCAGCAATTAGAAGGTTCGTAAGCCTATTAGAAGCACATAGAGATGAGTAAGCTTGTATTTTCTTTATTTCTTCATCCATATTAGGAGTGAAATAATACAAGTGGCCTATGCCACAGCAATTCGAGCAGCCAATCGCGGTTTTATCAACTCTTCTGTCATATTGATTATGTTTCTGATATTAACCACTTATGTCCTCACAAAGGATAAAACCCCTTCCGCGAGGATGGTGTTCACCTCACTTGGGTTGCTATTTCAGCTCAGAATTACAGCCATTTTTTACTTTTCTCAGAGTATACTTGGATTCAAGGAATTTTTTGTTGGAGTCAAGAGAATAGGGGTTCATTTCAGTGACTTAACAATACACATCACTTCCATGTTTGGGCGCACTACCCCTATGTACTTCAGCCATCATGGTGCTCCCAAACATGGAAGTGATGTGTATTGTTAAGTCACTGAAAGTTTAGGCAGTATATATTCCATTTGTGTATATGATCATTGTCTTGTTTCATTAGATGTGATAGGTACTGTTGCAGGGACTGCCAATATGGGGTGCCAAACATGTCAAAATTACAAGTTTTCTCTATGGATATCATAGCCTGATATCCATATCATAGCCTGATATCCATATCATAGCCTGATATCCATATCATAGCCTGATATCCATATCATAGCCTGATATCCATATCATGACCTGATATCCATATCATAGCCTGATATCCGTATCATAGCCTGATATCCGTATCATGACCTGATATCCGTATCATAGCCTGATATCCATATCATAGCCCGATATCCATATCATAGCCCGATATCCATATCATAGCCCGATATCCATATCATAGCCCGATATCCATATCATAGCCTGATATCCGTATCATAGCCCGATATCCGTATCATAGCCTGATATTCGTATCATAGCCTGATATCCATATCATAGCCTGATATCATATATATGAACAACATCACTTTAGCAATGACTCTTTTGAGCATGCTCAGTGCCACCTCCTATACATGCTGTGAAAAAATGGCAGATCGTCCTGCTAAGGATTTGAACTTAGATGATGTAAAATACCTATTGGCATTTGATTACAAATTGGAAGACATAGCCACTTTATTGGATGTTAGTAGATCAACACTTTATAGACACATGAAGTGTCTCAATTGCTGAAATTTCAGATAGAGATATGGATATCAGGCTATGATATGGATATCAGGCTATGATATGGATATCAGGCTATGATATGGCTATCAGGCTATGATATGGATATCAGGCTATGATATGGCTATCAGGCTATGATATGGATATCAGGCTATGATATGGATATCAGGCTATGATATGGATATCAGGCTATGATATGGATATCAGGCTATGATATGGATATCAGGTCATGATATGGATATCAGGCTATGATATGGATATCAGGCTATGATATCCTTAACAGAGAAAACTTGTAATTTTGACACGTTTGGCACCCCATACTGCCATGCCTACTTCTCATTTCATTTTTTAAATGTTTATATTTACTTATATATATATGTAGGATTGGCTGTTGTGCAGATTGGTGTACTGTGTATTGTTTTGATGTTATAATATAGAACTTGTTGTAAAATGTTTTGCAGTGATTTGGTGTAGATTCTTCCTCAGTGTTAGATCTTCTTTGCAGGTTCTGCTGAGAGAGGATTTGCCACCTGTGCATAAATCAAATGCAAGGAGGTACAGCAGAAGGCCAACGATTACATCACTTGTGGGTGAAAATAAAGATTTGGAAGCAATAAATTTTATAACAGCTCTAAGAATAAGCGAGCAGTTTCCAGAGGGGGAAACCCCAAGTATTAATGTTGACAATGTGTCGGCCACATGGGGAAAGGTAGGTCCGTCCCTTTTATTTGATATTCCAGTCAAGATAGTTTCTTCATCTTCTTAGGAAGAAGGTTCCCTGACTTTGAAAGGAATATCATTTGATGTGGACTTTGATAGAAGACTTTTAGCTGTTGTGGGACCAGTTGGTGCGGGAAAAGTAAATAATAGTTGTGTTTACTTTTGTAATGGTAGGGTATTGTACTTTATATCAATGTCTATTCAACCACACCTATTCTGTAGTCCACCATCCTCCACTGTCTGTTGGGGGAGCTACAGCCAATCAGTGGCAAAATAGAGATCATCGGTACACTTGGGTACACTGCACAGGATTCCTGGATCTTCTCGGGCACTGTGAGGGATAACATACTCTTTGGGAAGGAGATGGATGAGGAGTGGTACAGTAAGGTCATCTCGGCCTGCTGTCTGAAGGAGGACATCCAACAGTTTCCTTACAGAGACAAGACTCTAGTGGGTGAGAGAGGTGTAACTCTCAGTGGAGGACAGAAGGCTAGAATAAATCTCGCAAGGTAAGTTGTGATATTCCAATAAACTTGAAACTATCACTCTACATGTGGTGGAGAAGAAGGAGAAAACTCTTATATCCTCATCGAAGGCTCTCACTAGGTTTATTCTTTCCTTTGTAGTTAGTTTAATTCTGTTTCTTGTGTTTTCAAGGTCTGTGTATCGCAAAGCAGATGTCTACATTCTTGATGATCCATTGAGTGCAGTTGATGCAGCTGTTGGACGTGCCTTGTTTGAGAAATGTATCAATGGACTCTTGCGCAAGAGTGTGGTAGTCCTGATCACACACCAGCTGCAGTATGCACAGCTTGCTGACGCCATGCTGGTCATAAATAAAGTAAATTTGTGTGTTAGACCTGCACAATGCTAGCTTTCACAATTTAAGGCACTTTTGTATGGATTTTAAGTCATTTTATTCCAAACACAATTATAACAGCACAAAAGGGGAATTCCCTACAAATTTTATATGCTTAATTATTGAATATGGCCAAAATTTGTGCAGTAAATATATGTACATTGACCTCAACATTGAGTTTTACTATATACCTGACTTTGATGAGATATTTAAATAAAGTGTGGTATGTTACTTTAGGGAGAAATGCTGGCCTATGGAACCTACGGTGAAATTGTGGCTTTAGTTGAAAAGAGTGAGGAAAACCCTAAAAATAGTGCAATCAAGATGGTCCTACAGGAAATGCTGGTTCACATGGACACTGAAAAAGGAAAGGATGTCTTTGTTGTGGAGGATAAGGTTTTTAGGAGGGATGAAGGCAGAGAAAATGAGTCTTCGCCCACATTTGAGAGTAGTGGACTGACCGATACCATTTCTTTGCACTCACAGATTGCTAAGGTCAAGAGCAGTGAAAAGGTAAGGATTGCACAAGAATTTATCTTGAAAATGTTTTAATCAAAGCTGCATAAAATGAATTGATCATAAATCTCTAACCATTGACCCCGGCCAGTATCACATGTTATCAGAGTAACCCTCTCATCCTTGTGTGTGATCTATGTGTTGGTTTATTTGTTTGTTCTCATTCCAGGTTCACTTTGGGAATGTGGTCCCAAAGGAGGACAAAGCTCAAGGTCGAGTGACACTCAGAATTTACCTACAGTACCTGATGGCTGGCGGGGGCTACTTGGGACTGGTTGTATTACTAGTATTGTTGTTCATTGCAGAGGTGAATGTAATCAGCTATCTTTTATTTAATTTTGTAGTATATGAGAGTCTTCAGACATAGTTTAGCTAAATTATTTTTTCATTCTAATGGTGTTTGTGTCATTTGCTAATCTTCCATTTTTAGGTGAATATTGTGGCAGCTGATTGGTTTGTTGCTGAATGGTGAGTTGTTTCCCCTATCTATTCCTATTTATTTCTCGGCTTAAATCTAATTTAAAGTATTGAATATTATATAATATATTGAATCCCTCTCACATCCTATCATCTTTTCCCAACCCCATGTTTCTTATTCTCATCCTACTCAGTTTTTTTTCGTCCCTCCATATTTATTATTGGGTGCCTAGAATAGTAGCTAATGGCTAAAGGCCTCCCCAGTCAGATGACTTGCCCTATCCACCCATCATTACTAAACTTAATGCTTGTGTGTACTGTAGGGCCAACGGTGTGTGTGCCAATGAAACTGGTTATGTAACTGGTAATGAAACCGGTATCTTCTGTAACCTTGAAAGACAGCAAATTATTGGTACGCGTGTCTTTGAAAAGACTCATCAGATGATCTGGTTTCTCACAATTTACTTCCCTCTCCATTGCCTCTAGGTGTATATGCTGGTTTAGCTATAGGAGCCCTGATATTTTGTCTCTGCGGAGCACTCGTCTTCAGTATAATGACTGCTAATGCTTCCAGAGTGCTTCACAATAAGACATTTGCAGCTGTTCTAAGAGCTCCAGTCAGATTCTTTGACACAAACCCTGTTGGTCAGTACTGTGTGTTTAGGCATTCAGTTCAGTATAATATACCTAGTTTGTATGTACAATATTAAGTGCAGACTGTATACAGTTTTTGGTACATATATTTACCAAATAAATATTTACAAATACATTTAGAGGTTATTCCAGTCCATGGAGCATTGCTGTGGCAATTGTAGCTCAGTGGTAGAGCACTGGTGGTCATAACCAGCTGTCCTGAGTTCAATGCCTAGTAATTGCTTCATTTTTATTTTTCCTCTTTATTTCATGAGATTTGAGAATGTTACTTGCGGTTTGATATCACTTTATTCATGAAATCAGATCAACAAGACTAGTTCGGTTGAGTGTTGTATATTTTCGCATGTAGGAAGAGTACTGAACAGGTTTTCAAAGGACATGGGTTTAATTGACAACGTACTACCCTACCAGTTCTATGATTTTATATATGTAAGATTTTATAACATGACATTGTATTGAATAGCATCAATACACATACATACACATACAAACATATACAAATACGTACATACAGAAGGATGTTACTAGAAACTTCAAAGAGAATAATTATAATTCTAGCTTCCTTTCATCCTCAGGTTATGCTTCGATTCCTTGCTATCATGATAGTTGCTGTAGTTGCCAACTATTATGTACTCTTAATCATAATTCCAGTTTTGATAGTATTCTGGTTACTAAGGCTGTACTATCTGAAGCCAGCAAGAGAAATCAAAAGACTTGAGGCTATTTGTGAGCAGTATTAATTATTTCTATGAATAATAGTTGATAATTAAGATTTAATTATCTTTATGCTTTACTTATTTGCTCCACAGCTCGAAGTCCCTTGTTTTCACACATTTCTGAAACCATTCAAGGTTTGACCACCATTCGTGCTTGTGAGAGACAGAGTGCCAGTATGGCTTACTTCCATGCTTATCAAGACGAGCACTCAAAGGCATCATACCTCTACATAGCAGCTGCAAGATGGTTTACCTTGAGAATAGATATTATAAGTTCTCTCTTCATTGGACTAGTTGCCATTCTCGGTGTAGCTGTTGTGGAAGGTATGTAGCTAGATTTGGATGCAGGGTCATTGCAATATAGGCATACTTTAAAGTCTTCATTTAGGAATCATGTTTGATTCAGCAAGAATTAGTCTGTCTGTCACATATGCCATAACTTTGGTTGAAATGTTTCAGTATGGGATGCGTCTTAGCACTGAAGTGGAGAATTTTGTAAGATATTATACTGAATTGTGGTTGCCTGTAAAATGAGTCTTGTCTCTCTACATATTTCTGCTGACAGATGATTTCTGTGGAGCGTCTGATGTCGTATGGTAGACTGGATCCCGAAGCCTCTCTTGAGACTCCTCCTGGAGTATCAGCTCCTCCTCCTTCTTGGCCTGATCAAGGAGCATTGTACTGTCACAAGATGAAGTTCAGATACTCCAAAGACACACCTTATGTTTTGAAGGGCATCTCATTTGATGTCAGACCGTCAGAGAAGGTAATGTATTTAATATAATATTTGTCAATTTGCTAATCTCAGAAGACCCTTTATATGATGTGTTGTACACTACACTTGTGTGCTGGTAGATTGGGATTGTGGGCCGCACTGGTGCTGGCAAGTCTTCTCTGATGCAAGCTCTCTTCCGATTGGCAGAACCAGAAGGTATTTTGGAGATTGATGGAGTGGCCATCACAGAAATTGGTCTTCATGATGTAAGGCAAAGGATCTCTGTCATTCCACAAGTATGCCCTCTTCAAGTACTTGTTGCTAAGCTATATATACTGTACAATATGCTATGCTTTTCCACGTGTAGGATCCTGTACTGTTTAGTGGTACCATTAGATACAATTTGGATCCATTTAATCAGTACTCAGATGACCGTATATGGAAAGCTTTAGAACAGGTAAGGGCTCATATAGAATATACATACATATATATTGACTAAGGATGATTTTTCTAATTTATTAATTCCCTGCCCCTGCCCCTGCCCCTGCCCCTGCCCCTGCCCCTGCCCCTACCCCCTTCCCCTGCCCCTGCCCCCTGCTGTGTCTCTCTTTCATTAGCTTTCCACATACAATATTTAGCAAGCTTCTTTCTTCCCAATCGTAGGTAGAATTAAAAGATGTGATCCAAGAATTAGAAAGCAAGTTACTTGCTCCATTAACTGAAGGAGGTTTCAATTTAAGTGTTGGCCAGCGCCAGTTGATATGCCTGGCCAGAGCACTGCTGATGAGGAATAAGATAATTGTAATTGATGAAGCTACAGCAAATGTAGACATGACGTAAGTATATTGTGAAATGGTTAGATGACAGCTAAAGACTAAACTTAAAGCCTTCCTCACCTATACATATATCACTGCTGTCAATAACAACCATTAGTTAAGTGATTGGGCGAGATAAACCAATTATAAAACAGTATTTCTCCCTCTTAGAACTGATGTAATAATTCAGCAAACAATCAGAAGAGAGTTGGTAGACTGTACCACTCTTACAATAGCTCATCGTCTGAACACAATCATGGACTCTGATCGAATCATGGTGTTTAGTGCAGGTCACTTGAGAGAGTTTGACCGGCCTTGCATTCTCCTTAAAGACCCTAATTCATTGTTATATAAGATGGTGGAAAGCACAGGAGCTAATAAATCAGTACACTTGAGAGAACTTGCCAGATTAAGCATTTACAGTTTGCATGATTATTATCCTCTGTCAATAGAGAACATTTTTTCTTAGATTGTGTGTTAATTTATTTTTTGCAAAAATCAGAAGTCACTGATGTTGTTTTTAACTCTCACACGCAATTAAAACAATACTTTTGAGTTTAAGTGCTTTGTGTATTTCTGCTGTTGTGATTTTGATAATTGAGATTTGTACATTGTGTCTGTCAGCCTTGTTGGGCTTGGCATTAGAAACGTCAAATAATTTACAGAACAAGTCACTTGAGCTGAGAGGGGCTGAATGTAAGTGAAAACATGAGAAGAAAGAGGAAGAGAGATGCAGTCAGTTTATTAACCTTTAAGTCACTGCCATACTACCAATTTAATGAGTTTTTCTTCATTCTTCAGGAGGCTAGTGTCAACACAAGGAAGTTTACAAATGATGCAGAGTTGTTGGATAAATTTGAAAATTATGTTTTACAATAACTCTCAGGCTAACGATTTTATCATATTGCTATTATATTGTATGTTATTTGTAGCTGGTATCTTCATGGAGGGCGTGCATGACTGATTAGTCTCACTCCCCAGACCTTTCCATCACTGTCTTGGTCAAGTCTATGGTGTATTAGTGTCAAAACGTTATATTTGAATCGAAGCTAGCAGAAATATTGAACTTCACCGCTACCTTTAGGCTTTACGTATTTATTTTGACTATAATCCTTATACGTGTGTGAGATAAGTTTAAGAACAAGAAACTACCATGTTCAGTATATAGACACAGCCGCAAGTTGAATATCGTAGACCCAACCCACTTTCCGCAGGAAGGGCCTCGTATTTAGAGATGATCATGCGCGCATTACGTGACCTACTTACAGACGGTAATGTACTGGTACTGTGTCATTAAGGAGGGCGCCCCTTCTTGTGACCACTTCACGTGTGCATCTGTAAAGGTTATATATACATAAGTTATTAAGATGTCCACCAAAGTTGATGTTGACATGGATCACATTAATGCGATAACTATGAAGTTAGCAGAGAGAAGAGAGAGAATTGATACTTCACATATACGAACACCACACAACCAGGGACCCTCAGAATCTTCTTTAATCTCCAAGCCTATCTTCTCGTAAGTGTCCAAACATGCTCATTTTGTGCTATTGCTACGCTTAGAGTTCAGTTTATAAGAATGAGCAGCGAGGCTGGCGACCCTAGATTTTGTGGACTTTTGTGTCCCAATGTGGTCTTGTCACTACTGAACTAAATTTAGACAGTTCCATAACGAGATGGTTATAGATATAAATTATATTAATGGTAACCATGGGCGTATATAGAAATTTGTAAAGTATGGACATAAGTATACGTAGTACTTTAGTGACTCAGACATTGCAAGATATATTTGAATGTGGCATTGTTGAATGCAGTTGGGTTGGTGGGCTGCTACGAAAGGGATGGACAAAGGGATATTTGGAACAATCTGACTTGTACAATTCTCCTCACTCACTGTATTCTGAGACATTACACAATAAATTTCAGAGGTAAGTCGTGTGATTAATCTCGAGACCATTTTCCTATAAATAGTATGATTGACATGAAGTTAATTAAGGAAGATACTTAGGGAAGATTTTTTCCTACTTAGGGAAGACGGCCTCTGTTATAATCTTTAATTTTTGCTACATAAGCTTATCTTTAGGATGGTAGGTCTTGCTAATTCTGAGCATTTAGAGAGGCAGTTTATTTTTTGGGCATTAAATGTTTTGTGCACGTTTAGTAGAAATCTTTATAATAATACACTTGAAATGTCTTGTTAACATCTTGTGCATCCAAATTTAAAGTCACTGGCAGAAGGAGTTGGACAGAAGGATAGAAGGACATAAGCCTAGAGTGTGGATGCCATTTCTAAAGATTCTATATTGGAGGTTTCTCATTGTTTTTGTGGCAGCTTTTATAGAAGTGAGTATAGCTTAAGGACTATGGAATTGGGACAATGTGAAAAGAAATGAAGGAAATATATATTATTGGTATTATATGTATATGTATCTATATCTCAAGAGCTTTCTCTTTATTCTTCTGCTCCACTGTACCTAGTGACCCTTTCTTTGTATAAATTTATGAGGTCACTTGTCATATTCAATCCTTTGCAGCTGTCAATGATGACTTGTCAAGCTATTTTGCTTGGCCTCCTTTCTGAGCATTTTGTGAGAAGTGACCCATCTGAGGAGGAGACCAGAAATGCCTATCTGTTTGCAATGGGAATATTTATGCTATCACTCTTGATAGCATGGCTACATGCCCACTTATTTCTGTATACACAGGAGATAGGTGTGTGATGCAATGTGACATCATTATGATGCAATATGACATCATTATGATGCAATATGGTCTCTTACTGTCCCAACATGCCCCAGGTATGCTATGTAGGATTATAGGAACAGGAGCCATCTTTCACAAGATATTTGAACTCAGTCAAACAACCATTGGAGAGACTTCAATTGGTAGAATAGTTAATTTAGCGTCAACAGATGTTCAGAGATTTGATTTGGTCAGTTTTGATTACTTGTGTCACTTCAGTTGTTGAATTGTCGTTTTTCTTCTTCAGGCTTTCCTTTTCACACCTTACATTGCGATTACTCCAGTTCACATTGTCGTGGTAACAATTTTGTTGTGGGTGTATCTTGGCTTTGGGGTAAGCTGTCTGGCTGGACTATTTCTGGTATACCTACAGATACCAATTCAGTTAGGCGCGGGGCAGTTGTATGCTAAATTTAGGTATGCAATTTCAAGTATTCAAAGTATTCATATCTTTGCATATATAATTCAATCAATGTTTCATTTTCAAGGCTAAAGGCAGCAAAGTTCACTGATAGGAGGATTAAAGTAATGAATGAGTTTATCACTGGAATAAGAGTCATCAAAATGTATGGATGGGAAAATCCCTTTAAAAAGATCACTGCAGCGATTAGAAGGTATGTAAGCCTATTAGAAAGTATAGAGATGAATAAGCTTGTATTTTCTTTATTTCTTCATCCATATTAGGAGTGAAATAATACAAGTGGCCTATGCCACAGCAATTCGAGCAGCCAATCGCGGTTTTCTCAACTCTTCTGTCATATTGATTATGTTTCTGATATTAACCACTTATGTCCTCACAAATAATAAAACCCCTTCCGCGAGGATGGTGTTCACCTCACTTGGGTTGCTATTTCAGCTCAGAATTACAGCCATTTTATTCTTTTCTCAGAGTATTCTTGGATTTAAGGAATTCTTTGTTGGAGTCAAAAGAATAGGGGTTAGCTGTTGTGCAGGATTGGTGTACTGTGTATTGTTTTGAGGTTATAATGTAGAACCTGTTGTAAAATGTTTTGCAGTGTAGATTCTTCCTCAGTGTTAGATCTTCTTTGTAGGTTCTGCTGAGAGAGGATTTGCCACCTGTGCATAAATCAAATGCAAGGAGGTATAGCAGAAGGCCAACGATTACATCACTTGTGGGTGAAAATAAAGATTTGGAAGCAATAAATTTGATAACAGCTCTAAGAATGAGCGAGCAGTTCCCAGAGGGGGAAACCCCAAGTATTAATGTTGACAATGTGTCGGCCACATGGGGAAAGGTAGGTCCGTCCCTTTTATTTGATATTCCAGTCAAGATAGTTTCTTCATCTTCTTAGGAAGAAGGTTCCCTGACTTTGAAAGGAATATCATTTGATGTGGACTTTGATAGAAGACTTTTAGCTGTTGTGGGACCAGTTGGTGCGGGAAAAGTAAATAATAGTTGTGTGTACTTTTGTAATGGTAGGATATTGTACTTTATATCAATGTCTATTCAACCACACCTATTCTGAAGTCCACCATCCTCCACTGTCTGTTGGGGGAGCTACAGCCAATCAGTGGCAACATAGAGATCATCGGTACACTTGGGTACACTGCACAGGATTCCTGGATCTTCTCGGGCACTGTGAGGGATAACATACTCTTTGGGAAGGAGATGGATGAGGAGTGGTACGGTAAGGTCATCTCGGCCTGCTGTCTGAAGGAGGACATCCAACAGTTTCCTTACAGAGACAAGACTCTAGTGGGTGAGAGAGGTGTAACTCTCAGTGGAGGACAGAAGGCTAGAATAAATCTCGCAAGGTAAGTTGTGATATTCCAATAAACTTGAAACTATCACTCTACATGTGGTGGAGAAGAAGGAGAAAACTCTTGTATCCTCATCCAAGGCTCTCACTAGGTTTATTCTTTCAAACACCCCTTCCTTTGAAGTTAGTTTAATTTTTTTTGTGTTTTCAAGGTCTGTGTATCGCAAAGCAGATGTCTACATTCTCGATGATCCATTGAGTGCAGTGGATGCAGCTGTTGGACGTGCCTTGTTTGAGAAATGCATCAATGGACTCTTGCGCAAGAGTGTGGTAGTCCTGATCACACACCAGCTGCAGTATGCTCAGCTTGCCGATGCCATGCTGGTTATAAATAAAGTAAATTTGTGTGTTAGACCTAGCTTTCACGATTTAAGGTAGATTTTAAGCAATTTTATTCCAAACACAGCACAAAAGGGGAATTTCCTACAAATTTTATATGCTTAATCATTGAATATGGCCAAAATTTCTATTTTGTGCAGTATATGTACATTGGCCTCAACATTAATTGAGACTTACTACTTGACTTTGATAAGGTATAAATAAAGTGTGGTATGTTACTTTAGGGAGAAATGCTGGCCTATGGAACCTACGGTGAAATAGTGGCTTTAGTTGAAAAGAGTGAGGAAAACCCTAAAAATAGTGCAATCAAGATGGTCCTACAGGAAATGCTGGTTCACATGGACAGTGAAACAGAAAAGGATGTCTTTGATGTGGAGGATAAGGTTTTCAGGGGGAATGAAAGCAGAGAAAATGAGTCTCCGCCCACATTTGAGGGTTGTGGACTGACCGATACCATTTCTTTGCCTTTGATGGAAAATGGCTACCAGAGGTCATCACAGAAGAACAGATTCAGCGATGCTGACATTGATTATGATTTTGACTTGACAGCTTTGGGAGATGCGGGGCTAGGCTCAGCATTTCCTTCTGCAGCCCTAATTGCTACAGGGCCCTCTGCTGGCAACATTCAGGAGGCCACATCAATGTACTCACAGATTGCTAAGGTCAAGAGCAGCGAAAAGGTAAGGATTGCACAAGAATTTATCTTGAAAAATGTTTAGTCAAAGCTGCATAAAATGAATTGAAGGACTTCATAAATCTCTAACCTTTGACCCCGGCCAGTATCACATGTCATCAGAGTAACCCTCTCATCCTTGTGTGTGATCGGTGTGTTGGTTTATTTGTTTGTTCTCATTTCAGGTTCACTTTGGGAATGTGGTCCCAAAGGAGGACAAAGCTCAAGGTCGAGTGACACTCAGAATTTACCTACAGTACCTGATGGCTGGTGGGGGCTACTTGGGACTGGTTGTACTGCTAGTATTGTTGTTCATTGGAGAGGTGAATGTAATCAGCTATCTTTTATTTAATTTTGTAGTATATGAGAGTCTTCAGACATAGTTTAG
Source organism: Chondrosia reniformis (assembly GCA_947172415.1). NCBI lineage: Eukaryota > Metazoa > Porifera > Demospongiae > Chondrillida > Chondrillidae > Chondrosia > Chondrosia reniformis. The sequence goes on along the minus strand of OX359201.1, from coordinate 6,133,498 downwards.
CTAAATTATTATTTCATTCTAATGTTGTTAGTGTCGTTTGCTAATCTTCCATTTTTAGGCGAATATTGTGGCAGCTGATTGGTTTGTTGCTGAATGGTGAGTTGTTTCCCCTATTTATTTCTATTTATTTCTTAGATTTAAAGTATTAAACATTTTTTAACTCTCCATATTTATTACTGGGTGCCTAGAATAGTAGCTAATGGCTAAAGGCCTCCCCAAGCCTAAACAAGATGACTTGCCCTATCCACCCATCATTACTAAACTTAATGCTTGTGTGTACTGTAGGGCCAACAGTGTGTGTGCCAATGAAACTGGTTATGTAACTGGTAATGAAACCGGTATCTTCTGTAACCTTGAAAGACAGCAAATTATTGGTACGCGTGTCTTTGAGAAGACTCATCAGATGATCTGGTTTCTCACAATTTATTTCCCTCTCCAGGTGTATATGCTGGTTTGGCTGTAGGAGCCCTGATATTTTGTCTCTGTCGAGCACTCGTCTTCAGTATAATGACTGCTAATGCTTCCAGAGTGCTTCACAATAAGACATTTGCAGCTGTTCTAAGAGCTCCAGTCAGATTCTTTGACACAAACCCTGTTGGTCAGTACTGTGTGTTTAGGCATACAGTTCAGTATAATATACCTAGTTTGTATGTACAATATTAAGTGCAGACTGTATACAGTTTTTGGTACATATATTTACCAAATAAATATTTACAAATATATTTAGAGGTTATTCCAGTCCATGGAGCATTGCTGTGGCAATTGTAGCTCAGTGACAGAGCACTGGTGGTCATAACCAGCTGTTCTGGGTTCAATGCTGCTTCATTTGTATTTTTCCTCTTTATTTCATGAGATTTGATAATGTTACTTATGGTTTTATATCACTTTATTCATGAAATCAGATCAACAAGACTAGTTTGGTTGAGTGTTGTATATTTTCGCATGTAGGAAGAGTACTGAACAGGTTTTCAAAGGACATGGGTTTAATTGACAACGTACTACCCTACCAGTTCTATGATTTTATATATGTAAGATTTTATAACATGTATTGAATAGCATCAATACACATACATACACATACAAACATATACAAATACATACAGAAGGAAGTTACTAGAAACTTCAAAGAGAATAATTATAATTCTAGCTTCCTTCCTGCCCCACAGGTTATGCTTCGATTCCTTGCTATCATGATAGTTGCTGTAGTTGCCAACTATTATGTACTCCTAATCATAATTCCAGTTTTGATAGTATTCTGGTTACTAAGGCTGTACTATCTGAAGCCAGCAAGAGAAATCAAAAGACTTGAGGCTATTTGTGAGCAGTATTAATTATTTCTATGAATAATAGTTGATAATTAAGATTTAATTATCTTTATGCTTTACTTACTTGCTCCACAGCTCGAAGTCCCTTGTTTTCACACATTTCTGAAACCATTCAAGGTTTGACCACCATTCGTGCTTGTGAGAGACAGAGTGCCAGTATGGCTTACTTCCATGCTTATCAAGACGAGCACTCAAAGGGATGGTACCTCTACATAGCGGCTGCAAGATGGTTTGCCTTGAGAATAGATATTATAAGTTCTCTCTTCATTGGACTAGTTGCCATTCTTGGTGTAACTGTTGCAGAAGGTATGTAGCTAGATTTGGATGCAGGGTCATTGCAATATAGGCATACTTTAAAGTCTTCATTTAGGAGTCATGTTTGATTCAGCAAGAATTAGTCTGTCTGTCACATATGCCATAACTCTGGCTGGTATGTTTCAATATGGGGTGCGTCTTAGCACTGAAGTGGAGAATATTGTAAGATATTATACTGAATTGTGGTTGCCTGTAAAATGAGTCTAGTCTCTCTACATATTTCTGCTGACAGATGATTTCTGTGGAGCGTCTAATGTCATATGGTAGACTGGATCCCGAAGCCTCTCTTGAGACTCCTCCTGGAGTATCAGCTCCTCCTCCTTCTTGGCCTGATCAAGGAGCATTGTACTGTCACAAGATGAAGTTCAGATACTCCAAAGACACACCTTATGTTTTGAAGGGCATCTCATTTGATGTCAGACCGTCAGAGAAGGTAATGTATTTGATACAATATTTGTAAATTTGCTAATCACTGAAGACCTTTTACGATGTTATATTTGATGTGTTGTACACTACACTTGTGTGCTGGTATTCATAGATTGGGATTGTGGGCCGCACTGGTGCTGGGAAGTCTTCTCTGATGCAAGCTCTCTTCCGATTGGCAGAACCAGAAGGTATTTTGGAGATTGATGGAGTGGCCATCACAGAAATTGGTCTTCATGATGTAAGGCAAAGGATCTCTGTCATTCCACAAGTATGCCCCCTTCAAGTACTTGCTAAGCTATATATACTGTACAATATGCTATGCTTTTCCACATGTAGGATCCTGTACTATTTAGTGGTACCATTAGATACAATTTGGATCCATTTAATCAGTACTCAGATGACCGTATATGGAAAGCTTTAGAACAGGTAAGGGCTCATATAGAATATACATACATATACATATTGACTAAGGATGATTTTTCTAATTTAATTATTCCCTGTCCCTGCCCCTGCCCCCTGCTGTGTCTCTCTTTCATTAGCTTTCCATATACAATGTTTGGCAAGCTTCTTTCTTCCAATCGTAGGTAGAATTAAAAGATGTAATCCAAGAATTAGAAAGCAAGTTACTTGCTCCAGTAACTGAAGGAGGTTTCAATTTTAGTGTTGGCCAGCGCCAGTTGATATGCCTGGCCAGAGCGCTGCTGATGAGGAATAAGATAATTGTAATTGATGAAGCTACAGCAAATGTAGACATGACGTAAGTATATTGTGAAATGGTTAGATGACAGCTAAAGACTAAACTTAAGGCCTTCCTCACCTATATATACAGTGCAAGTTACAATATACTAAGGTAATCTAATATAATATAATATAAATAATATAATTAATTCATATGGCTCCAAGAAAGGACCTAGAAACAAAATGGGCATATCATCATAAAGTTTAGGGTATAAAACTCATTTTAAAAGAAGGGATTTTTTATTTAGGCCTCCGTTTGTTAGAAAACGGAGGACAAAGTTTGCATATAAAAGGCCATAGGACTATAGAAAACCTATGGGAAATTTATATGCAAACCATGTGTTATATTTATAAAAAATTTCAATTTGTCAGATAACTGTGAAATCAACATATATCATGGTACATGTGTATAAGAAACGTCTGGCGAAGTTTTGCTTAATTAAATGAGCAAAATAATCAAGATATAATGAAGAATTCAAAGTTACGATTGCGCAAGCTGGTGATGTATTGTGATGTTTTTCTAATGCGTCACCAACACCTTCGTATGTCGCTCGGTACACACATTTTGTGAATCATGTGACGTTGCGTAAACGTCACCGACTCGTTGCTAAAGAAGATCATCCTTTCGAGAACGGCTATGACAAGTCGACGCTCTCCTACGAGAAGGAGCTACCGAATAAGCGAGTTGTAGCGAAGGTTAGATAAAACGTATTTGTATACGTTCATGCTAAGTTTAAGCCTAAAGTGTTGCTATATATATTGATGTAAAGAAATAAAAGAAATTCGTTTAGACGACCGTAGTAAAACTGTGGTACTTTAAGCTCCGTCATAATCTGCTTATGTTTTCTATTACTTATCCATGTGTGTACGTGTGCAGGAGTGTAATTGGATACGTAGGGGTGGATTTGGATAAATATGCGTGCGTGCAAGCTCATGAGTTGAGTTGAGATGAGTTGAGATGAGTTGAGATAACGAGTTTCACTATAATGAGATTCCACTCTATATACAGTGCAAGTAAATTCATGTACACATTCATCCATGGGCTCCTGTGTACCTATTTCCTCATTTAGAGCATTATATATATAAATATATAAAATATTAAATTACAATCAAGTACTACACAGTACAAGTTACAAATTTAAGAGATCCAAGTGACTATGTAATATTAAAATTACAATCAAGTACTAGCTACACAGTGCAAGTTACAAATTTAAAGAGATCCAAGTGACCCCTAGGATAATCAGTATTTTAAACAGTACAAGACTTTAGTCACACTAGTACTGTTGCAGGCTTTGAAATCCTCAACTACTGCATAGAGAGTAGTAGTTGATACAGATCATCCAATTGCAAGGTAGAACACATGGCCTACCAATTACCTTTTCACACCTTAGTATAGACTGAAGATGATGCATCTGCATGCCATATATCAACAAAGGCTTCAGTATTAAAGGGGTCTCAGCTAATAACCACAGCAGATTTGATTTGCCTTGTGAGGGAGCTAAGAACACCGACGGTTGGTTGCATGCATTGGCATAATCAACAGGGTTAGAGACCATTTTGTAACTTGTACACAAGGGACATAAAAGGCCAAGGCCTTTATATACGTATATGATGTCCCTTGTGTACAAGTTACAAAATGGTCTCTAACCCTGTTGATTATGCCAATGCATGCAACCAACCGTCGGTGTTCTTAGCTCCCTCACAAGGCAAATCAAATCTGCTGTGGTTATTAGCTGAGACCCCTTTAATACTGAAGCCTTTGTTGATATATGGCATGCAGATGCATCATCTTCAGTCTATACTAAGGTGTGAAAAGGTAATTGGTAGGCCATGTGTTCTACCTTGCAATTGGATGATCTGTATCAACTACTACTCTCTATGCAGTAGTTGAGGATTTCAAAGCCTGCAACAGTACTAGTGTGACTAAAGTCTTGTACTGTTTAAAATACTGATTATCCTAGGGGTCACTTGGATCTCTTTAAATTTGTAACTTGCACTGTGTAGCTAGTACTTGATTGTAATTTTAATATTACATAGTCACTATATATATATATATATCACTGCTGTCAATAACAACCATTAGTAAAGTGATTGGGCAAGATAAAACCAATTGTATAACAGTATTTTCTCTCTCCTAGAACTGATGCGATAATTCAGCAAACAATCAGAAGAGAGTTGGTAGACTGCACCACTCTTACAATAGCTCATCGTCTGAACACAATCATGGACTCTGATCGAATCATGGTGTTTAGTGCTGGTCACTTGAGAGAGTTTGACCGGCCTTGCATTCTCCTTAAAGACCCTAATTCTTTGTTATCTAAGATGGTGGAAAGCACAGGAGCTAATGAATCAGTACGCTTGAGAGAACTTGCCAGATTCAAATACCCTTTAGAAACAGCAGTTTAGTGAATGTCATTTGAATGTACTTTGATTGGTATATGATATTTATGATTATTTATATTGTGTAAATATCATTTAATTAGCTTGTTATTATTCATAACAAATTACATTTCGCTCTTCAATGCTATGTGTTCTTGATCATTTAACCAAACTGTGTTTCCAACCTTTGAACACCATTTTGATATAGGGACTATTGGAATTTCCCATTTTAACAAGAATGGCATCAAGGCATATCTGTATGTACACAGTTATCAGGAGTTCTGATCCTAAGCTGTAGTCAGCTATAGCATGAGTTAGAGTGTTTTAGAAAGTTGTGTAGTCAGGGATAACTGTCTTTATGTGGTCTTGGCTTATAAATCAGATTTATGCACATGTGGTAGGGATTTCTTCTTACTGCACATTATGCACATGCGTTCATAAAAATCTTTACTTATAGCATGGGTTAAGTGGAGAAAAACTATAACTCTGTCTGCATGCAATCATAACAATTTTCATCTCAAATTGACATGAATGTATATAAAAATGTAAATAAAAATTTTAAATACATATTATCTTCTATAATGAGTTAAGAGGTGTCTGGTTGACAATATGAATTACATAATTTTTCCTAAATATGTTGTTCTGGGGTACTTCTCTTTCAAACGTGGCCACTGCACTACCAACACGTCCGCAAAGTAGTACAGCAGGCGGCCGGAGAGAGAGAGGTGTTTCACTCGACAAATGCTTTCGACATACACTATTCTCGTCTCCTTAACGTACAGTAGTTTCAAAAGAAACCCCCAGATACAGACAGGTATACAAGTACCCGGCCCGTTACACAGAATCAAGTCAGGCTGGTTCCTTAGAACTAGCAGCATTGTCTTTATTATTGACCAAGCCGTTGTCAATGGCGTAGACAACCAGGACTGCCTAACATTACGAGCTCGGCTGATCCTTCGAACCTCAAAAGATTCCTTCCCCGAGTCTGGATTATAGGATGACTCAAACGCTTTAATCTTTTCTTCACTCATTTTATCTGTATTCGCTGCAATGTAGATTCTTGGAGAAAAGTTCTTTAACGTCATCCCAGAAAGCAGTTTAATCATTTCTGCAGTGTGACCTCCCGATCCGAGCACAATGAATGTCTTCGCGGGTGTAACCCTTTCCTTTATTGTTGTATTCTTCTTCAGAAACATTAAATAATATAAACGACTTAAAATAAGTAGAAACAATGATATTGTAACCATTAACATTAACAGCATGATATGGTCGTCCATTTTATTTGTCTTGCCTGGGGCAGTCCCCTATATCTTATAGGTACAGTAATTTACAAATTTACAAGAGTATACTAAATACTTAGATGGATGCATTAAATTATAAATTAGCTGGGTAATACATTATGAATTGGGATTGTATAGCTAAACAATCATTAAATGCACAAAGATTTATTTCAAGTGACAATTTTGAAAAATACATGATTTAAAATTTAAATAAGGTTCAAACAATGTATAGTTAGTTGCTCTGTGATTAGACCATGCTGTTTCTTCTCCTTTTGCAAGTGTTATTGGATTGTTGCTGCAGTACTTCGCTTCGCATCACTTTAGAAGGTGATCCCAGGGCACACCACGAGGAGGTGGAAGTACTTCGTGCCCCAAAAAATGTTTACAACTCTGTTTGACACTTCCACTATTGGCGTCGTAAGAGAAGTTGCTCGGGAGCGATCCGGCGTACCTGACCGTCCTGTGACCAGTTACTAGTCTTGCTCTGCCTCACGCTACGGACAGAACAAGCCCGACCCTGGCGGACCACAAACTCCCACCAATGAGAATCATCATGTGCACACAACGCAGCTTGAGAGCACTGTACACAGACTTTAGCTCATTGGGATCGGCCAGGTTGCTTTAGAGTAGGGACCCATCGATGAACTACAAGAAAAGATGTAGAGAATACTATAATAATGACATAAACATTGAGTAGAATTCCAATTGCAATTGTCTTCCAAACCAACCTGATGTGGCAGCCTACAATAGCTTCCTGACCGACTACGTAGTGGCACTGGATCCACGCAACCTCCAGGTACGGGTCGTATAGCAAGAATCCGCAAGTGCCAATTTAACACACAAGCAAGATTAATAGTGAGATACATCTCCAGGCACTAACCCATAGGTAGAGAGACCACCCCACTATACGAACACCGATGACCCTTCGGATAGACGTGTACCATGGTCGTGCTCCTACCACGGTTTTCGCGTCGATCTACGCAAGCATAGACCTCCAGAGTTGAAGGCTCGTAAGCCGTACAACTGAAAATTTTCTTGATCTTTTATTGAAACTTTGGGCGGGACAGTCGGACCCTGCTGTAGTTTCGTTCTGAAGTGACGTCATTTTTGTCTTATCCTCAAGCTAAAGGAGCAGTTGTCAATTCAGTAAAGTATGAACGTATATAGCTACCTTACGCGAACCTTTTAAACTAAGATGCATATGTTGTACAGCTGAACTACTGCACGACTACAGTTAGTCCATATACAGCAAATTATATTAATCCGCTAACCTTGCTCTATTACACAGGGGAGGCAAGCCTGTACAACTTCTTGTATTACCTATCTAGAATATAATTGAATTTAATTTAATTAGTTACAAACTGGAATGTTCAGGATAGCATGTACGTAAATTTGCAATCCATGAAGAGAAATGTACAATAAATCAATGTCTATATGCATGCATATGATCAGGCAAATTAGATGAACAAAATGGCAGCCATCAGTGAAGTTGAAGTCAAAACTTTATGATATAGTTAGATTTAAAGCCTAAGATTGTAAAGTTCTTAGCTCTCTTCTTGTTCACTTTAAGACTTGCACCACACTCACAACTTTGTATGTGCTTGTTTGACTTGCCTATATATGTTAATAACTTTGATTGTTATTCCTTTATGGTCTCATAGCACACTGTTGGATGAAAAGTTTGACTGAGAAATAACAGATATATGGACAAGATGATGGGAGATGTTGCATGCACAGCTCTGTGAGACTGTATGCAGCTTTGTGAGTTTTGGTACATGGAAATGGCAACAAATTAAATGTCTTAACTTATACATATTTCTGTATATATACTTTATAAAGTTAGTAGTGTAGGCATATAAGGTTTAAGTTAGGACAATTGTGAGCCAAGCACATCTGTTTAATCAATAATTATTGAATACAGCTGTTGCTATGGCAAGGGTTGCCATGGTAATTTATACATATAGCAGAAAGTATTGTTCTTAAATTATTAGATAATATTCCTTCAAATCAGAATGACCATTTGAACTACCTTGGAGTTGTCTACATCAGTCCAGGCCAATTAAAAGTACATTTTTAGCCAATGGCATGTTTATTCCTGTAATTCCTGCTATTCTAAGTTTTAGTTTTAGAACTAGTTAGCTTTTAAGTTTTGTTCCTTTAAATTGGCTGTGGTGGATAAACCAAGAAAGCCCAATTAATTGTGTTCCTTATACAGTTTGGTTGCCTTGGTCACCATACAAACCAGAAATGTGGCATTGCTCAACTGGAGAGTTCCTTGGTCATGTACACTGATCATGAATCATTTAATAGGTTAGTTCTCTCTACTATAGTCCTTACAAGCCTTACAAGTGTTTCTATATTCCTTGGAGCCATGTATCTGTTTGTTTCTGTTAAGTATAGCCAGCCATTTAAGTTTCATAGTAACATAATTGAAGTTCTATATATAGGTTAACAATGCATAAATGTGCTATTATAGATAATTACAGCCCAAGACAGGCAGTCATTAATGGATCCAAGTCAAGCAGCTTTGTATACACAATCTGTATAATCCCACATTTATATACTGTTACCTCATTCCTTCTGAAATTAAGTCATGAGCTACTCTAGAATAAAAGTTGCTGATTGTGTTAGATAAACTCTGTTTAATGTCTTCTTCTGTGATATTGCCTGTAAGAAGTTTCAATTATTTTTAGTCAAAGCATAGCATGTCAGTTTGTTAGACTATATTCCTTCTTGGAGTGTCTATACCAGTCCATACAAGGCATTATAGAAAGTGTACTTTTAGCCATGTTCATTCCTATAAGCTAATGTTGTTTATAAAAAAACTATAAGCTTCTGGAATTGTTTTATCATTCTGTAAAGAGAATGTATAATACTTTATTCAAAGTTTTGCATGCACTGGGTTAAAATTAGTGTGAATAGTGATGCAATGGCCTAGCTTGAACAAGTATATCTTCTCGATTTTGTGTAAACAGATAATGTGACTGTCTATCTGTTCATGTGCATGTTAACCATAGCAACTGACTTTAGGAGGATATTCCTCTTAATGTGCATATGTGATGTTGTTGTTATTGCTAAGCTAGTACATGGGTTCATGTAGTCTATTATCTAATTCCTCTCAATGGCTGTCAACTTACAACTATAGAATAATGGATGTTTTTAGGATCATTTGCAAAACAATTTACTCAACTATTACCATAGTAACAGCTTATTACCAAATTAGGAATGGTACCAAAATCAATTTAGCAATAGCCTATTATAGATATACGTATATAATTATTATTATAGTGCTTGAAGGATTATCTAAAGTTGGATGATGATTAAATATTCATCCATTATACATGTAATTCTGACAATCTATAGATTCATCTTTGGTATATAGCTATGGTCAATTTACAAGGCTGAGATTGCACCATATTCTATTCTTTCAAGAAGACATTATATAGCATGCAGTGTGCTTAGCTTTGGCTGAGATTGCACCATATTCTATATATAGCAACGTTCTTCAAGAATCTAAAGGACGTACGTACGTGTATCTCTTTTATAAGTAAGTATTTGCGAATTTTAGACTTCACATTTTAAACACTCTCATAATTATTTTAGCTTATCTTTCCTACAAAACTGAGTACTAATATAAAAGTAGTACATCTAAAGTGTATTGGTCTATTGCTCTAAGTGTATTCGGGTTCAAAGTTTAACGGTAGCAAAGTCCAAAGCGAGTGAATCCAGTCTCTTCATAGATACGGATAATTCTCTCTAGATTTTGATCAATGGGTCCAATGACTGAAATATAATATTCAAATTCAATCCCCTCATAAACCTTAGGATCCGCAATGATAACGGAATGGTTGGCAACCACATAGTCCATGGAACCGGGAGTAATGTTTTCAAGTTTGTTAACAGTGGATTCAACCAAATTGGTCGTGTTAATGAAGGTTTCATTTAGGAATGGATCCACCATTGATGAATACGTCAGGTTCATTCTGGAGATATTTGATTGGAGGAAGTAATTTTCTGAAATGATCATTCCGGTAAAGTCAATCTCCTCAATATTGCAGATTTCCCAATAAACATTCGAAAACACAGAACAACGCAGGTAATTTGTATTCTGGAAGGTAAGGTTCCTGAATTGAACTTGAGTGAAATTGCTCTTCTTCACGAAAGTGTAATTCCATACTGAATTACTCCAAAACGCGTTAGTCATATTTACCTCAATTAAATTGGTATAGTTTAGTGTGACATTAACTAGAATTGGAGAGCTGAAATTACTGGAGTGAATGTCAGTGTTGTTAATAAAGACATTGGTGAAATTGCTTCTTGTAGCATTAAGGTTAAAGATGGTGGAATTAGTCCAAGTGGTGTTGACTATGGTAGAATTGTCAAATGTGACATTGAGAATTGTGAGATTGCCCCAGGTTGTGTTGACGATGGAAACATTTGCGAAAGTCACATTTGTCAAGGAGACATTAAACAGGCTGACATTCACAAACAGAATTGGAGGGGGAATGTAAACTTCTGTTATATTTTCATCGTTGGTGATATTTATGGTGATGCCATCAGGGTTTTGGATAATTGAGATGTTTCTAAAGGTTGTATTGAATATTGTAGTGTTGAGAAAGGTAGTGTTGTATATGGTTGTGTTCAGAAACATGGTCGCATTGATGGTGGCATTACTGAAGAAAGTGGAGTTCAGTGTTGTATTGTAGAAAATCACACCAGGGATGATAGAGATGCTATTTGGAATTGCAAGAGGGATATTTGTTCCATTACCCAGAGTAGTGTTGACAAAGGAGACATTGTTCCACAGTGTATTCTGAGCTGTCATATTAACAATGGATGAATTAACAAAAGTGGAGTTTGCCAAAGACATATTTCTTATGGTAACATTGAGGAAGGTACCATTAACAAGGGAACAATTTTGGAAGATGTACATGGGAATATTGAACCATGTCTTATTTCCGACCATTTCCAGATTCACAAAGGTGACATTTGTCATGTTTGAGGCAATGAAGGTGAGGTTGAAAGCGGTTCCATTGATGACTGTTGAATTGGCCCAGGTGGTGTTGATGAAGGTGACATTGTTGGAGGATGTGTTCACAAAGGAGGCATTGTTGAATGTCACATTGTTGAAAGTCACATTTACCAGTGACGTGTTGATAAGATTTGCAAATGTGGTCCAAATGCTCCAGTTACCAAAGGAACTGTTGTTCATTGTCGTGTTTACCCATGTGTTGTTGATCATTGTCGTGTTTATGAATGTTCCATTGAACACTGTAACATTCACAAAAGTGGCATTCACGAGAGTGACATTCACGAAGGTAGTATTGTAAATGGTAGAATTCAAAAATGTGGGAATGCTCACTGTAAAGTTTGATGTAACATTGAGCACTCTTTCAGATACAAGCGACATATTGTAGAACGAGGAGTTCATCATTGTAATGTTGATAAACTGGACATTGTTACCAGTAACATTCACAAAGGAAACGTTATTCAGTGTGTCATTATTGAAGATGACAAAACTGAGAGTACTGTTGACAACTGTTGTATTAACCCAGGTGTTGTTCAAGTTGGTGACATTGAGGAAGGAAGAATTGGCAAAGGTGGAATTGATAAAGGAAGAATTGTAGATGGAGGCATTCGCAAAAGTACTGTTCCACCAGGTAACATTTAGTACTGTGACATTTCTTAGAGTAGCATTGAAGAAATTATACACAAATGGGTTCTCTGTCAAATTTCCTGAGGTTACATTAACGAGGGTCACATTCACCCATGTATTATTAAGGGCAGTGACATTCATGAATGTAGAGTTGTAGATGGTTGTGTTCACAAAGGAGGAATTGAAGAGGGTCACATTTACAAATGTAACATTGAGGAGGGAAGAGTTTAGGAATCCGTTAACCTGCGGTTGAGTGTAGTTGTAACAAGTAAAGCAGTCAACCCCCGTCTGCAATGCTACATCAAAGGCCTCAGTGCAGGGTACGACCATTTTGTCCGGATAGGAGACATTTCCAAATGTCACATTGCTTAAGGTGACATTGACCCAGCTATTGTAGATCATGGTCGTATTAACAAAACTTGAATTTGAGATGTTGGCATTGATTAGTGAAATATTTCTAAGAGTTACATTCCAGAATGTGACGTTGATGAAGGAAGAGTTGAAAATGGACACCCAAGTAGGTGGTGTGGTGGTCCAATTATAGCACACCCTTCCAGGGATGTCGTGAGGCTCTTCACAGGGAACCGGAACAGTGAAGTTTGAGGTTTCGTTGCCAAGCGTGTAATTAACAAAGGTGGTATTGATCCAAGTGTTGTTAAGGAAGACTGTGTTAACTATTGATCCATTCACCAAAGTTGTGTTTACAAGAGACACATTTCGCATGGTAATGTTCTCCCAGGTGGAGTTGAGGAAAGTTGTATTAATGAAGAAGGAGAAGTCATTGGATGTGTAGAAGACATCGAAGCATCCCTCTTCTTCAATTTCAGTTCCATTCTTGTCAATGACAGTTACATTCACTTTGATGTCATATTCCTGATGGCATCCAGTTTGGATGAAGTACTCCCTTGTCTCGTTTCCAAAGGTTGTGTTATAAAATGTGGCATTAATGAAGGTAGAGTTTATCCATGTGGAGTTCAGTAACCTGGAGTTGGATAGAGTAAAGTTCTTTAATGTGGTGTTTACAAATGAGACATTGACAAGAGTAGAATCATTTAGGAGAACGTAGTCTGGAACAGCAACTGCAAGGAATACAAAGCAGCGATTAAGGTTACAGTCATAGAAATCAAATTCTCCAGAGCAATTAACTTCTCTTCTGAGAGTGCGTTCAGTGACATTACCAAAGGTTGAGTTTACAAAGGTGACATTGACCCAGTTATTGTAGGCAATAGTCGTATTAACAAAACTTGAATTTGAGATGTTGACATTGAAAAGTGAAATATTTCTAAGAGTTGTATTCCAGAATGTGACATTGATGAAGGAAGAGTTGAAAATGGACACCCAAGTAGGTGGTGTGGTGGTCCAATTATAGCACACCCTTCCAGGAATGTCGTGAGGCTCTTCACAGGGAACTGGAACAGTGAAGTTTGAGGTTTCGTTGCCAAGCGTGTAATTAACAAAGGTGGTATTGATCCAGGTGTTGTTCAGGAAGACTGTGTTAACTATTGATCCATTCACCAAAGTTGTGTTTACAAGGGACACATTTCTCATGGTAATGTTCTCCCAGGTGGAGTTGAGGAAAGTTGTATTAATGAAGAAGGAAAAGTCAGAGGATGTGTAGAAGACATTGAAGCATCTCTCTCTAACTCTCTGTCCATATTGGTGGGTGATTGTGACATTCATCTTGATGTCATGTTCACGATGGCATCCAGTTTGGATGAAGTACTCCCTTGTCTCATTTCCAAAGGTTGCATTATAAAATGTGGCATTTATGAAGGTGGAGTTTATCCATGTGGAGTTCAGTAACTGGGAGCTGGATAGAGTAAAGTTCTTCAATGTGGTGTTTACAAAGGAGACATTGACAAGAGTAGAATCATTTAGGAGAACATAGTCTGGAACAACTGGAAGGACTACAAAGCAGCGACTAAGGTTCCTCTCATAGACATCAAATTCTCCTAAGCAGCTAACTTCTCTTCTGAGAGGGCGTTCAGTGACATTACCAAAAGTTGAGTTCACAAAGGTGACATTAACCCAGTCATTCTCGGTTATGGAAATGTTCATGAAAGTAGAATTATTGATGGTTGCATTTCTAAGCGTGGCATTTCCTAGAGTGACATTAAGAAAGGTCACATTCACCATGGAAACATTATAAAGAACAGCCCAATTGGGTTCACGAAGAGGGATGGTGATGTAACAATGACCGTCTCTAACTGTATCATGTACCTCATCACAGGGTACCTCTCTTCTCGTGGTCTCGTAGGAGCTGTTGCCAAAGGAAGCATTGATAACTACACTGTCAACCCAGGTTCCGTTGATCTGAGTATAGTTGTAATACACGTTGTCAGTGACGGTGGAGTTCACCAGAGTGTTATTAACAGTGACCATTTCTGTGAAGTTCCCCTCAAACATGTTCACCCTATCAAAGGTGACATTGTACATTTCAGAAGAAGTAAAGTTAGAGCGAATGAGGCTTGCATTGATAAAGCTAACGTTCCTGAGGTTGGAGCCATGAATGAGATTAGTGAATGGCAGTACCTTCGACTCAGAATAGATGAAGGTAACATTCTCTAAGGTTACATTGTTGAAGCAGACACGATTGAGAAATACATCTCTGAAAACAACATTAGTAATTGAAATGTCTTTAATTTCTTTATTGATGATAAATTCATTTTCAAACACAATGCCATTAATATCATCGGCATTGATTTTCAACTCAGTACATCCCATTGGCAAAACATCTAAATAAAAGCAAGTCATTAATAAAACTTGTTTATACATATTTATTTACATAAAAACAATGTACTGTTAGTTTAATTATCAAAACTAACACCCACGCATTAGTAACTAACCACTGAATATATGAACAGGTAACCAGGAGTGTATGAATATTATAATTGAGGGGTTTGAGACACAATCAACCAATGTGCTGCCCACAAAGTCATAGTACTGCAGTTCAAACAGTTGTGTCTGCAGAGTTTTAAGTGTGATAACAGATGCTTACTTACAAATATAGTAGATCATCATGACTCCAGTTTCCTGCTCAACAATGTACAGGCCAGTATGAGAAGGAAGGGGGTGGGCAATTATTAGAACACCGTCCTTCTCTATAGCACCATCAGGGAGAACTCCTTGCTCATAGCTCCAATTTCCAAGAGTTAGTAGAATCAGTTCCTGACCTTCCTTTAGCTCAACAATAGTGGCACCCTAAAAGGTCAAGTACACAACAAATTAACATAACATGATACACAAATACACCTCAAGACTCATATTTATATTTATATCTCTCATATTTAGACTATTATAGACTCATATTTATACAATCTGTTGTGTTAATATTACTATACATATGTGGTGCAAGTGGACTAGTACAATAGAATATGACTTTATATATTTGTATCAGTAGAATAGATAGTGCTTGTCCAAAGGATAAAAAGAGAAGGAGAAGGAGAAAACTCTTGTATCCTCATCCCAAGGTCACACTAGGTTTAGTTCCCTATAAGCCTTTACTCTAAAGTAGACGTAGCATGTAAGTAAATTGGTGTGTTAGATTATTCATGCCATCTACTATATTATTTCTTACTTCAGGAATCAAAATGATTGGGGAGGGAGCAGGAATAACAACTGGTGGTTTTGGTTTGTCTGTTTCTGTCTGGTAGGTGGGAGGTGGAACAGTTGTACTATCTCCATATGATGCCTCTCCAAGTATTCCAGGTTCTAAAAAAACTTCAGATCTTTTTGATAAAGTTGCTGAAAAACTGCACACAATAGCAACTGCAAGCACTGCAGCAAAGAGAACTGATTTTCCCATTGCAACTAAAGTTAAAAAGAAAGAAGCATTGCAACAATGTGAACAGGAAACTGCTATTGTATATATTCAGACATTACCATTCATACGTTTAGCTAGAAATATTAGCAGAATGCAGCTCATATATTACTTACCAATGAAACTTGGTGAGCACAGATTAGTAGAATTGCAAGCTAGAGCTAGCTGGCAAGGTGCTGCTGCTATTTATACTTTTTCTCAGCAGCTGCTGACTGGCACATGCACAGAGCATGGTTGAAGCAAATTTGATGAAAAAGTTTATAATGATATTCATAGTTAACAGCATATAGAGTTACCTTTCCTTGCCCAATAGAAACCCCAACTTAGCTCAGCAGCCGCTCATTGTTTTCATGTGAAAGAAGCATGATTGATTGGTGGTATGTGTGGGCTATTCAGACTCTTTAAACAAACCTAGTGGATCCAAATCTGACCTTATTAAATTTTCTTTCTTAAGTTGCTGACTCAGTAGGGCTGATCCATTCCAAATGAGACATAAAGATCTAACCCTCCACCCTCTCCACAAACAGGCAAATGTCTTGGAAAGAAAGGCTTAATTTCTAGAGGTCACACAGTTGTGTACAGGTGTTAAATATATTCACATACAAAAATGAGCAGTCAATTTGTGATGATGCAGTATATAAGGACGCACAGTATATCAAGGACTAACATTGCATATATTCACTCTTGACTCAATTTATACAGTGAAAAATGAGAGCTAATTCCACTAAATCCATGCAAAGGCTATGTATGATGGAAAAATAGATAATCATTGGAAAATATTATGCCAGCCAGCCCAGTGATGGAAGTCTCATCCTTGGGTGGACCAAAGTCCTATTGAATGGCCTTTTTCAATTGTTGTGCAAGTCCCAAATTCCTTTCTTTCTATTTCTATATAGTTATAATGTGTAACAAGAGAATATACTGTTTGTATGTCTATCCCCACTCCTCCACTTCCTACACTGTACCACGTGTCTCAGTCTTGAGCAACTGACAGCATATTGAATTGAATTTTCTGATCTATTAGGGATAGTCATGCACTATATCCAAAGTCAATGCTAGGCATCAGGTTAGTCTGTGTTGACGGGTGGTCACACACGGGGGTGGATATCACCTCATACTTATCAAAACTCAAGACTAACTTCCAGCTGGATTGCTGTCCTAAATTAATCAGGCCACTCCTCCAAGTCATGCTCCTCCAGTTTAATCTGAAGGTGTTGTGCTTTTGATGCGACCCATGGCTCGTAATAGGGGGTGTCTAGCTAGCACTGCAAAGCTGCCAGCATGCTCGTTTTGCTGCGATCAGCATCACTTTGCGAATTTTATTGCATTACGAACACGGTCTGCAATTTCGATAGCAATTGACTTTTTTACTACCGTGGATAGAATTGTTCCGATTTGCGTATATTCCGTTTATGCTGCATTTGTATAAGGATAAGTGCAAGTGAACACATTTGCCTACCATTCTGCTCAGTGAAGTTACATGCAAGCCAGCAAATAAATAATTTGCTTGTAGTGCTTACACCAAGATAACATCAAAGGGAGCCGTAGGCCATCTAATTGGTGGTGTTATAATTGTGAGTGGGTTACCGTACATGACCTCTTGGCAATAAGGCTTCCACTAATGCTTTGATTTATGTTGCAATCTGAACCGAATAATCGCAAAAATTAATAATCCATTTTTGATTGCAGTATTATGCAAGAACTCAAGATGGCGGATTAGACCACCTTTAGTCTCGTACCCAGCCCCACTTCGTAAAGGGAACAAAATGGAAGAGCAGTCAAAGCCACCGATAATATATGGCATGGAATATCAGGTAATTGAGACTGTACAAAAGATAGCAGATATAATTGAAGAAGTATTCACTGCTTCCTTGCATTACAGGGTCGATCCCTAGCCAACAGAGGCAGTTTGGTTAATGACTTTGAAAGAATACAGTTTCTGTGTGGTTCTCAGACTCTTCAACACGAAAATAAGGTAAATACGAGTCATTTAATCCAAATAGCGCTCACTGCTAACTATTGCACAAAAAGGTGTATTACAAACACCCTAGTGTTGTGTACAGTTCACTTTGTGAAATAAAACAATTGCTAATATCTATTAGTTTTTCCATGTTTACTTCCGGTTGGTAGATTCACATGATTGAATATAATGATACTGAGGATGTCATAGAAAAGGTATCCTTCCCCCACCCGGAGGGGGAGGTTTGGCATATAAGGTGCAGTGTGGTACAGAGTACTATGTTCACAACAAGTTACTCCAAAGGTATCAGTTGCCATGACAACTATTTGTGTGCATGCATGCATACATTTAACTACACTATATACAGTAGTCTGTCAATGGGGATTCCCCTAATGAAACTGCTAGTTTGAATCAAGTCAACCAATCAAATTGTTTTATTTCAGTGTCAGACGGCACTCTTATTTATGGAGTGGGTTTGTGGTCCTTTGAAGAACCAGATGGTCCCTCCTCAGAGGCCATGCTGCCCTCAAACATTAGGAAGATCACACCCATTGACCACTCCTACACTGGAAATGTCATCAAGACCCTGTGGAACCCACAGAATGGAACAGAACAACTTGTGACCTTCGACAGCTCAAAAATGAAGCTTTGGCGGCTGGATGATGGTACTCTTGAGGTAGATTTGCAGCTTATTGGCAGTAGTCACACATATGGCATTACATATAGCAACATTGTATTGTTATAAGACTTTACCAAGGGAATATTGTTGAAAAGGCGGTAAGCAAATTTGTTACATCAGAAAAATTTGCATTTTAAGGGATTATTTAATTTAGTAATATAAGAAGTTTCCATTTTCAGTTGTTCCACATAAGAAGTCATTCTCTGTTGTGCAATAATTGTGGTATTTATGATATGTCCTGTGTAGTGTTCCTCTGAGATCGAGCAATCCCATAGGGGACTTACCAGTTTCACTTGTGGCAGCTGGAACCCTCATCACAATGCCAATCAGATTGCATTGAGTTGCGGAGAGGGAATTAGAGCAGTGGACATCCGATCAAAGGAGTGAGGCTTAACTCACAATGATTAAGTCCTCCATAATGCCTTTAATATGGACCAAAGTGCTTCTTATTTTAGAGCCTCCATAATGCCTTTAATATGGACCAAAGTGTTTCTTATTTTAGAGCCTCCAAAATGACTTTTATGTGGACCAAAGTGCTTTTTATTTTGGAGCCCAAGTATTTAGGAGTATTTTGTATTTTAGGTGTCACACACTAACTATCACTTTTGTACCCACTCTCCTCCACCTCCTCCTCATAAAATGGAGAATGGAAATGGTCTGGAATTGAAGACTATATATGTAGATGAGAAGTAGTATTGTACATATGTACTGTACATGGGGGCTTTATATGTCAATATATACAATTAATTGTATATAATCTTAACTCAAGGACTCTCCCTTCCCTTAGGAGTGTATTCAGTATTGATCATGCCCACGATCAGCAGGTTCGTGATATAGACTTCAACCCAAATAAGATGTACCATTTTGCTTCCTGTGGAGATGACTGTCAAGTCCATTTCTGGGACAGTAGGAAGACTGTGGAACCACTTCTAACGAGGAGAGACCACTCCCACTGGTGTGTGAACAAGATTAAATAAATCTGCTGTAATAACAAGCTCATTTTACTTACTTAAGCTTCTTCCAAGGAAAGCCAGTGTTAATAATATATTATTAATTAAAATCTGGCCAATTTTGACTATTTTTCCTAAAATACTAAGTCTAACCTATTGAAGTTGAAGTGATCTATTACTATCAAAAATGTTTTAATTAAAATTCTCTTACCAGTTTATCTTCTTGTACAAAGGGTGTGGAGTGTGCGATTCAATCCCACTTACGACCAGCTTGTTTTAACTGGCAGCAGTGACAGTCAAGTCTTCCTCTGTCGAGTAGCTTCAGTGGCCTCAGAACCGATGAGAGATTTAGATGATGACTCAAGTAGAAAGTGAGAGCCATATTGTATTTGTGTATCCAATGCATGACAGATGTAACACACCACTATTCGATATGCTGCATCTACTTTAGCAGGGCTTCATTATTAACTTGGGACCAGAGGGGGCAAGATGAAAATTTTCAAAATTTAAGGGGGCAATGGTATGGAGGTGTTGAAGCAGTTTAGAGGGTTCCCAAAAGTCTAGCTATATGGGGACAAAATCAATCATGCGGGGGGAGGCATTTCTCTATGCAGCCCTGCATCATTTTATATTCTCTCAGACATAAACTGTACAATTAACTATCCGCTTTCTTATGTAGCCGTAAAGAAGTGCTTGACTGCGTGGTAAAGGAATATGAGGAGCATGAAGACAGTGTGTATTGTGTCGAGTGGAGTGGAGTGGATCCATGGATCTTTGCCTCCCTCTCTTACGATGGACGACTGGTATTGAACCATGTGCCGAACAAGGAAAAATTTAACATATTTACTATTTGATGTATTTCCAAATCAGTATGATGACCACTGTAGTATTTTATTAAACAACACTCTTCATGCACTTACATGCATTCAAGAGACATGAGTGGGTGGGGTATATCCCAAGTCATGTGACCCCATTACCTTTTATAAAAGCGTCTCTTGTATTTGAGTCATTTTGTACCAGCTAAATGTGCAACAGTTACACCTCTTCTCTGTAAAGCATGTTTAATAAAAATGACTGTGTTATCTTTTGAATAGTGTATCCTTTAACTTTTTGAGACAGTTGGTTTCTGTCAGACATTTTACCACCTTATTTACTGATAAACTCACACTCATACTACCTGGCAGCTTTAAAAGATTAAAAGGGACAACTCAAGGTTCCCCATTTACTGGTACATGACATAATAATAATATAATTAAGATATAATACGAGAACCTAAAAGATCAATATGGGAAAATCATTCGAGCCTAATACAATGAAAAAATAAAGTGCAGGTCTACCAGAATCCGAAACAAGAGAGAGAAGGCATTGTCTGTATCATCATTCCCTTTTGCGTTCGTCCCAGCTCACTCCTCCTGGTCCCAGTATTACCACAAACATAAGACCTCCAATGACTGACATTGTCTGGAAAAAGTCGTACTTCAGGAAATCCCTCATTATCCGATTGTGGCCGTGTGCCCACCATGGGTTGGTGATGACATTTGTAATAGAGAGCCAAATAACTAGAATGAAGGCACACAACTTTGTACGATATCCGATGGCCACTCCGGACATGAAGACGGATGAGACAACAAGAGTAATGACTTGAAAGAAACTGAGTGTAAAGTTGAAGAGAGTCAGAAACATGAATATCACAAGAACTCTTCCAGCCAACTGCATGTAGTTCTGTTTCTGGTTGATTCCAGTACTGGGAATACCTGCAAACATGGTCTTTGCCTCTCCCGACACTTCAGCTAAGAGGAGCAAGAGAGCCCCACCAAGAGCAAAGTTCCTGCAAAACATTAACAACTTAAAATTACATATCTGTGTTGGCTTTGGGTGTACAAATATCAGCCATTTTCCTGTTTATTGTGGTACAGGTTAATTAAATATTCCCTTTGATAAAATAGCTGTTGCCATAAACAACTAAACTCATTCCATTAAAAAGCTATAGAAATAGCTACCATAGGTATATGCATGATTACTCACCTTAAAAAGAATTTTACATCCCAGAGAACAGAATATACTATTATCTGGTATACAAGAAAGGAAATGAAACCTTTGAGAGTATAGATATAGACATTAATCAACTTATTAATAGTAATACAGTCTTCATTGTTCACTGGCAATGTACCAAATCTTAAAGATCATCAGAATAGTAAAGTGGTGAATATATTTTACCTTTGGATTGTAAAATATTAACTACACTATATTTATATATATATTCATATACTATAGTAAGTCTACTCAAGTCTCCTTCACTGCTTACTTGTATGACTATTACAGCACTCAATATTCCCACCGCAATGGGGACTTTCTTACGAATAAGAATCATTACGCAACCGGCCAATTGTCCCGCAAAATTCCAGAGCACAAAAAGGTTTGCCAAAACGCTTCCACTGTGCCAAGTAATGTTAACGTAATCTGCTTGGTCTTGCCATTGGAACCACATCCGAATGGCATCCTCTAGGAAGGTGGATATTAGGCAGAGGCGAGCTAGGTGGGGAAGAAAGCTCTTCGAGTGGCGGATA
Source organism: Chondrosia reniformis (assembly GCA_947172415.1). Taxonomy (NCBI): domain Eukaryota; kingdom Metazoa; phylum Porifera; class Demospongiae; order Chondrillida; family Chondrillidae; genus Chondrosia; species Chondrosia reniformis. Next base: position 6,111,403 of record OX359201.1, on the reverse strand, counting down.
ATTCCATCGGCTGTATCTTCGAGCTGTGACAACAACTTTTCTGACATTTTGACAAAAGAAAAGGCTTTGACCTCACAAACACATGTGAGCCTATCACGTGTCGTGACGTCACAAAACTTGGAAGGTGGATGCATGCTAACAAAATGGCCGAAGTAAGAAACAGAAATCCAGCAAAACGTTCTGACAAGACTGAAATGAAAAAACGAAAAGATCTTAAATCAACAGGAGAACCAAAAAATAAAGTATCAGTCAAAAGTAGAAGTATTAAAAGGAATCGTTCACTGTATTTGAAGTTGTTTTTATTTTTTTTGTATGTACTTCCTCCTTTCGCTTTGAAATACAGTCGGTGGCTTCAGATGCTCATCGTGTATGTGCACTTTATACCACTGCCAATGCACGGTAACCTGTCTATTCCTGAAGAATTTGGACTGAATAATACGCGTCATCTCTGCTTTTTTCCTTCTAACTCCTCTTCCCTGTGCGCGTGGCACGTCTTACCAGCTAAGTACAGTGGATCGCAGCTAGCTCAATTCAGCGAAATATTAAGCGACGGGTCGCCCATTGTTGTGTATTCCCACGGGAACACTGGATCCCGTGCCGTGCCCCATAGAGTTGATCTGTACGGGCGGCTGGCCTCGTATGGCTATCACGTGGTTACATTTGATTATAGGGGATTTGGTGATTCAAAAGGAATTCCTTCAGAGGCTGGTCTCACTGAAGATCTCAAAATGGTGTATGATTGGATTTTAACACAAAATGTGTCCTTATCAAAGATTTATTTATATGGACATTCTCTTGGAAGCGCCCCTGTGTCTCACCTAGCTAGCCAGCTCTCTCAAAATGGTGAGCCTTGGCAATTTTCACCTAATGTCTTACTCATTCAAATAATGTTTACACCTTCAGGTATATATTCTTAAATATGCTGAATTTAGAATGCAAGGTTGTATTTTAATGTTTAGCTCACAGTAATTGCATGTATGAATTATTTGTCAATGATGCTACAAAGTAAATTGAAATTGTTCCAAGTTTGTTTATTGATTTCTTGTTTCAATTTTATACCCTTTTCATTTCACAAAAGATCAAGAAGAAGACAAAGATTCCCAGGGTCACTGATGAAGGGTGGAATTCCCAGAAACAGCTGTCTGGCCCAGTGGAGAAGAAGATGAGTAAATGAAGAAAACTCTTGTATCCTCATCCAAAGCTCTCACTCATTATTCTAAAGTAGCTGTTGCATGTAAGAAAGAGAGAGTGTGTTAGATTATTCATGTCTACCTCTCCTGTAGGTGTGTCGCTAGGAGGAGTCATTCTGGATGCTCCCTACACGACCATAAGAGAAGCAGCGTATTACCATCCATTTGGCCTGCCCTACTGGCCTGTCATGTCCATCTTCATGAAACCCTTTGTCATGGATATGCTGCATGAAGAATTTCCAGTTGTTCGATATGTCAGGAATATTTCCTGTCCAATCCTCATTTTTCATGGACGTAAGGATATTATAATCCCATGGCACCTTGGTTATCAAGTCTATCAGTCCGCTCTGCTTTCTGGTAAAAGTAGTAAAGTATTGTTTCATGACTGTGGCAATTCACTTCATAAAAACAACTACCTCTCTCCCGTGTTTGATGAGGCACTAAATTCCTTCATTAAACAGGAGTGAACAAAAACATTAAGTGACCATGATGTGTATAAAAATGTTCATATTTGATACCCTTTTTGTAACTAATATTTTTATTGTCATTGAGTTGCATCATTAGGGCTGCTTGCATGGGGTTGCGCAATCACCCGCTAATCGTATAATAATATTATAGTCTTCGCGCGAGACCAGATCGAGGGAAAATGTCTGGCCTTGCTGTGAAGATTATTCGTTACCTAATAGCATGTCTCTGTATTGTACTGATTGTAGTACCATGTGAGTTATTCGTCTTCTTTCTTTCCTCCTCTAAAGTAAACTTTGTATACGTACAGTACGCAGGTGTGGTACGATGTCGTTTCGATACATATTTATTTTAGTAGATGTTACGTATATTAAGCAGGTTAGCATTACTATATCCAATCTTTGTCGCTAATAGACATAATATATGATCGATATCATAACTTTTTATTACATTGGCTGTAACAATGGGGGATGATATTAGTTGAACGGGTGTTTGTAGGATGAACTTACTTCACTCCCTTAAACTATTAAAATCGAAGTTAGTCTGATGACGGATTGCTGTTGAATATATCGACGTTCACTCTAGGCTCAATTCCTAGTTAGTGTAGTCGGTTATTATTTTTCCCGCAAGATGATGTTTGTGTTTACTTGTGGTTTGGTTGTCACTTTGATTTCACATGCGTCTCTTGGAAGTTATTTTAGCAGTGAGTATTTTTCAAATTGCTTACAAGAATTATTTTTAATTTGAATCATTTTACTATATAGTACTAGTGATGTTTGAATTCCTTCCTGCAGGGATTACTATGGCTGAAGTACTGCAGGGCATCAGAAATCCATATTTCAGTGTTTATATAGTTCATAGCTTTTATGCAATGTCTTACGTGCTTTGGATCAGCTGGAAGTAAGAGGACATTACTATATATGTGCATTTAGAGTATAATATGTATTTGAACTGCAAATGCAATAAAGCCAAACTTAGTCATGTTTGTTTTGTAAAAAAAAGTAGTTTACTTCCTGAAGTAAACATGACTCCTAAACATTGCAGTCTTTATTAACATGACCAGTTTGGTAGTACTAGAGAAATAAGTGTTTATAACTGTATGGATCATAATGATCTAACACACCATTTTCAACATGTTACATCTACTTTGTAATAAAAGTTCCACAGGGAACCAAGCCTAATGAGAACTTTGGAAGAGGATACAACAAGAGTTTTCTCTTTCTTCTTCAATGGGCCAGATAGCTGTTTCTGGGAATTCCATCCTTCATCAGTGACCCTGGGAATCTTTGTCTTCTTCTTAACCTTTTTATTCTAATGTGTTCATTTATTTTAAATTGAAAGATGTCTTCACTAGCCCTAGTCCATTGTACCATAATCTGACCTTTACTGTAGGGTGTTTCCCGGAAATTTCAAATGTAATGAAGCTCAAGATGGCAAGCTAACGTGGAAGTGAGCGTAATCCACTTCAGTAAATCCCTATCATATACAATATACAATCAACTTGAGTAGAACGTGCCAGCAGTTACCAATGGTCTGTTTTACAGCCTTATTTCAGGTGTATTTTAAAAATAGTATAAGTAATAGTTATACACTCCGCCCCTAGGCTTTTCATGGGATAACACAAGCTTATAGGTGTTTACTGAGTTTTCGGGGGGGTATTGCATTGTATAACTATAATAAGAGGCCAAAGTGCCTCTTATTATTGTTACACTTCAGTTGTGGAATATGATGTCTTGGTTACCCCAGCAACAGAGTGCATTTATTACTGATCTTGACATTGGACATTTGACATAAAATATGTTGCAATGATTGGTTTTGTGAACTGGAGCTATGTACTTTTGGCCATATATTCATTTCTGTTGTGTGATTGTATAGGAGAGGTATTATTACAAGTGGAATATTAAACATTGTGTCCTTAATTGGAGCATTGCTTTGGTACATTTCGCTGAAGCAAACGAGGTAGGTACATATGTATGCACACTTTGAAAAAAAAACAATGAAGAGTGACTTGACAGAGTGCATAAGAGGTTTCTTGCGGTTGAGTGTTGACAGTTTTCAAGGATGATTCAAGCAAAAAAGACTTGAACAACACTAGTATACTATTATTTCTGGTTGCTAGGTACTTATAAGTTTGAGGAATAGAGGGAGAAGCTGATCTTTAAGAACTTTTTATTTTTTTCTTGCAGTGTTGCAGCAAATACAGCTGTCTACATGTCAATGCCTGCCTTTATCTTTATCTTCTCCATCCCCATCCTGAGAGAGAGGGTGACCCTCCTCAAAGTTAGTGCTGTTGCTCTTCAAGTTGGTGGCGTTGTCATGGTAGCCTTGGGTAAGGACCCTTGCACCAGCGGAGGGGGGAGTGGTGGGTCACCCAATTCAACCAATCATTCGTCAGCCGGCATACTCCTGTCACCCAATGAGAATAGCTGTACTGATAGAAACACTGTGTTTGGATACGTGGTAAGGTGGTTTTTGCTAATTTTGAAATATGTACGAAAGGTAATACAATTTAGCCCGTTTCAAATTTTGCTTAATTTGAAATACTATTTAATTGGAATGCCAGTACTTAACATTTGTTATGGATTAAGGCTCTTCTTACTAAACACGTATAGTTGGAATGGTAACTGCTGCAGTTAATGTATACACAAACCATTTTGCTGTGTTTCATGTGGAAATAAAGTCTGATGATATTCTCCATTCATTGAGTGCATGCAAGGATTCACAGAAAATCAAGACAAAGAAAAGACAAAGACTCCCAGGATCACTGATGAAGGGTGGAATTCCCAGAAACGGCTGTCTGACCCAGTGGAGAAGATGAAAGAAGGGAAAAAAAGGAAGAAAAGACTCCTGTATCTTCATCCAAAAGCTCTCTTCAGGTTTAGTTCCCCTATAGGCTTTTTACAGAATAGGTATAGCATGTAGGAAAATGGTGTATTAGATTATTTATGAGTATCCTCCAGTGGTTTTGTATAGTGATTTCAATGTTCCTCCTTTTCTTTTTTCAGTCTTTGATAATCAGCATCGTCTTATACAGCCTTTACACCGTTATTTACAAAAAGATTGCATTTTTTGAAGACGATCCCGCTGACATTCCAAATGGCTTCAGAATAATTGGACTAATGGGAATACATTGTCTGCTATATGGCTGGTTAGTCAAGTCATTATGTAGTGTACTGAAGTTGGAGGATTATGCAATGCTTGATTTCTCTCATGCAGGATCATCATACCAATTGCACATTTTTCAGGTTTGCAGCGATTTGAATGGCCACCTATACGTGAGTGTCTCTCAGCCTGTGTGTCTTGTATATGTGAGTGGAAGTGTGTGTGTATGTGTGTGTATGTGTGTGTGTGTGTGTGTGTGTGTGTGTGTGTGTGTGTGTGAGTGTGTTCTCTGTTACTCTTCAAAGGTATTCTATCATTATATAGTATCACATGTATATAAGTATCAGTCCATTGGAGGATGTGTATAGAAAGATAGTAATCCTTTTATTTTGTTCAGAATCTCTATTTTATAACTACAGTGGGTCCTGCTAAATCTAATAACACTTAAAAGAATATTCTGGATAAAGTAATATTTTTCTACTTGCCCTAATTCATTTGTATACGTACCATCAAATATAAAATTGATTGCTCAATGACTATTACTTACTATCATGAATTTGATTCAATATCACTGAATTTTATTCCAATATCCAGATTAAATGTTATTCCTGCAAACTGTGTATAAAAATATGAAATCAAGCAATGTACGTATACTAAGGTTCTAAAAAGTGAAGAAATTAGTTTGGAATTTCTTTGGAGAGTCTATAATACTAACTGGTTAGCGTGAAATGTTGTGTAACGCAAACGAAAACAGTATAAGGCATTTTGATAATCAAATAACTGTTAATTTTTGATTGGCCCCCAGGTGTATTCTATTAATCAAGGCTCACTATATTGCTATATTTGACTTTCACTACAGGTGAATTTGAATTTATCTTGGCTACGTCTGCTTTGGATGTGGTGTTGAATGTTGCACTCCTAGTGTGCGTTGCCATGGTGTCACCTCTATTTGCTGGGTGAGTGGGAGACAGCCTAGCAAAGTACAATTAGACAGAACTACATATGGTACATTAGAGACTAAATTAAGCTCTTACGAGTGAAGTTATAGTCACTATAGACTACTGTTTTATGAATATGAACAAAAATGAATTTAAAGACTCTGTTGCTTTAAAAAGTCTTCAGGTGCCAGGGGCTTTAAAAAGTCTTAATTATTGTAATTTAGGCGCCAGGGGCCTTAAAAAGCCTTAATTATTGTAATTTAGGTGCCAGGGGCTTTAAAAAGTTTTAATTGTTATAATTGGGCTTTAAATACTAGACTTCCAAGACTTGTAGAATCTCATGATCTCTGTTCCTTTGCCTTTTCAGTGTAGGGCAGGTATTAACACTTCCAGTTGGTGTAGTAACAGACTACATTATCCACCACACTATCCTTCCCTGGTTCTCATTTATTGGAGTTGCACTAATTATCCTTGGTTTTATTGCATTCAACATTTCTGAAGTGGCTGAAAAGACAAGGAAGAAAAGGGAGGAAGAATTAAAGGACACTGTGACAATTAATGATGACAATCAAGATGAATCTGAAACATCATTGCTTTTGAGCAAAACTAAGACTAAAAGTAGAAGAAAAGTTGTATCAAAATTGTTACATTATCTAATATAGATCAATGCCTATGGGCTTTCTATACATGTCATTTATATAACAAGTAATTATATACATTTTAAAACTATTCGTAATTTAAACAGTAATTATAATTATATATATTAAATGTGTTGACTTTATGATCATTTCATGCTGTATGTAGGTCTGCAAATGCTTCATTTATTAGGCCTAGCTTGGTATATGTAGGCATGCAGTACATATAAATATAGTCCACAGTATTAGTATATACCAACTTTGTGAAATAATCATGCTTTCTTAATCCATTAATAAAAATTCACCAATAAAAAATAGGAAAGAGATTGGGAAATAAGCAATTTACACATCTAATACTAAAAGGCTATTTTTGGTAAATATGTTTTGTTTCTCTAAGAGATCTACAGAGGACCCAGTGTAATTAGTCTTTTCATCCTGGTTTACAGTAGAAATATCATCTGGTGTTAGATGAGATGCTATTTGACTGAAGTCCTGTACATTCAGATCATAAGGCAGTAAATAAGTTAAGGTAAACAAGACAATAACAACAAACAAATGGCAGGCTAAGATAATCAAATCAGGTGACATTAAAATTAGTGACAAACCTGAAGTATAGCCACTGTTCGTCTTCTGTGCCTGTTACATGTGTATATTACTGCAGAAACAATTACTGTCAAAGATGTTAGCAGAATCAGAACCAGTGTAAGGCTAGCTGCTGTTATGCCAATAGATAGGCCTGTGGGGAGAGATGAGAAGAAAGAAGTAAGTTTATTTAGACTTTTGAAAGGATTGTTCACTCATTACCATCAACATTTGTTCCTGTTGGAGTGGATCCAGTCGGAGGTACTGTTGTAGATAGGTGGATCCTCTTATGAACTAAGTAACATTAACAATCTAATTAATAATAGTGTATACATATACTATATATATATATAAGACTCCAAAGTAGACAGCTAGATTAGCAAAGTAATATAGAGCTTCTTATAAAGTTATAGGTTTGTGCTGCATGCTAAGAGAGGTGACAGTCCTTACCTGGTGGGTCACTCCATGGCCCTGTTATATTATTTCTAACATAAGCCATTTGAATTTCTAGTGCTAAGCTCTCATTGCCTCCTTGTGGAACATTAATTCTGAAATCAAGGGATCCTCTGTTACTTGTGTCACTACATGCAATTTCATTTTCTAATCGCTCCCATTTGGTACTCAAGCAAATTCCAACATGTCCACACAGAATATCACTTTCTTTTCTCTATGAAATGATGAGAAAGATAAATAGATAATTCCAGTACAAAGTACTCAATAATTCACAGTTACACTTACCCTCCATTGTATACCTAGCTGTTTTGAATCCTCACTGATATAATAAGCATTTTGGCTTACGTCAGGAGGAAAGGATGGTGCCATTTCTATAAAAATTAAATGTACAAGAGTATCATTTATATACCAATTTAGATAGATAGATAGATAGATAAGGAGGTAGATAATATTTTAATAGAAAAGATCCATCGACTCAAATCTAGTCTCTGTCCTCCTGGTTGTCCTGGAAAATAAACTAATTTAAGGCTTGAATTTTTGTAGGTACCACTGGTTGTACCACAGATATTTGATAACATGGCTTACCGAATGTTGTGGTAGTAAAGATTCGGTTGACTGTTAAACTGTTGGGGGAAAGTACGATGGTATAATTGCAGGCAGTATTGCATGGCAACCCATCGTGTTCCAGCTTGTAGCGATATGTGTCATTGTGTATAGGTTCCACTATTTCCATCTCTCCAATAGTGTAGCTCTGCAAAATGGAGAGGTTTTCGAAATGCATGCAAAACCATCAGCTTAGACCGCAAATGGAGCGATTTCGCTTAAACATTTACTCACTGTTGAAAACACCTTGCTGCACTGGATCTTTATATCATATTGAAACATTTCCGAAAATATGTCTCTTTCACGATAGTGAGACCAACGGATTATCAGATTGAGCTGTTCTGTTGACCCTAATGTCTTCTCGTAGATAGAGTATTCAGTTGCTGAAAAGTCAAAGGAGATTAATTATTTATTGATCGCAGAAAAATAGTTAATACCTACAGAGTGTAGCTCCTCTGATTAGATCGTAGAACAGTAAAACTATTAAATGAAATAGATTTGAAGGAAGCCGCATTCTGGAGCTTTTACTCTTCCTTTCTATTACTGCACTGGGTGTATTAGGTGTGGTCACATAATTACTCATGAATATCGTTAATAAAACAATGAATATATTCAAACCAGTCTGTATACACGCCTTCGGCTTTCAAATCATCAAATGTTGTCACAACAATTCGTGATCATCCCACTTCAGTTAAACATACAGACATCTGGTGAAGACATCTCTAAACTCTTGCCTTGCTAAAAGTATTCAAGTTTAGAATTTGACTTCACAGTCCTATTTATAAATTAGAGGTTCTGTGCAAAAATGACAGGATTACCATTTTCTTGCGTGTATCCTCCAATGGACAGGTACTTTTTTTTATCAAAAACATACTAGTAAACTTGAAACAAACTTATAAACATTATTTACAAATAATAATTAACCTGTCAATCTATTGGAAAATAAGATAAAAATTGTTTTTACAAAAATTATCACTAACAAATTAATGTAATATACTACATTCCAGTGCTATTGGTTGCCATCTTTTCTGCCAAACACTTTCAGACTTTGTTCTAATTCTCTTAATTGAATCATAAAGCCATTGTTAGGCCGTGCTGATGGACGCGTCTTGCGCAATCTCTCCAAAGCTGTGTTAAGATCAACATCATCATTGTACAGCACGTAACAGAGTGCTATGGAAACCGACCTGGAACAGCCTGCATTGCTATGGTATGTTTGTAAAAATAAACACATGATATATATGACTCCAGTTAATAGGAATTTTAGAAAATCTGAAAACTACATTTGAATGTATTTAAATCACTTGGTTAATAGGAATTCAGTTGATACGAAATATTCATTGTTAATAGTTACATTTTAGCATACACTTGTCCTAAGTATGAATTAAAATATCACTCAAAGTCTCATAACAACATTAGCTGAAATATTCATTTTAAAATGGAGGCATACCAGTGAATGAGCACTTTCCCAGACATCCTTCCCTGATGGATGAATTCCTCACATTGCTTATATTTCTGCATCAAACCCTCCTCCTCGTTATCAAGCATGTCTACTCTTAGGTAGTCAAAGTGCTACATACATATATATTCAAAGGACATTATTATATAACAGGATGGATCTTCATGTACATTATAGCAGTTTGATAGGTATATAAATATATATAATATTTAGGAGAATTCTACTCATCACAATGGAAATACCTCACGTGAATAATCAATAATACAATTAATAAAGGATTCTTCAAAGTGCCTCAATCTATCTTTTGAACATCTAATGATTCCAAATGTTTGCTGGATGTTTCGACCCCGAGGGTCTTCTTCAATCGCATTCAAAAGATATAAACACTTATATTGGCTAATATCCATGTGAGACCAGGGAAATACCCTACCTGAGGAAATGCGTTCTCTATTCCATAACCAACATTCAGTATGTGTGTTACTCCAAGAGATGTCATCAGGTCCTTGTCAAAGGCTACATCTTGTGATGAAATTAGTAGTCCTTCAAGGGCAGTGCCCACGACCTCGTCTGGCTGTGCATCCACAAGGTAACCAAGTGTATCTGGTAAAGTCTCATCGACTGTAGCTCCGCCATTTATCCATTGCTCTATGTACTATATTAATGTACAGCAATGTACAGCTATGTATACTTTTCTCAAATTAATTCCACAATTGTACTATAACCGACTATTTGATATACCATATATTCTTTTGAAGTGGTCGCGCAGTATTGTGTCGAGTCGACTCGGGTGAAGTGAGATAATTGTCGTACCTGTTTTCCGTCGCTTCTCGTTACTTTCGTACTGACATGCTTCAAACGCGCTCTAATGTGACTCACTTCATCCGCTAACTCCGCCATTTTATTGCTAAGTTGAGTTATTACGCAAACGTTTGTACAAAACATAAATTCTATCAAAAAGGTTAAGTCAAAATTAAACATGTTAAAATATAAACAAGTGTTAAAGATGAAATGACAAGAATCTCTGTCAGTGTGGCATTTCATTACCGTGGGTAAAATACACAAGTACCATGTACAAAATATACAGATTGTTGCCAAGAAACCAAGAACAACTCTTATAAAAATACTTATGAAAATATTATAAAGACCTAGACAGGGAGGGATCAGGGACAGTTGAGGGCGCAAAAGGTTCACTAAATCTGTGCTGTCCTGGACTGTTTTGTGTCGGAGGTTGTAGAAGGCAGCTGTGGGTAGAATTACCTGGAGAACTGTTCCATGTCTGCATTCCATTCTGGGCTGTTCCTGAGACCAAAGGTGAGGCTATACGGGAAGTGACGGCAACCAACTCCTGACATGACTTTTTAACTTCGTTGACTTCAAAATCCATGACATCATAGTTATGGCATAGATCTGTTGGCCCACACTCACTGTATCTGTCACCGTGACGACGCTTTGAAAAAGATCTACGTCTGGATTTCTCCTCAGCAGTGCTTCCAAAAGAACAGGACTGGGACAAGGGCTTGTGTTCTCTGGGTGAAGTGTAGTGGCCTGGTTGCCAGGAGTGGGCCATTTGATGGGGGAGGTGAGAGTTCTTCTGTGTCACCTGCTTGGCAGGTAGGTAGGGGCCACTTGTGATGGCCAGCGAGGGAGTGATTGGTGTACTGAAAGGAGGAGACACCATTTCACCTCTCTGAAACTGGTGTGATTCAGTCACCTCCATGCAATCCTCGTCCTCAAAATTGCTCTCTAGGTCTCCTGATCGGCTACTTTGTTCCGAGCACAAGAATGCATGATTGATTTCATCACCAGAGTCAGCGGATTGACTTGAGACATTGATTGAAGGGATTGACTGATTGAAAATGGCACTCTCCAATTGCAATCGTGCATTGGCTACGATGTTTGGGAGTTTATCCAACTCAAATCTTCTATCAGGGAGAACGGGGCTGGGAGGAGGAGCATTGGGTAACAGATCTTCGGGGCTTAGTGGGTTGTCACAGAGGGGTACAGCCATACTCAAATCAGAACACATGTACGTAGCAACCTACAAAATGGACAAAAGAGACTGTAAAGAAATGTGGGAAATTCTTAAAGAATCTCACCATTTATAGAAATTTACACAGTGGGAGAGGAAGCTATACATTCTGTTCCCTAACTCAAACAGTTTTTGATCAGATAAAATAAGTACAAACATTGAGCTGATAACTTGAAAGATTAACAAATTAACTACAAGCACTAAATAAGTATATGAATTAGCATAGTTAATAGTAATACCACCCTGCCTCCTTTACAGTATAAGGTTTCTACATTTAACCCTTTGTAATATTACATTCATGGAAATACCATTGATGGGAAATTGAAGTTATCACAACTTGGCTTACAAAAGGAGGCTTGAATTAAAAACACACTTAATACACTAAACCAAACCCCTAACCATTCAAAAACTAGAACAAAGTACTTTAATAATAGCATCTTCTAAATGTTTAGAATTGTATATGATTACACACATAAAACACCTTCAACATGGAAATATCTCTCATTAATAATCATTAATAGAATTTTTCATCATTTGATTCTGGATTTACCCCGCCCACTCATGTCTCCAGAGGAGTGCAATGAGCTAGTGAATGGAACTGAATCCTCAGGAGACATGAGTGGGTGGGGTAAATCCAGAATCAAAGGATGAGACATCACAGCTCTAAGATTAGTTTCAGATCTTACAATAGTAGTAAGGGTAGTAGTCATGGTAATGATAGTAGTCACGGTAACGGTAGTAGTCACGGTAACGGTAGTAGTCACGATAACAGTAGTATAAAGTCCCCTATTATTCATCTACTAGGTTGAATATGGCATTGTTAAGTATTGACTTGGCCAAGAAATGTGAATCACTCAATTACAAAAAGGTTGGTACTACACTGGTTGGAGACACACGTACACAGGGATCATTCCTCTCTCTCTTAAAGGAATTTGACCTCTAAACAGGGCTGTATAATGATCATGTGACATCCCACGATGTGATTCCCAATGTGACACAGTGCAACAAGTGAAACAAGATGTTTACACTCAACAGAAACGGTTTCATGACCAATCCACTAATTAATCTTATGGCCTTTATTCTATCAAATTTTATGGTGTGTAAAAAAAATGAAGTGATCTACAGCAACTTCTTACAATTGAGCTAAGCTCCATTGGATAACTGATTCTCTTGCATTAGAGCTGAGCTATTTAAGCCTAATACTATAAGTCGGGAATCATAAAAGAAAGAATTCACCTCTAATCTAATGAGATGTTATAATAGACTATCTTTCAAAAGAAGACAAAGGGCCTTTCCTACTCGACTATACACAAACCCATTCACATGCCGTCGTTTTCAAGTTTAATGAACCACGTGCCGTGTAGAACGAACCGCGTACAGCGTACACCATCATCAGCTGTGCCTACTTCTAGCGAGGAGGAAAGCGACCTAGACGCTCTAGAAAATAACACTTACGCGAAAGAGAGAGGTGTATTCGCGTGAAGATGGTGTAGTCAATTAAGAGTTCGCTACTTTGAATGACAAAACACCACTTAGCCTATCGCCCGAGGAACGATGTAACGCTAAGACAGGTCTAGTAGCATACTTAGAGTAATCTTTGAAACACAGCTTACAATAGAACAATCCGATTAGAGGTAACAGCAGAACGCTAGATTCTGCTGCTTGTCATGAATAGGATTCTAGCCTTAGGGCAACAATTACAGGACTAAATGAACGGTCTGAAATGACGCCAACGAACAGCTAGGTAACACTGCAGACAGACACAGCTGTAGACACACGAGTCGTCGATGTTCTTACTTGAGATTATCTACTTTGAAATTCATCAAGCGTGAAAAGGACTAGTCAAAAGAGCCACATCTTCTATTCTTGCACACACTAATTTATGCAAAGGTCAGACGGCCTCCATTTTATAGGATCACGTGAGCAGAGTGGGCAGACTTGGGGCCGATCTTTACCTGCGCTAACTTGCGGTCTAAAGTTTGTGACCTTAACCCACACATTCGGAAAGGTTAAATCATCGTGAGAGGTTAGTCACCCTAGAATCACCTCTGCGTTCAATTAATTAGGTCATAGGAACATATAAACTTTTAAACTGTCTGTAGTTATCATTCTTCAAAGCACTTCTCAGAAGGTCAAAGAAGGTTGAGTACTGATAAAGATTGTGACTGCATGGAAGTAGGAAAAGAGAAAATATTAAATTATCTTGATCAATCAGAGAATTCACACATATTCAATTCAGGGGCATTCAAAACAGAAAATTAGATTACAGCATTAATACCATAGTCTTTAGAGACAACAGCAAGATACATTAAATTGGTTCATGTTATGCTGTAGCTACAAGTGTACAAATACCAGACACAGCTGTGAAACCTGAGTAATGTAGGGCATGCATTATTAGTGAGCAGTTTCTAATGGGAGCTTATAAGTAATGGTAATATTAGGGGAACATGTGTAACAATGAAATACCAGGTCAATATGTCTGTAAACATGCTATAGGAATAGAAGGAACTGTACAGTGATGAGTTTCATGTTAAGATAACAAGCAATCAGATAATCTCTGTTGTGCCACATTCTTCAGGGATGAGGTGGATAGGATGGCTCATAAAGACAGCCCAATTAAGTGTATCTGCAACATAAATGGCTAATAGGCATGCCTATTGGAATGATATAACTGGCACTCTTACATCATCAGCAGCACAGAGGCTAGGAGTTCTCTTGTTGCTAAGAGATGATGGACATAGCTTCTGGTAAATTTGGTGCAGGTATAGCAACTGCAGCCAGCTAATAAAGGAGTTAGATCATCTGAAAACTTCTCACAGTTGAGGTCAATGAAACAACCCAGCTGAGGATCAAGATCATTGGCCAAACTTCCTTCAGTAGACCAGTGTATGGCGTGACCTCTAGCAGTACACACATGGGGATACCTTAGAAGTGTATGTTATGGAAGTTTGCACATTTGCACCACTTCAAGCATGAATGCACTAATATAATGAACTAAAGAATGTATTCCATTAATGCACAAGTGATGTGCAGGAGGACACATGCGTTGGTTAACTCTACATCAGTAACAAGCACAAATTCTATTAAACTGAGTTTCTAATAATTCTAGACTTGGTAATTTAGGATACGATCCATCGAAAACATCAATTCCAGATTCAATAGCTGTGAAAATATCTTCTGTATAACAAAATGGAAAGCCTCAATTAGATTACAAGTTCATGATGAAAGACACACTAAAATTTAGATCACAAATTAGGATCACAAAGTAAAATCTAACACGCCATTTTTCTTACATGCTACATCTACTTTAGAGTAAAGGCCTATAGGGAACTAAACCTTTGGATGAGGATACAAGAGTTTTCTCCTTCTACCTCTCTTCTTCTCCACTGGGCCAGACAGCTGTTTCTGGGAATTCCACCCTTACCCATCACAAGTTCACTTGCAGCCTACCTGGTGATCCTACTCCTGGGAGAATCCGCAATTTGTTCACTGGGAGTGAGTTCTATGATGAAGGAGTAGAATTCTTTGAGGGGACGCCTTCAATGGATTTGGTGAGCGGTTGTTTGTTTAGTAATTAACCAACTTACTGTTGCAGCCATTGTAATGACTCTAACTGATTGCTTGGCAAGCTTCTGGTTGACCCCTTCAATTACAAATCCTTACATAGGACAGACAAGACAAAAATAGGTCAATTGGCTGGTTTGTGTCATTCATTCTGGAAAACAAAAGTTTGAAAACTTTCCCATGTATATGTAGTTCTTAAACATTGTCATGCATTAATAAATGAACACACAAAGAATCTAACATTTTATCATCACAACCTCTGAACCTCCAGCAACACAACCTCTGAAGACAATGGGAATAGTGAAACTTCTGAAAGAGTACTTAACTTTGAACTTTTTCAAGGGATAATAAATCACACAACAAAATACTGGTACAGTCAATATATCTCCAGTTCTGAGTCATAATCGTGTTCACAGATAATTAGGAAGTTTTTGTACACCTGGATGTACGTACCTATGCTCCATGTGTGTGATAAGGTCTATAATACTACACAATTAGGTAATTTCCCACTCAACTTGTAGTTGTGTTAAATGATAAAATATCTCTTCATTTAATAGTCTCTAAAAATGGGTTTGTATTTCAATTATTTAGTTCATTAAAATTTACAAAATTTGCAGCAAAAGTAAAAATTAATTAATCGGATGGCTAAACTGCATATTGATTGGGTAAAATGAAAATCGCCCACCTTGCCCACCCACCTGCTACGGGTCTTTGTGAAGTCTCAATGGCGGATCGTCTCCTTTCATCTTTAATATCGCCTCCTTCTATTGCTCCAAATATATTAAGTTGCTAAAAAAGAAATGTGTGGGATTTTCAGTGTATATATTTGAAATTGTAAGAGCGTGAAGATTTCTTTGTCTTTAGCGTTCGTTTTTACATGTGTACAATTGATAAACAATGCATCTTGAAACTCAATGACAATGTATGGTGACTCATCCTATTCCCAATATATATATATACAAACTACTTAACATGAAAATGACATTAAAAGTTGCAAAAATTCTTTGCTTCTGGAAATGTACTTTCTTTTGTATTTTAAGAAAATTTTTATTTTAATGGGAAATTTAACTGAAATACTGTTACTAAACTTACTTGATCAAAATCTTTCAAAAGAAGAAGTGATTCATCTAAAAACCTGACAGTTCGGTCCACAGATTTCTTGACCTTCTTGGCAGCTGTTTCTTCTGTTGGAGGTGTGTCACAAAGGGACTCAAAACAATCTACCTGACTTGCTTTCACAAAGTCCATGTAATCCTTGACATTTACCTGACATCATTGACAACAGAAGACAGTGCATAAAAGTGGGATATATGGCTTGTCATACACACAATAAGAGAGTATCATGATATACTTCATCAGTACATCATGCATATATGAAGACTTATCTGATTAAAATGTGATGCAATACATCAATTACATAAGATCTAAAGCCAATCTTAAAGCTAAGATTATCATCATCATTTGACTTTACTACACCTACTCATGTCTCCTGAGGAATTATCTCATCAAAGGGTGATGCATCAATTAGACTATGATTTGGGAGCAGTTTTAGTTTAAATAACAATGAGCTAATCTTCAAAATCTAGAATCAAATGATAATCAATTAGGCTATGATTGGAGCATATGTAGCAATCTTCAGGTAGCTAAAGTGTGAAATATAAGGAATTCTAGTTTTGTGTGCTAACCTTGTGTCTGCCACTGCCTGTCCAAATGGAGACACTCTTTTCCTCGTTATAACCCGGCCGGGGAGGTGTGGCCTCGTCTTGAATCGAAAGGAACATAAAGTACCTCTATAACAAAACATTACACTAAACAACAGGTGAGGACAAACAAGGCAAACTTGATACATGTACAATGTAGGAAATGATAGGTAGAGCTTGTGGCACTCATGGAAGAAGCCATGGACTCACAAAAGATCAAGAAGAAGACAAAAATTCCCAGGATCACTGAGAGAGGGTGGAATTCCCAGAAACAGCTGTCTGACCCAGTGGAGAAGAAGAGAAGTAGAAGGAGAGAAAACTCTTGTATCCTCATCCAAAGCTCTTACTAGGTTTAGTTCCCTATAGGCCTTAACTCTAAAGTAGATGTAGCATGTAAGAAAAATATAGTGTATTAATTATTCATGTGTTTTGAAAATTATGGCTGCAGAAACGGTTGAGGATAACGTTAATAGAAGCATTCATTCATATTTTTGAATGTCTATTTCATCCGGAAATGCTTGGGGTAATGTTGAATAGCAACTTGATACAGTTTTATTTACTGTATATAGCAATGGGCAACAAAGTGTATTTACGACCATCAGAAAGACAAATGAAATATCACCCCAAAATACATACTAACTCCAGAAGCCTTATCAAGAGGTTCAATTTTTATAACACAACCCAACTATTTATACAATGTAACACTTTTCAGTACCAAACTACAGAATTGGGAATGTTGAGTCTTGGAGGTGTGGAAGTTCTACAACTGCTTCCTATGTGAAAGGTCGGGGTTGCCTAGCAACAGACCATGAGACAGGAAGAACTAGGAAGCAGTGATAGGTCCAGATCTTGTCCAACCAAATATGAGAATCATTAAATTCATTTTAACCCCAAGGAAGCGTCATGTGATGTTTGTTCTAAAAGGGAAGGTGATGTAAAGGAAATTCAACTCCTTTCAAAGGAAATATGTAAATCACTCTTCCTTCACTGATGGTTGTGCAATGTACTTATTGATACAGTGCCTGTATAAATTACTTTGAATATTATACATTCAGTTTCAGTATGGCAAACTGATATTCCCAAAACTCACTAAATAGTTAAGTAACACAATCGACTAATTGATTTGATAAAATTGATAATATCTGAGGATTCTTAAGTATACTAAAAGTCTACCAGTACAGGTAGCCATTTTACACTTTCATGTCCAGCCATTTTAATACCCTTGACCACCTGTGCAAGGTACAGGCCAATTTTCAATATAGCAACCATTTATATAGAAACTCTCAAATGGATTATGTACACAGTATAGCTACACTGATAAATAAAGCACAACTAAATAAAATTCCTGGAACATTCTAGAACATAGTGTACAAACGAGACTATATCTTATATTAATATTAAAGTTTAGAAATGTTTAGATATAAAAACAATTATTAAAATAACTTTTAGCTTGTTTTCATAACATATCAAACATATCACTTGCTTCTAAATTTGCAAACTTGTGCAATCCATGTCCATAATGTTGCAACACCTCAGTCCCTGGTGTCTCATAGCTACAGTTAAACAAGAACAGATGAAGTGGTGAAGGAGAAAGAGCAGAACACTGTATCTCCATCCAAATGTCCATATTTGGTATGTACATATATTGGGGTCAAAGCTGAGATGTGATCAGTTTATAGATAATCATTAATATCGAACGTACAACCTTATTGATATTGTATATACATGTAACCCATATGTAATGAACTAAGGGAGTTAATATTTTCCCAGCTCAGGAAGCACCGATTTACACAGTTGGAAGAGGAATTTGAACAGCTTTTGGAAAATTGACATTTGAATAATTCTCCAAGACATCCTGGGTGACGTGAGGAACAGATCCTCCTCGTGTAGGAAGCAAGAAGAATGGAGTAGAAAAACTGTTGCTTTTTAAGGCAAGCTTGCCACTTCTCACGCCAAAACTGTTGACTGCTTCTAGCAAAAACTCCATTTTTAATATATAGTTCTTATTGCGCAATTTGTTAATCTTTTTTTCTTTTTCTGTATACGTATTGAGCCAGGTTTTTTTCCTTTTTTTCCTTTTTCATACTTAGTGCGTACATATCTCGTGTGCTCTAATATTCTTTGAAGTCTTTGGAGAATAAATCTATCTATAAGTATGTTATGGCACGTTTTCCATCAGGACTGACTGAAGAAGAAAAAGATTTGAAGAAAAAATTTCAGAGGTTGAGAGAAAAAGTGAGGATCAAGTAGGGATTCCTTGCCAACTACTGATGTTACACGCATTCTGTTTGCACGTCTTTAGAAAGTTCAACTCAAACGATCCCTTGAACGACCGCAAAGTTCTAATTCTTCTTCACTACTCCAAAAGAAAGGTGAAGCTTTTTGTTTAGTCACGTGTTCTTTGATCTGATGAATTGTTATGTCATTTACTGGTGTACTGAACATTTGACTTAGATTCTCTAAATCCCAAAGATGCAAAAGAGGCGGTTAGAAAGATGCTGGCCAGTGGAGTAAGGGTTGTGGTGTGGTGTGCAGTATGGTTGGACAATGTCAGTTTATTGAAATTGATGATATGTATCTTTTTAGAATTTAAAAATTAAAAAGATTGAATCCAAAAAGTGTGGTTTCAAAAGGGTTGGGCAAAGCAACATGCAGGAATCATCCCCGGCAAAGAAGAAGGATGGAAGGACTGTTGAAAGGAAACATCCAAAGCAGAAGGGAGATGTAAGGAATGGTAGCACATTTAAATCCAAAATTCAACCAACCATTTTGTAAGGTAGAGATCATGTCAGCAGTGAGAATGATTCAGTGGAAATAAGTCATAATTTAAATAATTTTTTGGATATGACCTAGCCTCCGTAAATGTCTTCCATTTTTTGATTTCTTGAGTCTATATGTTATAATGGTTCTTTCATGTGCTGCCAAGGAGAAGCAGTTGGGAGACACCCACCCACCAAAGCCCAAACCGAAACCTGTTCAACTTCCCTCAATCTATAAAACCTTTGTGAGATCTTCTGAACAACAGAAACAGTTAAATGAGAGTGAGTCAGCAAAAATGAATGTAACATATATAACTGTAGTTATACACTGTTAATGAAGCTCACATACCGAAAAGCAAAATGACTTCAGAAATTATCTTGGATGCCACTGAGCCGATTGACAGCAAGCAGGTTAGATTCTCTTCAGTGAGTGTTGGGCTAGATGCTTCAAAGGCTCTCTCTTCTGTTAGGACTGCACTGTGTGCGTCATGGCAACCCAAGGATCCTTCACCGACGATGTCATTATACGGGGTCTGGGAAGATTCAATTCTCACAGGAAATTGGAGATCTCCATTGATGAGTCAAAGAAGAAAGCTTTTGTTACCTTTCATAATAAATTGGCTGCAGACAAATCTCAGCTAGAAGTAAGCTTGCAATATCCATAAAGTTGCTGTACAGAGCACTTTCAAATATCTTTGTTTAAAAAATGAAAATATATATACATACAATTTTTAGGATTTCTTCTAACTGAGTTGAACTTATATCTTACAATCTTTAATGTTGAATTGTAAGTGTTCTAGCTCATATATGTTGTATGCTAGATGAATGAAGGTCGTATGTCAGCAATTGATATAAAGGTGGCCAAGGCAGGACCTTTGAATGGCTATGTGGAACTGCCTCCTGAGCTAGAGGCTGTACCGTGGGTTAAACAAGGTATGTTAGATAGGTCAGTGTTTTATAATTACAGAGGGGATGTCCCTATAATTACCAGTTTCCCTTCCCAAAAATATATCATCACCAATATCTAATTTTTATATTAGAAACTTGGAAATATAGGTTAATTGCTATTTTATATATGTGTACTTCTTTCATGTGTTTTTTGATAGTTTGATTTAAGAGTTGTGGTTTGATTATCATTTCAACTGTCCATGGGCATAGATAGTAATACATTCTTAATATGTCCCTTTTTTGTCCTTTGACCTTCTACAGCTGCCAGCAAAGAATCAGTAGCATCAACAAGTAAGTTCACAACTGGTGAACTTAACCCATTCACTGCAGTCCTGGATGAGTCTCTCTATATGTGTCCATATGGATCTCTCTCTGTGTTTGTGTACACGTGTGCCCCATCATTGTTTGTTTATATTTCATACATTACAGCTCCCAGTCATACAAGAAATAAAATGAAGTATTATGACATTGACAATGAAAAGGTGGATATATTTTGAAATCCACAAAGTGCTTATTACATGGAAATTGTAAACTTTGTCTTTTCTTTTAATCTGTTCATTTCGAGAGGTGTCCCGAGTACCGTACGTATACGATAATATCCGTTTGAGATACAAAAATTTAATTTGGAAATTGAACACTTGATATAAAGGGAATCTCCCCAAAGCACGCATACTGAATAATATGGGTCTAATTCAGTCAATTCAAGGACCGCCAGTCTACCGCTTCTTTTTACGAAATGGAGGCGCCATTGAGGTACAGTGACCACATTTATATATCTTAGACTTCGGTACCCTCTCTAGATTTTAATTAAAGGGATACAGTTCGCGTGTGACATCGAGAGGATTGCTGTCTCCCATTTATATTTATTTTATTAATTCTCTATTGTGTCATAATGCATTATTGGTGTTATCCTTCACTTAGGGAAGACCGTATGTTTCCAATAAGATGGAAGACTACTCTAATAAAGTTCTCTTATTTGTGAGTAGTTCTATATAAAGATGCAATAATCATTCATTCCTCTTTCTGTTCAACACACTTTTGTTGTTCCAGGGATACGTGGCTTTTCATGTCCTCTACAACGTCTTTCCACTCTATGCTGTATATTATATTATAAGAAGAGGGTTTCCAACGGTTACCGGTGTCATGACAACATTGTCTGGTTATGCATTTGTTCCAGTTGTATTGTCAGTAGCATATATCTTGAGAGGTATTGGTCGCTATAGCAACCCAGACTATCAAATCTTTTTGAAAGCATACAATGAGGCTTTAAAAGTTAAAGGGAAATTTACAGCAGAAAAGGTAATTATATAAAAGTTTTAAAGTTGATGGAGAGTCACAGGAACAATAGCTAAAATTTGTAGTTGTGTTGCTATAGCAACAGGTAAACAATTTGCAGGTACAAGGTTGCAGCATGTTACGATCATAAAATAAATACACAAAAATTATTCAAATCCTTTTGTATAGGCAGTATCCACTGGATTGGGAGATATAGACTTTGGATTTTCACATTATCCAGTCAGATTTGTCTACAGTGAATCAGATTTGAAGTGAGTGTGTCTCTAGATAAAATGGTTGAAAACTGGCTCAATGTTGACTTGTGTTACTAATCAGACCTCGAGTGCTGTCTTCATCAAGAAGATTACCTTTGACAGAGCAGCTCTTAAAAATACCGACTTATTTCTTAAGGTAAGTCCTCTTGACAATCCTGCAGCTACTGGTAAACAAACTGTATCAATCTGTTCTCTAGTTACATAGGCGCTCATGCACTAGGGCGAAGAATGATTTATCCCGGATCTCTATCAATCATTCAAAAGGCGATGGGTAGGTTTGCAGTGAGAAGGATGACGACATGTATCACGTCTCCTTCTCTTGAATAGAAACCTTGCTCTCCGAGGGAAGAGCCAAGTTGGTTAGAAAGGTATCTAGAGTAGGCAATGAATGTATGCTTCTGTTCCTTTCAATGCCGTGACCTCCCCCACTGTAGTATGGTGGGGACAGAGCTAAATTGGTTGCTGCAGATGGAAATCATATAGATACAATGTTTGTAGACCGGAGACAAGTCTTTCACTCCACCGACCCAGGGAGGGGCAGGAAACTGGTAGGTAGATCTAAAAACTTATTATCCCACTGGTATGGGGAGGGGTAGGAAACTGATTAACGTCAGGAGGTTTAGAACTTAATAAGAACTCTTTATATTTGCTTGAGAGAGAGAAAGATTCCAGTTATCCAAGCCAAGTATTGGACTTCTAGTTGCTTTGTTTTTGTATTTACAGGTAATTTGTTGTGAGGGTAATGCTGCTTTTTATGAGGCATTTGGTGCTATGAACATTCCCTTAGAAGGTGGATTTGTCAAGCTGTTTGTAACTTGTTAAAGTGTAACAATGTTTTCTTAACTCACTGCACAGCTGGTTTTTCAGTGTTGGGATGGAACCATCCAGGATTTGCTGGTAGTTCAGTTAGTTTTTTGAAGCAAATTAACCAAATTAATAGTCTCAAATTCATGTCATCTTTCCTCTCCCTCTCCCTCCCCTCCCCCTCTCCCCCTCCCCCTCCCCTCTCCCTCTCTCTCTCTCTCCTCCCTCTCCCTCCCCTCCCCCTCCCCTCTCCCTCTCTCTCTCTCTCCTCCCTCTCCCTCTCCCCTCTCCCTCTCCCCTCCCCCTCTCCCCCTCCCCCTCTCCCCCCCTCCCCTCTCCCCTCCCCCTCTCCCCCTCCCCTCTCCCTCTCTCTCTCTCCTCCCTCTTTCCTCTCTCTCTCCTCCCTCTCCCTCTTCCTCACTTCTCAGGGGTTACCATTTCCAAGCCAGGAGAACAATGCAATTGATGTAGTAGTACGCTATGCTGTATCTGAGCTAGGATTTTCCTTTAAAGATATAATTATTTATGCATGGTCAATAGGTATGTATATACATATATGGTATAGGTACGTATGCTGTATATATTGTATAAAAGAGACACTAAGATGCTGGGATACAGTCATAATAGATTATTGATAAAATGGTGGTTTTATTTGCACATGGCTGCTCGAAAATTTGATTTGCATTCAGATGATTTTAGTCTGAATACAGAAATTGTCACTACACACGTACATACATAAATATTCCAGATCTAAACTTGATCATGCCATAGTCTGATTGGCCTGAGCCATTCCCTAGCCCCATTAAGTAGGTTATCCAGTCACATTAAGATTTCTAGAAAAGTCTTGTAATTTGTTGTGGCATTATTCAAATCTCCAGTATTCCTGTGATGCCTGTTCTCTGGTACATGTAGGAGGATACACTGCTTCTTGGGCTGCGATGAGCTACCCTGACATCTCTGCCATCATCTTGGATGCCACTTTTGATGAAATGAAGCCTCTTGCAGTATCCAGAGTACATCGATGGCTAAGTGGGTGGGCATGGTACCTGTGTATAGAGGGGCGTGGCACCTGTGTATAGAGGGGCGTGGCACCTGTGTATAGAGGGGCGTATTTGTAGCTAGCTTTGTCTATTACTACTGCTCCGGAAATCATCTGCTGTAATGTTGTGATCATTTGCTGTTCTCTGTTTCAGGGTCTCTTTGTGAAGATATGGTCGAAGAACACTTTGAACTCAATGTTGCAGAACAGATATCTCAGTAAGATGGAGATGTTTGTTCTCAGTTGATAAACTGTTCATGGACATCTTTGTAGTGCCTTAGATGATAGGGATTTCCTCTAACCGCACCAAAGATTTGTAGCACATAGTGACTCTTACACTCTATATTGTATGATTGCTCAGATCTCCTTTCTTTATATGTACGTAGCTATCATGGTCCAGTTCAGCTGATACGGAGAGTTAGAGATGAGATGATATGCACCAAGTAGGGTTGATATGTGTTCTTAATATTGTCTTATAATTGGATTTACACTTTCCTATAGCACTCAAGATCTTTCATCAAATCGTATCAATTATCTGTTGGTCAAACTGTTACTAGCAAGGTAGGCTTTGATTTGTCCATCCATCCATCCGTATGTCCATCCATCCGTATGTCCGTCCGTCCGTCCATCCATCCATCCATCCATCCCATCCCTCCATCCCTCCCTCCCATCCCTCCATCCCTCCATCCCTCCCTCCCCCAATCCCTCCCTCCCTCCCTCCCTCCATCCATCCATCCTTCCTTCCAGGTACCCCAAGTTGATAACTAATGACAGTCTGGGCAGTCTTTGGCAGTGGATCAAGTGCTACAATTACCCTGACAGAGGTATGTATGCATGTATACTGGCTCAGTATGCCACCGCTTCTCCACCTCGCATCTCCTCAATCTCTCCCTGACAGCTGCCTTGCTAAGAGACAAGCAGGTCAACCTTACGTGGTGTAAAGGCATACTCAATGCCTACATTAGAGGAGTGAGTGGAAAACTGGAATACCCTCTCCATATTGGAGATGATTTGTCCAGCGAACAGAAATCTCAACTTCTTCTCTATCTGGTAATTGTCATACCTGCAATACAGTTGCTATACCTTTCACATGATGGTATTTTTACCTCCAGGCTGAAAGCTACATGGAAAACTTTGAGGCTCAGCACTGTGCACCATTAACAAGACAATACTTTAAGATTCCAGAAGAAGGAAACTTATCTTTTCAGTACTCGTAAAGCTTTGACACAACCACACATTCACACCATTTCTTCGATAATGTATGTACATTTGAAAGCAAGGCAAAAAAAAAGAAAAAAATGTCAGGAGTGGGATTCGAACCCACGCCCACATACGTGGACCAGAACACTCCACCGAATGCAAGATACGCTCTTGAGTCTGGCGCCTTAGACCGCTCGGCCATCCTGACATCTTGAATTATCAGTGAATTTTGCTGTATTTATAGCGCAAGTTGTCAATCTTGCAAAAATGTGCGGGAGATGTGCATGGTAGGCGAGCAACAGTAAATCTTTTGAAAAGGACTCGTTGCAATGTTAGCTGTGTAAATTCTTACTTATTTTACAGCACCAGAGACAGGCGAGGCGTCGCAGTGGCCTGTGCATACAAACCCTCTTCTTCGGACAAGACTGGCGCCGCTTCAGCAGTATTGCAACCTGAATGGGTCGGCACTATTCAACACTGGCCATCTTACAACGTCGGACCCCAGACTTATGTGTAAGACTAGCACGTTTATGAGTAGTGCCATGTGTGAACGGTAGGCCGTCCTGAAACAAACTGCCAAAAATTTGCATGTTAAGCAGAACGTATAGATGTAACTACAACTCGCTACGATGAAAGCTAGGAACAAGGAATCTACGAAATGGTTGCTTTAAATAATCAGTACAATTACCTTTAGATAAGTGCATGTAGATATGCATTAATGCCAAAATGGTCATTCATGAAGTTTAGATATGAAAAATCTAATTTACCATTTTCCTACATGCTATGCCTATTCTGTAAAAAAGCCTATAGGGGAACTAAACCTGAAGAGAGCTTTGGATGAAGACACAGGAGTCTTTTCTTTCTTCTTTCATCTTCTTCTCCACTGGGTTAGACAGCTGGCATTAATATACTTTAATGTCAAAATTTATGAATTTTAGGGAATTTGTTTCCTTGTAACAAATATTTTCATTGTCACTAGACCTTGTCTGATTTCCAATCAGCAGTCTCATGTGGCTCTGTTGAAGAAAATGGATGACCAGGATGGTGAGTGTGTATCTGATGGTGGTGATCGTGTTCTTCAAGCAATGAAGTGGGGTCTGGTCCCAAACTGGCATAAAGGACCTCAACCTTTCAGTACACTCCTTAACAACTGCCGCCTGGATGGCATTACTGAAAAGCCATCCTTCAGAGGAGCTTTGCAGAAAGGCCAGCGCTGTGTTGTAGTGGTCGATGGGTATGTCTTACTAGTATTCATGAGATTGAGTAGTAAGCTCTAACCTTTTCTTTGTAGATTCTATGAATGGCAAACTACAAAGCCTGGCTCCAAGCAGCCATTTTTTATCTACCTCTCAAACAACAGCCTCACAGAAGAGACTCAGGCTGTTCTC
The DNA here is from genome assembly GCA_947172415.1 of Chondrosia reniformis. Lineage (NCBI taxonomy): Eukaryota > Metazoa > Porifera > Demospongiae > Chondrillida > Chondrillidae > Chondrosia > Chondrosia reniformis. The sequence goes on along the minus strand of OX359201.1, from coordinate 6,084,995 downwards.
CCCAAAGATCAGCTCGAGGGGAGCCAGGAGGAGCTGAGGCACCCAACAAAAGGAAGAATGATGCAGCTTGCTGGATTGTTTGACATTTGGAGTCCGGCTTCTGTAAGGTAGCTTTGGGATAAGTAAATCCACTTTACCTCTCTCCCTCCTCTTCCCCTTTCAGGAAGATAAGGAAACTCTCTTCACCTTTACAGTCATAACACTAGATGCCCACCCCTCCCTTGCACACATCCATGATAGAATGCCAGTGAGTCACTACTGTACGGGTGCATTTCTCAGTTTTCAGGCTGCCAGTTCAGTACCACATGAGATAGTGCCATCTCTTGCTGGGACAAACTTTCCAGGCAATTATTAAATTCCTATTCCTCATTTTAAATATAAAAACATCAAAGGGCATAGGACAACTTGTGGTTAGCTGTTTTGCATTATTATGTCTACTATATACTACACACTTACACATATGACATGTGTACATTGCAACAGGAACTCTCCTGTAGGCAATTTTGGACAGGGAAGGTGTAGAAAAGTGGCTGGATTTCAAATCAGTACCAACACAGCAAGTAGGAAAAATATACTATTTTTAGATTATCAAAGTCTCTCTTTAATGAGTTGTACTTGTGACCTTTCATAATTAGGCCCTGAGGCTATTGAGGCCCCAGGACTGTTTGCAGTGGTACCCTGTATCTACAATGGTCAACAATGTCAAGCACAAGTCACCGGAATGCATGGTCAAGATAGATCCTCTGTAAGCTTTGAGAGCTCTAGCATGTTGGGAGGAACGTTGCCACACTTGTCTAAGGGTATTTGAACAATGGAATCCTTACAATTAGCAGCTGGCATAACATCCTAAAGACATAGTATTTGAATACTTGTGTTTAGAATGGTAACTTATATACTTATCACATACCAAATCATTTGGTATGTCAAAAGTATATAAGTTCCAACTGCATTAGTATATGAAGCTATTATCACAGACCATTGCCCCTGGCATTCGAGCAGCCACCTCCTGTTAACTAGTTCACTGTATACTGTAAAACCCTTAATATTAACGTCCATTATGTAAGCATGCACAGTTGTGTGGAGCAAGTATTTTCAACAAAACGCTAAATTTAATGGACATTAATAGGTCATATACGGTGAAACGCTAATGCGTAATAATAAACATTTTAGCGACCATAAAGGTTAGCAAATGATATTGCATCGCTAACATTAATGGTGCACTAATATTAAGGGTTTTACAGTATCCTATTAATCAGCAATTCAGGCTGTATATGGTAGATAATGCCCCCCATTATTAGCTCGTTGTCTTGGCAATGGGGTATAAGTGTTGACTAGATGTATAGGAAAATAGTACATACAGTACTCATACTCAGTTATAATCTGTGGTTCAGATCCATCATTTTTTGTTTTACCTCCATTTATGCAAAGGTCTTGTACGCCAACAAACCCTAAACAGAAAACTCTTACAAAGTACTTTAGCCCCAAGAAGTCTGCACCTCCAAAAGAAGAAAAGGAGACATCTCTCCCTCCTGGGAAGAAAGCAAAACTAGAAGACCAATTAGATTCCTGACTCATTGTAAACTACCTTTTTGCTATGTACCTTTGTAACTACAAATGATTTTTATATTAATATTGTAATTTCAATTTACATAAAAAGCTAAGAAAGCTTAAATTCTTACAAAGTTAAGCTAATTGCATATAAAACAAGTATTCAATGGCATAATAATACAGCTACTCACAGTCTTGCAATTGCCTAATGTATACAAGCGTGTTTAAAGCAAAAAAGGTACAATTTTGCATGATTCTCTAAAGAGTTTTAGGTCTAGGACAGTCAGAGGGGAGGCTACCATTCACAATCTTTGCCTTTCAAGTCTTCAAGCTTGGGGCTGTTCTCAGAGTAAAACTGACTATACCATCTTCTGTGCTTGGCAATTAGATGATCTTCCTTCACAAGAAGAGGCTTTGATTTGTATGTCTTGTTGTTCCAAATCATCAAATCTCGATCAACCTAAACAATTAATCAGTTTGGCTTACACCTAAAGAGCTTAAGTTTAATTAAGTCACTCCTGTATGTTTGTAGTATATGGATTACCCCAGAGCACTAATTAACACATACCAACAGAGTTCCTTTCAGAGTGCAGTCAAAATAGGTATCATATTTACATACTTACAGAATTGTACACCTGATATATAAGTCTATATATAGGTACTCCAAAATAAATACTGCATACACATTCCAAAGAAACCTAATGAAGTCATGGTAATTATGAAAATTGAAAATTCTTTTAATAACCTTCAACGCCTGCAGACACATACCTGCAGAGCCTCTGCAGTGAGGAAAAGCTTTGCCACAAAGGTGGGATACCATTTGCTGACCCACATCTTGTGGATCAGCTTCTGTAACATGGGTCCTTCAGGAGTAAGAGATTGCACAAAGGCTCCTTTGCCTAGAAAAGATTCAAATCTCAAAATGACTATTCCTGGTCCTACCTATTAAAATTGAAGGAAGAAAATTGAGAGATAAATTGCCAAAAATGCTTGCAATTTTCATCTTACTTGATCAACTGTCACATCCAGCTTGGTCAAGGGGACAGGCCAAGTGTAGAAGCACAACTGATGAGTGAGTAGCAGCCTGCCCACGTGTTCGTTGGGTGGTTCTCTCTGCTCCCACTGCGCTGTCCATTTGTGGGGAAACATTAGCCACAACTTCTTGAAAATGTATCTCAAATCTGTTCCTCCTCCAATGAAGGGCACATGGAGTTGGCCCAGATGGGCAATGTCAGCACCATTTTCAGGTATTTCCTGGTAAGTTACCATGGAATTCAGCAATTAAACTAGTAATTATAACAATAGCCCTAGAAATAATAGCACATTTAGATACCTCAATGTGACAGTTAATGTAATGAGTAGTCTTCCCCTTGCATGACCATTCTCCTGAAGCTATCTCCTCAATTTCATCTGGAATCCAAGAAGGTTCCATCTCTTCTGCGTGATACCACACTAGGATTTGGTCGTTGCATTCAATACAATTCCAAGATTTAATTTTCGCCTGTTCTGGAACTTTCTCAGCGTAAGGAATTTTTGTGCATTTTCCGTCTTCTCCTCTGAATTGCCATCCGTGAAAGGGACATTCGAGGCAGTTGCCAAGAACGCGTCCCCCGATGGCTAGATTAGCTCCCATGTGAGGGCAGTACGCATCCAGCACGCTCACGCGTCCATCCTCTCCCCTGAATACGGCAAAATGCTCCCCCAAGCCGTGTACGTACGTTACCGTTCCTTTTGGAACTTCAGAGCCATGGCATAAGCTAAACCATCCGTTTGGGTACACCGGCGGCATCTCTCCAATTTTACGTATTTTCCTTACTATATTTGCAGTCTGCTTCTGCGTCTGTTCCGACATCTCGGCATATCCGACATCTCCGAGTTGTCGTACTAGATTCAAAGGCGCAAACAGCAGTTTAAGGAGTTTATATCCCAGCCACAGGAAGGCCAATATGATAAACAGAATGGATAAAAATCCTTGGTAGAAGAAAGAAAAAATCGGGCCAAAAAACTCCAGCAGTGGAGTCAAGACACCGCTTAAAGGTGAAACTTGGAGAGAATCGAGAATTCCATTAAACAGTGACGGAACGCTGCTAAGTATAGTCTCTTGTGAGTATGAGACTACAATCAAAGCGAACACAAAGGAGAGGGCGATTACTTTCATGACCGACCTCTTCCAGATGGCAAGCAGATAGTTTATGCAAAAAAGGAGTGTCCTGAGGCGGAAACTGTCTATGAATAATATTGATCGAAAATTTGATAAAAAATGGCCGTCTTCTGAAAAGCTATGTATAGCCAGAAGGTATGTCCATTACAGTGACATTCCTGTCTTTATATTTTTGATTATTTCGTTTTGCTTAGTTTCTTCAATTTAACTCTTTGATATCGCCGGGAACAAAGGCTCTCTGCTTGTTAGTAGTAGTGCTGTACTTATTGGGCAAAATACCTCTTGTGGAAGAGAATGTACTAGTGTTACCGGGATAGTAAGTCTGTAGTAATGAGACTGTTATACATTTGAAAATATCTAAGCTATTTCTTCCTGGTAGTATAATTCCAGCTAGAATGAAAGTTTGGACAATCATTACTGCTCCCTTCTATGAAAGCAACATACTTTTAGTGAGTCTGTGAACCAATAAACTGTTTATTATCATGTCATGTCCTGACCTGGCCTGTTGTGTTGCGTCTTGTCATGTCCTGTCCTGTCCTGACCTGTTGTGTTGCGTCTTGTCATGTCTTGTCAATAATAATTTATAGGCTATCAATCACTGTCATGTCACTCAATTACACCTATTTTGTTTGACCTCCTACTTTACAAGAAGCATTAACAACTGGTGAAGATAATACTGATTGAAACCTCTTGTTATTAATTGAATCTGCCCGATAATGCCAACATGATACTTAGCAATAAATCTCTATATTAATATCTTAATGCTGTGGTTTGTTTCTTCATAGGTTCCAGTTAGCATTGTTATCATAAGTGGTTCAGCTGTCGTCATGGAACCTCTTTGGGGCAGCAAGGAATTTCTGGTGAGAATTAGGAATGTTAATCCAGCGCTCAAAAGTATAATAGCTAGTAACAACTATTCCACAACATGAGAATAACATGAGTTGTTTCCTAATGTTCATTTGCATTTTATACACAATCTCACACATCATTGACTCTTAGGAAAGTAGAGTTAGATTTCTCTCTAGCAGTGAAACTGCAATTACAGTTTAATCAGTTTAGCTTGAAAGGATCCCAAATTGCTTTCAAAGTAAGCAATGTATGACTACCTTTCTGAAGATAAAAATTGCTTAGCGCCTGGGCAATTTAAGGGTGTATGTATGTATCTTGATTTTAATAGACAAAGATAATTTGAATAATGTGGAAATACTCATTTCAGATGTTTATGATTATGCAATCCTACTGTACTCTGATCTTGTGCGTTCCTCAGATATTTCAGGCTATTGCAGGTGTTTCTGGTACAGCAACAGTGACCTTGCTACATCTCCTGCTCTATATGATCTCCAGTAGTGAAGAACTCCTGTGAGTGTCAGTGGTCATGTATTTTTGAGTGTCAATTTTATATTCAACAAACAGTCAATTTTTGTATCTCGCATTCTTTAACCGCAATATTTACTTAAACCAGTAATTCACAATCTTTTACTCTCCCATTCATATCCTGATACTGTATTATGGTACCTTAATTTGTTAAAATTAAAAATCTTACATATGAATCACAACTGACCTCACTCAATTATCAAAGGGAAGAGTACAGGCCACCCAGAAGGACCACCCAGAAGGACCACCCAGAAGGCCAGCCATAGGCCCAATGATTTAGACACTGTTGCTTTACTGTTATTTCCTAATCTTTTGAGGTCATGCACAATAGTTCTTGTAAAGGGGGTTATGTTAACTGGTGTATCTTATTTCAGTGACTTTGTTATAAAGAAAACCTTCTTTTAACCCCACACGCTGAAATGTCTAATGTTCTACATATAAATTGGTTAGCTGAATTGTTCAATTTAGTTTCTAAGCTTAACAACTCGGCCGTCTTCAATTATTCTATTCCAATTTTCATATTTACATTGTACCTCCATTTACCTCCCGAACATACTTGGGTATTTGGTTAGCGACATGGCTCTCAAGACTATCACATTCATGTAATAGGAAAAACAGCATATTCCTCCTATGTGTGCCTACTGGTATGCAGGATCTTACTCAGGTTGATAAAAATAAACCATCCCCTCCCTTGAAAAAGGTCAATTTACCAATTTTTATAAACAAACAAGCAAACATATATTTAACTAGGTTGCCATATTTTATTCTCCCCCCTTGCCAGAATAAATTGTAACATCTTTCACATAGCACAGATATTTTTAGGATCAGTGTTCTCCACTTCCCTGTCCTTCTATTTAGATTTTCTCCACTTCATGGATTTTGGCCACTTCTTGGAGGTAACTTGGTTGCTTTGAAGCAGGTTAAGCCAGACTTTAGTCCAGTTAATGTTGCTCAGCTCAGATTTAAAGTTAGCTTCTATACTAGCTTTTGAGCTTTTTCTACTTTTTACTCTTTATTTTTTATTTTTTATTTGCATTTATCCATGTATGTATGTATAAAGAAAATACTTGTGGTGACATAATCGTTTTTAGTACACCAGCTTTATTTAATGTTGTATTAATGTGTGCCTATGCGGTATCACGCTATATGCATGATAAATATCTAGTTCCTTAGCTACAAAGTTGTAACTGTTAGTCGTTTCATTTATAGTTCTGGCCAATGTTTGTTGTTCCAATGATCTTACTTATCTGTGCAATTGGAGTGACATCATGGTCGACACTGACATTGGTGCTGGCAGGTGGGCTGGCTGGTTGGGTCTACCTTCGGTTTTATCAGAGGCTCCGAGAAGGAAGTAAAGGAGACTTATCAGATTCCTTTTCCTTGGCTACATTTTTCCCTCAAGTAATGCAGTAAGTTCATTTTCAAAGTGTTGCAAGATGCTGTGTTGTGGTACTTTGGGAATTATATTATATTGAGACTGGTGAATTGAACAATACCTTCTAATGATTCACTTTCCTAACCTTCGGGAGATACTGAATTTTGGAAGATGAAACTTAAGATAATTATGTACTTGGTGTCATGTGGTTTAAGGGGAGGTACCTGGATTCTATATATGTATATGAGAAGCAATATATGATATCTGTAAATTTCTATTCGCTTCTATAGGCCTATAGTTCTTCGCTTGAGTGAGCTAACTTATGGCATATTAGTCAGATTCCATATCTGTCCAAAGTGGATACGTTCATACGATGTCAGTTCGTCAGCCTCTACAATGATGGTACATCTTCCCACAAGTTCTGAAACAGCAGAATCTCAGAGAAGAAAGTGAGTCCTGTTTGTTCTGTAACTATTTGAGGTTGTCTACTTGTCAAATTGTTTTATTGTTGAAAGTTGAATTTGGTTTCCATCCTACACAAAGTAGAATTTCTATCATAACAAACATTCTCTAGATGCATCACTGTTACAAGAATAATTATCCATTTCCTGAACTTTTTACTAACAGGAATATGAGGCCAAGAAAAAACACATGAATTTATTTCTTAAAACACAACTCTACTAGACTCATGATATAAGATACATACGTCTGTAGAGTTTTGGATGACTGTATTTGTTTTACTTTATCCACTGGAATGGACTGTTATTTCTGGAAATTCCATCTTCATCATGCAGTGACCTAGTATATAGTCTTTGTTTACTAATAGCTCCCAGTAAACATAATTCATTGTACATGTACCTTTTAGCCTTTCAGAATGTGACATTTACTTCTCTCTTCAAACTAAGGCAAAAGGCACTTAAAGAATTGAATGAACGTCTGAATAAAATTGAAGAAACTACCAGTTGGCCATCGCTAGAAGACACACCTTCAGATGTAGCTGCTGTTAGTAATACAAGCAACACTCAGGCATCAGAAAGACCTCCCCAGAAGGAAGACTTTGTGTCAATTACAGTCAACGAAACAAGCAATAACAATGAAGAACAGACTGTATGAAATATATTGCCAATTTTTCATTAAATTTTATTAACCAAAGAGATTTTCATTTAATTAATACAAACGTTGATCTTACTGGTAATAATGAAAAAGTGGCAGGTGTGAAACAAAATGGCCGCCTGGCGGTGATTTTTGCGATTATAGAAAGCGTCATTGCTCAAAGTATGGAGTTGGACGCCTGTAGTGCAGAGAGCCTGCAGTTCGACTACGAGGAGGACGAAAGTGCTGCCACTTCACTAAACGAAGAAGAATGCGATGATCTCGAAGAATTTCTCAGTAACACGCTCACCGATTGCAATCTCTCCGACGCTTCAGTAGAAGATGGGTACGACGTAGAAGAAGAATCAGTCGCGTCGAATTACGTTGCTAAGGAATATAATGATGGAGATGTCGAGGATTCCCCCCTTCCTGAAGATATCTACCAAGTTTTAGCTGAGAAAGACGGCTTGTTAAAGAGGCTTCGAGACAAGTTAAAGAACGAGAAAGAAAAAGGTGCGAAGTCAAATGAAGTTAACAAAAATTTACAATCAGAATACGAGAGAGTTTTACAGCGTCTAGCTCAATGTGAACTGCACATCGACCGACTTCGGCTTTCCTCTTCTAATGATCATGTTGTAAACAAAAAGTTGAAAGTGATTTACGAAGTCGAAAAACCAGTCGTTCAAGCGGTCGACCCATCCCATCCATTTGCCCAGTTACACACTCCTGAGCCTGTAGCCTCCTCTAGTTCACCAGTGAGAGCACTTTCTCCCTCAGGGTCTGGCTTGTCAGACCCTTTTGTGTCAAGTCACCTCTCTAGCGATGTGCTAATACCCGTTGCTGTTGGGCAAAATGAAGGCAATGCTCCTTTAGAGGAAAGATTACCATTAACAATGCCAGTCCAGTCTTCAGTATCCAAAGAAGGGATAACTGATTCTTACCCTCCTGGTGTGAGACATGACTATTGCCATGGAGACACTGAGCAGTTGAAGGAGGCAGAGAGTCCTACTCTTCCGCAAGGCAGTCGTGGAGGAAGACAACAATGGCTGGTACCACCTTCCAATTCGTACACACATCATGAGGGAGACACTTCAGATAGCAGCCTTCAGCTTTCTAGAGTCTCAAGTTCTGCTAGTCAAAAGAGAAAAAGACAGAAAAAGAAGATTACATACTCATCCAGCCCAGAACACTTGTCTTCCAGTAGGAGCAGTGACCAGAATTGTGACAATCTGCTGTCAGCATTGGCCTCACTGGAGGCTCAACAAAGTGCTGTAACACAGAAACTGAATTTGCAGAATGGAAATAGAAGTGGAAGTGAAGGGTTAGATAAAGAATTAGAATCTCAAGTAAGTGTCAGTAGATTCATAATATTTCCATTTGTATGTATATTACGTACTTGTGAAGAAAGTGTATTTCGCTGTATGTACACATTCGTATGCACAAGAATTGATGTAGCATACGTAAGTCTGCTTGATCATGTAACTTTATACTTTATACTTCGTTTACTCAATTACAAGTTCTATAGCAGAGGACTAATTTATTAATTTTATTAGTTAAAGTAATTATTTATCTAAACCACATCTACTGTTTAGTGTAGTTCACTTTTCTTGCATAACTTTTGAGCATTGAACTCATTAGAATTGTAGCTGACGTTTAGCTGTTATAGATTTTGAGAGTTGAGAAAATGTCTTTTGTAGATTGGTGACCTGACCCAGAAAATGTTGGCAATTAAAGAAATGGTGAATGACTCATTGCAACACACACAAAATGGCGACCAGGTAAATCAGAATTTCTAGGTGTATCTGATCACATGGTGTATAGAAGGTGTCAGAAGACATATTATGTTTGTGTGTGTGTGTTTAGATGAAGTGTCATTGCATATGCTCCTTGATTAAACTTCCTAGCAAAGGGCAGAAATTTGTATGTATTGTACATCACTGGTGTAGCTAGTCTTGCGGAAGTTGGGGACAAGACTATGGTGCGGCATAATGCTGTACATACATACGTACGTACATGGCCATATTTACTTATCCCCTCTGTGTTTCCTATGTAGGTTACTAAAGATGGAGTTCATGGCTCAGGGCCGTTACACCTCAGAAGTGATGACCATAATTGGAGACCATTGAGCAGTCCACAGAGTAATCACATTCACGACAACTACCAATGTGATTTTGACTCAAATATTAGCAGTTTCTCCTCTGTCTCATCTCCTGGCTCACATTCAATGGATGAAACTAACCTTGAGTACCGAAGAAATGTTGGTCCATCAGGCCCAAGGCAGAACAGGGGGGATGTCCCTAGTGATCTATCAGGCCCAAGGCAGAACAGAGGGGATGTCCCTAGTGATCTATCAGGCCCAAGGCAGAACAGAGGGGATGTCCCTAGTGATCTATCAGGCCCAAGGCAGAACAGAGGGGATGTCCCTAGTGATCTATCAGGCCCAAGGCAGAACAGAGGGGATGTCCCTAGTGATCTATCAGGCCCAAGGCAGAACAGAGGGGATGTCCCTAGTGATCTATCAGGCCCAAGGCAGAACAGAGGGGATGTCCCTAGTGATCTATCAGGCCCAAGGCAGAACAGAGGGGATGTCCCTAGTGATCTATCAGGTCTATCACTTACTCCTAGCCTTAATGAGGGGGTGTTGGAAAACTCAGTGACGTCTGCCAGTGTGCAAGGTAAGAAGTGGCCAAGGTCTTCCAGTGGCAGAAGTTCAAAGGAACTCAAAAGAACTGAATCAGGAAGAGAGACCAAGTGAGTGTCATGCACAGGTCTGTGTCATACATTAGAGAAATGCACTTGTTCTATTCTAATTACATACATACATTACTTTATTAAGTACATTTCTCTTTACCTTCATCTTATGCTAGTTTCTTCACCATCTCTCATTATGCAGTTCAGCTACGCCATCTTACCAAACCAGGGAGACAAGATTGCCTTTACCGAGAGCAACTTTGCATAAGCCTCATTCATTGGTTAACCGTGAAGTCCTCACTTCTCTCTCCCTGCCATCTTATGATGAGGAGTTTCAACCGAGGCCATCACGCATTCCCATACGCACCTCTAAGCTTCACGTCAACCAATCAAAAACTGCCCATTCTCCGTCAGCCTTCCTTTCAACTGTACAGGAGCGGGACAGTGGTTTTGCTGGATCAGAAGAAGGGCTACCACACACAAGATTTGGGTCTGGTAATTCAGGTATCAGTCGCCCTATAGTGTCCCAATCCTTGGAGGAAGATAGCTCTCCAGCTGACCTCCTTCCGTCACCTCCCACCTCAAGGGAGCTGAGAACAGAATGTGCTGATACAGAAAGGTGAGTTAGTGTTTGTAAAAGACCCTCTCAACAATGATAGGGGGAAACCCTGGAAACTCCCTTTATTGTTGACAGTCCATGTATTTACCAATCCGAAAATAGAGGCTGTGTCTGTTCTTATAGAAATTATATATACGTATGTATATATTGGTTGGGCATAACCAAGCTATGTAAAAGTTGCACTTGGAATTTCTATTTCCTAATTACCTACATGTGTATTTACATGTGTACGTAGATACATGGGTACATACGTATGTGTGTATGTTGTTCTTTTTATATAGGTATTATATAGCATGCTAACATAATAATAACATATTATACATGTAACAGTATCATTGTTAGCATATGTATGTATGTACACATGATGATATCTCCTGCTTACAGTGCTGAATTGAAGGCCGTGAAGGAGCAGATGTCACGGCTACAGGAAGAGCTGAATCATCTGAGGATGGCCAAAGAGTCCCGTACTCTGCACCAGCCTACGCTAACAGAATCCTGCAACTCATCCCTAAATGGTGATTGCAGTGGAAGTCCGATTGTGGTTGGCCGCCTTCATGTTCCAATGGAGTCATCTCGGGGAACACACAATGAAGATACGCTCAGCAATTGTTCTCCAAAGTCTTCACGGGCAAGCAGAAGACAAAAGATCCATCCTCCTTCTGGTAGAGTTCCAGATGACATTTTGAAGCCAGAGCCTTTGACCTCACCTGTGTCTCAATTCAGACAACATGTGTATCCACAGGAATCTCAAGAAGTGTCCCAAGCTTCACTACACCAATCAGATCACCCCAAACACAGCCACCAATCAGATCTTCCTAAACACAGCCACCAATCAGATCTTCCTAAACACAGCCATCAATCAGATCATTCCAAGCAGAGCCACCAATCAGATCGCCCTAAACACAGCCACCAATCAGATCATCCCAAGCAGAGCCACCAATCAGATCATCCCAAGCAGAGCCACCAATCAGATCATCCCAAGCAGAGCCACCAATCAGATCATCCCAAACAGAGCCACCAATCAGATCTTCCTAAACACAACCACCAATCAGATCTTCCTAAACACAGCCACCAGTCAGATCATCCCAAGCAGAGCCACCAATCAGATCATCCCAGGCACAGCCATCTATCAGATGGGAGCTGCAGTCAATTTGATATCAGCCAATTTGTGCCATTGGTCAGTGTGCATAGTGAACAAGCTGACCCTAACTTTCAATGGAAAGTTAAAACTGTTACTCGAAAGCTACCAGGAGGTATCAATATTGGTATTGATGCCATTCCTTCTCTAATACTGGATGACAGAGAGGCTTGTGTTCAGCCACTGGTAAAGAGTGAGAGTGAGTCCAAATTAAATGGTAAACAATGGAAGTCAGCTTCCACAGGGATAAAATCAACTCAGCATCCAAGGACGCCTGACACATTTCCAGCTGGGACTTGTACTTCAACTACCCATTCCCAAACTGAAAAATGGGTATCAGAACCTTATTACCAAAAGCCCACCACTTCAGCCACTGAATTTGCAACTGGTTCACAGATGCATTTTGCCACTCCCACTACTTCTAAAAGAGGGTGTGTTTCTACAGCTAGTCAAACTATACCTTTTGAGCAACCACACTCAATACCAGGCCATGCCCACTTTGTCAAATTTGCAGAAAGTAAAGCTAGTGATGACTCTCACTTCTCAAGAAGACAAAAAGAAGTGGACCCACCCCTTTCTCCTGAGCAGACTGATGTCACAATCCCACACCCGAGTCCGAAATATACATCAACTCCTAAAATCAAGAACCATCAGACTGACCAGTTTACAGAGACATCACACCCCCCTAGATACACTGATCATTGTTACCAGAGGTTGCATCAAAGAGATCTGGACGATGAAACATACTCTAGTTGCTGCTCCTATTCGTCATGTGAGGATTCTGTTCAGAGCAAAGGGCGTCAGAAGGTTCCTTCAGAATTACCTGATGAATACACAAGATGGCAGCGCAAAAGATCTTCTAAGAAGCACCACCATCATAGGCACCACTCCCACCCTGTAAACCCTGCCCCCATGCACCATGCTGACATGTACAGTCATTACCCACCTGGACATATACTCCCAAGTAGCAGACACGCCCACCCCAGCCGTGAACTCACCCCATATGGACACCATTCTGCCCACTACCATAAGGAACACCCCCAACCGCCGCCCCCTCTTTACTCTCATTATCCTAAGGAACATGCCCGTCAAGCAAGTGTGTCCAGCAGCCATGTTAGTGAATACAGCCATTTTGAAGGGGCTGGCAGCAGCAGAATAAATGTGTTTGCTAAGGCAGCATACATTACCCCTGGTCAACTGCATGTGGAGCGCAAGAGCACTCAATTTAACCCTCACAAAAGGTAAAAATCTGTGTTCCAGCTAATGCACAAATATTTAAATCAAATATTCTAGGTTTTTGATCTTTTAACTTGATGTCTTTGTTGTGTAATTGTGTACATACGTAGGAGAAGCAGCTGGAACCAAAAGGAAGAGAGCAAACTAAACAAGGCACTTAAACTGGCAGAAAACATGAAAAAGAAGTCTAAGAACTTGGAGTGGGACTTAACAATGGACCTTACTCGATTGGAGGATGCTTCTAAATTGTGGTAACCATGGAGACAACAATGATGTATTATACATGTTTGTAATTAAATTGTTTTTCAGATATTTTTCTTTTTTTATAAAGCACACACCGTTGTATCCTTATTTATACACTGAGAATATTTTAACCCTCTAAAGACATGTATATATCAATCATTTAACCAATCATATATTTTTGTTATAAATTTTATCATTTTTAATTTAAAGTTGTCAATTTGGAAAAGTACAAATATCATTGAGTAAAAACAGGTCTCTCCTATTGTATCTTTTTAGCATTAGCAAGTTTCTGTTTTGCCTTTTTTCTTCTGTTCTCCTGAATTGTAACCATCACTACAAATATACCTATTGTTTGAAAAGAAATATAAAGTGATAAACCACAAGTAAATGAAGTAATAGCTGGGAATTGAACCCAGGACAGCTGGTTATGATCAGAGCTCTGCCACTGAGCTATAATTACCAAAGTAATGCTTCCTTCATGTTTCCCCTCTCATACTAACTATACATACGTACGTATAAACAATGTATTACGTTTATGCATTGCATTCTGCTCACCAATTGCAAGTAAGAGAAGCGCTCCAGCAATTATTGGCAGTGCTACGGCATAGTATCTTGGTAAAAACAGCTGATGAAGAACATTGTCTGGTTCAATGAAGGGCTACGTCAAACAAAGGACACCCATACTGACTATCACAGGTACAAATTAGGTTACATCTGATCTGCCTCACCAGTATTATCACCCAGATTGTATAATAGACGAAGATTATTGAAGCCAAAAGCATAAGAAGTGATCCAACTATTTTATCTGAGATGCTAGCCTGCATAGAAATAGTCGATGCATCGCACGCTATGATTCATAATGCTGCCCCAGCTACAACTCACCATTTTCCCCTTGGAGGAAGTCCCTAGCTAAATGGATCTGACTCCTTAGACACGCCTCGCTGTTTTTTCCCTAGCAAAAGCCGCCATTTGCAAAAATTCTTCTACGTAGAAGAATCGACAAAATCTTTATTTCTTCTCTACTGCAACTATCTTACTAACTCATAAGAGGCGAAAGGAAGCTTGTTATTGTATTTTAAATACGTTTGTGGGACATTCTCTCGAAAGTGGTAAGTCGTCCTGCCTTGTCAATAGTGTGCCTTCAAATGAATATAACGGTATCTATATTCCATTCTTTGTAATTTTAGAGTCATACTAGCAGGCGAATCACTTTCTACATGACGGGCACGCGGAACAGATATGTCGGGCGTCGCTCGCAAGGACTCTGGGACAGGAAAGAGATTTCAGTCTTTCAATGTGAACGAAACTTATAAAGGCGGTCGTCCGGAACACAGGCCTGGAAACAGTAAGCTCATGCTTGTGGTGTAAATGCGTAGACTAAGCGCCCAAAAGCCTCCAAAATTTGTATTAGATTAGCTAAATCCTTTGAAACTACTAGATACTTTTGGCGAATGTTGATTCTATCACATTCTTCTAATTCATCCAGCTAAGGCCCATGGCATGACAAGTTTGGGTAAGATATCCACAAGACGAATGCCTGGGCCAAGCTCACTGCCAAGTCTTCGGACGGAAAATGCAGGAAACGATCCAAATGTAAATTTAGTTCCAGCTGGGCCGGGAGGCTGGGGAGGAGCTGGGGCTAGCAAGGAGACCGCTAAGGAGGAGATCACTGAAGTGGTGAAGGAAGTACCACCCAAAGAGCCACAAACTTGGGCAGCTGCTTGTGAGTGTATTATGTAGATATGGTCTAGTCTGATGAAATCAGACCCAAAACTTATGCAATACTTGTAAAGGAGCAAGTATTGCATAAGTTTTCGGTCTGATTTTGTCAGACTAGATATGGTCTGTAGTTAGTGCAGGATGTTAGTGTGAAGGTTCTCTGGAACAGTATAGGTGTTCACATCTCTGTCTTGTTGCAGCTGATCAAGGCTCATCTAGTGTACTCCCGGAACATCTCCATGGGGAATTCCCTAGACCAGGTGAACCAGAGACTGGAAGACCTAAAGAGGATGAACTCGAGAGATCAAATGAGCCAACTCGAGATGCAGTTCATTCCCACCCCCAATCACACCCCCAGTCACACCCCCAGTCACACCCTCAATCACACCCTCACAGTAAGTAGACATAGATACACACTGTTCAGTAGACAGGCTTTACCATAGATACACGCTGTTCAGTAGACAGGCTTTACCATAGATACACGCTGTTCAGTAGACAGGCTTTACCATAGATACACACTGTTCAGTAGACCGGCTTTACCATAGATACACGCTGTTCAGTAGACCGGCTTTACCATAGATACACGCTGTTCAGTAGACCGGCTTTACCATAGATACACACTGTTTATTTTGCAGTTAAAGAGAGGCAGTGGAGGAATGCTCCATATAGTGTGGATTCTATGGCCCCTAGGGAATTGCAGGTTGGACCCCACCCCCACTCTTATGGTCCCCCAGGCCAAGGGGGGCATTACCATCACTCACAGCGACCAATGGGACACCAAGGTTACCATGGTTACCACGATGGAAGAAAGAAGTGGCCCAAAGATGTTCCTCACGGAGCTGGCTATCAACCACACCCATCCGGACCGCCCACCTCCTATCATACAGGCTCAAGCCGAAGGTATAGCTATACTCGGGACACCATTCATATGAAGCCTCACATGCGTACATATACTGTATCTCATCGTCATTTGACTCAGGATTTACCCCACCCACTCATGTCTCCTGAGGAGTGCAATGAGCTAGTGGATGGGACTGAAGTTCACTTGAAGGAAACCAGAGTCTCCCCTTGGCTACTAATCAGGTTTCCTTAAGTGAACTTTTGTTACACCTATTGCTAATTGCGTTCCCTAAGAGACATGAGTGGGCAGGATAAAATTAAGCCTGTGTAATAATAGCGTACTGTACATGACAGGCTATAAGGTGCACAAAAGAACATATACAGTACATCTTAATAACCTTTCATCATATTCTCAGCAGTCACTTGCTAATGCCATCTTTTTGCCTCCAGTTTCCTGTGTACATACATACATTTTATGTCCCAATGTACTAAACCTGTGCAATAACGATAGCTCGATTATCATGATAGCTCATTCGTGATAATGATAATAGATTCTCCTATAACCGATACATGTCTGCATATTTAAACAACATTAAATCAAAGTGTTATACATTTGACTCAATAGCTTTTTGATCCTTTTTATTTTTCACGTATACTGTCCATTTCTCTATACTGATTAATGCAGACGTGGAAATAATGAAATACCAGAAGATATAAGCCGTCCTCGATTAGTGAAGGAAGACGACTTGAAGAGTCTGCAGCTTGCTATGGACGATGAGGAGGATGGAGGGTGGGCGGGGCATCATGGTGAAGTGGACTACACAAAGGAAGTTGTCTTTGATGACTCGGAAGATTCTGATGGTGATGTAAAGGCAGTATCCAGAACTACCCACGCTCCAGCACAATCTAACAAGGAAAAGGTAATTTTCATCTAATATTTACAGTCCTAAAGTGTAGTGGAATAGGGTATATGTATTTCTAAGAAGACACTTTGGAAAGGTTAAGAAATACTTTGAGTTATTTATGTAATGCCTTGTTGTTCCCATATAGGACCAGGATAATAGACCTCAAAAGAGCTCCAGACATTCGGAGGCAAGACCAATGGATGGTGCTAGGCACTCCCAGGTCGACTTTAATTATCCAGTATCAAAATCTCATGAATCATGGCATCCCTCTGACCCCAAACCTCGGCACACCTCGCACCAGCGCCACCACGCATCGAGAAGCTACAATCATCCTCCATTCCATGATGAGTACAGGGGAGGCCATAGACCCCAGCAAGGGAGAGGAAAACCAGATCCCGTGCAGGCCTGGGGAGAAGGCCATACTCATCCGTACAGAGAAGATACGGACAGAAGACCAGTTAGAAGAGGAAAACCCAAACGACCCGGTGCACAAGCCAGACGCCATTCCTCTGAGTCCCATAGTAGCTCAGAAGAGAGGCTCGCAGACATTGACAACCAGGAACATGCCGAGGCAAAGCCTCCTGAAAAGTCAAGACAGATTCTGAAGATCATGATGCGTCCACTTGTTGATAAAGAATCAGGAGACGCTCAAGCAAAGGAGCCCAGTACTGCAGCTCCAACTGAGGCCAAACAACACCACAGCTGGATGAAACCCCAGCCAAAACCACCCACCCCCACCCCTCCACCCTCCCAGGAGGACACCAAACCAGAGGAGACATCAGAAAAGACTGGTGAAGAGAAAGAAAGAAGAGTGTTGATAAAGGCTTTATCCCCCACTGAACAGTCGACTTCACCAATGGACCCTACCTTTAACGCTCCATGGGACTCTCTCAACAGAGGACCTGTTTCTACCCAGCGCAAGCTCTATGAACCTGAAGGACCTACCAGTGAAAAGAAGTTTAGTGTCTACAGACGCTTACATGATCATGAAAAGAAGCAGACACCTGCACCAAGCGGTTCTCAGACAAACACACCCACCTCTCCAGTAGTGGACTCTGATAAAGTGTCACTGCTGAAAGGGTCTTCCAGCTCTGGCAGTCAAGGTGATATTCCCCAGGAACCAAAGGAACAGGAAGAGAAGAAGAGTTCTCGTCCAGTGGCTGGTGAAGATGTTCCTCCGGCACAAAAGAAGCACACAACAGGTGGCTACACTCACAGTCACAAACCTGCTTCAAGAGGTCAAGGAGGAGATTTCCGCAGTGATGGCCGGCAAAGAGTACAGAAGTCTGCAAGAAACAAAGGAGAAAAACGGGAAGAATACAAACAGTTGGAGTCTCATGACGAACAAGGAAGAAGACCAAGAAGGGACCAGAGGCCCTCAAGGACAGTGGCAGAGGGTCAGGACCAACGGCACCAGAGAAGAACACACGATGGAAAGGTTAGTGGCGATTGGGAGAGGCAGACAGAGGGTCAGGACCAACGGCACCAGAGAAGAACACACGATGGAAAGGGTAGTGGTGATTGGGAGAGGCAGACAGAGGGTCAGGACCAACGGCACCAGAGAAGAACACAAGAAGGAAAGGGTAGTGGCGATAGGGAGAGGCAGACAGAGGGTCAGGACCAACGGCACCAGAGAAGAACACACGATGGAAAGGTTAGTGGCGATTGGGAGAGGCAGACAGAGGGTCAGGACCAACGGCACCAGAGAAGAACACACGATGGAAAGGGTAGTGGTGATTGGGAGAGGCAGACAGAGGGTCAGGACCAACGGCACCAGAGAAGAACACAAGAAGGAAAGGGTAGTGGCGATAGGGAGAGGCAGACAGAGGGTCAGGACCAACGGCACCAGAGAAGAACACACGATGGAAAGGTTAGTGGCGATTGGGAGAGGCAGACAGAGGGTCAGGACCAACGGCACCAGAGAAGAACACACGATGGAAAGGGTAGTGGCGATAGGGAGAGACAGAGGAGAGATGCCAGACAAGACCTGGAACACTACCAAGAAGGAAGACACCGTGATAAAGATAATTTAAGGTATGATAAAAGAAACGAGGGAAGATATGATAAGCAGACACTGCCCAAGAAGTCAGTTAAATCTTCTACTAGTGATGAACAAGCTTCCACTGAAACTAGAAAGGCTGTAACTTATAAGGCTGGGAGGCTAGATGAAACAAAGGAGGACCAGACTCACCAGGAGGACACATCCCTTCAGAAGAGCAAGTCTTTCCAAAGAACCCAACCCTCGACCAAGGACAGATCCAACAGGAATAATACTGAATCTAACTACTACAGCAGCCAATCAGAAAGGGGGCAGCAACAGAGGAGGAAGAGAGACCAGCACTTCAGTGAAAAGGAGCATTATGGAAACACAAGACAAAGGGAAGACAAGCAATCTTACACAAAAAATGAAAAAAGTAGAAATGTGCGAAATGATGAAGGCCGGCAAAGAGATACAAAAGGAAGAGCTAGGACTGATCAAAAGAAGCATTCAGAACCTTCACGGAACCAAGGCAGACAGATTGAAAGAGGTGAACCCTATCAATCAGAAGGTGGACACCCAAAAGTTGGTAGAGACCAGAGAGGAACAGGAAAACCACATCAAGACAGCAAACAACACACAGAACCTTCCATGCCAAGATCCTCTTCAAAAGGTAAAGATACAAGAAACAGAATTTCAAAAGCTGAATCAGCCAAGCTACTATCACCATCCCCCGATGCACCCTTGCCAGAATCCTCCAAGAGACAGACCCAAGAGGAGACCATTTTAGAAGATTCCACACAAAATGCACTTCAAACAAACAGGCTGGATGTGTCTCAGTTTGACCTGCACAGTGCAGGAGTGTTTATTGTTGATGATTCTTTAGTCTCTCCTGGTCTGCTCTCTCCTGTTGATGACAATGAATTCACTGAGGTGGTCTCAAAAAGGGAAAAAAGAGAGAAGAAGGACCAAAAGAAACAGTCTGGATCTAGTAGGATGCAGCCAGTGAAGAAGCAAGGTGCAGCCAAAGATGACCGTGCCCCTGGCAGACCTTCTGCTGGAAGGGGACGTGGAAAGGTACTTCTCTCAGAGCCCCCCAGCCAAAAGTCTTCCAAGCCGCAGGGCACCACAGATATCTCTCTTTCTGAAGTTCTACCCTCTCCATGGGATACTTCTTATCGGAACCAAGCCATCCAGTCCCCAACCCACCAGCCATCACAGCAGCAGTCCAAAATGACCGATCCTCCTGTGAGTCCAGTGTCACCCTCCCCCGGAGTCATCGGCTCTGGAATATTCTCACCTTCAGCCCAGACCAAAATGTTGGACAGCGAGAGTAAATTAGAGGTAATTGGTCCTTCTGAGGCGTCTGGTGGAGATGGAGGTAGCTACTCCCTTTTTGGGAACCCAATTTTGGTGCCACCCCCGATTGCTCCCCCTGGTCCACAAGGCTTGAATCCTAAGGTTCCCCAAAGGCTGTTTGACCGGGCTGTTCAGGATATCACTCAGGGGCCACCTAAAAGTAAGGACACAAAGTCGTTTCAAAACAAACCGGAAGATCCTCCTCCCACAGTAACCAAGCAGAAACCTCCAGTGAAACAGACACAAGGTTCTGAGCATCAGACAATTCCCCACGAGCATGAAGTGGGGAGAGGTAGGGGGAGAATGGGAGCTGGTCGGGGAGGTGGGCAGAGACAGCAAACTAGCAGACAGCCTGGACCAAGAGGGGGGCAGAAAGGTACATCTGGTCAGGTCAGTGACTCCTGAACAGGAAAACATGTCACAGTGTAAAAAAGAATGCCATATTTTGCTAGCTAGTGCTCGTATGTGTATGCTGCATGTTTAAGACTTCCATTGTGTCGCCAATGAAGGGTTATATTCCAAGATACAGACCTCTGGCCCAATGTAGCAGAAGAATAAAAAGAGAAGCCTCTTGTATCCTCATCACTAAATTGGTTCCCTATAGGCCTTTTAATGTAGAATGGATGATGTCCTTAGGAAAGTAGCATTTTAGGTGTATATTGATGCAAATGAGTGATGTACAGATGTACATACGAATTTCATTTACTCCTTAGGAAGCAACTCAAACTAGACTTTCATCAGCTAGAACAGGTCATAATGGGACACTGGGTCAAACTCGTACTCAGCCTGTTTACTCTCAAAGACCCAGTCACCTAGTTGAGAAGACTAATCCAGGTGGAAGAGAGTCAGGCAACCAGCAAAGACCTGCTCCTTCACAGTCCCACTCATCTCGTACTCAGACTACATTGCAGACATCTTCACCGGTTGCTCAAGCAAGCAATCAAAGAGAAGTGGTCGGTGCTGCTGTATCCAGCCATCCTGTAAGTGCACACGTGCTAACAGACAGAACTTAGTTATTTATTGGACTTAATCTCTTTCTTTCACTACACCTCCAATTTAAATCTTTTATTTTTTGTTTTTCATGTGCAAGTGTTCTGTAATGATTTTATTTCATGGCAATTTTACAATAAATTTTATAATATACTACGCGCTGTGTGTATTAAAATGTTCTATTGTAATTTATGAATATGTGATTTCATTTGTAAAAGTATGTGAAATAATTCTGCAGATTTGCTGTACATCAATCAATCCATCCTCCCCTGACCTCTGACCTCTGATGTTGCTGCAGGTACCTACCTCAGTCAGTCATGATGCCAGCAAGAGACCAAAGGCACAATGCAAGATTTCAGACATGCAGCCAGACTTGACATTTCAGAGATTACAAAGTGACGACACCAAGAGGCCTGGTACAAATGCAGCCCAGGGGACAGGGGGCGGGGAGACACTGGATTCTACAAATACTAAACAAGTAAATTTAGGCTCTAATGATGTCCCTTCCGGGAATGCCAAATTGCACAAGACTGGCTCTAATGAGACAGTTAAATCCTCAGCCAGTCTCATTTCATCTGGGTTAAGTTATGCTAATGCTGTAAAAATGAATAGTCAGCCGTCCTCGGTTGCCTCATCCTCTCAGGAAGAAGTAGGCAAGCCAACTGCTCCAGGAGTAGTGCCTGAGCCTTCTGAACTAGATGAGCAGACTAGCCCACAACAGGAAAATATTTTGTTGTTCAGTGAGGGTCTAGTCCACGCAGTCAAAAATGTGACTTCTGTACAGTCCTTACCCAACAGTGCAGAGGTAGATTTAGTTGATGCTGAAAAGCCATCTTCAAATGTTTCTGTAAAGACCTCTAAACCAATAGCCCATGTTAAGCCCCAACCAGTGGTGACTGCAAGTGATGCATCCTCGGCTACTGTTTTCCCAACTGCTTCGGATAATTTAAACTCCATAGCTAATACCTTAGGTGCCAAGACCAGTCACGCCATCTTTCTGGAAGAGTACCTTGTACAGTCAGTATCAACTGTCCCCACAAGCTATGGAGGTACTTTGGAAAAGACCAATTTACAATCTGTCACCAATCCAGTCCTTGAGGACAATACCACAGATGATGTAGTTGGGACTCAACCACTGAGTTACAGCCATATGTCTTCCTCTGGCCTTTGTGCAGATGTGATAGATGGCTCAACCGGAGAGGAGACTCCATCAGGGACAACTATGGAAGAAAAGGGACCTTCAACCAAACAATTAAGAGTATCTGCCACTCCTTATATTCCAACTGATTCCCAATCCACCAGTGCTCAGACAAGTGATGAAGATATAGTGCATTCCAAATTGGCAAGCTCTGTACAAGCACAAGCTGCCATACAAGCACCAGATTCTATACAAGTACAAGGGTCTGTACAAGCACCTGCTTCTGTACAAGCACAAGCTTCCGTACAAGCACAAGGGTCTGTACAAGCACCAGATTCTATACAAGTACAAGATTATTCTGTACAAGCACCAGGTTCTATACAAGCACAAGATTCTTCTGTACAAGCACAAGATTCTTCTGTACAAAAACCAGGTTCTATACAAGCACAAGGGTCTGTACAAGCACAAGCTTCCGTACAAGCACAAGGGTCTGTACAAATTCACTCATTACAGATAGATCAGCCAATTCAGCACATTTATGAGGGATCTGGTCAAGGACTGAAAGCGGTTGCATCTTTGGGAAATCAACCAAACACAAATACTCTACAACTAGAAGCTTTAGCGAGTAGCACAGTTCCCAATCAGCTAGCTCTGGGAGAAGAACATTTCCTCAGGCAAGTTAACCAGCCCTACATTCTCACCCTCCAACAGGTAAGACCCTATGATTTCAGAAGTAACCAGATTGTACCTCTAATGCCCCTACCAGTTGGCAGTCAGCAGACATTGAGAAACACTCTCTACCCCACTGTTTTACAACAACCATTGCAGCAGACTGCTGTCAGGCAGACTATTGTCCACCAGCCAGTTCAAGGAGGCATGAAGGAAGACCATCGCACTTTTTTAATACCTTCAAGACAGATATCAGCCAATCCTATGTTAACCCCCTCCTTGCCAGGTAACTACACACCAGCAGCCATGTTTGGCAGCAACTTTCATCTTTCCACACAAAGGCAGATACCTGTAGACAGCCAGCAAGCATCTCACGTGTCTGTAGTCCCAACTGTACAATCAGCTCATAATGTAGTTCAGCCAAGTGCATCGGCTGTACATCATTCTGTACATCATTTTTCATCAACCTCATCTCAAAAGCAGGCAAAACCGGCCCTCCTCCCAACTCCATCAGTTCATCAGTCATCAAATCTCTGGCCCACAAATCTACAACTGCATCACCAGTCCGTAACAGGTGTTAGAAATCCAAGTGTTCAATATCAAAAACCTAAACACTAAATGTCAATTTGTCATAAGGTTGAATGTATTTATCAATGTTGCCATGGATTTAATTGTAAAACAAGTATTATTATTTAACTTTTTACTATTAACTTAAACTAATGTAAGATATTGTAAATTAAGAAAGTTAACGACTATTTATTCAATGTATAATAGAGAATGTAATTATGCAGGAATTACTAAATATACGTATCACGTGCAGGTGTTCACAATGATGATGCATAGCATACAAAATGTATTAAAGAGGTACCTGCCTATCGTAATGTACACAATACATATACGTGTGTACATAGAAACACCTTTAGATACATATTTAAGTGTACTATATTGAACACTTGATAGGACTTAAATTTCGACTCATACTATAACAAATACAATAGAGCACTGCTAAATTACTGGGTGAATGTAGGTGTATACATTATAACAAATTGAATATATAGGATAGTTCAGAAATAAAAAGGCTACTTCTAAAGTTAGGTCTGTCCTTGCGGCAATGAGGTTTGCTGTGTTGATTGTCCTGGGCCCTATTGTATGTAGAAATACAGTTATAATTGACAAGATGGATGCACAGAGGAAATTATTCTGCTCCAAAAAGACATTACTTTAAAAATACATTACCAATGCATGTACGTAAATTGTACTACAAAAAATATCTCTACAATAATGTATGTACGTATATCATACATATGTACGTAAGAGTACAAATATAAAATGGCCGACTTCTAAAAATGGTAGGGTCTACTGGCTCTAGTAAAGTGCTGATTGACCAATATACATATGTACCTTTCCACCCTTTGTCTGTACAGGAAGATAAAGCTTAAACTCAGCTGGTAACTCATCTTCAGAATACAGTCTATCTGAAAAGTAGACCCTTCTAATGCGACAGTTGGCATGGATCTGCAGGATTGATCACATTTTACATGCAGTTACTTACATATGTACAATCCACAGAAAGGACTAATGGCAAACTAACTTGGACACGCAGTGTTTCTATGTAATTGGTGCCATATGCTCTTCTTGTAAAGTCTGCCAAGTTAAATTGGATTTGGTTCCACCCATCATCAAGTCTCATTGGCATGGTACATATGAAAGGCTTCACTCTGGTTGTAGACTGATAGTTTGAAGCTCTGAAACGCCTCCTGACATTTTTATCATCCAGAACCTATGCAAAGATATACCAGATTCTGTAACAAGGGTCCTGATGTGCTAATGAACCAAAAATGGCGTCTTGAATGAAATTACCTACCTGCACTTCAAAAGTAAAGTATTTCTTAAGGTTCTTGATAATCATGACCAAAAAGGAAAGTTTGATGCCCAAGGTCTGTTTGGCCACGGCAGGGCAGGTAATGTATGTGGTACTGACATTAGTCCCCACGATCTCCAGCACCAGAGATTGAATGTCATTGTCTGTTATCCTTTTAATATGTCCATTTCTTACCTGCGCACATAGGACTAGATTAACATTGCGTACATATCATTTTCTTGAAATCAAAATACTATTATTTAAGCAAACCTACTTTCTTGTCCCATATTTGTAACGGCTTGCTACCAATGCTGTAAAGAATAGAGAGAAAACCGGACTGGAACGTATTCTTAAACATTGCTGCCCTGTTGAGTGTCTAGTTACTATGGAAACATAATTCGCTTCTAATTATCGGTGTCGATAATATCGAATAGGCGTGGCTTGAATGTGTTTTCACAAGGTCTTCGGTCTTCCGTATTAGTCAGGTACAGTCACGTACGCCGTCGTCTCTCTGCTTTGCTCACGAAAAGTGTTTTTAGATTGGAATAATTTAAGGTCTTCAAAATGCCTCTAAACCTGGGTGACGAGATGCCAAACTTTCCGTGTGACACCACTGCAGGCCAAATACGTCTCCACGACTACTTTGGGGACAGGTTAGTGTGATCATAGTTATTGCAAATCTTAAATGGCTCTCCCTCACCTGATCCTTACGCAGCTGGGGGATCCTGTTCTCCCACCCGGCCGACTACACGCCCGTGTGCACTACTGAATTAGGTGTAGCCGCTAAACTTGCTCCCGAGTTTGCAAAGCGAGGAGTGAAAATGATTGCCATATCCTGTGATCCCGTGGATTCCCATAATGGATGGATCAAGGACATTCAGGCGTACTCTGGAATACATGGGAACTGGCCGTACCCCATTATTTCGGATCCCAATCGCGACTTGGCAGTCAAACTTGGGATGTTGGACGACTTGGAGAAGGACAAAGCAGGTCTTCCGCTCACCGCTCGTGCAGTAAGTAAGCATTATTCGGTGACTAGTCTTTGGAGAGAGGTGTACAATTCCAAGTATTACCTAGGTTGTTACTTGCGTTTATATTTCCTACTGGTTTTCCTTGTACATGTAACTTAGGTGTATGTGGTCGGACCGGATAAGAAGATAAAACTGTCAATCTTGTATCCAGCCACAACCGGGAGGAATTTTAAGTGAGTCTTTGGAATCTTATTTGAAGCAGTTGCCTAATAGCTAATCTAGGTAATCAGTGTAACTAGAGACATTAGGTGGTGACACACAAATACGTATGGCTGACAGAGCACATGATTTTTTGCACAACATACATTATGAGAAGTAACTGATTTTTAATTAACAATAACATTAAAAACAAATTGATTTAATAAACAAATCTTTACCTCAGGAGAGTATAAGAGGTAAGGACTGCATTATATTGAACCTGCATTAACAGATTATCAATGATGCCTGCATGTACCATGATCAGTGACAGGCTGTGAGGTGGTTAAAGGAAATCACTTAAGTGCTTGTCCTTGCAAGTTGTTAGTAGTTTTGTATGGCTTGTGTGTGTTCAGTGACTGAGGTTTTACTCACAAATTTTCACCTAAAAATTATTATCTTTAAGATGGTACATCTTTCAACTCCTTGAGCGTCTAAAAACGCAGTTTGTCTTGGTAAATCTTCTGGTTGGACATTTCGACCGATTTGACCGATTCGAGGGTCTTCTTCAGTGACTGACCCTCAGGGTCGAAATGTCCGATCAGAAAGTACCATGTACCATCTTAAAGATAAGTTTGAGGCAGTTAGAAGTAATCTTTATTCTATTACCTCACCATTGACTGTATATTATGCAGTATATATCCAAATTGTCTTGTGTCATTATTATGAGTTAAGTTGTGTGTGGTCAATGTATTTTACTCAAATGACTATATACTCTGTTTTGTTTTCTAAAAATTCTAAAAATGTTGTTTGTTATGATAGTAAACTATTAATGTTTAACCTTCTTCTCTATTCTGCAGTGAGATTCTCCGAGTTATAGATTCTCTTCAGCTGACTGTCAACAAAAAGGTAGCAACACCTGTCAACTGGGAGGTGAGCCAGCACATAGCACACAGTACTGCAGACACTGCAGTCTCACTTCTCCAGATCCTATCACAATGGCCACCTCTGACTAGCAGAAAAAGAGATAGTCATGACTTCAAAGGATCTTAAAAGCTGTTTTTATTGTCAAATATGAGCCTTCCAAATAAGGAAATGCTTCTATTTACTGTATATATACATTTGGCCATACTATATCATATTACTGAAGTTTCCATTCCAATTTTAATCTCAGAATTGGGAATCAAAACTTAGATTTTTTGCACTGTAATTGCTTGTATTCTGCAGCAAGGAGGGGAATGCATGGTTCTACCTACAGTGAGCAAGGATGACGCTAAGAGGCTCTTCCCCAATCACAAGACAAAGGAGGTCCCATCTGGGAAGGGCTACATTAGGATCACTCCACAACCTTGAAGGGAAAGTGAAAAAGTGACTCCATTTTGCTGGCAATTAAATAGTTGATTGTAAACTTTTCTAGTCCTATGAAATTACGTAAAATACACGTGATATTCATTGCGCAATCATCTAAAATGTCTGCTACTGGAGTAAATGACAACATTGGCGAACAAAAGAGCAGTGATGATACAGAACCGCCAGGAGAATCTGAAAGCCTTCCGCCTAACCAAGAAAAACCGAGCGACGAAACTAAAGAGATCCATTCGACAAATAAAGTTCCTGAAATGAGCTTGGATGAAGTGACCGTTGATTTCAAGAACGATTCGACCTCACTGCCAGTCCAGAGAAGCAATAAACCGGAGTCTGGTCCAAGTACTCCACGAATGAAGACTCGTTCTCAATTCTTTACGGGGCCATCTAGCCCATCTGCAGATGACATCCCCGAAATTCAGCACATCTTCTCTGGTCTCACATACTTGGGGTCTTCGGCGGTAGACGCTCCAATGAGCGCATCGGAGGCAAACAGCAAAATGTCTACTTTCAAGGAGCAGTATGCTCAAGCCATTCCCGTAAACCTTTCGATACCTCAGACCAACAGCGGTCGGGTAATAATGCTGGATCCAGTGACCGACCAGTCGCTAGCTGTTTATCACGTAAAGACCGTTCTCCTCTGTGTCCGAGGGCAGGAATTAGACATTATAAACTGTTTCTGCTTCAATGTGAAGAACAGAAAGACTTCAACCTTTCACTGTCACGTTTTCATGTGCAACACAGAAGAATTGGTATGTGTAATGTAAATGGTTGTCTTCTCTCTAGTGTTTTACGATTCTATAAATGCATTTCTTACCTGTTAATAAAAAAGAATTTATATACTTTATAATGTACTTCTCTAAATACAAACCTGATTTAGTACATAAGTAATCGACTGTGTTGGTGTTCAAATAATGCTATTTTTATTTGTCTCTGTAGTGCGAACAGGTGTTTATTGCTATAGGGAAGGCATTCAGAACAAAGGTATTATTTAGCATTGATTTTACAAAGTTGTCGTATACACATGGAAAGATTGAAATTGTAAACTACAAACAATTAAATACGTAGATCTTCACAACAATATGCCAAGAAAAGGTCAGGCTTGGACCACCCAAGTCCTTTGAACGAATATTTTAATGGAGAATACATTAGCGACCATTAAAATGTTAAAACAATACATTTAACTGAACTTCAAAGTTTCGTTACCTGTATTAATAAAACATTGTTAACTGAAATACCCCTATGAATGCTATTATGACAAAAATATTGAAATATGTTCTGGAAATCCTGTCTACTCATTTTTTTGTCATTTCACTGTCCTTTATTTTCACATACGTATGTGTTATAGCCATCTGACCTGGAAATTCTTCGAGACGGTTTTCAATTGAGTTATGAAATTGAGGTAACGGTAGAGATTCAGGAAGACACAGATGGTAGAGGACACTTTCACAGTGTAGCTCTGGATAAGGACTGCTTTAGACTAAAACCTAATACTGCAAAGAGAATTGTCTTCTCAATTGGCCAATCAAATGTCAGCAGACCTCTGATAATTGAAAAGTAAGGACACATGCACCCACAAATGATAACATATCATTTTCAATTCATTACATGTATTTATCTACATTGTGCCTCTTTTTAACCGTTACTCTATCTTGTATCAATTTTACCCGTTACTCTATCTTGTATCAATTTTAACCGCTACTCTATCTTGTATCATTTTTAAGATGTTTCGGATTGTTAATTGCTCCGGGGCAGAATCCCAGACCTTCTGATATGCTACTCCTGGACATGGTAAGTGAACCACTTCCTGTGGTAGGCAATACTTCCTGTCACATGAATTCTACTCATTGGGTGTAGTTGTCAATGGGGCATAGCCCTGATAAGGTGTACTCTGTGGTAGCTCTGTGGAACCCAACACAGGACATCTTGAATGATGAAATGTTGAAAGGTATGTAGCTAGTGATGTTAAGTTTGTAGTCACTCAATTTGTATTGGCTATGTGAGCCATTGGTAATTGTATATCATAGGCGTTGGAAGGCAAATTGAAATGGAGGGGTACAGTGCTTCCTACGCCTATGTATATATGCATGCAGCATCAGAGAATACCCTCTAATTAGGGATTGATCAAAAAAATGGCAGCCATATTTAATGTATCAGGGGTTGTCATAACATGGCTGTGCATGTGTCTTGTTTCAGGTAAAATAAATTTAACTCTGGCAACAGACATTGTATTTCAAAAGATAGCTGAACCAGTCAGATTCTTTAGGTAAGCCACCTTATTGCTTCACATTACGCAACAATAGGGTCCGATTTCGTCAGAGTGGCCTGATGGACCAGCCCAGTTTATTAAGATACAGTAACTTTATAGCCACCCAGATACATAAATACGTTGGAGTATTCTAGTGTGGCCTATATAGCTGCTATCTGTGTGTCTTCTATTCATACAGAACAAGTTTTCATGTTCCAACAAAGTATGAAATTACGAATTAAATGTCAAACTTTATTTGTACCAATAGCATTGTCCATGCAGAAGCTAGTTTTCTTGCAAAGAGTAATCAAAATGCAATTACACTATTAATTGATTGATAGCATTAATAAGGCAGGGTATATACATAAAAATTGATATAATGACTTACATATTTTCACAACCTTCTGAGTTTTAGCTCAACACACACCTTATATAGGCATTTTATATGGTATACAAGGCATGGTATTTTATATAAATAGTATGCTATGGTCTTAACAAGTGATACCATACAATTATAGTAGCCCGTGATGTGTGTTAGCGCCATACACTACATGTAATCTTGTCCACTATTAAGGGAGATTAAAGTACAGAAGCACGAGGAATTATGGTCTTTATCGTTACGGAAGAAAAGATATTCAACAGAGTCTTTTGTGTTTCAAGTGCAAAAGGTAATAGTCTATTGTGTTGATATTGAAACAGTATTTGAGTTATGACTGTGTTGCCATGGTAACCAGGCACCAGGTAGTTCTAAACTGAATCCTCAGTATCGCATTGGTCAAATGTTGAGTGCCAAGGGAGGTAAGGATTATCACCAGCCCTACTCGTATCGTATGGAGTCCACTGACGATGGCCATGCTCAGCAATCTGAAAATAAGAAACAGCCAGATGGCGAGGGAGACAGTGATCAAGGTGGGACCATATTCTTATCTACCAATTCACCTCAGAATAGGTTTACCTTACCCGACTGATTAAAAGACATCAGAGGGAGGCTGTCATGCCGTAAAAGTTCCCCCGCCGAATTAGTTCCCCCGGGCCTAAAACGGCAGCGTAGTGCCTGCCGAATCGGTTCCGCTTTGCCGAATTTGGCCCCCCATTCATTTACGCCATTAAAATTGGCGGGCACAGTAGAGGTGTGACGACTATACAAGGCGTAATCGTCATTTCTTCGAACGAAATCGATTGCGAGGCCGACGTTTCTTAGAACGAAATCGATTGCGAAGCCGAGATGAGCGAGGAGAACAGTGGCGATAGCATTCTAGAGGAAGTGGAAGTCTGTGCCCGAACAGTTTGTACAGATTGTTCACGACAACAACCACTGGGTCTGCACATCCAATCATAAGTGCCAAAGTGGGGAAGTTGAAATCTTCGATAGCTTAATGCAGACAAAAGTCTCCACCACAGTCCGTAGGCAGCTTGTGACCATACTGCACACCCTAAGGCCGAGAATGACAATGACGAAGGTGTGCGTACAGCAGCAAACTGTGGATCAGATTGTGGACTTTTCGCCATTGCATTTGTCTTCTATATATAATATTCTATATTTGTCTTTGCTATATTTCACTATTTACATGTTCTTAATTATCCTTACCTTGTACACACACATACACATGTAAGTACCTAGTTTGAGAGGGGGAACCAAAATAGACAAGGGGGTCCAATTTCAGCAACCAAATTGGTTCCTGGGGGAACCAATTTGGTTGCTGTTTTGGTTCCAGGGGGGCCTATTTTGGGGGGGGGGGGGAGGCAAATTTGGTATGACAAGACCACACATTTGGTTATGGTTGTGGTTTTATTATCAATTTAATCGCACTTCCTGTGTCTGCAGAGTTCTTGGATGAGGAGGAGTTGCTGGTCTCCGGTTGGGGTGGTATAGACAATGAATTCTCTGACGACATTGTGGAAGAGTGGAGAGTCCTCTTGGAGAAGTGGGATGGAACAGACAAAACTAGATCCAAAACTCTCAGAAAACTGTGTCACAAGGTGAATTAGGAGGCAGAAATTTTCCTACTGTTCAAGGTCCCCCATTAATACCAGCACCTATGCTGAGGGAGCAATCTTAAATAATATGAATAAGAATAGAGAGAAGATGAAAGAAAGGAAAAGAAGAAAGAAAGACTCCTGTATCTTCACCCAAAGCTCTCTTCAGGTTTAGTTCCCCTATAGGCTTTTTACAGAATAGGCATAGCATGTAGGGATATGGTATATTAGATTTTTCATGAATAAGAATATGTTATATAGTATGTAAGAAAGTATTTATATTATTCATTTTCCCATTGAAGAATAACTTGCTACTAGCTCACTAGTGGTATCATCCTTTTCTCTGGAGCATCTTTAGATTGTCATACTAGCAGTTGACTGGCCTGTTTCTTTCGTGTAGGGAATTCCCAGCCTGTTGAGATGTCAGGTCTGGCAGATGCTTAGTAGTGCCATCCACGACCCTCAGCTTCAGGAGTCATACAGATTACTCATTGCCATGGTAACCACATGTGAATTTATTGTGATAATTAGCCACGAAAGGGAATGTGATGGAGACAGAATAGAGCCTAGGACTAGCTAACTTGTTGATTAGAAATCTTGGGAAGATTGTGACTTGTCACCACTTCCCACTAAATGTCACTTTAGGAAGCTATTCTTTCATCAGAGTGGACCACCTTTGACCTTTATACTCTGACCTGTGAGGTCACATGACAAGTGACCTGTGTCACATGTGCTACTGCATGACTGCAGCTCTATTATGTTGTTTTGTTGATGCAATGTGACTTAGGACTCTCCCACTGAAGACGTGATTGAATGGGATATTAAGAGGACGTACGTGGCTCACGAGTTCTTCCAAAACGACAAGGGAAGAGATGCTTTGCAGAAGATAAGCAAAGCTTATTCAGTCTATGATTCTGAAGTGGGCTACTGTCAAGGTCTCTCCTTCATAGTGGCAGTACTTCTATTACAGGTAGGGCACCCCTCATACAGGTAAGGCACCCCTCATACAGGTAGGGCACCCCTCATACAGGTAGGACACCCCTCATACAGGTAGGGCACCCCTCGTACAGGTAGGGCACCCCTCGTACAGGTAGGGCACCCCTCGTACAGGTAGGGCACCCCTCGTACAGGTAGGGCACCCCTCGTACAGGTAGGGCACCCCTCATACAGGTAGGACACCCCTCATACAGGTAGGACACCCCTCATACAGGTAGGACACCCCTCATACAGTCTTTTAAGTTGCATGGGAGATCCACTGAGTCTACGTGTAAGTCTATGTGATGAATTTGATGTTTCACTTAGAAAATGCCCGAAGAAACTGCTTTCTCTGTTTTGGTGAAGATTATGTTTGAATACAAGCACAGAGAACTCTTTAAGTCGGGATTTTATAGTCTACATTGTTCATTATTCACTCTTGACAAGTTGATTGAGGTAAATACAAATATATGTATATATCCATCTCTACGTATGTGTGTACCATAAGAAAAACTGGAACACAAACCTTTCTGAACCTGATCGAAATATGGGCATGTCTAGATTTATATAGGTAGTGTTTCTTATAGCTCTCCCAGTTATTGTGTACACTCCTCTCTCTTATTGCATCATCCCTCTTTCCATATAAGGAGTATATGCCAGTTTTATATAGGTAGTGTTTCTTATAGCTCTCCCAGTTATTGTGTACACTCCTCTCTCTTATTGCATCATCCCTCTTTCCATATAAGGAGTATATGCCAGTTTTATATAGGTAGTGTTTCTCATAGTTCTCCCAGTTATTGTGTACACTCCTCTCTCTTATTGCATCATCCCTCTTTCCATATAAGGAGTATATGCCAGACCTACACGAGCACTTTCAGAAGAACCGTGTGGAGACACACATGTATGCCACACAGTGGTTCTTTACTCTCTTCACTGCCAAGTTTCCACTTCCTCTGGTGTTCCAATTCATGGACATTTATCTGTGCGAGCGCTCATCCGCCATGTTCCAGGCTGCGCTGGCCTTGCTCAAGGTTTGTTCACATGAAGTATTTGAGTCTTGGTGGGATATTCCTTCTCGTGTTAAAGGGAGGCCTTTGGAGAGAGTATAGCTGATTTTTGGTAATGTATCTTGCTAGTGTCCTAAGACTCTGATTGATATCATCCCGCCCACTTTATCATCTCCCCACCCACCTTGTCATCTCCCCGCCCACCTTGTCATCTCCCCGCCCACTTTGTCATCTCCCCGCCCACCTTGTCATCTCCCCGCCCACTTTGTCATCTCCCCGCCCACTTGTCATCTCCCCACCCACCTTGTCATCTCCCCGCCCACCTTGTCATCTCCCCGCCCACTTTGTCATCTCCCCGCCCACTTTGTCATCTCCCCGCCCACTTGTCATCTCCCCACCCACTTGTCATCTCCCTGCCCACCTTGTCATCTCCCCGCCCACTTTATCATCACTCCACCCACTTGTCTCACTTTGCCCACATACTTTTACTCTCCCATTTATATCTACTAAGGACACGTTGAGCGGTAGGGAGGAGTACTATAAGTCCTTACAGAAGATTTCATACGTATTTTGT
This sequence comes from Chondrosia reniformis, assembly GCA_947172415.1. NCBI lineage: Eukaryota > Metazoa > Porifera > Demospongiae > Chondrillida > Chondrillidae > Chondrosia > Chondrosia reniformis. The sequence continues at coordinate 6,050,747 of OX359201.1, read as the reverse complement.
ATTTTTTATTTCAATATTCTCCATCAACATTTTATGACGTGGGCTGTATTAAAATAACTGTTTCTCTTTGATCTATGAAATACTCAGCACTCAAAAGTGTGTGTTTCTATCTAGACTGCTAGGAAGGAGCTACTGGGTATGGACTTTGAAAATATACTCAAGTACTTCCGTGTCAGTTTACCAAGAAAGTTTTTAACCCAAGATCATTGCAATGCATTTTTCAGAAGAATGAGTGCCTTCAAGGTAGTACCTAAACCTATTGCGACACCAGCCAACATGGAGGGTGTTGGTCTGGTTGTACTAGGTTCTTTATCATCAAAGATTTATTTTAATCTTCTTAGATTGATGATAAGAAATTGAAAAAGTTTGAAAAGGAGTACCAGGCATACTTAGAATCCAAATCTCAGGCTGCAGACCCCATGGAGAGATTAAAAGAGGAGAATAGTCATCTTCGTGAAGGAATGAATCGCTTAGAACATGAGAACGAGTTTCTAGCCCAAGAACTTGTGGCCAGCAAGATTCATCTTAGAGAAGAGATGGATCGAGTAAGGAGAGCAGTAGACTTTCTCAATAGTGTAGTCGTCATCACTAATGTGGCATGTATTCCAATGATCTTCTACAGTTGGAGGAGAAGATTGACGCCTTGAGCAAAGAATCAAGGAAGTACCAACGTGAAGTAGAACTTTCCAATTCCACAATAACCAGTCTTAGAGAAGATGTGGAAAAGGTACAAATTATTTTTACTCAGTTCTGTTATAATGAACACTCATTGGATTTATAATGTATTCATTAATTTTCCATTAACTATTGTTCTAGGTTAATGAGCTGTACCGTGGATCAGTACAAGAATTGACAGAACAAAAGAAGCATCACGATGTGGTTGTTGGGGAGTATAGAGCGGTAAGTGTTATCCATCTTCCTCGCATCTCTTCCATCTTCCTCGCATCTCTTCCATCTTCCCTTGCATCTCATCCATCTTGTCCATCTTCCTCGCATCTCGTCCATCTTCCCTTGCATCTCGTCCATCTTCCCTTGCATCTCGTCCATCTTCCTCTCATCTCTTCCACTTCTACTGTATGTCCCTCTTACAAATGATTCTTCTCTTTCAAGGCATTTAAACAACTTGATGAAGGAAATGCACGAGAAAAGGACGACTTGAAACGACAGTTACAGGAAATCAAGGTATTTAGTGATGCTTGGCCTCAATTAAAACTGCTCAGTTTGCTTAAGCTTCTGAACAAGACTGACCCATTTGAACAATGCAGACAAGACATAATAGTCCATTAAGCAGTAAACAATTATATAATTTTTAGTTTAAAGTGTCAGTTTGTTTAACTTACACTTTTAGGATTCATGGTACGAATCTAAAGGAATTAAACCGCCTACAAATATCAGTGAACTGGAAAAAAGAATAACAGACCTCGAGTTGGAATTAGCACAGACCAAATTAGCACTGGTGGAATCTGCTTGCAGAGCACAGGACCTGGAACACAAGTTGAACATCCAATCACAGCGCTCAGCCAGCCAAAGTAAAAAGGGATGGAAACCTTTTAACTGAGCATGTCTTGTATAACTACTGAATATAAATGTTTTGTAAAAATATGTTAAATGATTGTGAATATATAAATACGTTAAATGCATGCTTTCTGTATATAAATTGCATGTTATTTTGATGTTAACAGTGGAGTGATGTGATTAGGTGAGTGTGCCCTCCTCCATCATGACTATTAGCATATACAAACTACATGAAAAATGAAATGGGTGGTTCTTTGTTTTCACCTCTTGGATGGCTGGCAGGTGATCACTGCATGGTTGCCATTTTAATAAGACTTTGGTCATTTGGCTGATTGGCGAATATCTTTCATTAATTTACTTTTTCATCATTCACTGTGCAATGAACTCCCTTAGTTAGTTAGTATAATTATATGTATGCATGATACAATTATGGGTTCCACGGCCACCGAGTTGGACTCCAGTCTCATCTGATAACTTCACTTCACTTGTGATCCTCGAGGAGGACAAATGAGTCGGTGGGAGAATCCAGAATGGGTTTAATGATTTGACAAAGCTTCAAGATCTTATACATATATCCCCACTTTTTCAAGATTACATACAAAGGCTTTGCTATATTATATATCCAATAAACACACACTCGTGGATTGCATCAGCTATTGGCCAATCATGCATGGAAGTTGCCCAATCACAATATATACTTTTGTGAATCAAAATGGTGTATTCTTCAGGAAATCTGAAATCATTTGAAGAGCCTACAGAGACAGAGAAATATTAACTTTCTACCACATTGCCCAGCATTTATATAAATTTAAGATCTCACATTTTTTGGCTGGTCCATTGGGACCATGTGACCAGCGTTAAACACCTCTAGAAAGGTCAGACCATCAGCACTGCGAGACTTGCCAGCCTACCAATGGAAAGGCAGTGGATAGGCATTATTATTATACTAGAAGTCCACCTGGATCAATGTGGCAACTTTACAGGGAGCTAAGTGAATTACAAAACTTTGAACACAAAAGCTATGGATGGACTGAACTAGACAAAAGTGAAGTGGAGGAGATCTACAAGGAAGAAGACACTCACTGGTTGTCCTCCAACTGACCAGTTCTTTACAGTGGCTTTGTTGAAGTCTGCCTGGCCAGACCACTCCAGCCCCAGGGTCCAATTCCTCCCTCCGACATAGTTGCAGATAAAGTCTTTATTGCCACTGTACACCAAGACTATGGGTATAGTGTGACACAGTGCAGGTAGTATCAGAAAAAGGATGGGATTTTAACTGAACTATGTATGAGTTTCAGTCTTACTATTCTATATATGTAAACCTCCAGTTTTAAAAATATAATTCACAATGTGTTACTGTAGAAACATACATTCAATCTAAAAAAAAATTCCTACATATATTATCATAATGAACTCAATTCAAATTTATCAAACTTGTCATACTGGGAACAATCTGGTATAGAAACACTTTACAGTTAATGTATGCTATTAATAACACACCTCTCCGCTTGTGTGCCAAAATGAGGGACACCGATGATTGAAAGTTTTTGATCCAATCACCAAGAAGCTGCAGAAGGTGGAGATTTGTTATGACACTCGGAGAAAGCTACACTTTCAAAGCAAACTCACCAAGAGGTGAATCAACATATTGCACTCCTCCCAGTGAACATGACTGGGAATACCTAGCTCAGTACGTATCTGAGCTTGTGCCAGAAAACGATCAATCTAGCAACACAGCACAGTAGATTACAATATACAAATAATCTAACAACACAGCACAGTGGATTACAATATACAAATAATCTAACAACACAGCACAGTGGATTACAATATACAAATAATCTAGCAACACAGCACAGTGGATTACAATATACAAATAATCTAACAACACAGCACAGTGGATTACAATATACAAATAATTTAACACACAATTTTTCAAAATGCTACATCTACGTACTTTAGAGTAAAAGGCCTATAGGGAACTAAACCTAGTGAGAGCTTTGGATGAGGATACAAGAGTTTTTCCTTCTACTTCTCTCCTCCTATATGCAATCATCTTAAAAATGTAGCAGTTTCCAGCAGATCTCAGTCCAAACATTCTTTAAATGTACGTATGTATCTCTCTTTGTTTAATTTTTTCATTGGCAAGAATAAGCAGATTAAACCTAACTGATATTACATCCTGATGTTGCCATGGTTACCTGTGAGAAGTCATAGCAGAGTGGAGGGTATTCACAGGGTATTCTGATGTCATACACATTGATACTATAAATAGTGCAAAGATATAGTGTCAGTAATATGTAGGAGAGGAATGGTACAGGCAGATCTGAACCTTCTGTTCAAAGTTCTTTCTGCAGCTTCCAACACAAAATCCATTAAAATCTAAAAATGAGAATGCCATATTTGGACAGTTGAGATGTAAAGATGGAAAAGTTGTACCGTGCATTCTTCGACAGCAGCCAGCCAGACTCCCGTATCAATGATCACCTTGCAAGCGTCATACAAACCGTTCGCTACCTTCAGTTCACCTTCAGAAATGAGCTTGTTTTCATAGGCAAACTAAACGACACAAATAAGGATCATTAAAACATAAAGGTAACCAATCAATTTATTTCTCACTTGGGCATAGGCACCATATTGAAGTTTCGGGTCTACCCATCCATCACCAATGCCTGGAACATGTGCATATATACAGCAGTGAAATAAAATGCCAAAGAATGTTCTAACACCGTATAGCGGGAAAATTTGGCGGGCAATATATTTGGTGAAATGCCCGATTTTAGCATTTGGCAAATTTTATATTTGACAGATCGCCCTGTAACGTATCGTTACGTTCAAAATCGATAGCTGCATTCGTGAATTTGGCAAAGAATTAAATTTGGCGAGATTCAAACTACTCGCCAAATCACCTAATTTAAGTCCTCACCAAATTTTCCCGCTATACGGTAATTTAGAAATCCTTACCAACTCCTTTTAGATTTTTGGCATAGATGGAGTTACTGGTCACAATTTCTGCTCCAATAGCTGGCACATAGTGTCCGGCTGCAGCAATCAGTAGTCATGGTAACAGTAACTATGGATACATGAATGAACAGCTGCCCAACTCACCATAGCTCTCACCAATCACATAAAGGTCAAGCATTGAATATTTAGGGTACTTTGCATAAAACTGCCTCAAAAAGGTCCAAAAATCTGCAGCAATTTGTTTCTCGTCAATTGTATAACCCAACTACATGTGTAAACAGGCAAAATACAAATAAAAGAAATCTTCATTACCACTCATTGTCTATTTGAAAGGATACATGAAGACATTACTGGATTTGAGTATCTAACTGAATGCTATCAAAAACTCCTTCAATTCTGCAGACAAGCTTGAAAGAGAGACATGAAACTCTCTCCAGTAAACTCACAGGATTCGTCGTGTAGGAGAACCCGGTCCCCGGGGGCTGGTCCACATACATTAAATTTGCAAATGAGTTCCAGCCGTAGGGATTATATTCGGGCTTTTCTTTTCCGTGTGGCAAGTTAAACGGACCGTTTTCTCCAAACAGCGCCAGCATACTGGAACACCCGGGGCCTCCCGTGAGCCAGACGATGAGCGGGTCCGTACTGGGAGCAGACCTACTCTCGAACAACCAGAAAAAGTAGTAATCTCCGTGGGTCTTGTTAACCTGAAAGTTGAGAAAGTAATTTTCATCTCAGAAAAATTCACAAAGTTTAATAGTTACTCATTAACCATATAGTTAAGAGAGTAAGCAGAATTATTAGATGTCAACAAGGTTAGACATTTGTTTCCCAATCTAATGTACTTTATATAGCAGCCATGACTTTACCAGATTAACTGTAAAAACTTAGAAGTCTTCACAGACTGGTAAAAGCTTGCACCATAGATTGCACTAAGTAATATTAGCTAGCTAATTCTGGAAACTTCCAGGAAAGGATCATCTTACTTCAATATAGCCGTGAACTTGAGTAACATTGTCGGGCCATGGATAACCCGCCTCGCCTCTAACGAGACAAGCTACCAGGAGCACCACCAGCGATCCAATCATGTTTATTGAAGTCACGAGGATAATAATAGACTACTTCTATCACCGATAACGGAGCCAACTATAACCACAAGTGTTTCGTAAAGTTGAATAGGGAAGCTAAATGTGTTACTATTGAGAATGTTGTAGCATAGACTATATGGTTAGATAGTCTATGGTTGTAGGTAGCTGATCTATCAGTGCTTATATTCTTCGTTCATTCTGAAAATTAATCACAACTTAACGTTAACGTAAAAAAAACCTGTGTATTGTCTATAGAGTTAGCGACTATTTATAACCAATTTCCTAGCAAAACAATGTAAAGAAATAAGATAAACAGGAGAGACAAGAAACAAAACAAATATTGAAATTAACAAAAATCAGTAATATATAGATTAATGGTATCATTACAGAACTATAGTTCATTGCCTTGATTCTTGGACAAGTGAAGAGAACAGGGAACAAGGATCTCTTAGAAGATTCTGTGGAGTGTCAAATTCACAAACACGACCTCGTTCCAACACCAGTATTCTTTCACAATTCATGACCGTTTGGATTCTGTGGAACAGTGAATATATAATACTCAATTGTACTAAACAGTGCAGCTGCAAGAGACCTAACCTGTGTGCAATACTTAAAACTGTATTTTGAATAAACTCATTAGCCAATGTCTCTTGAATGTTAGCATCTGTCTCCATGTCAACTGTAGCAGTAGCCTCATCAATACATATCACCTTTGATATGAGGAATTCATCAAATGATATATTACACATATGCAATACATTATACCATATGCATATAGGAATGGTTCACAACAATAGGTATATATACAATATGCTAAAATTGGGGCAAAATGGCAGGCTGATTATCTATTTATGCTGATTTTTGGTTCAAACAGACTTTGAACACTATTTTCTAGTTGCATATGTTACCAGGTAACATATTAATCATCAATTTTAAAGTGTTTCTATGTTAATACATGTCATACAAGGGGTTGGACTGTAACATGAGACTATATATCTGATCTGAATATTAGGCAACTTTGATAAAGTGGAAAAGAGTATATTACACACTTTACAGCTACTGATGAGAGCTCTTGCTAGACAGAGCAGCTGACGCTGTCCAGCTGACAAGTCTCTTCCTCTCTCCCCCAGTTCAGCATCCAGACCGCCTGTCAAGAAGCGAAACAAAGATGGCAGAGATAAACTCCATACATATTGGATATAAGACAGTTTAAAAGAAAGTATACAAATATAGTGAGGGCAAAGTGGTTGCTAAAGGTCAAATAACTAGTGACAAATAACTAACAAATAGTAAGCAAAGTTGTTTACCTAAAGATCTCACTGTGTTTGCTAGATGTGAACGATTCAACGCTGACCACAATTCTGCATCATTATGCTATAGTGTGGAATACAGTCATAAAGTAAGATCATTCATCTAATTATTACTAGTAGTACATATTAATAAAGTGCATTAAATATATATAATAATTATAGAAACTAAAGATAATTATCTTTGATATAATTACATACTACTTTTTTCATTATTACAAAAAGTAGTTTAATTAGTAACAATATTTGGTGTATATATAGTGGTGGATGTGTGGTTATATTATATTTGGTGCATATATAGTGGTGGATGTGTGCTTATATTATATTTGGCGCATATATAGTGGTGGATGTGTGCTTATATTCTATTTGGCGCATATATAGTGGTGGATGTGTGCTTATATTATATTTGGCACATATATAGTGGTGGATGTGTGCTTATATTATATTTGGCGCATATATAGTGGTGGATGTGTGCTTATATTATATTTGGCGCATATATAGTGGTGGATGTGTGCTTATATTCTATTTGGCGCATATATAGTGGTGGATGTGTGCTTATATTATATTTGGCACATATATAGTGGTGGATGTGTGCTTATATTCTATTTGGCGCATATATAGTGGTGGATGTGTGCTTACAGAACCAGATGGGTCTACGTTATAACGGACTGTTCCACTGAAAAGAAAGGGATCCTGAGGTATTATGGCAATGTTGGACCTGAGGATGGGAATGTGATACCATGTGATGTAATGTGATGTAATATGATGCAATGTGTAGATCACTCTTCAATAAAGACACAAGCATATATAAATAGCAACAGACAAGTATGCAGGCGGGCAGGCAGGCGGGCAGGCGGCAGGCGGGCGGGCGGGCAGGCGGGCAGGCGGGCAGGCGGGCAGGCGGGCAGGCGGGCAGGCGGGCAGGCGGGCAGGCGGGCAGGCGGGCAGGCGGGCAGGCGGGCAGGCGGGCAGGCGGGCAGGCGGGCAGGCGGGCAGGCAGGCAGGCAGGCAGGTTACTTTCAGGATACCTTAGTTTTTGTAGGGGAACAGTAGAGATATCCACTTCATCCAAATACACTGTACCAGATACAAGATCAACTATTCTAAAGAGAGCTTGGAAAAGGCTTGATTTTCCAGCACCTGTTCGTCCTACTATACCAATCTGTATAAACATGAAAATACACCTTAGAGTCGATCTCCTCAAAATTAGCAGAGTCTCATAGATAGCTATTAAATAGTCCATCACATCATATGGGATTGACCTTTTCTCCACTAGCAATGGAAAAGCTGACTTCCCTAAGAGCAGGAGGAAGGCCAGGACGGTAGCGTAAAACAACGCCTCTGTACTTTATTGAACCTCGCTGGGGCCAATTCGGGGATACCTTAAGAGGGAGGATACAGTAATAAGTAGGTCACTAGCAAATGTAATGATATAGATAATATAATGGACATTAAGATGACTTAAACTATATAGACAAATTCAGTGACTTCACATGTACCGGCTATATAATGTATTGGTGACTTTCCCTTAAAGTGTTATAATGCATGGTTCATTAGTGACAGAAAAAAGGACAGTATAGGAACACCATCCCCTTTGCCCTAGGATAGATTTGCCCTAAGTGATATACAAGTCCAGAAAATTGTGTTTTAGTCTATCTTTCCTTGGCCTCATGGGTAGTTCAATATCTACAGGTAAATGGTGATTTGATGTGCTATACAAACTTGTGCTGTTCCATCATCAGTTTCTGCAGGCATAGTGTCAATGTACTGCACTGCTCTCTCCACACTGACCATCTCCTTCTCTGTCTCAGAAAATGACACAACTACCTGAGATATTAAGCTGTTGATCGATAAAGAGTAACTGATGGCTAAACCTACCAGTCCTGTAAAATGTAAATATAAACATTACATCAAAAGTGAATGTCAATCTCCTATATTTGACTATATATACCTGGATCTATAAAGCCAAAGTGGTGCTCCAACACTGCTATAAAGGCAGCTGATGAGATGATGAATGCACCAATCATTTGGAGTCTCAGGGAGAGCCAATAGGATGCAGCATAGGCTAACATCGAGAACATTTGTTATATCAATTTAACCCCCGTTTTTACATAAATATTCTTACTTCCATATAAGGCTCTCTGGTTTATTTCTAATCTTTGCTCATTTTCTCTAGCAAACCTGGCACTTTCTCCAAAGGCTCTGACAACTTGCAGTCCTGTCAGTGTCTCAGTGAAGTGCGCATAGATGGGAGAGAGGGTCACGGATGAAAAGCGCTTCAACTCCCTTAAAGAATACAGAGATCAAAGGAAAGTATTATGTATTAGAAAGACTATCCTAGACATTTGCATACAGTCTGTCAAATTATTTTACTCCCATTAACACTAGCTGCATAGCCTATACCAACCTCAAATAATTGTCAACATTTTTAACAAAAGAATGTTGGATTTTCTTCTCTTTTCACTGTTTTTTTTTTTATTTCCCCAAAGGGGATGGGCCACTCCCAGAGGTGGGTGCAATACTGGGGCAACCCGCGAGGAGGTCAAAGCAAGCTTTGAACTCTCCTCTGTTCTCAAAAATTGAGGAACAACTAGTCCCCCGAAGGGGACGTATCAGTTGTTACACTGATAAGAACAGTTATTTCTACTTGATCTTAGCCAAGAGGCCATGAAGCGATGCGGACTAATTTTCGGTGCTTAGTCTTCAATGCTTTGCTCTGGAAACGCTTGTGGTCGAAAAATCGTGACGTTCGCCTTACCTCGCACACGGCTTATAAACGCATCGACACGCAAATAACGTAGGTGTGACGTATACATACGCGTTTTCTACTGATCTATGATGCACAGTTTATTCCGTGCTGCGAAACACAGTCGACTACACAGTTGACCATACGCCTTACATATACTTAATTTATAAAACTATTTAATAGTTCAACTCGCTACCAGCTTACCTTGAAGTATGTCTATAATATTTTTGTATTTTATAATATATCATTGCCAGTGGTACAAGAAGAAGAGCTATCCAGGGTAAACTGTAACACACAACTGTCAGAGTACCTAGAAGACTGAAAATCTGAGCAAGGAAGATGTTAAGCTGGAAGGGAAGTGAATCATCAATGGTAAACTACAGACAAGAAACAGACCATAACATTACACCATTCCCCCTAATGGAGTGATATAACTTTCAACTAACCACATCAGATGAAAAACGGTTGATTATTCTTCCAATCTACAGTAAAGAAAGAGAAGAATATATTTTATTTTATATCAATATTTTCCAGGGTCACTGATGAAGGGTGAAATTCCCAACAGCTGTCTGGCCCAGTGGAGCAGAAGAATAAAGAGAAAACTCTTGTATCCTTATCCAAAGCTCTCACTAGGTTTAGTTCCCTATAGGCCTTTTACTGTAGAAAAGATGTAGTATGTAAGAAAATGGTGTTTTAGATTAAAATAACGTCATGTGATCTGACAGGTGCTTGTTCTGGTTCCTCACAGGGTTGGTGTCAAAGAACATGACTGGAGCATGCAAGACTGCCTTCAGTAACTTCTTGTGCAACACCTTAGCAGCACATATTCCTCCATAAGCAAACAAGAATGCTCGGAACAGAGTAAACACCTGTAATTATAAAACCAAATATTTATAAATTGTAATTTAATTGTGTGTTAAGCTTACAACTTATAAAATTAATTGTTCTTAGAATATTTGGGGAATTTTGCCTGAATATTTTAATTTTAATTCTTTTGAGCATACCGAATTAGTAGCGGCAAGTCCTAGGTATACTCCTATGTAGAAGTATAGATTGCTCCCAGATGTAGTGATACTGACAGGTGGTAAGGTTGAGTCACCAGACTGTATGGCGTGCTGCTGGGATGAGCTTGGAGTTTCATTGAATAAAGAGATGTTACTATGAGATTCAGCATAACGGAAAGTAGACACCCAGTAAGCTAGCCACCAATTAGTGACATCTTTTGAAGCTAGAAACAAGAGAGAGATAAACTTTTGAAATTTATAATTTATTGGAAAATCTTTCATTAATGATATGGATGACAAATTGATACTAAAAAGCATAATTTCCTCCCATTTCTTAATGAAAAAGGATGATTAAAAAGCAGTACACTGAACAAGAAAAGAAATTTAAGGAAGATTCATAAAGTTCTTTTCAAGAAATTTCTTTTTTTTTAATTGGATCATCTGTTTGGCTATACAGTACCTTCCATTAAGAAGAGGAAAACAAAAATGGCCGACCCAATGAAGAAGCCAATTGCCTTAAAGTAGGACCAGTAGACATGTGGCTTAACTACATCCACTTCTCTCTCCTCCTCCTTCACAAGTGACCCAATCCCTTCAACTGATGTCGGAGACTGAGGCTCAACCACAGCAGCCTATTTATAGACAGAAAACATAAATCAATACACTTGTGGTTGGAGCAGTGCTGATTTAAATGGAAAGCACAGTAGCTAACAAACTTAAAAGGCAGAAAACATGTAAACATTCTTAACAACACACAGATTAGGACAACAACTGCTACCTGCTCCAGATATTGTATTAACAGCTACACTATTACAAACCTGATGAACAATTCCAGTAGTATATCCATCCCTATCTCTTTCAAGTGTTTCAGTCTCTTCTTTCTCTTCTGATCCAACAAGATCAGTTACACGGGGTAACACCTCAGCTGAGGTACCCAGATACCTGACCTGTCCATTCTCCAAAGCTATTATCTGGTCAGCTTTATTCAGAAAACGGAGATGATGCGTACAAAGAATCCTAAAATGACATGTGATTATCACATGATTATAAATATCATCACCAGTTATTATTGCATTCAAATATTCAAGTATCCTATTTTACTGGAATTAAGACTTTTTAGCCAATGGCTACTATTCTAGGTAAGACCATCACATGATCATCATGTGATCAAAGAAATACCTTGTTTTATTCCTCAGGAGGCCATTAAGGCAATGATCATAGATGTGTGAAGCCACGTGAGCATCAACAGCTGCAAAGGGATCATCCAAGAGGTAGATTTCCTTGTCCTGGTACACAGCTCTGGCCAGTGACACTCTCATTTTCTGTCCACCGCTGAGAGTGACTCCATTTTCTCCAATCTCTGTCAGGTCTCCAGCAGGTAGTACTTCCAAATCCTAAAGTATTCAGAACTTCTCTCACATGCTATGGACTTAAAGGTAACACTTAAAGATTGATTACTTAGGCAGTCCAATAAATCAATGTACTATCTAACTCCTTCTGAGCTAAGGCCTTCAAAAGACCTACCAGGGTCACTGAAAAAGAAAGGCGAAATTCCCAGAAACAGATGTCTAGCTCAGTGGAGAAGGAGATGGAGAAAGAGAAGAAGTGTACATCCTAACCCAAGGCTCTAAAACTGGTGTGTGTATTCCAGTAACAGGCAAAGGAAATATATCATATATCACAGCGACACTCAATTTCATCTTAACCATTGCTCACGGGTTTCAGAGCACAACCTGACAAGACTGCATCATACTGCATCTGGTTGAAGGGCCTGCCAAAGAGGACGTTCTCCCTCAATGTGGCATGCTGAATCCAAACATCCTATATAATGCGTAGTCAAATAGATAACAAACCACAAGTAATTTTCACACATTAACATTGATAATTCAGTGAGAATGGATCCAAAGAATGGTCACCAGTTTTCCTACTTTTGAACTATGAGTAGCAAGAAGTACATGTACAAATACAATGATTTACAAAAGTCCAAGAAGACAGAGATTTCACTGATAAAGGGTGGAATTCCCAGAAACAGCTGTCTAGCTAATGGAGAAGTGGAGAAAAGGAAAAAAGAAAAGTACAGCTGTATCCTCATCCAAAGCTCTATAGACTTAACCTATATCTCATAATTATATCTTTATGTTACCTTTAGCCTCATATGATGTAGGAAATGGTGATTTAGATTATTCATGTATGCTGACCTGTGTTACTATGGCGATGCCACGATCAATGGAGTCAAGGTAGAGATGGCCATTGAGTTTGTTAACTTCAGCAGTAAGTGCTGCTAGCAGTGAGCTCTTCCCCGAACCAACTTTACCCAGAACACCCACTAGTTGCCCCTAGCAACCAATCAGATATGTACATAATATATTTACACAGCTGCCCCTAGCAACCAATCAGATACGTACATGATATACACATAAGTGAGTAAGGAACATACCTATATACATTTATATAGTGCAAAAGAGAGAGGTAAACCCTGTGATTAGTTGTATCAAAGAGATTTGTCATACCATACCTATCTACAGTGCAAACTTACTGGTTGAACAGAAATAGTTAAATCCAATAATTGAAATGGAAGGGAGGACCTTGCAGACTCCTCCCCCTTCAAACTGCTTGGCTCCTTCCATGTAAAGCATCCATTTCTAATTTCAATCACTGATTGGCCATCCTTGCATGGGTTAGACTTATAATAATTACTAGGGTCTAACTCCTCCAGGTTGAGGAACCTCTGAACTCGTTTGAAAGAAACCCAAGCCTCCACCAGACCACTGATGACCCACGGGTAAGCATTGAGAGGAGCAATTAGGATACTGAACAAGGACAAACTCGTAAACACCTTGAAGCAGAAACAAGAAAAGAAGAGGAATAAAGGCTTCCTCAATTTGTTGTTAATGAGTCTGTTCTAATCACACAGAGAGAGACAAGAAAGTTTCACATGCTCTTACATTTGCAGCTGTAAGTCTGTTTCCAAGGAGACTATATGTGGTGAAGGTTACTATGGAGATGATGATGGGAGTGGTTGCCCAAAAGTAGACACATCCAGCATCAAGATATTTACGATACATTAAACTCTTTAACTCTGATGTTCTAGAAAAAGAGAATTCTCATTAAAAAAATCATCAAATCATAGGTAAATTTGTAATTCTTTAATTTGTCCTGAAACTCTGGAAGAACTCGCATTTAAAGGCCAATACTGTCTCTTTGATTCTAGTTATACATATGTACCTGAAATTGTTGACTTTACTAGCAAAAACACTTTCCCAAGCACAGAACTTTATCACTCTAATGCCAAACAGCATTTCAGTGATAGTCTGTAGGGAGAATGAATAAATGGTTAGTGAATGTCAAATCAATTCTTATGGTAAATATTGATAGATATGGGAAGGAGTGTGTGAGGTGGGCACGTGAGGGGGTGTGGGCACGTGAAGGTGGGTGAGTACATGAGGGGGTGTGGGTATTGACAGACCTTGACTCTTGAGTCTTTGAATGCCATCATGTCAGCTGTCAGTTTGCCAATCTTCTTTGCCAAGAAATAGTTAACTGGTATCAGCACTATTGCAATTGCCAATCCTCCTAGGAAAGATAGTCCCACCTATGGTAGAGTTGAGAAAGGACATATATCTGTTGAATAACCAAGATAGCTAAACCACAACCATTTTATGTTATCTAAACGTATCACATTACGGGCTCTAAATTCTTCTGATACCAACATCACCACTATATGCAAAATTCTGATATCTTCCTTATATGGTGATAAAGTAACCACAAGTGTTTTTTGTACCTGTAGATATAAAAGAATCAGTGCTGTCAGAATTTGTAGCGGAATGCTCCAACACTCATGGAAGCTATTGCAAAAATTGCGAATTCTGTCAGCATCCGTACTCATAAAGTTAGCAATTTCTCCCATGCTGAACTTGGCCAAAGTAGCCACATTTACACGTAAGGCTTTCAAGAAGATTAGTACAATCACAGAACCTCTGAACTTCAGTCCAGCCTTGTTTAGCTGCAGGAAAACATTGGACCAATATCACTGAATACTGAATTACAGAAAAATCAAAATCACAAATATACACTACAGGGTGATATACACTGCAGGGTTGTTTGGACAATGTTTCCATATATGGATCCGATATATGGGATGGGCAACTCACAAGAAAATTATAGTGAGACCTCAGGAAAGCATTAATGAAGACGCCACACACCATTCCTACTGCATAAGCATATCCGTACCAAATTGGATCCTAAAAACAGATATACAGGGATATACAGGGATATACAGGGATATACAGGGATATAGAGAGGCATACAGAGATATACAGGGATATACAGGGATATACAGGGATATACAGGGATATAGAGAGGCATACAGAGATATACAGGGATATACAGGAATATACAGGGATATACAGGGATATAGAGAGGCATACAGAGATATACAGGGATATACAGGAATATACAGGGATATACAGGAATATACAGGGATATACAGGGATATACAGGGATATACAGGGATATAGAGAGGCATACAGAGATATACAGATATACAGGGATATACAGGAATATAGAGAGGCATACAGAGATATACAGGGATATACAGGAATATACAGGAATATAGAGAGGCATACAGAGATATACAGAGATATACAGGGATATACAGGGATATAGAGATATACAGAGATATACAGGGATATACAGGGATATAGATAGGCATACAGAGATATACAGAGATATACAGGGATATACAGGAATATACAGGAATATAGAGAGGCATACAGAGATAAAGAATCTATATTGTCCTACCTTCCGTTCTTCCATGAAAGCAACTAAATATTGCAATAAGATGGGACCAACAAAAGAGAAGGCATCAACTAGAAGCTTTAAGATTGCAAGAGAATAATATTGACAACCAAATGCTCTATTAAGAGCCCAAAATAGCCTCATATTGCTGAGACTAACAGTCTCAGGTTCATTCCTCCCTCTTCTGGAACTTGCCTTCTTCTCTCCTTCTTCAGATGTACCATTCTGTTTATCAGGTCTTCCATTGCAATGCTGCCCTACAGTGGCATTTCTGTAAAACCTATTCCAAACCTTTTGAAATCTGATTCTTAGGTTTTCGGTTGTGAGGGATTGAGGAAGGTGAGGTAGGTCCTCAGTGCTGGTGATCTCTCCACGAGCTCCCTTTGACATTATAGGCTGCACCCACCAAAATGTCAGTCTGGATAACATGCTGACAGTGTCTTCTGGTTTAAATAACTCCTTCTTCTTCTTCTTTACATTCTTTGTACTCAGAGATACAGAACCGTATTGCCGAAAGGCACTTGGCTGAACAAGAGAGGCTTCAGATGAAAGAAGAAAACTTCTTTCTCCATTTTCGCTAGGATTGTTAATGCTTTGAACAGTACCTTTCCATACTGAGGTATCTCTAAGGTTAACATCAGATATTTTGACAACACGCTCAATTGAAAACAGTAAAGTCAAGCAATATAGACCTTCACACGCAAATATAATGTACATTGGTATAGCATGAAGATAGTGAAAGTAAAACGCTTCAAACTGATAAACTGAGTTAGCATTTTCATTGAAGAGAATTTGGTGGTGCAGCTGTAACACGAGCGCCACAAACGAGAGGTACCAAGATAAATTAAGTAACAATGGTCCCCTCCCAATAAACAGCACTGAACTTCCAATAACAATGAGATATACCGCATGGCAAATCCAAGCTAACAACAGAGTGGTCTGCGAGAGAAATTCAGCCGGAGAACGAGATACGGGCAACCAAATAGGTGCTAGAAGTTCGAAGCCACCAGCTAGTATTATAATCAGTGCTAGGAATAACCTTACCATAGCAATTGTAGGAACATGTTTCCGTTTAAATTTCCATTTATACCAACCGGCAAAATAACTACTCAGAAGCGCAAAAATGGCATGGAACGGAGTGACAAAGACTAAATGCTCAAAACATACGTCAAATCCCTTATCGTGCCATACACTAAAGTTACTCTCCGAAAAGAAAGAGTTTTTTTCTGAGCTAAATATACTGGAATAACAAAGATTCTCCATCTGAAGATAGGGATTAGAGACGGGTATGTCCCGTTTTGGCTATTAAAGATGACATCATCAAAGAGTCGCACGTGACTGGATTTTAACTAGGTCCCACGTGTGAATCTTCTAAATTTCTTGCTATTTAATTTAGAGAAGGGGATTTGGGGGGTTTATTTATCATCCCGTTTGATAAGAAGAGTTTCAAATCTGTGAAAATGTCGGAAAAAGTAAGTCAGATCTCCTCTATCGAATTAAAATAATCTTTGGCCTATATTTTGCCGCCATTTTGTTGACTGTCTAGTTATCCCTTTTTATGCTGCATTTGTTTATTGTAGCGTGTATAATTTAAAGGAAACGCTATTTTCCTTATTTCCCACAGGAAGATGCTCTAACAGATGCTGTTGTTAAATTAAGGGGCCTACCGTGGTTATCTAAAGAAGAAGATATACTCGATTTCTTCAAAGACATTAATGTCAAAAATGGCAAGGATGGTATACATCTGACTTGTCAAGATGGTCGCGCTACTGGGGAAGCATTTGTCGAACTATGTACGGAAAGTGATAAAGCAGCAGCACTCGAAATGAACGGAAAATATATTGGTAAAAGGTACATAGAGATAAAAACCAGCTCAAGAGCCCTTATGAACAAGGAGCTGTGTGATGATGTGGATGCCAGGGTGGTCAAGTTAAGGGGACTACCCTATAGCTCAACTGATGAAGATATTGCGAAATTCTTTTCAGGTGAGTAGTTACCCGGGTAATTTTAGTCATCTTTCAAACCTAAGCCTCGTTGGAGACCAGTTGAGTCAAGCCTCCATGTTTGCCAGGTTATCTACTGACTGTGGAGTTTTGATATACAAATGGATACCAGGAGCAAAGCTTTGCTATTTTAGGATAGAATCTGAAAGAGCTCCAATCTTATTACAGTAGAACTAGAAATGGCCATTTTTTAAAAAATTTAATTTTTTTCTTTTTTCACCATTAGGGTACCAGATTGAGGACATCATCATACAAACGTATGGTGACTCTGGAAGACAGACCGGAGAGGCCTTTGTTGTCTTTGCTGATGTAAGTGAAGCTGAAAGATCATTATCAAAACACAAAGATAGCATTGGGACAAGGTGAGTGAACAGAAGACTATAAACCCTTTCTGAAGTTTACAAAGATAAAGTTAGCTTTTTATGAAACGGCCACCACTGTATAAATGAATGGTATCCTCTGCTTGTCTGATTGCAACCTGTACTCTCACACCTAATTGCTTGTACAGGCAAATGTAGAGCAAGTAAAAATGGTGTCCTTTTAATAAGCATGTAGGTCTGGCCAGTGAGGCTAAGTTGAAAATTTGCCTGGGGTTTAATGTGTCCTTGATGTCCTTCCATTTTAGGTACATTGAAATCTTTTCTTGTTCAGTGGAAGATATCAAAGCTGTTGTCTATAATAAGAGGGGCGGACCCTATGAGAAGCCACATATGGGAGGCTATCATTCCGGGAGTGAGAAAACAGGATATATGTCAAAACGTGGGAGTGGGTATGGCAGGTTGTATCGTGGTGGTGGTGCAGGTGCTGGGGCCCATAGCTCACCCCCCTATGGGGGGTACAGTGGTAACTCGTATGGGTACGGTGGACCCAGGCCGGGAGGGAAGTGTGAACATGACAGGTATAATGAATATGGGGCCCCGCCTCGGTCCGTCCCTCCTCAGGGTAGTGTACCCCCTCTAATGCCACCTCAGCAACTTGGTGGGCACTACGCTCCTCATTCGGGTCCAGGTCAGATGTCTGGTTACGTAGAAGGCCCTGATTACCAACATCATCCGGGTGGATCATACGGTGGTGGGAGTTTTAATGAGCCTGGGTATTATCATGAGGCACCTGGCCACTCCGAGATGGTTTCTTATCCTCCTATACAGAGCTCTGTTGGTGGTAGGTTTCTAGACATGCATTTCTGTAGTGGGCTGCATCTGCTAGTTCTGTTTGTGTGTGCATTCTTAATCTGGTAAAAATAAGAGCCCTAGGCTAGTATTGAAGGTATATAGTGTCAAAATGGTATTCTTAATCTAGTAAAATAAGAGCCCTAGGCTAGTATTGAAGGTATATAGTGCAAATTTGGTATTCTTAATCTGGTAAAAATAAGAGCCCTAGGCTAGTATTGAAGGCATATAGTGTCAATATGGTATTCTTAATCTGGTAAAATATGAGTCCTAGGCTATTATTGAAGGTATATAGTGTTGATATAGGATGTATAACATGCTTATATGTTCTCCAAAGTTGAATTTTGATAATAATAAATTTGTTAATTTTATTTGTCTGTGTTGTTTTAATTACTTTCAAGTCTTTTAACTTTAAAGAGATTTTCTTTAGGAGGTGGATGGAAGCAAAGCAGCCAGTTCCAAGTTCGTTTGAGAGGCCTCCCTTATGAATCAGCAGAGAAGGACATCATAGAATTCTTAAGACCCATTCAAACTACTTCCGTTGAGTTATTGCTGAACAGGCAAGGTAGAGCATCCGGAGAAGCCATTGCCACCTTTGAAACACAGCATGCAATGGATGAGGCATTGAAGAAGCATAAAGAATATATTGGTAAATATCCCTGTATGCAGTATGTCGGTAAATATCCTTGTATAGAGTATGTTGGTAAATATTCCTGTATACATTGTTGCCAACGATCTTGAAACTGACAACCCGCATTTCACATATAAGTGTAGTGGAACTTTGCAGGCTATAATTACCTCACAAGATTTTAGCTATCTCCCTCAAACTTTTACAGAAAATATGGTATACGTATATTATATATATAACATTTATACACCTGTATATTTAGCAGGATATACCTTATTTTGAAACTTCTTAATATAGGAAGCCGATATGTTGAAGTATTTGCAGTCAACCAACCCAAACAAAGAGGCAATCAAGGTATACTAGAGGGGAAGCACCACTGCTCCACACAGGGCTTATTTGAAGTCATATCTTTGTCTTGTGAGCGTCTAGTTTGATGTTAGAAAAGTTGTCGGATGTTGTGACTTTGAGGGCACTCTTCGGCAACTAACCCTTAGTGTCAAAACATCCGATAGCTCCTCTTAAACCTAACCTAACTAATTTTTTGTTGTTGTTGTTGAAACCTAACTGCTTTTGGAGATGCTAGCAAAATGCAAGATAAACTATTTGAAAGTTTAACTAGACAGATTTAGAAGAAATCTTCTTATTTAAAATCTTTTTTTCACATTGGCTTTTTCTTGAGCTAAGTGCACTCAGCCTGTGCAAAGGCTATGATGATAAATAACCACTGGATTGTGCAACTTACGTATTTATCATTGTATTGTTCTTATGAGATATGACATATAGTCTCTCCCCCTCACAGGTGGCTATGGATCTCATTACTGAAATGTTTACTGACAACATCCCTCACTTGATTGCACTTTGACCTCTAGGAGTTTATCATGCACCACACACTCATAACTCAGCTATAGTTTATTTGTTTCAACTTGTAAAGTTTATTATGTAATGCATGCTATCTATGTTTGGTTTTGGTGAGATGGAGTCATACTTGGTCTTAAATAATGGGCACAGATTAATATATTCTGAGACATATAAATCAGAACACATATCCATAAATCATGTCAAAAGAGTTTTGGTAATTTGATGTTGAAAATGTTTCATATATGCCTGTGAATGCTGACATCAAGTATTAGCTTCATATGTTGCTGTTTGATAAAGCTACATCACTAAATGTACATTAACAATAATTGCTACTATAAAAGCCGACCGTGAGAAGGTACCAAATTCGGCACTATATAATAATAATATTTGTATATCCGAAAAACTAGAACGCTTCCCAAGATTTCTTATGCACATGGATATGCACTGTGTAGTACTTGAAGTAGTATTGTTGAAGTAATGTCGTTAAAGTGAAATTTCGCCAATCGACAGCCAACGAAACTCCAAATAAAAAAAGTTGGGTCATACCGAATAATAAGGCATCCAATGAATTTTGCAAATTTTGATATCTACTCAAATTTGTCTTATCTCTCACCATACATTAACTTCGTATAGCAGTAATTTAAAGTACATTAAGTGCTGTAATTCTTCCGAATGAAGAGATATGAATCTTGAATATTAATTTACATTTGGTGCTCTAACTCTGTCAAATGGAAAGATATGAAGCTCACACTTGGTGTCAGCATTCACAGACATGTCTGAAACATATCCAATGACAATTTGAAATTTTCATAAATCTTTACATTTGCCCTATCTCTCACCATACATTAATTTGATATTCCAGTATATTAATTTACATTTGGTGCTCTAACTCTGTCAAATGGAAAGATATGATGCTCAAACTTGGTATCAGCATTCACAGACATGTCTGAAACATATCCAATGACAATTTGAAACTTTCATAAATCTTTACATTTGCCCTATCTCTCACCATACATTAATTTGATATTCCAGTATATTAATGTACATTTGGTGCTCTAACTCTGTCAAATGGAAAGATATGAAGCTCACACTTGGTGTCAGCATTCACAGACATGTCTGAAACATATCCAATGACAATTTGAAATTTTCATAAATCTTTACATTTGCCCTATCTCTCACCATACATTAATTTAGTATTCCAGTATATTAATTTACATTTGGTGCTCTAACTCTGTCAAATGGAAAGATATGAAGCTCACACTTGGTGTCAGCATTCACAGACATGTCTGAAACATATCCAATGACAATTTGAAATTTTCATAAATCTTTACATTTGCCCTATCTCTCACCATACATTAATTTGGTATACCAGTATATAAATGTACATTTGGTGCTCTAACTCTGTCAATTGGAAAGATATGAAGCTCAAACTTGGTGTCAGCATTCATAGACATGTCTGAAACATTTCCAATGACAATTTGAAATTTTCATAAATCTTTACATTTGCCCTATCTCTCACCATACATTAATTTAGTATTCCAGTATATTAATGTACATTTGGTGCTCTAACTCTGTCAAATGGAAAGATATGAAGCTCAAACTTGGTGTCAGCATTCACAGACATGTCTGAAACATATCCAATGACAATTTGAAATTTTCATAAATCTTTACATTTGCCCTATCCCTCACCATACAATAATTTAGTATTCCGGTATATTAATGTACATTTGGTGCTCTAACTCTGTCAAATGGAAAGATATGAAGCTCACACTTGGTGTCAGCATTCACAGACATGTCTGAAACATATCCAATGACAATTTGAAATTTTCATAAATTTTTACATTTGCCCTATCTCTCACCATACATTAATTTGGTATACCAGTATATAAATGTACATTTGGTGCCCTAACTCTGTCAAATGGAAAGATATGAAGCTCAAACTTGGTGTCAGCATTCATAGACATGTCTGAAACATATCCAATGACAATTTGAAATTTTCATAAATCTTTACATTTGCCCTATCTCTCACCATACATTAACTAACCCTAATTGCGTAATACTATAAATGGCCGACCTTGAGTAGGCGTAAGAGTGAAAATGCGGTACTGTATATATTTCTGAAAAAATAGAACCGTTTGAAAGACTTCTTTTACACATGGATATGCACTGTGTAGTACTTGATTGTTGTTGAAGCAGTATCTATCCACATATATTATATGGATGTCGTTAAAGTGAAATTTTGCCGATCGACGGCCAACGAAACTCCAAAGAAAAAAAGTTGGACCATACCGAACGCTACCATCCACGACGCTCAGAGGCCGGGATCGGTGGTAACGCTCTGCCGAGTTGAGCTTTGGGTGTCACTTGCGTGAGAAGAACCAGTTCTTCTCGATATGGCCGACTCATATGAATCCTAAGATATCAGATGCCAATCCCACATTACGTGGAACCCCCCCGAAATCCGGATTATTGGTGAGCACGTCTCTATGGCACCAACCGATTAGGAGACAGCTTCAGAGTCTAAGCGCTACCAACCCCTATGGGAACCGCTACCACCATAGAGATGTGTCCAGGTAGGCCTACTTTATAAGGTTTTTTGCCTCTATTTAAACCACAAAATTTCGAAAGAAAACGGTTGTGGTTGGCGCAATTCCATACTTAAGAATAGGGTATTTGCGAGAAAAATGTAGTCAAATTATATCAAGTTAATTCGGGATGAGTGCATCGTTCCAAGCCATTTTAAAGGTATATCCAGTATTCGTGGTTCATCTAGAAACTGGGAAAAATGGATAGAATCCTGTAAGTGTCTTGATTGGCGGAGGAGACCAACTTTTCTGGTCCCATGTAGAAACGATTTTAGCGAGAGGTGTTCCGATATGAACGTAAACTGGTATAACCAGCCACACTCAATCTCAATTGCAGTAATAGCATAATGGCTACCTGCCTCTATGTAAAGGCCTTCTGATAGCTGCGTTCTGGACTGTCCCTGCGTGTTTCTAGTTGCCCCATTCATGTCAAAACATTTTAACTTCGTATGCCGATAATTTGCATAATAGTATCGCACGATATATATGCTATACCATTTAAAATCGTATAGTAGACATTTAATGTACATTAGAGTGCTGTAGCTCTGTCAAATGGAAAGATATGCAGCTCAAACTTAATGTCAGCATTCAAAGACATGTATGAAACATTTCCAATGAGAATTTGAAATTTTCATAAATCTTTACATTTGCCCTATCTCTCACCATACGTTAATTTGGTATACCAGTATATTAATTTACATTTGGTGCCCTAACTCTGTCAAATGGAAAGATATGAAGCTCAAACTTGGAGTCAGCATTCACGGACATGTATGAAACATTTCCAATGAGAATTTGAAATTTTCATAAAACTTTACATTTTCCCTATCCCTCACCATACATTAATTTAGTATTCCAGTATATTAATTTACATTTGGAGCTCTAACTCTGTCAAATGGAAAGATATGAAGCTCACACTTGGTGTCAGCATTCACAGACATGTCTGAAACATATCCAATGACAATTTGAAATTTTCATAAATCTTTACATTTGCCCTATCTCTCACCATACATTAATTTGATATTCCAGTATATTAATTTACATTTGGTGCTCTAACTCTGTCAATTGGAAAGATATGAAGCTCAAACTTGGTGTCAGCATTCATAGACATGTCTGAAACATTTCCAATGACAATTTGAAATTTTCATAAATCTTTACATTTGCCCTATCTCTCACCATACATTAATTTAGTATTCCGGTATATTAATGTACATTTGGTGCTCTAACTCTGTCAAATGGAAAGATATGAAGCTCACACTTGGTGTCAGCATTCACAGACATGTCTGAAACATATCCAATGACAATTTGAAATTTTCATAAATTTTTACATTTGCCCTATCTCTCACCATACATTAATTTGGTATACCAGTATATAAATGTACATTTGGTGCCCTAACTCTGTCAAATGGAAAGATATGAAGCTCAAACTTGGTGTCAGCATTCATAGACATGTCTGAAACATATCCAATGACAATTTGAAATTTTCATAAATCTTTACATTTGCCCTATCTCTCACCATACATTAACTAACCCTAATTGCGTAATACTATAAATGGCCGACCTTGAGTAGGCGTAAGAGTGAAAATGCGGTACTGTATATATTTCTGAAAAAATAGAACCGTTTGAAAGACTTCTTTTACACATGGATATGCACTGTGTAGTACTTGATTGTTGTTGAAGCAGTATCTATCCACATATATTATATGGATGTCGTTAAAGTGAAATTTTGCCGATCGACGGCCAACGAAACTCCAAAGAAAAAAAGTTGGACCATACCGAACGCTACCATCCACGACGCTCAGAGGCCGGGATCGGTGGTAACGCTCTGCCGAGTTGAGCTTTGGGTGTCACTTGCGTGAGAAGAACCAGTTCTTCTCGATATGGCCGACTCATATGAATCCTAAGATATCAGATGCCAATCCCACATTACGTGGAACCCCCCCGAAATCCGGATTATTGGTGAGCACGTCTCTATGGCACCAACCGATTAGGAGACAGCTTCAGAGTCTAAGCGCTACCAACCCCTATGGGAACCGCTACCACCATAGAGATGTGTCCAGGTAGGCCTACTTTATAAGGTTTTTTGCCTCTATTTAAACCACAAAATTTCGAAAGAAAACGGTTGTGGTTGGCGCAATTCCATACTTAAGAATAGGGTATTTGCGAGAAAAATGTAGTCAAATTATATCAAGTTAATTCGGGATGAGTGCATCGTTCCAAGCCATTTTAAAGGTATATCCAGTATTCGTGGTTCATCTAGAAACTGGGAAAAATGGATAGAATCCTGTAAGTGTCTTGATTGGCGGAGGAGACCAACTTTTCTGGTCCCATGTAGAAACGATTTTAGCGAGAGGTGTTCCGATATGAACGTAAACTGGTATAACCAGCCACACTCAATCTCAATTGCAGTAATAGCATAATGGCTACCTGCCTCTATGTAAAGGCCTTCTGATAGCTGCGTTCTGGACTGTCCCTGCGTGTTTCTAGTTGCCCCATTCATGTCAAAACATTTTAACTTCGTATGCCGATAATTTGCATAATAGTATCGCACGATATATATGCTATACCATTTAAAATCGTATAGTAGACATTTAATGTACATTTGGTGCCCTAACTCTGTCAAATGGAAAGATATGAAGCTCAAACTTTGTGTCAGCATTCACAGACATGTCTGAAACATATCCAATGAGAATTTGAAATTTTCATAAATCTTTACATTTGCCCTATCTCTCACCATACATTAATTTGGTATACCAGTATATTATTTTACATTTGGTGCCCTAACTCTGTCAAATGGAAAGATATGAAGCTCACACTTGGTGTCAGCATTCACAGACATGTCTGAAACATATCCAATGACAATTTGAAATTTTCATAAATTTTTACATTTGCCCTATCTCTCACCATACATTAATTTGGTATTCCAGTATATTAATTTACATTTGGTGCTCTAACTCTGTCAAATGGAAAGATATGATGCTCAAACTTGGTATCAGCATTCATAGACATGTCTGAAACATATCCAATGATAATTTGAAACTTTCATAAATCTTTACATTTGCCCTATCTCTCACCATACATTAATTTGGTATTCCAGTATATTAATGTACATTTGGTGCTCTAACTCTGTCAAATGGAAAGATATGAAGCTCAAACTTGGAGTCAGCATTCACGGACATGTATGAAACATTTCCAATGAGAATTTGAAATTTTCATAAAACTTTACATTTGCCCTATCCCTCACCATACATTAATTTAGTATTCCAGTATATTAATTTACATTTGGTGCTCTAACTCTGTCAAATGGAAAGATATGAAGCTCACACTTGGTGTCAGCATTCACAGACATGTCTGAAACATATCCAATGACAATTTGAAATTTTCATAAATCTTTACATTTGCCCTATCTCTCACCATACATTAATTTGATATTCCAGTATATTAATTTACATTTGGTACTCTTACTCTGTCAAATGGAAAGATATGAAGCTCACACTTGGTGTCAGCATTCACAGACATGTCTGAAACATATCCAATGAGAATTTGAAATTTTCATAAATCTTTACATTTGCCCTATCCCTCACCATACATTAATTTAGTATTCCAGTATATTAATGTACATTTGGTACTCTTACTCTGTCAAATGGAAAGATATGAAGCTCACACTTGGTGTCAGCATTCACAGACATGTCTGAAACATATCCAATGACAATTTGAAATTTTCATAAATCTTTACATTTGCCCTATCTCTCACCATACATTAATTTAGTATTCCAATATATTAATGTACATTTGGTGCCCTAACTCTGTCAAATGGAAAGATATGAAGCTCAAACTTGGTGTCAGCATTCACAGACATGTCTGAAACATATCCAATGAGAATTTGAAATTTTCATAAATCTTTACATTTGCCCTATCTCTCACCATACATTAATTTGGTATTCCAGTATATTAATGTACATTTGGTGCTCTAACTCTGTCAAATGGAAAGATATGAAGCTCAAACTTGGAGTCAGCATTCACGGACATGTATGAAACATTTCCAATGAGAATTTGAAATTTTCATAAAACTTTACATTTGCCCTATCCCTCAACATACATTAATTTAGTATTCCAGTATATTAATTTACATTTGGTGCTCTAACTCTGTCAAATGGAAAGATATGAAGCTCACACTTGGTGTCAGCATTCACAGACATGTCTGAAACATATCCAATGACAATTTGAAATTTTCATAAATCTTTACATTTGCCCTATCTCTCACCATACATTAATTTGATATTCCAGTATATTAATGTACATTTGGTACTCTTACTCTGTCAAATGGAAAGATATGAAGCTCACACTTGGTGTCAGCATTCACAGACATGTCTGAAACATATCCAATGAGAATTTGAAATTTTCATAAATCTTTACATTTGCCCTATCCCTCACCATACATTAATTTAGTATTCCAGTATATTAATGTACATTTGGTACTCTTACTCTGTCAAATGGAAAGATATGAAGCTCACACTTGGTGTCAGCATTCACAGACATGTCTGAAACATATCCAATGACAATTTGAAATTTTCATAAATCTTTACATTTGCCCTATCTCTCACCATACATTAATTTGATATTCCAGTATATTAATGTACATTTGGTGCCCTAACTCTGTCAAATGGAAAGATATGAAGCTCAAACTTGGTGTCAGCATTCACAGACATGTCTGAAACATATCCAATGAGAATTTGAAATTTTCATAAATCTTTACATTTGCCCTATCTCTCACCATACATTAATTTGGTATTCCAGTATATTAATGTACATTTGGTGCTCTAACTCTGTCAAATGGAAAGATATGAAGCTCACACTTGGTGTCAGCATTCACAGACATGTCTGAAACATATCCAATGAGAATTTGAAATTTTCATAAATCTTTACATTTGCCCTATCTCTCACCATACATTAATTTGGTATACCAGTATATTATTTTACATTTGGTGCCCTAACTCTGTCAAATGGAAAGATATGAAGCTCACACTTGGTGTCAGCATTCACAGACATGTCTGAAACATATCCAATGACAATTTGAAATTTTCATAAATCTTTACATTTGCCCTATCTCTCACCATACATTAATTTGATATTCCAGTATATTAATTTACATTTGGTGCCCTAACTCTGTCAAATGGAAAGATATGAAGCTCATACTTGGAGTCAGCATTCACGGACATGTATGAAACATTTCCAATGAGAATTTGAAATTTTCATAAATCTTTACATTTGCCCTATCCCTCACCATACATTAATTTAGTATTCCAGTATATTAATGTACATTTGGTACTCTTACTCTGTCAAATGGAAAGATATGAAGCTCACACTTGGTGTCAGCATTCACAGACATGTCTGAAACATATCGAATGACAATTTGAAATTTTCATAAATCTTTACATTTGCCCTATCTCTCACCATACATTAATTTGATATTCCAGCTGCAGTATATTAATGTACATTTGGTGCCCTAACTCTGTCAAATAGAAAGATATGAAGCTCACACTTGGTGTCAGCATTCACAGACATGTCTGAAACTTATCCAATGAGAATTTGAAATTTTCATAAATCTTTACATTTGCCCTATCTCTCACCATACATTAATTTGATATTCCAGTATATTAATTTACATTTGGTGCTCTAACTCTGTCAAATAGAAAGATATGAAGCTCACACTTGGTGTCAGCATTCACAGACATGTATGAAACATTTCCAATGAGAATTTGAAATTTTCAAAAATCTTTACATTTTCCCTATCTCTCACCATATATTAATTTGGTATTCCAGTATATCAATGCACATTTTATACTTTAACTCTGTCAAATGGAAAGATATGAAGCTCAAACTTGGAGTCAGCATTCACGGACATGTATGAAACATTTCCAATGAGAATTTTGAAATTTTCATAAATCTTTACATTTGCCCTATCCCTCACCATACATTAATTTAGTATTCCAGTATATTAATGTACATTTGGTACTCTTACTCTGTCAAATGGAAAGATATGAAGCTCACACTTGGTGTCAGCATTCACAGACATGTCTGAAACATATCCAATGACAATTTGAAATTTTCATAAATCTTTACATTTGCCCTATCTCTCACCATACATTAATTTAGTATTCCAGTATATTAATGTACATTTGGTGCCCTAACTCTGTCAAATGGAAAGATATGAAGCTCAAACTTGGTGTCAGCATTCACAGACATGTCTGAAACATATCCAATGAGAATTTGAAATTTTCATAAATCTTTACATTTGCCCTATCTCTCACCATACATTAATTTGGTATTCCAGTATATTAATGTACATTTGGTGCTCTAACTCTGTCAAATGGAAAGATATGAAGCTCAAACTTGGAGTCAGCATTCACGGACATGTATGAAACATTTCCAATGAGAATTTGAAATTTTCATAAAACTTTACATTTGCCCTATCCCTCACCATACATTAATTTAGTATTCCAGTATATTAATTTACATTTGGTGCTCTAACTCTGTCAAATGGAAAGATATGAAGCTCACACTTGGTGTCAGCATTCACAGACATGTCTGAAACATATCCAATGACAATTTGAAATTTTCATAAATCTTTACATTTGCCCTATCTCTCACCATACATTAATTTGATATTCCAGTATATTAATGTACATTTGGTACTCTTACTCTGTCAAATGGAAAGATATGAAGCTCACACTTGGTGTCAGCATTCACAGACATGTCTGAAACATATCCAATGAGAATTTGAAATTTTCATAAATCTTTACATTTGCCCTATCCCTCACCATACATTAATTTAGTATTCCAGTATATTAATGTACATTTGGTACTCTTACTCTGTCAAATGGAAAGATATGAAGCTCACACTTGGTGTCAGCATTCACAGACATGTCTGAAACATATCCAATGACAATTTGAAATTTTCATAAATCTTTACATTTGCCCTATCTCTCACCATACATTAATTTGATATTCCAGTATATTAATGTACATTTGGTGCCCTAACTCTGTCAAATGGAAAGATATGAAGCTCAAACTTGGTGTCAGCATTCACAGACATGTCTGAAACATATCCAATGAGAATTTGAAATTTTCATAAATCTTTACATTTGCCCTATCCCTCACCATACATTAATTTAGTATTCCAGTATATTAATGTACATTTGGTGCTCTAACTCTGTCAAATGGAAAGATATGAAGCTCACACTTGGTGTCAGCATTCACAGACATGTCTGAAACATATCCAATGAGAATTTGAAATTTTCATAAATCTTTACATTTGCCCTATCTCTCACCATACATTAATTTGGTATACCAGTATATTATTTTACATTTGGTGCCCTAACTCTGTCAAATGGAAAGATATGAAGCTCACACTTGGTGTCAGCATTCACAGACATGTCTGAAACATATCCAATGACAATTTGAAATTTTCATAAATCTTTACATTTGCCCTATCTCTCACCATACATTAATTTGATATTCCAGTATATTAATTTACATTTGGTGCCCTAACTCTGTCAAATGGAAAGATATGAAGCTCATACTTGGAGTCAGCATTCACGGACATGTATGAAACATTTCCAATGAGAATTTGAAATTTTCATAAATCTTTACATTTGCCCTATCCCTCACCATACATTAATTTAGTATTCCAGTATATTAATGTACATTTGGTACTCTTACTCTGTCAAATGGAAAGATATGAAGCTCACACTTGGTGTCAGCATTCACAGACATGTCTGAAACATATCCAATGACAATTTGAAATTTTCATAAATCTTTACATTTGCCCTATCTCTCACCATACATTAATTTGATATTCCAGCTGCAGTATATTAATGTACATTTGGTGCCCTAACTCTGTCAAATAGAAAGATATGAAGCTCACACTTGGTGTCAGCATTCACAGACATGTCTGAAACTTATCCAATGAGAATTTGAAATTTTCATAAATCTTTACATTTGCCCTATCTCTCACCATACATTAATTTGATATTCCAGTATATTAATTTACATTTGGTGCTCTAACTCTGTCAAATAGAAAGATATGAAGCTCACACTTGGTGTCAGCATTCACAGACATGTATGAAACATTTCCAATGAGAATTTGAAATTTTCAAAAATCTTTACATTTGCCCTATCTCTCACCATATATTAATTTGGTATTCCAGTATATCAATGCACATTTTATACTTTAACTCTGTCAAATGGAAAGATATGAAGCTCAAACTTGGAGTCAGCATTCACGGACATGTATGAAACATTTCCAATGAGAATTTTGAAATTTTCATAAATCTTTACATTTGCCCTATCTTTCACCATACATTAATTTGGTATACCAGTATAATAATTTACATTTGGTGCCCTAACTCTGTCAAATGGAAAGATATGAAGCTCACACTTGGTGTCAGCATTCACAGACATGTCTGAAACATATCCAATGACAATTTGAAATTTTCATAAATCTTTACATTTGCCCTATCTCTCACCATACATTAACTAACCCTAATTGCGTAATACTATAAATGGCCGACCTTGAGTAGGCGTAAGAGTGAAAATGCGGTACTGTATATATTTCTGAAAAAATAGAACCGTTTGAAAGACTTCTTTTACACATGGATATGCACTGTGTAGTACTTGATTGTTGTTGAAGCAGTATCTATCCACATATATTATATGGATGTCGTTAAAGTGAAATTTTGCCGATCGACGGCCAACGAAACTCCAAAGAAAAAAAGTTGGACCATACCGAACGCTACCATCCACGACGCTCAGAGGCCGGGATCGGTGGTAACGCTCTGCCGAGTTGAGCTTTGGGTGTCACTTGCGTGAGAAGAACCAGTTCTTCTCGATATGGCCGACTCATATGAATCCTAAGATATCAGATGCCAATCCCACATTACGTGGAACCCCCCCGAAATCCGGATTATTGGTGAGCACGTCTCTATGGCACCAACCGATTAGGAGACAGCTTCAGAGTCTAAGCGCTACCAACCCCTATGGGAACCGCTACCACCATAGAGATGTGTCCAGGTAGGCCTACTTTATAAGGTTTTTTGCCTCTATTTAAACCACAAAATTTCGAAAGAAAACGGTTGTGGTTGGCGCAATTCCATACTTAAGAATAGGGTATTTGCGAGAAAAATGTAGTCAAATTATATCAAGTTAATTCGGGATGAGTGCATCGTTCCAAGCCATTTTAAAGGTATATCCAGTATTCGTGGTTCATCTAGAAACTGGGAAAAATGGATAGAATCCTGTAAGTGTCTTGATTGGCGGAGGAGACCAACTTTTCTGGTCCCATGTAGAAACGATTTTAGCGAGAGGTGTTCCGATATGAACGTAAACTGGTATAACCAGCCACACTCAATCTCAATTGCAGTAATAGCATAATGGCTACCTACCTCTATGTAAAGGCCTTCTGATAGCTGCGTTCTGGACTGTCCCTGCGTGTTTCTAGTTGCCCCATTCATGTCAAAACATTTTAACTTCGTATGCCGATAATTTGCATAATAGTATCGCACGATATATATCTTACATGGAAATATTTAATTGATTCTACATACAATGCCCAACAATTTTATTCAAGAAAAGATGAGTCTAGACTAACCTATAGACATAGACGTACCTATCACTGTGCTCCATCAAAGACTTGTCTATCAACCCCGGAAGCCACTAATACTATAGATACACTTATTACAGAACTTGAAACTATCTCCTCAGAACCAAACCCTACTAAGCTTAATAAAAATTTTAGTACATTCTGTAATATCATCAAGTCTGAAGTCGATGGTCAAAGCCCTAATAATACAAGACGTTACGGCCCATCCCCCAAACCTTGGTGGAATAGTGATTTGTCCATCTGTAGAAAAGAGTTGAAGGAGGCTCAGAAAAAGTGGCTGGCCTGTAATAGATCTGACCCAATTAGGCTACAATTATGGCGAATATTTAGAAATAAACAAAAAGTTTTTGACACCCTGGTCAGACATGAAAAAAGAAAGTATCAAAATAGAATGAATTTAAACCTAGTAAATCATTTAAGCATGGGCAATTCACAGAAATTTTGGAAACTATTTGATAAAATTAGTATCACTAGCACCCCAGAAAAAAATACCCTGCCAAGATCACTTTTAAATGCTAATGGTACATTAACATCTGATCCTCAAGAAATAAAAGATATCTGGCATAACTACTTTAAGAACTTACTAAACCCCCCTTACCAACAGCAGCCTAATCAAGAGTTAGTTACAATGGCTGATGATTTGGTACAGACACTACAAACTAACAATAATCAGACCCAATGGGAACCGTACTTGAATAGGGAAATCTCCTTAGAAGAAGTCACTGATGCAGTTTACTCTCTAAAAGATAAAAAAGCGGCAGGTCCAGATGGTCTAGGCCCTAGTACACTTAAAAACATTAATACTCTTAAATATCTACATAAACTATTTAATCTCTGTTTTAAGAAATCATTGATACCAGATGAATGGTACTATAGCTCACTGACACCCATATACAAGGGTATTGGAAATAAATATGACACAAATAATTACAGAGGAATAGCAGTACAATCTTGTATTACTAAGTGCTATTGTAAAATCCTGAATAATCGTCTTACAGCATACTTGGATTCTAATGATCTACTATGTGAAGAGCAAGGTGGATTTAGGAAAAATAGAAGCTGTCAAGACCAAATATTTTCTCTTTTTAGCATTATTGAAAATCGAAAGTCAAGGAAAAAAGATACATTTGCTTGTTTTGTTGACTTTAAAAAAGCCTTTGACTCTATACCAAGAGAGAAATTATGGTCAAAATTAAACAATATAGGTATCAATGGCCTTTTTCTCAGTTCTATCCGTGGACTTTATTCTAACACACAATATGCAGTATGTACTGAAAATGGTACCACTGATTGGTTCCAAGTTAATACAGGTGTTAAGCAAGGATGTGTTTTGTCCCCCACTCTATTTAACATTTATATCAATGATCTACCGGTTTCCCTCAGGGAAGTAAATGCCCCAATTAGCTTTGGTAATATAAAGATCGATGCTCTACTATATGCAGATGATTTAGTTATCATAGCAGACTCTCCTAGAATCCTACAGAATAAGTTAAATTCTCTTACCTCTTATTGTAACTTATGGAATTTGTCTATAAACCCTGATAAAACTAAAACAGTGCATTTCAGAAACAATAGAAAACCACTAGACTCAAAAATATTTAAATGCTGTAATGCTTATATTACTTACACTGATAAATACAAGTACCTAGGTGTCATATTTACTGAACACCTTAGTCTGAAGGCTACAATTGAAGCAACCTCCATCTCAGCCAGTAGAGCTGCCAGCCTTTTAATCTGTAAATCTAGGACCTCAGGTAATTTTAACTACAATGTATACAGTAAAATATATGAAAGTCTAATCTTACCAGTCATTAATTATAGCTCCTTTTTATGGGGATTTAAGTCCTATGATCAGGTTAACAAAATACAGTTTAAACTAATTAGAAACTTCTTAGGACTTAATCGGAATGTACCTCTTGACGCTTTAATAGGGGAGATGGGTTGGAAACCTATATCATGTCTGACAAAAATCACATGTATTAAATTTTGGAAAAGACTACACACCCTACATAATAATCGTATCACAAAAGCAGTTTTTATTGAAGCATGTAGATTGGCCGAGCAAGGCACCCATAATTGGGTTAGCTCTGTAAATAATTTGTTTTCTAGCTACTGGCCCCAATACTCCCCCCCTGCAACACTTGATCTTAACTCTATTGTACATCTTACCACCCAAAGTATCTGTGTTAATTATGATTTACTCTGGTATCAAAATATTAATAGAATCCCTTATAACTCCAGTTCTGGTGGTAGATTAAATCTTTACCGTAACATAAAATTTGCTCCTAAGGTAGATAGTTATATAATGAGATGTGACAAAGGCAGGAGACGAGCCATCGCTGGTCTACGTACTGGTTGCCTTCCCCTTGCAGTCGAAGTTGGTCGTTACACCTCCATCCCATTTGATCAGAGGACATGTCAGGTCTGTGCTGGGGGTGAGGTGGAGGACCAAGCACATTTTTTGCTTGATTGTTGTAAACTTAATATTATAAGAAAAGATTTATTTACCTACTGTACCAATCTTAATCCCAATTTTACATGTATGCCTCCCTCCACTAAATTACAATATCTTTTAACCTCAGACAATACAAAAGTCATTAATTTTATTTATAGAATGTATAATCTTAGACAATCCCTTTTATTCCCATCATAATTTATTGTAAACACCCTCACCAATCTTTTTTGTGACTAATAAGCCAAACCTGGCTGGTCAGCTTGTATACTGATAGTCACTTTAATAATAATAATAATAAAAATAATATGCTATACCATTTAAAATCGTATAGTAGACATTTAATGTACATTAGAGTGCTGTAGCTCTGTCAAATGGAAAGATATGCAGCTCAAACTTAATGTCAGCATTCAAAGACATGTATGAAACATTTCCAATGAGAATTTGAAATTTTCATAAATCTTTACATTTGCCCTATCTCTCACCATACATTAATTTGGTATACCAGTATATTAATTTACATTTGGTGCCCTAACTCTGTCAAATGGAAAGATATGAAGCTCACACTTGGTTTCAGCATTCACAGACATGTCTGAAACATATCCAATGAGAATTTGAAATTTTCATAAATCTTTACATTTGCCCTATCTCTCACCATACATTAATTTGATATTCCAGTATATTAATTTACATTTGGTGCCCTAACTCTGTCAAATGGAAAGATATGAAGCTCACACTTGGTTTCAGCATTCACAGACATGTCTGAAACATATCCAATGAGAATTTGAAATTTTCATAAATCTTTACATTTGCCCTATCTCTCACCATACATTAATTTGATATTCCAGTATATTAATTTACATTTGGTGCCCTAACTCTGTCAAATGGAAAGATATGAAGCTCACACTTGGTGTCAGCATTCACAGACATGTCTGAAACATATCCAATGACAATTTGAAATTTTCATAAATCTTTACATTTGCCCTATCTCTCACCATACATTAACTAACCCTAATTGCGTAATACTATAAATGGCCGACCTTGAGTAGGCGTAAGAGTGAAAATGCGGTACTGTATATATTTCTTAAAAAATAGAACCGTTTGAAAGACTTCTTTTACACATGGATATGCACTGTGTAGTACTTGATTGTTGTTGAAGCAGTATCTATCCACATATATTATATGGATGTCGTTAAAGTGAAATTTTGCCGATCGACGGCCAACGAAACTCCAAAGAAAAAAAGTTGGACCATACCGAACGCTACCATCCACGACGCTCAGAGGCCGGGATCGGTGGTAACGCTCTGCCGAGTTGAGCTTTGGGTGTCACTTGCGTGAGAAGAACCAGTTCTTCTCGATATGGCCGACTCATATGAATCCTAAGATATCAGATGCCAATCCCACATTACGTGGAACCCCCCCGAAATCCGGATTATTGGTGAGCACGTCTCTATGGCACCAACCGATTAGGAGACAGCTTCAGAGTCTAAGCGCTACCAACCCCTATGGGAACCGCTACCACCATAGAGATGTGTCCAGGTAGGCCTACTTTATAAGGTTTTTTGCCTCTATTTAAACCACAAAATTTCGAAAGAAAACGGTTGTGGTTGGCGCAATTCCATACTTAAGAATAGGGTATTTGCGAGAAAAATGTAGTCAAATTATATCAAGTTAATTCGGGATGAGTGCATCGTTCCAAGCCATTTTAAAGGTATATCCAGTATTCGTGGTTCATCTAGAAACTGGGAAAAATGGATAGAATCCTGTAAGTGTCTTGATTGGCGGAGGAGACCAACTTTTCTGGTCCCATGTAGAAACGATTTTAGCGAGAGGTGTTCCGATATGAACGTAAACTGGTATAACCAGCCACACTCAATCTCAATTGCAGTAATAGCATAATGGCTACCTACCTCTATGTAAAGGCCTTCTGATAGCTGCGTTCTGGACTGTCCCTGCGTGTTTCTAGTTGCCCCATTCATGTCAAAACATTTTAACTTCGTATGCCGATAATTTGCATAATAGTATCGCACGATATATATGCTATACCATTTAAAATCGTATAGTAGACATTTAATGTACATTAGAGTGCTGTAGCTCTGTCAAATGGAAAGATATGCAGCTCAAACTTAATGTCAGCATTCAAAGACATGTATGAAACATTTCCAATGAGAATTTGAAATTTTCATAAATCTTTACATTTGCCCTATCTCTCACCATACATTAATTTGATATTCCAGTATATTAATTTACATTTGGTGCTCTAACTCTGTCAAATGGAAAGATATGAAGCTCACACTTGGTGTCAGCATTCACGGACATGTATGAAACATTTCCAATGAGAATTTGAAATTTTCAAAAATCTTTACATTTGCCCTATCTCTCACCATACATTAACTAACCCTAATTGCGTAATACTATAAATGGCCGACCTTGAGTAGGCGTAAGAGTGAAAATGCGGTACTGTATATATTTCTGAAAAAATAGAACCGTTTGAAAGACTTCTTTTACACATGGATATGCACTGTGTAGTACTTGATTGTTGTTGAAGCAGTATCTATCCACATATATTATATGGATGTCGTTAAAGTGAAATTTTGCCGATCGACGGCCAACGAAACTCCAAAGAAAAAAAGTTGGACCATACCGAACGCTACCATCCACGACGCTCAGAGGCCGGGATCGGTGGTAACGCTCTGCCGAGTTGAGCTTTGGGTGTCACTTGCGTGAGAAGAACCAGTTCTTCTCGATATGGCCGACTCATATGAATCCTAAGATATCAGATGCCAATCCCACATTACGTGGAACCCCCCCGAAATCCGGATTATTGGTGAGCACGTCTCTATGGCACCAACCGATTAGGAGACAGCTTCAGAGTCTAAGCGCTACCAACCCCTATGGGAACCGCTACCACCATAGAGATGTGTCCAGGTAGGCCTACTTTATAAGGTTTTTTGCCTCTATTTAAACCACAAAATTTCGAAAGAAAACGGTTGTGGTTGGCGCAATTCCATACTTAAGAATAGGGTATTTGCGAGAAAAATGTAGTCAAATTATATCAAGTTAATTCGGGATGAGTGCATCGTTCCAAGCCATTTTAAAGGTATATCCAGTATTCGTGGTTCATCTAGAAACTGGGAAAAATGGATAGAATCCTGTAAGTGTCTTGATTGGCGGAGGAGACCAACTTTTCTGGTCCCATGTAGAAACGATTTTAGCGAGAGGTGTTCCGATATGAACGTAAACTGGTATAACCAGCCACACTCAATCTCAATTGCAGTAATAGCATAATGGCTACCTGCCTCTATGTAAAGGCCTTCTGATAGCTGCGTTCTGGACTGTCCTTGCGTGTTTCTAGTTGCCCCATTCATGTCAAAACATTTTAACTTCGTATGCCGATAATTAGCATAATAGTATCGCACGATATATATGCTATACCATTTAAAATCGTATAGTAGACATTTAATGTACATTAGAGTGAGAGTGGTGTAGCTCTGTCAAATGGAAAGATATGCAGCTCAAACTTAATGTCAGCATTCAAAGACATGTATGAAACATTTCCAATGAGAATTTGAAATTTTCATAAATCTTTACATTTGCCCTATCTCTCACCATACATTAATTTGATATTCCAGTTTATTAATTTACATTTGGTGCTCTAACTCTGTCAAATGGAAAGATATGAAGCTCACACTTGGTGTCAGCATTCACAGACATGTCTGAAACATATCCAATGAGAATTTGAAATTTTCATAAATCTTTACATTTGCCCTATCTCTCACCATACATTAATTTGATATTCCAGTATATTAATTTACATTTGGTGCCCTAACTCTGTCAAATGGAAAGATATGAAGCTCACACTTGGTTTCAGCATTCACAGACATGTCTGAAACATATCCAATGAGAATTTGAAATTTTCATAAATCTTTACATTTGCCCTATCTCTCACCATACATTAATTTAGTATTCAGTATATTAATGTACATTTGGTGCTCTAACTCTGTCAAATGGAAAGATATGAAGCTCAAACTTAGTGTCAGCATTCACAGACATGTCTGAAACATATCCAATGAGAATTTGAAATTTTCATAAATCTTTACATTTGCCCTATCTCTCACCATACATTAATTTGGTATATCAGTATATTAATTTACATTTGGTGCCCTAACTCTGTCAAATGGAAAGATATGAAGCTCACACTCGGTTTCAGCATTCACAGACATGTCTGAAACATATCCAATGAGAATTTGAAATTTTCATAAATCTTTACATTTGCCCTATCTCTCACCATACATTAATTTAGTATTCAGTATATTAATGTACATTTGGTGCTCTAACTCTGTCAAATGGAAAGATATGAAGCTCAAACTTAGTGTCAGCATTCACAGACATGTCTGAAACATATCCAATGAGAATTTGAAATTTTCATAAATCTTTACATTTGCCCTATCTCTCACCATACATTAATTTGGTATATCAGTATATTAATTTACATTTGGTGCCCTAACTCTGTCAAATGGAAAGATATGAAGCTCACACTCGGTTTCAGCATTCACAGACATGTCTGAAACATATCCAATGACAATTTGAAATTTTCATAAATCTTTACATTTGCCCTATCTCTCACCATACATTAATTTGGTATACCAGTATATAAATGTACATTTGGTGCTCTAACTCTGTCAATTGGAAAGATATGAAGCTCAAACTTGGTGTCAGCATTCATAGACATGTCTGAAACATTTCCAATTGGAATTTGAAATTTTCATAAATCTTTACATTTGCCCTATCTCTCACCATACATTAATTTGGTATTCCAGTATATTAATTTACATTTGGTACCCTAACTCTGTCAAATGGAAAGATATGAAGCTCACACTTGGTTTCAGCATTCACAGACATGTCTGAAACATATCCAATGAGAATTTGAAATTTTCATAAATCTTTACATTTGCCCTATCTCTCACCATACATTAATTTAGTATTCCAGTATATTAATGTACATTTGGTGCTCTAACTCTGTCAAATGGAAAGATATGAAGCTCAAACTTGGTTTCAGCATTCACAGACATGTCTGAAACATATCCAATGAGAATTTAAAATTTTCATAAATCTTTACATTTGCCCTATCTCTCACCATACATTAATTTGGTATACCAGTATATTATTTTACATTTGGTGCCCTAACTCTGTCAAATGGAAAGATATGAAGCTCACACTTGGTTTCAGCATTCACAGACATGTCTGAAACATATCCAATGACAATTTGAAATTTTCATAAATCTTTACATTTGCCCTATCTCTCACCATACATTAATTTGGTATACCAGTATATAAATGTACATTTGGTGCTCTAACTCTGTCAATTGGAAAGATATGAAGCTCAAACTTGGTGTCAGCATTCATAGACATGTCTGAAACATTTCCAATTGGAATTTGAAATTTTCATAAATCTTCACATTTGCCCTATCTCTCACCATACATTAATTTGGTATTCCAGTATATTAATTTACATTTGGTACCCTAACTCTGTCAAATGGAAAGATATGAAGCTCACACTTGGTTTCAGCATTCACAGACATGTCTGAAACATATCCAATGACAATTTGAAATTTTCATAAATCTTTACATTTGCCCTATCCCTCACCATACATTAATTTAGTATTCCAGTATATTAATGTACATTTGGTGCTCTAACTCTGTCAAATGGAAAGATATGAAGCTCAAACTTGGTTTCAGCATTCACAGACATGTCTGAAACATATCCAATGACAATTTGAAATTTTCATAAATCTTTACATTTGCCC
Organism: Chondrosia reniformis; assembly: GCA_947172415.1. Taxonomy (NCBI): domain Eukaryota; kingdom Metazoa; phylum Porifera; class Demospongiae; order Chondrillida; family Chondrillidae; genus Chondrosia; species Chondrosia reniformis. Next base: position 6,010,166 of record OX359201.1, on the reverse strand, counting down.
TATCACTGCAAATTATTTCAAATTTAATGGCTACTTATATGTAACTTATAGATAACTTAAAGATAGTTTTACTAAATTTAAAGAGGTTGCTTAAATTGATATTAAATTCAAATTTAAGTAACAGTATATATTTAGTAAATGCCCACTTTACGGATGCTTTAAGATAAACTTAAAGCCTACTTAAATGCTTAAATAAATATGACTTAAATGATACTTAAAGTTTATATAGGTGCATGCACCACTATACTGTACTACCATGCATGTATGCATGTGTTTGCATTATATACTTTCATTCATGTGCATGTCCATGGCCATGCATGCGCAGTTTAATTCAAATTAGAGTAGTTCAAAATAATTGAACAAATTACAATGTAGTATATTCAGAAACATGCAACTATCTCCTTATAAGACATACCAGTCTTTGTATATATATAGTTACTTCTTTTGCAGGCGAACTGCCCACTTATAGTCAATCCCTGTATTAGGGGGCTTTCTTGTAGAAGGTTCCTTCACTCTGCACTTATCAATAAGCATGGATTTTGCTCTATTACTGAGGCCTTTATAGTAAAAGTCATCCAAATCCTTCTTGACTTTGGTGAGTAAACTCCTTTCCCATGGCAATGGATAGATTGCTATCTTTTTTGGCCTCACACTTGAGGTGGTACCTTCATTTTCCTCATCTGTCTGATCAGTTTCAGAGCAAGTATACTCTGAACTGTGATAATCTTTTTGCTCCAGCACAGAACGAGCTTTCTTCTTGGCTGTTTCTTCCCAATTAATGCGATTTATGGCTGTGAGCCTATTGCTCATCTTCTGCATGGAAACGGTAGCATGTATATACATGTATATATACATTATTATAGTATTTAGCCTTACTTGGAGAACTCTTCCATTTCTCCTGCATGTTTCCCTGTGCTGGTCGCTATCTTTTGGAGATCTTTTATTGGCCTCTAACTTGGTCAAGAAATACCTCTTAACTGCATCTATACAAAGAAATATGCATATTAACAGAAGGCCCAGTCAATGACAAATGAATGCATTAAACTTACTTTTCACTACACCTTTGTCCCATTTACTAGGGTACAGTTGCATTACTTCATTTGTCAGGGATTCACTGACTGTATGATTGGCTTCTGAATCATATCTGAATATGCAGTATATCAAATTCACTTATGGCAGTATATTGCATGAGGTTGCAGTACATAGCTATACCTTTCATCAAATTTCCATGTGCAGTCTGGCCTTTCTAAGGCCTTATACACCTGTCTTACAGCATTCTATAAAATGTAGTGAATATAAGACACAGTAATTAAGTGAGCTCAGGTGCAGTAATGAAAAAAGCTACTGTATAATAATATTTAATGCATGCACTTAAATGGAACTTACTGAGCATTCCACAGGTGCTTTTTTAGCCTTACCCGGGGTACCACTGGAAGGCTTTGCTACTCCATTTGTGGGTGATTTCAGCTGGCCTGAAATTTCCCTAGTTGCATCAAGAATTTCGTCATTTTGTGTAAGGACCTGGTCCCACAATTGCATTGATTTTTCCTTCAAATCCTGGAAACTTTGCTTAAGTGCTACCATAGCACCTGCAACAGCAGCAGCATTAATGTTCCTTCCATCAGTGTCTAAGAACATATCACCCTCCAGGAGTAATACTTCATTTTTTAAATCTGTATCTGTTTCTTCCTCTGAAGTATGACTGGAAACTTGACTACTCAATGAGTAGTCACTGTCTGAATCACTGTCACTGCTACTTGTTAGCTTATCATCATGCAGGGGGTCAACAGTTTCTTCGTTAACAATATTTTTTTCCATAATCGATTGTATAGAGTTAAATAGCTACGTTCTGCAAAAAGTAAAAGTTTCAGCTGCAAGATTCCCGCTCGTACGATTGTAAATTGATTTAATCGTAAGATTTTACGAACAAATAATTAATTACGTGTATACGCGTGACTTGGAAATCGTCAAAATGGAAGTCGGTAATAGGAGACCTTGCTTGTGTGAGACGTGTAAAGGCCAACTCGTTGCTAGGCGGACGTTTTATGAGCATGAGAAAAGAAGAAAAGCACCGAAACGTTCCATGGATAGCCGCGCAGCTCTGGCCGTTGACCCATTTGATGCCGACGTTTCTTCTTCTGACAATGAAGTAGAGCTATCCAGTCATTTGTTGGATCAAGTTTCGTCTCGTCGCTTCAGTGATTCAAGCGATTCCTCACCACCATCAAAACGGATTGCAGCACACAGTGATATTTCAAAGCTAGCAGCGGTAAGACTTAGTTATATATAGCGTTACTGCAGGGCCGTTAGTATAATTATGGCTGTTTGCCTTTGCCTTTTTACATTTTAAATCATTTAGAAATTCCTGGTTGTAATATTTATATGTAAACAAAACGTTTAAAGGAGTTAAAGTTTGTGTATTGTCTATATTTTTACTACGTATTATAGAGTAAATTATACCACTATATGTGACGATCGTAATCCAGTTAAATTAGAGTGAATTTCTTGCAGATGGTAGATCCTAGATACAAACTTATTTTACTATTATATGTATCTGGGCTCTGTTATGTCCTCGACTAGATTTCAGCTCTGTACATTATTTAATTAAGGTGCAAGACCCTTGTAAATGCTTAGCCATTTTTGATTGATTTTCCTTCGACAGCTTCCTCGAATGAACAAAAGGATTTCTCTATGTGTAATGCTTATCCGATAACACTTATGGATAAATGGATAAAGAACTTTAATTTGAATTTTATGGCTAATTCAAACATTTTTGCTTGTCCTAAACTGTTTCACCACTGTAAATATGTAACTATAAAGTACCACTGTCATTTTAAATTTTATTGCGACAGTCATGTATGTGTTCTTTGTACTATGTATATAGGAATCATTTTCCCCAGAACCAGAACTTGAGGTTCATTCTGTTGACTCGGAGATTGAATCTATCCACTATCATACAGACAGTGAGCCCTCTAATAAAGGCTTAGAAGAGTATACTGATTTGGATTCATATACCACTGATGCAGCTGCAAGTGATTCTGAATATGACCTAGCTGAACCAGTTGAAACCCATGTTGGGCAAGATGAAAATACTGGGCCAATGGCAATAATTATAAGATTGCTAGTATACTACCTTTTTCGATGGTATGTGAAATGGCGAATTAGTGATCAGGCAGCAAACATGCTGCTTAAAATTATCTATGCATTTTTCAGGATATTAGGCAGGCAGCAGGCTTTGATGAAGGAAGCACTTATATATTTTCCCAAAAAATTGTCAGATCTTTTTAATTCAGTTAAATTTAGTAAAAAATGTTTCAATAAGTATGCAGTCTGTCCTAATCCTGCTTGCACTAAGCTTTATTCTCTTGAGGATATCACTGCCTTAGATGGAAATGGCCAACCAACAGGGTTATCATGCACCACCTGTGGTTCCCATTTGACTACTGAAACAGTATTAAGTAATGGGAAAAGACGATTTCATCCTTTAAAAATATATTGTTACAAAAGCATCAAGGAATCGCTGGAACGCTTACTTCAATTCCCTAACTTTTATCAGTCATGCCAGGCTTGGATGACCAGAGATACTCCAGCAAACAGTTTGTGTGATATATATGACGGTCAAGTCTGGAAATCATTCTTTTTCCCCATGCCATCTGGACCACAGCTGATTCAAAAATTGGATCTAGGGCTTATGATTAACTGTGATTGGTTCCAGCCATTTAAGCGACGGTCAAACATTTCAGTTGGTGTAATATATGCTGTTATAGCTAATCTTCCTAGGGAAATGCGCTTCAAAACAGAAAATGTGCTCCTTCTAGGTATTTTGCCAGCATTATCAAAAGAACCATCAAATCTGAACTCTTTTCTCAAGCCTGTTGTTGAGGAACTGAAAGAGTTTCATAGGGGATTGCAAATGAAAGTGAGCACTGGTAGTAGTGTACTTGTTACGACCCGTATTATTTGCACTGCTAGTGATATCCCTGCTACGCGTAAACTCTGTGGCTTTTTAGGGCATTCAGCCTTTTTAGGATGTTCTAAATGCCTAAAGTATTTTAGTACTATGACCTTCAACAATAAAAAGAAGCGCAATTACTCAGGTTTCCAAAGAGACCAGTGGACACAAAGGACTAATGACAGTCACAGGGCTAATATTGTAAAAATAACTTCTGCCCCCTCCAAATCTGTTAGAGAGAAGTTAGAAAAGCAGTATGGGTCCAGGTATACAGCTCTACTGGATTTGCCATATTTTGATCCAGTTATTCACCATGTCGTTGATCCAATGCATAATCTCTTTTTAGGTACAGCTAAGATGATATTCAAGCTATGGCTTGATTGTGACTTGTTGCGTTTTAACAACCTTCGTAAGATTGATGAACTGATTGCTTCTTTGCCAATATCTTCTGAATTGGGACGAATTCCAACTACTATATCATCCAATTTTGGAAACTTCACAGCAGCTGAATGGAAAAATTGGACACTTGTCTACTCCCTTTATTGTTTAAATGGGTTACTTCCAAAGCCACACTTACTTTGTTGGCAAACGTTTGTGCTGGCCTGCAACAGACTTTGCCAACCTTTATTGTATCCAGAAGATATTCATCAAGCAGATCTCCTTCTAATGAAATTTTGTAGGACTGTTGAGGAGTTATATGGTGAAGGTGTAGTCACACCAAACATGCATATGCATGGACACCTGGCAGAATGCATTCGCCAATATGGCCCTATGGCATCATTCTGGCTTTTTTCCTTTGAGCGTTTTAATGGTCTACTAGGAATGTTTACCAACAACAAACGTAACATTGAAGTACAATTAATGCGCAAGTTTTTAGCAATATGTCATAGTAACAATCCAGAAGTAGACTCTGATTGTCACTCTGACCTGCTTGCTGAATTAGAAGATGTGAACACAATTAGATTTATGGAGGATGAATCAAAAGGCATGCTGATGGTGTCACAGGAAGCTTATGAAGCTTCAAAGAAGTCATTATTGAATATTTCATGGGAAACTATTGTTAAAAATATTGATGATATACATCTTCCCAAGAGAAGTGCACTGATATCACTTGATAAAGAGGACTTAACTTTTTTAATTTCAGTTTATGCTGTCCTCTTTCCTAAGCATGCCATTACTTTAGATTTACTTCCTTCTGTGTGTAAGAAGTTCTCTTTTGTTGACTTTGGTCCAGAAAGGTTTAGGTCGAAGTCCCACAAGAAAAACAGTAACTCCTTTATACTAGCATCCTGGGCTAATAGCGATGGCACTATCAATTCTGGCTCTTATATTTTATATCCAGGCAGGATTCGTCACTTTTTATATCACACATTCGCTACTGTAAACCCTCCAGAATCCTTCGGAATTACCCTAGCTGTTGTTGAATGGTACAACAGCACATCAAGAAGCAATAAGTTTTACCTTCCTCCTTTAGTTGAATTTTCCACTGACAGGAGTATTCCTGGTGGTCCTGCTACGTTTCTGCCCATTCAGCGTATTGCACATTTACTAGCAGTTAATGTAAATCATTCCATCAGTCCCTCCAACACTTCAGAAAAAGTTGGCATTCCTCTATCAAAAAGAACTATTATCTGAATTATGCATGTATTTTGACTAACTGATTTTTGACTGCTTAATTTGTATTAATGAATTTCTGCATACATACTGTAAGGAATTTATATAACTAATTAAGTAGTAGTAATTTGCCAATTTGTTCATGTACAGTATAACCTTGCATGCATTCATCACAAATTACTACAGCATATAGCACTGAATAACTAATTAAACCTAACGTACGTATAACATATCACTGCTTTATTAGGCTCTCTCACTTATATTATACGTGTCACATGCATGCTAATCTCACTTAACGGTTCGAATTCAACTTTCCATAATATTGGAGAACCCAACCATTCACGAATGTAAAATCTGCGAAAATTGTGAAATCCCTCCAAACATAAAATTTAGTCTGCAAACAATTAAGCACATACAGTATTAATTTCATGATCAGGCCTAATATTTTTAATTTAAATATAATATGCAACTAGGGATTGCAACTAATACGTTAACATAATTAACTATATGTATTACATATAAGTAGCCTTTAAGTAACAATTATACTCCTTAAATTTAAATACAACTTTATTGGAAGTATAAGTTTACTTAAACTTAGTAAACATCAAATTTAAGATGGCTTTAAATAATAGTAAACATAGTAAAGGCACATTATTTTCCAGTGTATCTCTCACCATACATTAATTTGGTATACCAGTATATAAATGTACATTTGGTGCTCTAACTCTGTCAATTGGAAAGATATGAAGCTCAAACTTGGTGTCAGCATTCACAGACATGTCTGAAACATTTCCAATTGGAATTTGAAATTTTCATAAATCTTTACATTTGCCCTATCTCTCACCATACATTAATTTGGTATTCCAGTATATTAATTTACATTTGGTACCCTAACTCTGTCAAATGGAAAGATATGAAGCTCACACTTGGTTTCAGCATTCACAGACATGTCTGAAACATATCCAATGACAATTTGAAATTTTCATAAATCTTTACATTTGCCCTATCTCTCACCATACATTAATTTAGTATTCCAGTATATTAATGTACATTTGGTGCTCTAACTCTGTCAAATGGAAAGATATGAAGCTCAAACTTGGTTTCAGCATTCACAGACATGTCTGAAACATATCCAATGAGAATTTAAAATTTTCATAAATCTTTACATTTGCCCTATCTCTCACCATACATTAATTTGGTATACCAGTATATTATTTTACATTTGGTGCCCTAACTCTGTCAAATGGAAAGATATGAAGCTCACACTTGGTTTCAGCATTCACAGACATGTCTGAAACATATCCAATGACAATTTGAAATTTTCATAAATCTTTACATTTGCCCTATCTCTCACCATACATTAATTTGGTATACCAGTATATAAATGTACATTTGGTGCTCTAACTCTGTCAATTGGAAAGATATGAAGCTCAAACTTGGTGTCAGCATTCATAGACATGTCTGAAACATTTCCAATTGGAATTTGAAATTTTCATAAATCTTCACATTTGCCCTATCTCTCACCATACATTAATTTGGTATTCCAGTATATTAATTTACATTTGGTACCCTAACTCTGTCAAATGGAAAGATATGAAGCTCACACTTGGTTTCAGCATTCACAGACATGTCTGAAACATATCCAATGACAATTTGAAATTTTCATAAATCTTTACATTTGCCCTATCTCTCACCATACATTAATTTAGTATTCCAGTATATTAATGTACATTTGGTGCTCTAACTCTGTCAAATGGAAAGATATGAAGCTCAAACTTGGTTTCAGCATTCACAGACATGTCTGAAACATATCCAATGACAATTTGAAATTTTCATAAATCTTTACATTTGCCCTATCTCTCACCATACATTAATTTGGTATACCAGTATATAAATGTACATTTGGTGCTCTAACTCTGTCAATTGGAAAGATATGAAGCTCAAACTTGGTGTCAGCATTCACAGACATGTCTGAAACATTTCCAATTGGAATTTGAAATTTTCATAAATCTTTACATTTGCCCTATCTCTCACCATACATTAATTTGGTATTCCAGTATATTAATTTACATTTGGTACCCTAACTCTGTCAAATGGAAAGATATGAAGCTCACACTTGGTTTCAGCATTCACAGACATGTCTGAAACATATCCAATGACAATTTGAAATTTTCATAAATCTTTACATTTGCCCTATCTCTCACCATACATTAATTTAGTATTCCAGTATATTAATGTACATTTGGTGCTCTAACTCTGTCAAATGGAAAGATATGAAGCTCAAACTTGGTTTCAGCATTCACAGACATGTCTGAAACATATCCAATGAGAATTTAAAATTTTCATAAATCTTTACATTTGCCCTATCTCTCACCATACATTAATTTGGTATACCAGTATATTATTTTACATTTGGTGCCCTAACTCTGTCAAATATTGGAAAGATATGAAGCTCACACTTGGTTTCAGCATTCACAGACATGTCTGAAACATATCCAATGAGAATTTGAAATTTTCATAAATCTTTACATTTGCCCTATCTCTCACCATACATTAATTTAGTATTCCAGTATATTAATTTACATTTGGTGCTCTAACTCTGTCAAATGGAAAGATATGAAGCTCAAACTTGGTGTCAGCATTCACAGACATGTCTGAAACATATCCAATGAGAATTTAAAATTTTTATAAATCTTTACATTTGCCCTATCTCTCACCATACATTAATTTGGTATACCAGTATATTATTTTACATTTGGTGCCCTAACTCTGTCAAATGGAAAGATATGAAGCTCACACTTGGTGTCTGCATTCACAGACATGTCTGAAACATATCCAATGAGAATTTGAAATTTTCATAAATTTTACATTTGCCCTATCTCTCACCATACATTAATTTGTATTCCAGTATATTAATTTACATTTGGTGCTCTAACTCTGTCAAATGGAAAGATATGATGCTCAAACTTGGTATCAGCATTCATAGACATGTCTGAAACATATCCAATGACAATTTGAAACTTTCATAAATCTTTACATTTGCCCTATCTCTCACCATACATTAATTTGGTATACCAGTATATAAATGTACATTTGGTGCACTAACTCTGTCAATTGGAAAGATATGAAGCTCAAACTTGGTGTCAGCATTCATAGACATGTCTGAAACATATCCAATGACAATTGAAATTTTCTTAAATCTTTACATTTGCCCTATCTCTCACCATACATTAACTAACCCTAATTGCGTAATACTATAAATGGCCGACCTTGAGTAGGCGTAAGAGTGAAAATGCGGTACTGTATATATTTCTGAAAAAATAGAACCGTTTGAAAGACTTCTTTTACACATGGATATGCACTGTGTAGTACTTGATTGTTGTTGAAGCAGTATCTATCCACATATATTATATGGATGTCGTTAAAGTGAAATTTTGCCGATCGACGGCCAACGAAACTCCAAAGAAAAAAAGTTGGACCATACCGAACGCTACCATCCACGACGCTCAGAGGCCGGGATCGGTGGTAACGCTCTGCCGAGTTGAGCTTTGGGTGTCACTTGCGTGAGAAGAACCAGTTCTTCTCGATATGGCCGACTCATATGAATCCTAAGATATCAGATGCCAATCCCACATTACGTGGAACCCCCCCGAAATCCGGATTATTGGTGAGCACGTCTCTATGGCACCAACCGATTAGGAGACAGCTTCAGAGTCTAAGCGCTACCAACCCCTATGGGAACCGCTACCACCATAGAGATGTGTCCAGGTAGGCCTACTTTATAAGGTTTTTTGCCTCTATTTAAACCACAAAATTTCGAAAGAAAACGGTTGTGGTTGGCGCAATTCCATACTTAAGAATAGGGTATTTGCGAGAAAAATGTAGTCAAATTATATCAAGTTAATTCGGGATGAGTGCATCGTTCCAAGCCATTTTAAAGGTATATCCAGTATTCGTGGTTCATCTAGAAACTGGGAAAAATGGATAGAATCCTGTAAGTGTCTTGATTGGCGGAGGAGACCAACTTTTCTGGTCCCATGTAGAAACGATTTTAGCGAGAGGTGTTCCGATATGAACGTAAACTGGTATAACCAGCCACACTCAATCTCAATTGCAGTAATAGCATAATGGCTACCTGCCTCTATGTAAAGGCCTTCTGATAGCTGCGTTCTGGACTGTCCCTGCGTGTTTCTAGTTGCCCCATTCATGTCAAAACATTTTAACTTCGTATGCCGATAATTTGCATAATAGTATCGCACGATATATATGCTATACCATTTAAAATCGTATAGTAAACATTTAATGTACATTAGAGTGCTGTAGCTCTGTCAAATGGAAAGATATGCAGCTCAAACTTAATGTCAGCATTCAAAGACATGTATGAAACATTTCCAATGAGAATTTGAAATTTTCATAAATCTTTACATTTGCCCTATCTCTCACCATACGTTAATTTGGTATTCCAGTATATTAATTTACATTTGGTGCCCTAACTCTGTCAAATGGAAAGATATGAAGCTCAAACTTGGTGTCAGCATTCACAGACATGTCTGAAACATATCCAATGACAATTTGAAATTTTCATAAATCTTTACATTTGCCCTATCTCTCACCATACATTAATTTGGTATACCAGTATATTATTTTACATTTGGTGCCCTAACTCTGTCAAATGGAAAGATATGAAGCTCACACTTGGTGTCAGCATTCACAGACATGTCTGAAACATTTCCAATGAGAATTTGAAATTTTCATAAATCTTTACATTTGCCCTATCTCTCACCATACATTAATTTGATATTCCAGTATATTAATTTACATTTGGTGCTCTAACTCTGTCAAATGGAAAGATATGAAGCTCAAACTTGGTATCAGCATTCATAGACATGTCTGAAATATATCCAATGACAATTTGAAACTTTCATAAATCTTTACATTTGCCCTATCTCTCACCATACATTAATTTGGTATTCCAGTATATGAATGTACATTTGGTGCTCTAACTCTGTCAAATGGAAAGATATGAAGCTCACACTTGGTGTCAGCATTCACAGACATGTCTGAAACATATCCAATGACAATTTGAAATTTTCATAAATCTTTACATTTGCCCTATCTCTCACCATACATTAATTTGGTATTCCAGTATATTAATTTACATTTGGTGCCCTAACTCTGTCAAATAGAAAGATATGAAGCTCAAACTTAATGTCAGCATTCACAGACATGTCTGAAACATATCCAATGACAATTTGAAATTTTCATAAATCTTTACATTTGCCCTATCTCTCACCATACATTAATTTGATATTCCAGTATATTAATTTACATTTGGTGCTCTAACTCTGTCAAATGGAAAGATATGAAGCTCACACTTGGTGTCAGCATTCACAGACATGTCTGAAACATATCCAATGACAATTTGAAATTTTCATAAATCTTTACATTTGCCCTATCTCTCACCATACATTAATTTGGTAATCCAGTATATGAATGTACATTTGGTGCTCTAACTCTGTCAAATAGAAAGATATGAAGCTCACACTTGGTGTCAGCATTCACAGACATGTCTGAAACTTATCCAATGAGAATTTAAAATTTTCATAAATCTTTACATTTGCCCTATCTCTCACCATACATTAATTTAGTATTCCAGTATAGTAATTTACATTTGGTGCTCTAACTCTGTCAAATGGAAAGATATGAAGCTCAAACTTGGAGTCAGCATTCACGGACATGTCTGAAACATATACATTAACTTCGTATAGCGGTAATTTAAAGTAAATCAAGTGCTGTAACTCTTTGATATGAAGGGATATGAATCTGAAACTCTAGCTCAGTATTCACAAAGATGTATGAAAGGCATCCAATGAGTTTTGCAAATTTTGATATCTGCTCAAATTTGCCCTATCTCTCACCATACATTAACTTCGTATAGCAGTAATAAAAAGTTCATTAAGCGCTGTAACTCTTCCAAATGAAGAGATATGAATCTGAAACTCTATCTCAGTATTCACAGAGATATATGAAAGGTTTTCATTGAGTTTTGCAAATTTTGATATCTACTACGCTCAGAGGCTGGGATTGGTGGTAACATTCAGCTTATCGAATCTGCCAAAGGAAATTATTGCCGAGTTGAACTTTGGGTGTCACTTACGTGAGAAGAACCAGTTCTTCTCGATATGGCCGACTCATATGAATCTTGAGATATCAGATGCCAATCCCACATTACGTGGAACTACCCCGATATTCGGATTATTGGTGAGCACGTCTCTATGGCACCAACCGATTAGGAGACAGCTTCAGAGTCTAAGCACTACCAACCTCTATGGGAACCGCTACCACCATAGAGATGTGTTCAGGTAGGCCTACTATATAAAGTTTTTCGCTTCTATTTAAATGATGTTTTTGTCCAAAGAAAACGGTTGTGGTTGGCGCCCTTTTAAATACATATGTATATTTCTCGTTATTTCCAGATCAGTGAATTGTTTCAAGCATGTGTAAAGACATAGGCAGTATTTGTGGTTCATCTGAAAACTGGGGAAAGCGGAAAAATTCCTGTAAGTGTCTTGATGGGGCGAGGAAAACGACTTTTCTGATCCCAATTATTTTCGAGAAATCGACAATTTATTACACTTTAATTCCAGACCGGTGAATCGTTCTAAGCAATTTTACACACATACGCAGTATTTCCAATACATCTTAAAACTGTGGAAAATGGATAAAAGCGTGTATGTATCTCGATGGAGAGAGGAGAGCGACTTTTCATGATGCAGAAATTTAGTGATATTGCGAAATCCGATATTTATCACCTGTACGATATTAATGTCTGTAATCGATATTTCAACTAGGCGTCTGTGTGAATTCAGAATTCCTAGCTGTATAAACGTATTTATGTATGGGGTGATATAGGGCAAATATGAACATAAATTAAAATTTCAAAAACACTTTGGAAATGTTGCTGACATCAAGTATTAGCTTCATATGTTGGTGTTTGATAAAGTTGGAGGACTAAATGTACATAAAAAATATATCAATGCAAAATTTATCTCACAAATATTTCCCAAATCACGTGTACGGCAATATATACTTAGTTGGCCATATATACAGTGCAATATTATTGATGTATAATATATATATATATATACAAGAGGTAAAATACACTATATAGTATACATACATAGATGTAGGTGTTCTATTGTATATAGTAAGTTATGTTCAGTTCATTTGAGGAGTCGTTTGCTGCATAGGATGAACACTAGGGGAAGTGTTTACACTGATCTGGAGATGGGATTGATGAACTCTGCCACCAGGAAGTGTAGCACACGAGTTGACAGGAAGTGAGGTGAGGGCCGGAAGTGAGGGACTTCCTGTCACCCAATGTCCCTGGACTGTGTTTCTCATGTCTTCACAATTGGCGGCAGCTGACATGTGTGGGAACACAAAGGGGGAGTGGCTTCCAGTGGCAGATAGAGGGCTCTCGAGTGGCATTAACTGCCAGGGGGCGATAGACCTCTCTTTCTTTGTGTTTGTGCTGCTTGGGGAGATAGGTGACCGATTGTTGGAGTCCCATGGTCCAAAAGCCATTCCAAATTGAGGAAGTGGGGAGATGGGGGAGAGAGGCGTGTACTCTGCAGGTGACCCCAAGTGTCCCCCCCAGGGGTTGGTCATCATCACACCATTTGTAGCGTATCCATAAGGCCTGTATACAAAACAGGTGTATATATATGATGGATTTCATTAATAAAGACATATGCATAGGTATAGAGCATGTATCATACGTATATCATATATAAATTCTTTTCCATACATTTTAATTCAACTTACATATCCTCTGAAGACTCACGAAAGGCCTTTGCAAATGGATTGTTGTCAATCTTGAGTTGTGTCACCTGTAATTCAAATGCAGGTAATATACAGTATGCATGGTTTAGCATATGTATGTATTATGCACATCAAGAATAGAAAAGATATACATGGCCTATTAGATAGATGGATATATACATGGCCTATACTATATATATAGCCTATACTAGATAGATGGATATAATGAGGAGACAATGGCCTATGAAAACATTGAGTTGCATGAGCACGAGGTCAAGGTTCTGACAAGTGCTTACTAGATCATTCTGGTATGCAGTCACTGCTACAAACTGAGTCTGGGGGAAATCAACAGAATAGACCTTCTCCATCTCCTTTCTGCTCAAATGCTTGAAGACATAGATCCTAGGCTGGTATCTGTGCATAGAGTTCAACACAACCTATATATTTAATTTAAAGGGAGACAATGTTAAGATATTATACATATATAAAGGTTCCATATATATAGGACAATAGTCTATTCTATATATTTGTATGTATCTTTGGTCCCATATACATGTTCCCACCATACCTACAGGAAATGGATTATGCATACATATACTTACTTAACATTTGTTAAACAAATTAGGTAATATGCATTAATAATCTAAACATGCATCTAAATATCTTATGAATGCACATAAAGATGGCTGTCCAGTCAATGAAGACAATTTAAACTATCTTACAATTATAATAATGGTTTAAAAATAGCTATCTTGATGCAAAGGTCATGCAAATTATTAACTTACATATCCCTTTTTGCTATTCTTGTCATTAGTCAGTTTTATCTTCTTGAAAGATATCCTGTCTCTCATCCACTGCTTTCCACTGGCTGGGGAATCCTGGTGTTGGAAGGTGAGTGTCTCTGAGTCGTGAACCTCTGCCTTGCCTACAGTGGTCCACTTGGAGTTGATGTACTTGAAGCGATTGTTGGATGTAGGGACCATTTCACACTGAACGGTGTACTTGACATCGGACTCCAATCCCCACACAGACACAGACAAACCGGGAAACATCCTCCTAAAGAACATCAGACAAATAGTAAAATAAAGATGCTCTAAAAGTTGAAAGATGTTCCTTTCAAAAGATAGGTTCAACACAGTTAGAAGGAATCCTTACTCTATTACAAATAGTAAAATTGATATATTTATTATACTTATGAAGAAGTGAATAATCACTGGAATGCATTACACACTAATGTGTCCAAAGCCTTCTCTGGGCTATATATGTACCAAGACTACTAAGATCCATGTAACTGATCAACATTGAGTATATTTAAATGGTTGTAAGTTGTTCTGTCTATGTTGTCATTGGTGATGGTGAGTCACTTGGGACCACAGACAGTCAATGCAACCTTTTGGAGATATTGACATTTATACAAATTGCTGTTAAGTGAAGGCATTTAATAATGAGGTGAAGGAGGATGATAATGTCTAAATGAGCATGGCTAGCTCAGTTGATTGTAATCTAAATATGTTGTGACTTAACTTGAGCAATCAACACCTACTGCAAGGCATGAGGTAGAATGTACATATATAGACAATACATCTGCAAGCCTTACATCTGCCAACTACATCTTATTATGCATTGGGAAGTAGCTTCATGACCTCTTAAAGGTCAAACTTTATTACTCACCTTCCTGACTTTGTTATGATCATCTCAGTGTCCACTGAATGGAACTTGAGCCACAGGTCCTGGTTCTCCAGTTGCATGTGGATATCGCCCTCGTTGCAGTGGATGGTGGCTGAGACAGGTGACTTGTTTTGCTTGCAGCAGGTATTCATCTGAGTCACAACTTCAGTGCTACCATATGGAGGTGGAGGAACAGACGCTTCCTCACTCATCGGACTGGGGAGGGGCAGACTGGCTCCTCCTTCTCCTGAGGCTATACAAGAGGGCTGATCTGATATGGAAGGGTTAAAGACTTGGCCGGGAGGGGCTGGCTGCTGGATGCTTGGCAGGGGGCGCTGGTGGTCTTGACCCTCATAGGCGGTTATGACGAGAGTGCTAGTGCGGCAATTGTGCGGTTCCGTTGGCGATCCCGGGTGACTCGCGGATTCGTCCGTTCCCGTCGTCATTGTGTAGGTCTTACACTGCAGTATTTCTCTGTGCTCAGTTGCTTCTTCAATGGCGTAATTGCTTCCTAGCTGCGGGTTCATATTCTCTTCCCAATTTTCTACTCTCTTGGACATCGTAGACACGCACTGAACAGGAGAGACTTGGGCCATTTGGATTCGTGGTAATGGAGCTGCTGGCTGTAAGATTTTTGATTCTGAATATTACTTCTCTTGATCGTTGCGGACAAATTGCAGTCGTTAGCACTGATGCTGTCAGGAACGTGTAGCTCACCAGATTCGCACAATCAACGGTGCTTGGAGTGTGAAAGGAACGCTACAGGTAGAGGTGTCGGGGGTGGAGCTTAATTATCAATATACGGGAAATGGATTCCGTAAAAAAACGGAAATAATCTTTAAAACTAGGTTGCCATTAATGTACTGGTGTAAATGAAAATGCACCAATTCATTTCGACTCCTCAAACATTTGCAAATTACAAATGAAAATGAATCATTTACAACACTTAGGATATCAAATCTTCTAGCCAGTTATTAAATAAGCTGCATTATGCAGATGTATAGCCAGTGGCTATCTGCTTCAGTTAATATCAGTTATATAAATGCTGAATATGTTATAATTGCGACATATATATAGGTTCATTATCTTTCAAGTATAATAGACTATGTATTACCTATAGATTTATTTGTCAACATGCAATTTTTCCTCTTAATTACATTATGACAATTATCAAATGCATCAGTGGAAAAATGACATTTGCTGATTGAAGCTAATATGTAACGAAAAGAAAGTATTCCTTGGCTAGATTGAAATTTTATTTACAATGATACAGTTGCATGTCCTGCACTCAGTAGTCATGCAATACGTTTCATATCAGTCTGCAGTAGATGGATTCAATTAAGAGTGAGATACGTGAAAGCTGTCGAAATTTACTCTTTTAAGTGTTAACTGAACTCTTATTTGGTATTCCAAAGTTGTTTTTGCACGCATAAAATCACATTAGCGCCAAATACATGATAATGATTTAAGCCTGTATAGGCTACGCCACGCCCACATGCATAAATTAATCGCGAAGCTACTTCGGTTGTCTTATGCTAAAACTGTTTTCCCTTAAGCGTTCAGCTCCAATCTATCGGATGAGTGATTCAGAAGACAGCTGGATCCCTTTGCTCGACCCACAGAAAATAACTGCAGCCGTCTCAACTGCATTTTTATTGACGAAAACGGCGGACGATGTGACAGGTAGTGATGAAACTGGCGCCCATCGGCCAACCAGCGTATCCAACCTCAATATAGAAGATATGTCACTCAGAGAAAATTTGGAACCGAGAATGGCTATTGCTAAATGGACGAAAAGGTGCTGCAACACACCAATCACGTCAAAGGAATCTTATTCCGAACTTTTTAGAAATGACGATTCGGACGATAGTATGATCGAATTTCCCTCCCCTGGATCCAGGCGAAGATCACCAATCAGTTCCAACCACAAATTGTTTCGAAAGAGATTTAGAAATTCGTCACCCTTCAGCAGGGCTGAAAGCTACGGCGATGGTAGCGTTGGAGCATGGCAGGTGTATCTGGAGAATAGAGACCTTTGGCAGAAATTCAGTGAAATTGGCACAGAAATGGTCATTACCAAAAATGGAAGACGAATGTTCCCCACAATTCAAATCTCTTTATCTGGTTTGGATCCCGGCCGGAAATACTCTATCAAGTTGGCGATCCCTCCATCAGACAACCTTAGATACAAGTTTTCAGGTGACCATTGGGTGGTGTCAGGAACAGCTGACAAGCTAAAGGAACACTTGTCGTGTACCTACACTTATCCCGACTGCCCCAATAGTGGATGTCACTTGATGAAGAAACCATTATCTTTCAAGTTCATCAAACTTACAAACACAAAGGGAGACCTGCCACTGGATAAGACAAGCGATCGTGTAAGTGATAATCATGTACACATATAGTTCTACACTCTTGACATGTGTTGTTCATTAGGCATGCATGGGTTTAGTTCCCTATAGGCTTTTTTACAGAGTAGGCATAGCATGTAGGAAATGGTGTAATAGGTTTTTCATGTATACTTTTAGACCTTCATTTTGTTCCTATATATTTTATACAGATGGTTCTTCACTCAATGCAAAAGTATCTTCCTTGTATTACCATTTATGATGAAGAAAGAGGATTAGAAAAGTCATTCAGTTTCCCAGAGACTAGTTTTATGGCTGTCACAGCTTACCAGAATGAAAAGGTATGAGTGTTAGATGCTCTTTAAAGGAATTGTATCTAAATATCTAAATAGAAACTTTATATATTACTGGACCAGGTATTATGTAAAGTTAAATTAATATTACTCTTTTATTAACTGTTATATTAATATTATAACAACCCTATATATGTATGTGTATCAAACCATAAAACTGATTGACTGTCTGGATTTTATCCCTTAACAATAACAGTACAACATCATTTGATAATTTCCTAATGACAGAGTCAATTTATATTTATTCAGCTCTCTTTGAAATCTATTACATGTTCTCTAAATTAAGTTTCTCATTATTCTATAATTAATCTCTAAATTGTATATATTAGATGACCCAACTAAAGATAGAGAACAACCCATATGCCAAAGCTTTCAGAGAAGAGTCTACGAGAGGAGAATGTGGAGGCCATGTGAAGAGAACCAAGTCTCTGTCTACCACAATGGAGAAGGTAGTAATGCTTGGCTCCGTCTCCCCATCCAGTAGCCCAAGGAGCACCTGCAACAGTCTGACAAGCATTGAGTCAGGTAAAGAATCAGGAATGCATGCATCTATATGGAGTTGGATGACTAAGCTATATCTAATATATATATGTACTGATAAGGATTGATTGTTATATATATACATGATGAACAGATACCTTTAGGTTTAAATGTTCAATCTCATGGGAAAATTATGTTGTAGAGTCAAATATAATACATTTATTTACATCATTTACACATCAATCTTCACCTTTGTATGTGTTACATATGTCGTCATGGTAACAGTGTTTGTGCTTACTTGTAGGGTTTGAAAGTGAAGGTGACACTGCAAGAGAGAGAACCTCCAACTTGCCCACCTCCTCTTGTCCAAACAGATCCAGATTTCACTCCTGCCCAAAACAAGACAATTACCAGGAAATGCCATGGGACTTCACAGATCTCGGCTACAACACCTTAGTAACAACTCAGATATGCTATTCACAGGACCTTCACAGCCTCTACAATCATGACCTTGTAGCCCCTCTCCCTTCCTTTGATCCTTCAGACTCCTTCTCGGAGCCCTACCTCAGAGCATGTTCCTATAGCTTTCATGCAGGAAGTGACTCCTTCCTCAGTCCTGTCAAGCCATTGGTGAACACTCTCACAGAAAAAGACGATGTTTTTGTTTAGTTACACAATGCATATACATTTTTAAAGTCTAAACATCAACTTTCCTAAACATTATTTAACAAGCATGCTGTGTGTACATAGATATCTATTATTATTTCTTTGTACATTATGAACTCATGAAAATTGCTGATCCAATTGTAATAATTTCAAATGTAGTACATAAAAATATTACACTCTATGCCTCATATTCAGAGTGCAATGAAGGCCGGTTTACAATCTCTAATAGTTGGCTTTGCCATTTGAAATAACCACAGCCTTGCCTGTGCCCACAAGAGAAGAACATGCGCCCTTCGTTGGGTCCAGGAGAGGTGACCATCTTTTGCTTGGTGCGTTTCCCACAATGGCACATTGGAGGAGTCACCTTTACTGATGGACCACCTACCAAAGGGCCCCCATGGGTGGTGGGTGGGGTGACAGTCCCAAAGGAGGGAGGCTGGAAGACCTGTCCTCTTGAGAGAGTAGCAGAGAGAGGTGACTGGATAGTCAAGGAACTACTTTGGAGTAGGGCTCTCTTCTCTGTCTTGCTGGGTGCTGCTGTTGATTTAAAGGAAGAAGGATGAGATGGGTTTGAGCAGAGAGAGGAAATAGAATAAGCCTCTCTGGAGAGGAAGGCATGCTTGCACTGACGTCCACCACATGATCCACAGTTTAGTAAACTGTTAGAATGTTCTTTAAAATTGGGAGTTCTTTTAGCTGGTACAATTGTAGGCTTCTTGAAAGGCTCCAAGGGGTTGTCTCCCTTATTTGGAAGGGGCGTGTCCAGTCCTTCAGAACTGAAGTCCAACTGTGCAGATATCCCATTAAGAAATGCACTGTCACCAGATGAGTTTAGACTGTCATTTTGCTCTTCTTGTGGAAGGACAGAATCCTTGTCGCAACAAGAATTTTCTTTGCTGCTGTCAGTCACTTCCTGTTTACTGGATAAAAGGCACGTCTGATGAGGTGATCTTACAAGAGCTGGAACATTTGAAGGTGGTCTCAATGTTGTTTGGAAAATCTACACAGAAAACTGCAACATGTCAAACGAGTATGAATTAGAGTGTGGACATCCTTAAAATTTTGATGTGGTAACCTTAATGATATAGTACAAGTAGCTGAGCATTAGTAACAATATAATTAAAGCCTGCATACTACAGTTCAGTCCACAATGTTATGCAGAAAATAGTTTTAGGCATGCAATGTGTTTTATTTACAATTATAGTAGCAATATATTGTAACAGCACTTGCTTGAGACTTTTCAAGACATTTTGTTATTTTGAGCTGACAGCCATCGCAGACCAATCTGTAGCATAGCTTAGCAGTGTTACGAGCATCATCAATACCTGTCACGGTGAAGACAAAAATGTTCATCTTCAAGACATCTTTCAACTCAAACTGTAGACTCCAAATATACCTGAATGTTCTCTGCCTTTGAAGTTTAAGCCCAAATCTTCAAGAGCTCCATTCAGACCCATTGGTTTACGATCATAAAACTGCTTGTACGTAACTTTCAGATCAATCCAAAGATTGAAAAAGGCCAATTTCTTTATATGTTTTCTGAGACATTCATAATGCAGACACACACTCAAGTCCCAATCTTTTTAAGAGAATAATAAATACAATGTCATCTGGCTATAGATAAACATCTCCATTATAAGAATAAATAAATATCTCCATTATAAGAATAAATAAATATCTCCATTATAAGAATAAATAAACATCTCCATTATAAGAATAAATAAATATCTCCATTATAAGAATAAATAAACATCTCCATTATAAGAATTGTATAGAGAAAGGAACTGATCTAGAACAATGTCCTTTTTACATTCAAGGAAAATAAAATATAATCCATCCAAACATGTAATTTCCCACAAATGCTGTTCTCGTTGTACACACACATGTACGTATATGTACCTGTCCAGGTGGCTATAGCTGCTAACTTGGTCTGTTGGTTGGATGTCTGTTTGTTTTCATGAGCAACTTGAGGATTTGCGAGCACAATTCCCTTCTCCTTCTCCAGGTCACACACCCACTGAGAGAACAGCTTTAGACACACCCCCAGAGGCACTCCCCCATCGACCTTATCCTTGAGCAATATAACATAGTTAAGTTTTATTTTGCAAAATTACAGGGGTGGATTTACTTGAGTTATCCCAGTTAGTTCAGTACAGAATACACTCAGGATTGGACATTCTTGCGGCTGGACATATTGGTGAAATTCCCTCTCAATTTCACCCGTAGATAGGCTTAGAAGGACAGCAGGAAATTCAACTGTACAAACATCAAAAATTACATTACAACAAAGCAAAAGATGTTACATTAAAAATTAATACATTTTCATTTATAACATACACTTGTATGGAATGATTAGTCTGTGTTATTTTACTCTCAAACAAACTGACTAATTTCTTGAGTTTGTCCTCTTCTTCTCTCTTCCCAACAAGTTGCTTCAAAGTCAATAATCACGATATAGGAAAACACTTGATCTACAATTGAAAGATTGAAAAGATAAAGTTTTGTGTACAATAGAATAATAGAAATTAAAACCTTTTCGGTTCCTTTTAGCGTTAAATGTCACATTCTCTTTTGATAAAATTCCAAGTTTTCTGTAGACGATGAAAAATATAATTTAATACAAACGATTAGATAAAAGCAAGGAAGAAGTACGTACTTGGCTAATTGCTTTGTACGGGATGACATCCAATTTCAAATGACAAAAAACGAATTTCCCGCGTGTTTACATTTGTTATTGAGCATGCTCAGTTCATTGTGGATACACGTGTAGCGTTGAAGAAAATGGCGACTGAAGACATCTTCGACGAAGGTACAATAACTGCTACGTCTCAGGCTGAAATAAAAATCTTTGGAAAGTGGGACCCAAATGAGGTCCAAATAGAAGACATCTCATTAGCTGTAAGTTGACATACGTAGCAAATCGTTTCGTACTGATCTACCTGTATTTTATCTGTCATCAGGACTATATTGCTATTAAAGAAAAGAATGCGGTTTACCTTCCTCATACTGCTGGGAGATATGCTGTAAAAAGGTTCCGTAAGGCTCAGGTAAAATTGGAAATTTACTTTTCAATGTTGTGCATACATTATATTGCGATTTTTTTATTTAGTGTCCCATTGTGGAGCGCCTTACTAACTCTCTAATGATGCATGGTAGAAATAATGGGAAGAAGATGCTCGCTTTGAGAATCGTGAGACAAGCTTTTGAGATTATTCATCTCTTGACGGGGGAGGTTAGTGGAGATTTTCATGACATCAGAGTTAGTAGGTACTGCTTTCTCCTTTCTTTGTAGAATCCATTGAAGGTTTTAGTTGAAGCAATAGCCAATAGCGGTCCCAGAGAAGACTCCACCAGAATCGGAAGAGCGGGGACAGTTAGGAGACAGGCGGTAGATGTCTCTCCCTTACGGCGTGTGAACCAGGCTATTTATCTCCTCTGCACTGGAGCCCGCGAGGCGGCCTTCCGTAATATCAAGTCAATCAGTGAATGCCTAGCGGACGAGCTTATTAATGCAGCTAAAGTATGCTTACAGTTTGGTAGTGTAGGAAAGGTTATGTTTTACACGGCTTTGCTCTGTTCTGCAGGGATCTTCCAATTCGTATGCTATTAAGAAGAAGGATGAATTAGAGCGTGTTGCCAAGTCCAACCGTTAAGGAACTGTTGCAAACAGAACTATTTGTTTTCATTTGTGTAATTCATTGAAGATTTAATGAAAATCGTCGAGAGCATTGATAACTCTATACGTTCAAAAAAAGTAATATACAAGTACAATTTTTTTCTATAGTTATGTACATACAGTTTCCTATGAAATTAGTAATCTTTAAAGCTTGGAAATGACTGTTGTTTCCAAAAGTTCCTTAATATCTTTCAAAGCCTGAATAATTTTGTGTCCCAAAGCCAAAGAATTAGTGTCTGGGAATGAATTGAAGGAGCTGATGCTAAAGATAATCTTCTCCTCCCTAGGGTTGTAACAGACACCGTAACCTGATTCAGCTGTGGGACCAAAGCTTAGAACAACATCAAAAGGAACAGGGACCTAAAATAGAGGAGGATGAGGCTTGAAGTGAATATAAGAAACTCAAAGGGACTTCCTGTTAAGTAATTGTGTTTGATTGCTATCACACACACATCCACACATCCACACATAGACATACACACATACACTGAATGCAATCCACACAAACCTGACTAGTGGACAGTCCATGAGTTAGGCTTCTTGTGTAGGCTGGATCAGTGTAAAGAGAAGGCAATTCAATACCATTCTCATCAGCCAGCAGTTTCATTCCCAACAAATGTCTGTCAACTCCTTGAGCATTTACAGCCTGTGTAGCACAAATCAGTACAGATCACCACATCACATCACAACACAACACTATCTGTCACAACTCACCTCTCTTGTGTACCAAACATGGTAACGTATAGCTTGTTTAAAGGCTTTCAGTTTATCTTGTTTCTATGTACAATTGATAAAGGAGAAGCTTCATGATGCAAATGGACTTGGAAGGACTTACTGAAATGTTCTGATCATCCATTACTTGAAAGAAGGCCAACGAATCTGGGTTCTGAGATCGAATGGTTTCTGTGCGGCCATATTTGAATTTACGTGTGGAAGCACTTTCATATACAGCTGCTGCAGAGCCATGACGCCTGTACAGGACAATAATTACAACTAAGATTAGCATTTTTATATACAAACATTGATTGCACCAAGTTTTAGGAAAGCATCTTTTCACACCAAGTTGCTTAATATTGAATTTGAAATTGAAATCTGCTTCAGAGTGTAACCCTCACCTATAATAGGCTAGCTGGATAGCTTGTTGGAGAAAGGCATCTGGTGATAACTTCATTGACTTGATGAAGTTCTTTCCATACTTGTCAAAAGTGAGCACTTGCAAGTCTAAATTATTAATCAGCCTATGGAAGGATAACACATCATAAAGATGTGTATATACATTACATCTATGTAGCTTGTAATATAAATATATAATACATATACATACATACGTATAGTGATATGGGTAGGACTGAGGTAATATGGGTAGGACTGAGGTGATATGGGTAGGACTGAGGTGATATGGGTAGGACTGAGGTGTTATGGGTAGGACTGAGGTGATATGGGTAGGACTGAGGTGATATGGGTAGGACTGAGGTGATATGGGTAGGACTGAGGTGATATGGGTAGGACTGAGGTGATATGGGTAGGACTGAGGTGATATGGGTAGGACTGAGGTGATATGGGTAGGACTGAGGTGATATGGGTAGGACCTAAGTTAATGAGGTGCACAACTTTCTATATAAGGTAGGCATGCAGGCAAGACTACTAGAACACATTTGTCCAATCTCTACATACATATGTACATATATGTAGTACATACAGTACATATCAATCTTGCTTAATGCGTAGTTTAGTTAACACAAACTTGTCCACTTCTTCCTTGGCCTGCTTAATGTCGTTGGCCGTCTCAGGAGTAATATTCCATTTCAGTGGCTTGTAAGGGATCAGCTGGCCTGTCTGTATTGCACAAGGCAGCTCCCTCAAACGATGATCCTTCTTCAAGCTGAGACAGTGGAAACAAACACATTAATATGGTGTAAATTTGTATCTTAATTAAGTCGAGTTGCACACTTTACAACTGACCAGTTGTCAAAGACAAAGTTTGAATTGTTAATAGCAGTGCTTCCATCAGATACAGAGTGTTCCAGATTGGAGCCCAAACCTCCGTCTGGAGAAATGAAGTACTACAGAAACATGAGAAGAAGCACCTAATAAACACATACTGTTCAATAATTAAAGGCTGCATACTTACTTACATACGTACATTATAACATGCCATCTCTTTACTACTAATCCCTAAGCCTAATTTTTACATACAGTAGACATCTACTAGACTGGTTTGGATGAATACACCATATGTTCAGCCAGGCAATGGGGAAATCCCGAATATGTCCCTGCATCAATCAGTGTGCAAACATACATATCCAAACCTAACTGTATCCTCATCCAATGCTCTATAAGTTTGCCCTAAGTCATTTAGTATAAGAAAATTGTGAATCATCTAAAGCACCGTATTGCAGTTATGGTTATCATGGCCATGAAGCTAAGGAAACATAAGAAGAATACTTTGAGGTACCTACCTGACTGGCCATATCAAACCATCTGTTACTAGTATTAAAGTCGCTTCCGTTACCATGGAGAGCACGATTGGTCAATATGGTTGCATGAGCATCAGTGTATGGGTCATCAGGCTTCAATGAATCCATTTGTGGGTGTGGCATGTCAAGGGAGACCATAAACATGGCCGTCTCTATGTCATGCAGCGACTGAGCATTCAGTGGATCTGAAAGAACACAGCAGATATATGTATGTATTCGTTCAAGTTTGTTTGCTTCAAATGGTATAATATTATGTACATACGTATATATTCCATCCAGTTCACCATTCACATGTAGGAAAATGGTGTATTAGACTTTTCATGTATGTAGTCACATAACCCTTAACATACATATGTACATACAGTACCCCTAACCCTTTAGCAGTCTCTCCCTGGCCTGATACCACTTGTCTCTGTGAGCCCCGGTCAGGAGTCCAACAGGGCTGGGAGAGGGCACTGTGAGGTGGGATAAGATGGCCGACAGCTGACTCTTGATGTAGTCAAAAGGAGCTATTTGAAGCGTCCCATCAGTGCAGGGATAGAGGACTTGGAGCTTTACAAACTGCAACACAATCATTAGGTTACTAGTAGCAACAGAATTCACCAATCAAAATGCTGTTAGACAGCAGGTGACATGGTCTAACATTATAAATACACACAGAAGAGCATTACCAAATAAGGACTCCCAGGTTTACTGTTGAAGGCAAGCTCTTAGAAACTCAAGATGTTAAACAATTCATCCAAGCTCTTTACTTTGTGGGAATGTCAGTTTGGTGGGGATGGGCCCAAATGCATCCTACAGGGCAACACTTACATGACCGTTGTGTGCCACAATGGCGTAGAGTAACTCGTTTGATGGCATCTTCCGCAACGTGTCCACCTTCTCCCCTGGAATTCTACACCCGTAGAACTTCTGGTACTGTGACATACACAGTGGGGCTCCTTGAGCGTAGTCTATAGGAAGAATCTGGCTGCAGGAGACACCAATAATAGAGTCAGTGGATCAACATGAAGAGAACCTGCAACTTACGTGTTAATGAAAATCTTGTACAATGCCAGAGAGATCATCACCACAGTTGCCTTTCTGAGAATCAATAAGAAAGAAGTTACAATATAAAATGACAAACTGGCATGGGATTTCATCAGAGATCGAGATGTAAAACTGAATATTAAAGACATTGACTGCATCTTATTTATTGAAATGTCAAAACTTTCAACAGTGATCCACACAATTATTATCTTTACAGATACCACATTTAGTAATCAGCAGTCAAGAAGAAAACAAAGATTCCCAAGACCACTGATGAAGGATGGAATTCCCAGAAACAGCTGTCTAACCCAGTGGAGAAAGAAATTAAAAGGAGAAACCTCTTGTATCCTCATCCAAAGTTCTCATAGGTTTAGTTTCCTATAGGCCTTTACTGCAAGGCATGTAAGAAATGGTTTGTTAGATTATTCAGTTGCTCAATAAACCACCAACTACGTACTATAATAATTGCTACAAGTAGTCTCTATTGTTACAGCATATTATATTTACTGAATGCCTGCATAGTTAGTCAAACTAACTCCAAGTATTCCTCCTTGTCTCTGATGGCCAACCTTGGACAAGCAGTAGCGGGATTAGAGTGGATGAGTACAGGCAGCCGATACGAGAGATAGGCTACATTCAACCACCATTCACTCAACTGCAGAAACAAAGGAAAACATGCTTAACTGATGGTAAGATACATTATCAGGTACGATACATTATCAGGTATGATACATTATCAGGTATGATACATTATCAGGTACGATACATTATCAGGTATGATACATTATCAGGTATGATACATTATCAGGTACGATACATTATCAGGTACGATACATTATCAGGTACAACATTATCAGGTATGATACATTATCAGGTATGAATGAGTAGGAAATGGAGTTTGACAGACTCTTAGAGTTTTATTCACTTTCACAGTAATAAAACAGATCTGATTTTAGACCTCACTTTCAACTTAAAAATGCAGCCCTTATTAAAATCTGCCTTAACTTAAGTATGTATGAACACTAACACCATTTTATCCCTAATAACGCGCTTCTGTTCATTCCTATGGGTTCCATAGGATACTAACCTAGTGGCTGTTTGGTGCACTATGGCTAAACTAACCCAGTTATCAGAGTGTTTGGCCTTCTCCAACAGCATTTCATGTAACTTTTGTCCCACACCATTCTCCCTTCCAAATTCCTCTACAGCGTCCTTTGTCTTCTGAAACTCTTTATTGCTCATCAAAGGCTTTACTGAGATTAGGTATCGCTGTAATGTTTGGTTTAATGGGGGAACAGGCAGTTTCGGGAGCGTGTGTTGGTATTTTAACATGTCCCCCTTTTGAGTGGTGTACACGAAACCGCCAGGAGAGAGACTGGTAGACATTCTTGCCACTTCGCTAATGGAATACTTTAAAGGAAGTCTTGCTGGTAATAAAGTTCCACTAATAAACTGGATTAGAGAGAACCTTCATGTTAGAAATGAACGAATGACACCGTAATAGCAAAGTCAGATGCTGCTTGCTACACGAGGGCATAATTAAAGTGAATGCAATGTCTATCTCAAGTTATAAAAACATTTCAATAATGTGATGACAATCATTAAGTAAAAATACAAAGATTTAGGTACAGATTTACAGCTTACTTTGTAAGAACAACGAAGAGTTGAATTCATGATTTTAACACCTCCAATTTTATAAATTTGCGGCCCCTAAAGAGGTCGGGGCCGAATTGGTGACGCTCCACGAATAGCTGACACGTGAACCGGTCGTTCAATATGGCTGTTTAGGCTAGGAAATTGGGGAGGAAAAAGACGTAGCTTTTACTGAAGTTGTGGTAGCGTGCACATTCAAAGAAGCGAGAAGACAAGGTAATCCTTAAATGCTCTTTGTTGAAGAGATTTTGATTATCTCCTTTTTCCTTATCAAAGTGTGTTAAGTGGATCACGTTAGCGCTTGAAATTTGTCTCAAGTTACCCGCTACCTTCTCTCTCCCCTTCCAGTAAATCTGCAATTCGTAAGCATAAAGATTATTGTGAGCAAGAAGTAGAAAATGAACTGGGGAACGGAGTTATGGGTAAGGTTAAACACACCTTGTCCACTATTGGAGTGTTAGATTCTTTACGCGACCTTCTGCAAGCTTTCGTAGATACGTCTGACTTTGTGATGAACAAGTAGGTATAAAATGCCAAATATTGTTTTCAGCTTTCAATTTATACTGCTGGGTATGAGTTTAATGACTTTTAGTACAGAAGGAATGTAATTAATTGAGTGTAAAATGTAGCCATTTCCAATCTTGCTCTATTAATAAAGGAGTACATTGAGAGAGTGTTAAGCCAATTATTTAACAATGGTTGAATTATTAATGAGACAAGCGGATCAATTCTTTCAAAGTAATTCACCTGTTCTCAAGTATATCATACATTTCCCCTTGAGCTCTGCAGTATACTGCTATAAGCTTGTTTTAAACTATAAGTGAAGAATTTCCCAATACTGTTACACCTATCAGCCAAGCATATTGAGAAACCATAGTGTATTACTCCTTTATGGCGATTACCTTTTAATTTCAAGAGTATTCACCTCTGTGAAGGACTGTTGAAACTATTGTGTAACAATTTTGAATTAAAAGACTGTCATAATAACTCTAATAATCCTGCACCCTGTTAACCAAACATTAAGGTCACAGTAATGGAAGAGGGCTTTGGTATGTTAAGATTAGTTATAGACTAAATTGAAAATGGCGCAGTAATGGAGTCTTCTACTTGACTGGAGATGTTGTTTAGACCACTCCATAATAAACACAAACATGTAAACAGTACGTAGGTAATATTTATGTGTAAATATATACCATTTGTTTATGATGTTTTCACATGTATATGTACATACATTGGTATATGAATATAGGTCTATGTACATAAATAAAGAATTGACTTGTAACTACTGTTATGGTTAATGAATTAAATATTTCGGTGCTTAAATTCTTGTAGCTGGAGTTTGACCAAATGTGTACTTTTTAGTTTGAACTGTTGTATGCTCTTGATCAATAGCCTTGGGAAAGTCCCCTTGCTTGACAATAGCAGCTGACCCTCTTGGGTGGTAATGGCACATTCTTGTTAGTTCATAGGACCTTCAGCATGAGAGGTCAGAGATGGTTGGGCATTCACTTATTGAATTGCTTCTGTTTGGTTGTGATGCCATTGGCTGAGTATCCCTGGCAACCCTTTATGTTAGAACTATCCAATTTGATGATGTAAGAGGCAGTGGCTACCACTTGTGAAATCCTTTTATCTTATCTCACTTCCTATACTGGACTGCCAATTATTTAGTATGTAATTTAAAAAAATGGCTGTCTCATGGTATGTACGTATGTAATGAGTTTCTGAGGAAAAATCATGTGTGTATACCCTTTAAGTTTTATTTCCTTTTTGTAAACTTGGAGCTGATTAAAGGTCTTCCTTTAAATCAAGACAGGATTCACAAATCAAATCAATGATCCAAAATTAATGATGCTCAGTCAAAATTAGTATGTTTGTGAAAGTTTAAAAATTGTAGGATGTCATGGTTGTGGATTTGGTTGGTTAGTGCTATTGGGAACTCCTTTATCCTCCAATGACCCACCACGACAGGCTCTTCAAGCATGCAGTATGTAGCTTAATCAAGTGTCTCATTTCTTTCCTTGTCTTTTCACTCCAGGACCAGTATGATAAGGTTTGTAATCATGCCAAGCATGGAATTGACTTTGTAGATCGAACCAGCAACTTTATTAAGGATAGAATAGCACTTGAACTGAACTATGCTAAAGAATTGAGGTTGGAAATTAGTCATGTGACTTCAAAAAGAAGTCATGTGATCATATAGAGTTGCACAACCGTTCATGAAGCATGTTTATCTGTATTCAGGCAACTAGTAAAGAAGTATGTTAGGAAGGATGAAATCGAATCCAAGTGAGCTATTGGTAGCAATCCCTAAAGTTGCAATTCCCTTTAATGGCCTCTTACAATCTATCTCTGCTAGACACTCATTTGCTCTCCTACACTATTTCTCTCCCCTCTCCTCTCTCCTCTCCACTTCTCTCCTCTCTTCTCTCTCCTCTCCACTTCTCTCCTCTCTTCTCTCTCCTCTCCACTTCTCTCCTCTCTTCTCTCTCCTCTCCACTTCTCTCCTCTCTTCTCTCTCCTCTCCACTTCTCTCCTCTCTTCTCTCTCCTCTCCACTTCTCTCCTCTCTCCCCACTTCTCTCCTCTCTCCTCTCTCCACTTCTCTTCTCTCTCCTCTCTCCCCACTTCTCTCCTCTCTTCTCTCTCCCCGCTTCCCTCCTCTCTCCTCTCTCCACTTCTCTTCTCTCTCCTCTCTCCCCACTCACCCCTATGTATGCAGGTATTCAAGCATAAGAATGCTAGCGTCCATTGTTGGGGAAACCAATGACATTGCTGGACAGAGAGAACTCATTGCAGAGTCCATGAAGAAGGATGTTCTGGAACCTCTAAAGCAGCTCTCAAGAGAAGTTGTGAATGAAAGAAAGAAGGTGGGTATTGTATCAATCTGCTAGGGGGTGTGGTCAAACTTCTTGGGGGTGTGGTTGATATCCTTGGGGGTGTGTTTGATCTCCTTGGGGGTGTGTTTGATCTCCTTGGGGGTATGGTTGATCTCTTTGGGAGTATGGTTGATCTCTTTGGGGGTGTGGTTGATCTCCTTGGGGGTATGGTTGATCTCTTTGGGGGTGTGGTTGATCTCCTTGGGGGTGTGGTTGATCTCCTTGGGAGTGTGGTCAATCTCCTTAAATGTTCTCCTGAGGAGTGTTACATGTCTGTGAATTTTCTCTTGTTAGATCATGAGTGACGGAGCTGATGAGCTGAAGAAAATGAAGAATCAAATTCAGGATCTGGAAAGGGTAAAGCCCTCTAATTACCTCTTTAATGGTATACAAAGGGAACCAGAATGGAATTACTTTCTCTATAGGCCAAGAAGAATTATGATAAAGCTTGTGAAGAGTTTGAGCAAGCAAGGAACTTGATGGAGAAGGCGGAAAATGATCCTAATATTACCAGAGCAAAAATGGATAAAGTTAGTGCTCACTTTTCCAGTTGCTTAACCACGCACGTACATGTTAACAGTGAGTGACTGTTACTCATAATGATCTTTGAAAATAGACAGTTTAATAAGTATATTTAATCTGAACAACATTTAGATTGAACTGGTATAATTCTAGATAATTGAAATTAGTAGATGAATCTTCAGGCTGTTATTGACTGAAACACCTTCCTTCTCTGCTGAGGGATTGTGCAAGATCTTGCCACTATGGTTATCCTTTTTGCAACCATCTAGTACATGGAATTGCCACCCAGTTTCTGTGTTTTGAATCTCTCTGTCTAGTTTCAGAACACAACTCGTCAGAAGGAGGCAACAATGGAGGAAAGTAAAAATAATTATCTCTTAACTTTGGAGGCCACAAACAAAGTGCAAAGGGACCATTATGAAAAGGACATGCCAGCCATTTTCTCTGTATGTGTATCCTATTGCAGCTGCTACATACATTCGAATATGCTGTGTATCCTATTGCAGCTGCTACATACATTCGAATATGCTGTGTATCCTATTGCAGCTGCTACATACATTCGAATATGCTGTGTATCCTATTGCAGCTGCTACATACATTTGAATATGCTATGTGTATTTAAAGCTGCAATATACATTCAAATATGCTGTGTGTATTTAAAGCTGCAATATACATATGTACGTACATGTACCTATATTTTGTTACAGAGGCTGCAGAATATGGATATCAATCGAATGAAACAGTTTTCATCTGAGATCAAGGCCTTTTCTGACTGCCAGTCTCGTGTCATGCCCGTAGTGACCACCTGCCTTGATAACATGTGCAAAGGAGCTGACAGGGTTGACCCTGAAGCAGTAAGTGGCTGGAAGAATAACCTGTAATGATTCTGTAGAAAATGAATAATGGAAGCATGTGTGTGGTTTAAACATTATAAGTTCATCTTTATAACTTACTCAGTGTGTTTGTCCTCGGAATCCAGTATTTATGTTTCCTAATGGTCTCAGTTGGGCTTTGACTAACAAGAACACATTTGTGCTACTAAAGTCAGGTTTCTTTTAGAAAATATCACTAGGGGAGGGCAAAATATAGTAAAAGTTTGAGGGGTCAATCATCAGGGGTCAGTTTAATATGTTTATTTGTTATTAAAATTTGTCAGTTTAACATGTTTATTTGTTATTAAAATTTGTCAGTTTAACATGTTTATTTGTTATTAAAATTTTTCAATTTGACTTTCTTCAAGGGTGGGGGACACAATATTTTTAGGAGGGAGCAAGCCATGCTCCTCCCCCTGCCCCTCCCCCTAAAAGAAACCTGAAAATGTCTCTAGTCCCAGTGCTGTTTGGCCGCCTTACAAACCCAAGGATGAATCAGGCATGTTTAGTTACAGCTGCTCTCCTCTCAACTGTAGGACTGTCAAGTGTTGGTAGAGTCACTGAAATCTGGATTCAGTCCACCAGGTGACTTGGAATTCAGAGAATACGGAAGGCAGGCCCTAAAGAAGACAGCACACGCAAATTTGTTTCAGGGTCCAAAAGGACTCAAGGTAGTTTGTCTCCAAGTGAAGGAAGGATAATCTCTGAGCTTTATCTCCTCCTTCTCCAGACTGAGCCAAAGGAGGACTTTAGTCACCTTCCACCTGCTCAACAGAAGAAGAAGCTGAAGTCTAAAGTCTCCGAGTTAGATGCAGCTGTCCACAAGACTACTTCTGACAAGTAGGTACTGGTGGTTTTATGAGCAAGATTAATTTTTACTTAATTTTAGACAATGTAACAGTTGTAAAAATACTAACTGACAAACTGCTTTCTCTCCCTCTTTCCCTCTCTTCTTCTCTCACTTTCTCCATCTGTCTCCTCTCTCCCACTTATATAGGAATGCCATGGAAAAGATGATATCAGTGTATACTCAGAACCCGTCTCTAGGTGATATTAAGGCTGTTCAAGGATCCTTGGAGAACACACTCATCAAGATGGACGAGCAGAATGCCGAATTGTACAAATTCAAGGTAAGTGGTATGATTTGAAGCATTACACTATTGGACAGGACAGCCATCAGAAATGTGTGTTCACAAACTAGTTGCTTTGTTCCGATTTGCACTTCACATATTCATACCTATTGTCGTCATTTGACTCTGGATTTACCCCGCCCACTCATGTCTCCTGAGGAGCACAATGAGCTAGTGGATGGGACTGAAGTTTGCTTAACCGGAACCAGAGTCTCCTCTTAGCCTCTCATATGTATACATATGTACGTACATAGCTATTTTCACAATTTAAGTTACTAATGCTTCTACAATGGAGTTAAATGGAGAATTGTAAGGTCTGTATGTGGGAGGATGGGGCACCAGCCAGTTTGACGAGTAGAGTTACTCTTTGTCTGCTGCTTACGTAATTTGAGAAGAAACCGACAAATAATCAGTTGAAAGAGATTACTATATGTCTGTAATTATTAGGTAGTTATCCAATTATCTGGTGCTGTTTCTAAGTGGGTGGTGCCATGCTTACAACTTCCAAATATGGCATTACAGAATTGCTCTATATGTTCCAATTAGAGCCCCCTAGCTTACTCAATGGGTGTTTAACTGTATTGAATGACTCCTCCAAGGGGGAAGGGTGGAGCAAGATTACTAAAACTCTTGCATAACCCTCCTTTCTAGCAACAATGAATACTATTGTTAGTAGGGTGGGTATATAGGTATGTTAAAATAATCAAGTACTAGTAAGTTATTAAAGTATTTATGAAACCTGGTTAGATGATAAACAACATTCCATTCCCCATATAAGAATGTTTGTTGTAAATTTCATGTTGATTCTGTCATACTGTTTGAATTTGTTTACATGAAAGTTCCTTTTCTTGTCAAATGCAACTTTCAGTTGATTTGGTTGATTAGATTATCAGTTTCAGCATTCCATTCCTTGAACAGTTAAATGAGTGCTGGCAGTACTTTGACCAATCCACTCATTCTTGTACTATACAATGACCTTTTTTTGTAGTGTTACCTGCACAAGGTCGACGGTAAGGGAGAACCAGAAATGCCAAAATTTGTCTCCTCTAGGCCTCCTCAAATTTTGACATTTGACCAGTTGACCAAACCAGCCCCATCGCCTCAACCCTCCCCCAACCCCCAAAAGAAGGTATGCAGGCAACAGTCTCCTTTATACACTATTAGAATTGATAATTCATCCATAGGCAGGTATTGAAGTGATTCACGTGCGTATTTCATAGAATACTACTAATATTACTGATGCTTAGCCTAACTCGCTGGTTGAGACATGTTCATTAACATTCAAGTGAACCTTGCATTACACAGCCCACGTAAAACTATCACAAATTCTAAAATTGTCTCAAATTGAATCTTCAAATATCTACCAAGTTAATGTAAGACATTGAAGATATGTCAGTACATTTTGATATGAGATTACAGTTGCTTAGCAACACAAGTGACAATAATTGCATAACTTGTTGAACATGCAGATTGTGTCCAAGTCCAAGCTCACTCCTCAACCGAAACCCAAGGACACCTCGCCACCAAAACCAACTGACGAGTTTGAGGACGACGATGATGAGGATGAAGAGGAAGTTGATGACAACGAAATTGAAGGAAGAAGCTTAGAGACAAGAAGAGTTCTCTATGACTTTGAAGGTATCCCCGTCTGTATAACTTTGAATCTTGTCTCTACTTGTATAGTCAGACATTTTATACTATCTGTAGTTAGAGTTGAGGCCACTTAAGAAGCTACCATCTAGACATTTGAAGTTTAAAAGCTACTTGATAGTTGACATTTGGTTGTGTTTAAGATGTATGTGATGTCCAGGCCTCTTTTTCATTCCAGTCATTATTGACTTGGCCTCAATTCAAGCCAGGCCTCATTTTACAAATAGCCCAGCTGACCTGGCCTTTATTTGAGCCCAGAGTATACGTATACAGTACATGAGGTGATGACAATGGGAAATAGTTTCTACGTATATTACCACCTGCTGGACTATTTGTAAAATGAGGCCTGGCTTGAATTGAGGCCAAGTCAATAATGACTGGAATGAAAAAGAGGCCTGACTTTGCTGTACAGGATAATGAAACGCGTTATGTTGTAAAGGTTATCACGTACATACATGTGCTTATGTATGCATCAAGGCTTGTTAAGTTTTTTTCTAAACAGGTCAAGTACTATAATGTCACTTCCAGCTGCTGCTCTGCCATTTTGTTATTGTTATAAATTGGGTCATTGAATAGAGAGTGCATATAATGTAGCCACCTCATTTTGAAACTTGTAGCTATGACTACAACAGACACAGAACTCATAGAATAACACAAGAGGTTAACCATGGTTATTTTAAATACATTCTGTGTTTCTAAGGAATGACGTAATATTGATATATCTCTTAAGTATCTTCTCTATGAATGTGGTATGTATAAAGCCATACTCTTCTGTCACATGTAAAAGAGTTTCAAATAACCCTTAGTGGCATCACCTGTTACATAGTTTTACAGTTATTGTGCAATACCTAGTTAAAGCACCTGATTGGTCAGGCCAAAATGGGACGTTATGAATGTTGTTAAGTTTATTTATTTATTGATGCTACAAATATTTGTAAGGATATGTACTTGTTTCTTCATGATCCCCTTTCTACATTTCTGACCGAAATGGAAGGAACTTGTTAAAACAAAGAATGTTATGTTTGTTTGATGAGCAAGGAAAGACTGTTAATCTTCTTCCCTTTAGTCATGGTATTGTCAGATACTAACAAAGGTGAACTTATTTTTCCTACTGTTTAGAACAAAGTAGGTTCACTTTTGATTTTCTACAAGGAAATTGACGCCTTCACGCTTTTGAAATACTTACGTTATTTATGGTTATATAGTCATGCACGTATGCATGTACAGTATTCTATGATTGCATATTTCAGACGTGGGACTAGAAATGTAGTATAAAATGTCATTTGAGGAATAGGTAGTTTTAGCACCCCCATGCAAGCTGATTCATCTAATTATGTCATGCTAGTTTAGATAGGTTGGCCCATCCTTTGTATTCTTGAGATAATCCTTTTTTGATAATACTGACCTTTTGAGAGTGATGTAATGTTTGGAGGGCAATCATGACTCCATTTTTTGTTTATCTCTAATTACATGTGTGTGGTATTGTGATATTTAGGGTAGGACAGTTGATTGGTCTCTTTGAGGGCACTCCTGTTGCACTAATTAGTGAGATAGAACCATCTTTTGGATTGGTCAGGTCGTCTGTCATCTCTTTGAGCGTTAAGAAACACAGAGTAGAGCTGCTTGTTTTTTCAAGTAAAGTTCTGCATGGTACAGCTACCAGTGCCTTCCACATACTAATCTGGCATTGAAGCCCTGTGCTTTATTTAGAATAAACTTCCCTTCTACTTCCATGATCTGCTGAATGGTAGAGAATTTTTGTAACTATGGTAAGAATGTCCTGAAGTGCCTGACATCCCTGGAATGAGTTTAATCACTCTGTTGGTTTGTAAACTTATGGTTATAATGGCTTCTTATCATTATGTAGTCTTCTCTAAGTTTAGTTTTATAATTGGCTGTGGGATAGTAAATTGTTTGTATTTCCAGTCAGGAAGGCTCTGTTTTAAACCTTAAAATAGCTACCCCTCTGTGATCTGTGGTTATGGACTAAGTGGCTACATGTATGTGTGTCTGATATGTAGACAGTTTCGCATTATGTAGGAGTGCCTGGTGATTGTTTACTTGAAAATTAGAGTGAAAGTAAACGAAACTCAATTGAATAATTCCATTGTTACTGTTTGAAAGACAGTCTATATATTGTAAGAAAATGTATCTTCATTTTGCATTGAAGAAGAAAGTTGACAGATTCACTGTTTTGCCAGATTAAATGGCTGCTTTCAGTATGCTTGTCCTTATTTGATCAAGTGCTGTGATTCATGCAGCTTCTTGTCAAATATGGCTGAGGAATGTATAATTTAGCCACATCACATCACATCCTTTGCTTGTTGCCATATATCAATGCCCTAATTCACACTGGCATTTTCATTCATGTTAATTAGAACCCTAAATAGTTCTTTTCCCACTAATTTTAATATAGGTAGTGATGTAATGGTTTCCCAGTTATTAAATTACTTCTGTTACTTCTGTTCATGCATAAGGAAAGAGAAAGGTCTGTTATTCCTTCTGTTGTCATTCTAAGTGGAGGATACCAAAGTCCAATACTCTAGGTTAGATGAAGTACTGAAGCCTTAGACCAACCTCCCACTAATAAGAGGAGTCTCCCCCAATAAGTACTTATACTTGAATATTGTCTACCTGGGTTACTGGTTAATTATATTCATAGCCATTAGACTCCCCAGAGTGGAGATATGGCTAGGTTGTAATGATATTCATAGCATCACAAGAGATGTGTTTGGGTGAAGTGTGCAAGACCCAGGCAGTCCACAAACATTTTGTTATTGTATACACATTTATCCAATGAAACTGTATTCACAGTTAATAAGTTTGCTTTTATGAATGCCCAGCCATTTCTGACTGTAGATCCAGTATATACTCTACCTATATATTATATACATGTTGTGCCTATGTTGGGCATAAAATAATTGAGGTCCTCCCCAGCTGTGTATTATTGTGTACTGTCTGGTCACCTCTCTCCAGCTGAGATGTTTATTGTTTTTGTAGTACTTAGTTGTGGTTAGTCCTCTAGAGATAAGCTGGCTCTCACCTAGAGGGGCATAATATATAGTTCACTTCCTAGATTGTACTGCCCCTATTAATGATGTAATCACAAGTCAGACCCTGTCACCCTCTAATTGGTCAGTGTGTATCAAGGATTTACATTTAATGAACAATGTCTAAATGGGAATTATCCTATTGTGGGAAATTTTGGCAGAGAATTTAATTTGGCAAATTGGCCGTTTTGAGAGCCACCAAACTACACCAAATGTAGGAGAACAACTGTCTTGTCAGTGAAATCTGTTGAATGCCTTACATTGAGCAATCCACCAAATATTCTTTCCGTCAAAATTTCTGGCCATACGGTATTACATTTACATTTGACTGTTTTTAGTGTTTGTTGGATTAAGAGGTTCTTCAAGATTCATTAGCTTAATGTCCATTTAATTTCATACTTCAATATCATCAACATGCATTAGAAGTCTGGGATGTGATTGTGTTAATGTGATTAATTTTGAAGGCCTATATTATTCTGAGCTTCTGTGTGGTAGCATTGAGTTTTCTATACTTAGTGTTACTTTCAATTGATGGAGTAAGTTGAAAAACTTTTGTCTACGCTCAAGGCATTTAAAAGGTTTTATAATTGAAAGTTTGGTATTGTTGAGCAAAATGTCGTTTCCAAAAGAGCCAGCTGAGGGCCATTACCATAGCAATGTTGTTAGCAAGGATATCTAACTTGCTCTCCACTGACCTTTCCACAAAGGGGATGGAGAGAAATACAACCATCTCATTTACTGTCTGTCACTTGTGTAAATGGTACCCTCTCCCCTATATCTTGTGTCTATCCCTTTATATAGCTGCTATGAATATCATTAACCTTCCTCTCTCCTCCCTCTAGAATCACAGACTATAGTCCAGTCTTTGATTGAGATTATTAGTGTAAATAATCTTATTAGATGTCTTATTAATTGTTAGTTTATAATGAGCCTGTAAGTGTAGTGGATTAAACAGAACTGGTTTCCATAGAGCACTGAATGTTTGTCAATCCTTGCATGCTTGATGTACTCAAATTTGGATATTTTGTAATAAGACACCTGGCTCTATTTTCAGCTGTTAAATGTCTCTTTCCAGGTCAAAATGTTGAAGAAATAACTGTCAAGGCTGACCAGTACGTGACAGTAATCCGCAATTTTAATGATGGGTGGCTGAAAGTTCAAATTGACGATAAAGAAGGATTCATTCCCGAATCCTACACTGGAGTCTAACACTGTGTTTTGGTTTATTTCAATTTTGTGATTCTTGTAGTAATTTCGTAATATACTTCAAATATAGGACATTACTGTGTATATTAGCACCAGCCATTTAGTAGCCTTTGTATATTTATATGATTGTATCTCTTTTAAAACAGTGACCATGAGTTGCATAGCTCTCTCAATACGGTAGTCTTGCTAGTGAATGTTATGATTTATAATGATCAAGTGTTTCTGCATTACGGAGCTAACTAGTCATAGATCCGCTACAACACACACCTTTGTAAATATATAAACTAATTTTAAAGTTAAATATTCACTAATGAATGATCTAATTGTGCCAAGCTCGAGGTATGATTTGGCGGAAGTGGCTATGGTGACGTCAGAGGTCTTTACGCTTTATAAAGGTTCCTGCAATGCACTAAGAGTGCTGAAGTTTTTAAGAGGTGCAAGTTGTTCAAGACTGCTGCGAGTTGCCGTTTCGACAGGTTGGTAACGACACCTGGGAATATAACTATATAGTGAAAAATTTACAATTTCCCAAGACATGCGGCGAATTACATGACCGCATATTACAGTGAACATTTATTCCCTTTCAATCCAAACTATTGTTAATTTATCCCCCGTTTGACCACAACCGTGTTTTCAAGAAAATCTAACTTTTTACATGTAGAAAGAACTGACAACTTATTAAAGAAACGAGATATAATAAATAATAGGGAATTTCAAGTAAGTCGTATATTATATTTTAATAAGTTATTTTTATTTGGTATTTGTATTCATTTTAGTAAAATATCACCTTTGGTAAGGTTATATAGATATTTGTAGCTTTACGACTTGGCGATTTATCATATATCAGACAATTAGTTTATACATGTAATTATTTATACCAAATCATCGCTTCGTTGATTAATCACACATACTTTTGTAGTCCAGACCAGAATTTATAAACTGAGCTGTTGATATAAGCTTCGGTGTACAGTCATAAAAAGTCATCACTTCTGAATATGAGGGCTTGGTAGCCATTCAAACTTTAAAAATTCACCTAATGAGAATCACTTTGAGGCTGAAAGCATCCAATCTCATGAAATATGTGTTACATTTCCAAAGGGTTACTTTGGTGGAGTTTTTGTCATTCCATTTTACTAAAAACTGCCTCCGCAAAGCAGAATGTTTAAAGCATTGATGATATTACTGTAATTACAGAAGGTACATTATCCATATTTCTATGTTACCTGTGGTCTTGTGGGACAGTATTTAATACTATAGTAGATGCCAGGGGCTACTCTTGTTGAGGGAGACCAGGTTTATTGTATATTTTTAAGAATTTAACAACCTACCCCACTAATCTGTAGTAAAGTACTTTTCTATTATACACACGCAATATTTGGGAAAATGTTTACATTACACTGTAATAAAGGTGAGATTTTTGAGAAGTCGCTTCATCCCCCAAAGCTCTCCCTATCGTCTGCACCCCTCCGGTGTTCTCTGTTCTGAGTGATATAATCATAATTACTGAGATGTGCAAAATATTTCTCTCTCCATTAGTCCTGTATGGTGTCACTGCTGTGTGTGACAGTGATTATATTGGTAACTGTAAATGTGTCAAAGAAACATTTCTGTAATCAATTTATAAGCTTTTGAAGTTTCTTTTTACAAAATGTAAAGTGTATATAGCTTAATTCAGCTTTTCACTTCCTTAAAGATTTTCATTTTCATAGATATATATAAGATAATGTATCACAAGTTTAAGATAATTGATTGAGCAGTGTCTTGTCTCATCCAGTAAAAAGTTGTCACTGAAATCATTTTATGTGTATTCCTATTATGATAGCCAGTTAATCTAACTATCTGGCAACAGTACAAAAGAGATTTCTTAGGTATTGTTGCTATCACTCTACAGTTAAGTGTAACCCTATGAAGTTGGAACAAAGTGATACAAGTTTTTTTTAAATGAATTTGTTTATGTAATTGATATATTTATTAATTATGATATATAGTAAATTTGAAATGAAAATGGAAACCACATCAAAGGTCTGCCATCACAATCCAACAAAATATAGTTTTATAGTTTTATTCATGCATACAGTTTTAGTTTTGATAAAGCATAAATGAAGTATAAGCCATACCATCTTGCTTCACATCACATCATGTCATATCATCATCGGGAGATATGAGTGGGAGGGATAAAATCAAGAGTCAAATGATAAAAATTTTCATCCTTGGTCAAGTTTTTTAAATTTCCCTTAAAATATAAATATTTATAGAAAGATGTGTACATACACAATTTTTTGCTCACATTCTTGGTGAGTGCTTTTTAATGATGTGTTATTTTATAGACCAAATCTCTGGTTAATGATGTGAGTGATATCCATGTGCAGAAAACCAACCATTACTACCACACCTGTTTTTAAGGGTTTTTTGATAGTAGTAGTTTGGAAAGAGAGGCAGGGCCTACAGTGTATCAGTTTACCAAATGAGACACAGTGGTATTGTGTCCTGTATCTTCTCCTCCTCATTAGTATGACCACACTGTTTGTACTACAGAGAATATAACAGGTCAGGGAGACATATCTCATCTCTCAATTAGTTACTGATCCAGCTATCTGATTGGACCACTATCCAGCCTGTCTTCTTCAGGCTGGGACCTAACACCCTCTAATGTTACAAATGGTATCTGATATATACATTTTCAGCCAATTATTTGGTCAACGCTTAATTGTCATTGCTTGTAGTTCATTGTCTGGGTAAATTATTCAAAGTGTGAATATTTAACATTTATAACAGATTTTCTAAGTACTATGGGTATTCAAATAGACAGTAGAAATAGCAGAAATGGAAAATTTATTCAGTCTTGAAGAGTAATTTTTGGCTTATTTTACCAGCGTAATATATGCCTAGATTGAATCTTAATGTAAGTGTGTATATAAGTGAAGTCATGCCCCCAAATACTCAACCTGTCTGAGCTCAGGTAGCACTGATGTAACGAGAAGTGGGAGTGTTCAGAAAGTAAGTTCTTCTCACAAAACTTTGGGACTTTTCATGTAGTACGTTTTGTGAAGTCATGTAGTTCTGTTTGAGAGGTCAGGTTTAAAGTAGTAAGGGAGTATGGAAGAATTAGATAAACTAGTTGGTGTTAGCCTACTACAAAGTCTGTACTTTCTAACCTTTGTACTCCCCCTAATCTAGTACTACTTGCATGAATAACTGCCATTTTCCTGTTGAAATTCATAGGGCTGAGGAAACATACAAATAGATTAGACTACTGTCCCTGAGGAAATTCACATATTTTTTTAATTTTCTTCCTTTTTGACTGGGCTAAACGGACCTGACAGTCCAGTAGCAACTGGAATGGAACTATATATTTTGGTATGTAGAAATTTCCTTGTAAAGATAAAGCTCCCACTAAAAAAACAAATTTAGAAGCCTATTAAGAAATGTAGGTACTTAAATGCCACATTCCTGGGTTATTGAGAACTGACATTATACATACTATTAATACACAGAATCCATATATAATTGTATGAGGAGTGTAAGTGTTTTCACTAAAAGACTTCACAAAGTTCTGATGTGCATGTTTCCATCTCCCAAAGGGACTAGCTTACTGCAAATATTCTGAAAATGTTTTGGACAAGTATTGACTAAAAAGTGGTGTTAATTCCTTTGGAGAAATATTTCAAATGTTTTCAGGACTGGTGTAAAATGCAGGTTTGGAAGAGCTTCATCAGGAATGCCAAGTGTTAACTAACAAAGGGAATATATAGGTAGTATACTTTGGTAGAGTACCTAATAAGGAACCACTTGAGTCAAGTGTGAGGCAGCTAGATCAGTGCATATGATTTCCTTATAGTCTTGTTTCTGGTCAGTTGATGTACCATGATTGAATTTGCCACATAACATTATCTTTAATAAGAGGATAAATTAAGCATGTAACTTTATTTAATAAAAATCACAGATATAATTTTTAGATAATTCAACAGCTGTGCTTTATTGTATTCATTATATTGACCAAAACTTGTCAGTTAACTCAGATCTCCTTTTAAACAGTAGTGTCTCATTTTCCAACTAGTAGGAATTGCTAAGACAGTCATATGATCAACTATTTGGCTACTATGCAAAATATTTCTGATTAATTTTATTGACTTTGATCAATCCTATATATAGTTAACTGTGATAGTCTTTTTTATGAGAAATTTGCTTCTGTTGGCAAACTTGTGATGTAGAAGTATACTTCTAATGTATATGGTATGAATGGAATATATGAATGCATCAATACAAACATTGATCCACTCCTTGTTGTCAATGTTTATGTCTGAAATTGTGTAGATTATTTCCACTTTGCAAACTCAGCCACCATTAGGTTATCTAGTGTAGATAATCTATGGCCTAACAGTGAAGTGAA
This sequence comes from Chondrosia reniformis, assembly GCA_947172415.1. NCBI lineage: Eukaryota > Metazoa > Porifera > Demospongiae > Chondrillida > Chondrillidae > Chondrosia > Chondrosia reniformis. The sequence goes on along the minus strand of OX359201.1, from coordinate 5,966,728 downwards.
TGGCTGTTCAATCACCTTAACATTTCCTCTTTTTTTCCTGTCAACTCAAGTCATGTCAATTCCTGTCACATATTACAAAACCTATTTTGAGTGATTATGAAATTAAGAATCTCTTCATCATGCAGGCTAGATTGCGATACAAGAAATTATCCCAAAAGCCTGTAGACAGTACTTCTACAGAACATTTGATCAAAGAAAAGAAACAGATAAGTATGTTTAGAAAGAGAAGTCTAAGCTTTTCAAAGAAGAGGACTACATCAGTGACCACACCTGGTTAGTAGTAGCTTCACATCTTTAACACCTTTACACACTGGCTGGTACATAATCTACAGTAATTAGTGTTAAGTGAAACTGGACCCATTCACAGTCCTCCTCCCTAGATCCATTCTAAATCCACAGTCCTCCTCCCTGGACCCATTCTAAATCCACAGTCCTCCTCCCTGGACCCATTCTAAATCCACAGTCCTCCTCCCTAGATCCATTCTAAATCCACAGTCCTCCTCCCTGGACCCATTCTATATCCACAGTCCTCCTCCCTAGATCCATTCTATATCCACAGTCCTCCTCCCTGGACCCATTCTAAATCCACAGTCCTCCTCCCTGGACCCATTCTAAATCCACAGTCCTCCTCCCTGGACCCATTCTAAATCCACAGTCCTCCTCCCTGGACCCATTCTAAATCCACAGTCCTCCTCCCTGGACCCATTCTAAATCCACAGTCCTCCTCCCTGGACCCATTCTAAATCCACTATACCTCTCTCTCTCACCCAAACGAGCCCTTGATGTACAGCTTCATCTATTACATCACAAGCGTGTTGACAATACAGTTACAGTTACCTAATCTGTAAATTAGCATTAATGTCATCTGATTGAGTCATATAACACCTTCCATAAAATTACTAATGTGATTTGTCTCAAAGCCTGACTAGTGCTATACTGTGATAATTGACAGTGGGGCAGGTGATCTTATATATTGTACTGAGCTGGCAAGTAGAGTCAGTTTGTTATTAGTGCCACTGTTGTGAGGAGAAATGCTTCAGTCAGTTTTAACCCAGTCTCTTGAATCCTTCTCAGAGGCTGAAAGAAAGAGGGCAAATTCTGAAGAAGGCAACTTTCCAGAACCTGCCTTTACTCAACCTGCCTTTACTCGCTCACACAATGAGAGGAAATCTTTTAGAAGGTAAGTACTAAATGTAATATACAGTCTTTTGTAGTTTTTGATGGATCACCATCCTAATGTGTGACTGTGAATAGGATGTGTTAAATAGCAATACCTGGCAGATCATTCATACTCTTACCTCTAACCTAACAGGAAAAATAGTTAATTTTGATTTGATAACAATGAGAGCATACTTTTCATTCTTGTGGCTACTTGGTCGTTAGATAATAGTAAGGGCAACAGTAATACACTCCCATTTTTCTCAAAAGGGATTCCTGGTAACTACTCTCTCTCTCTCTCTCTCCTGTGTTTTTCTGTGTAGATTTAAAGAATTTATTGGAGTCAGCAAGGTAAGCTTAAGAGTATTAAGAGTAGTGGTGTGCTGTATATTTTATTTGATAATCCTAGTTCTAACAAAGAACCTTCTATCCAGAGATATACTTTTAAGCCTGTAGAATAAAACTGAATACAGACTACCAGACACTCTTATAGATATAGAGTATACTTTAAACACTCTGAAATAGAGTATATTTTTAGCACTTTTATTAGAGCCTTAATTCCTGTTAAAGTTTATGAATCTGGATAAGAACTGGCACTACCTATCTATTTCTGTGTCTCTCTTCAGGATAACTCCATTTCCAGGAAGGAAAGTTTAAAGTCAAAGATATCAGGCCCAATTCCTGTAACAGTCAAGCGCTACGGAGTGGATAACACAGATTACATTACTGGATTGCCTGCTGTTCCCAACAGCAAACTTAAGCAGGACTTTGAAGAAGACGTCAAAGGGTTTTATAACTCCCTTCCCAGACCTAAAAAGTCTACACCAGAAAAGGTTGCCATCATATCTGGCCGTACTGGTAGCTTCTCCAGCGGCCCCTTAACCAGATCTGGCTCTTTGTGTTCCTCCAACAGTTCAGTTTACAGCACCCTCAGGAGGAACATGTCTTCCCACCGCAGACTCCCCCCAGTTACCCAGGAGGAGAAGCACACAAGTGTCTCTTCCGAAGAGTCGGGGGTGAGTGTCAGTTATGACACAGAACAGCCCGACTCTATGAAACTGGAGAAGTGCAAATGGTATCACGGCATTGTGAAGCCAACTCATGCAGACAAGGTTTTGAAGAAAAATGGAGACTTTTTGGTGCGAGAAAATGTTCAAAACTCTCCACTTTACTTTGTTTCCATCAAATGGCAAGATACCATTCAACACTTTCCCATCAAGTCTACAGAAACCTTTCCAGGAGCTGGAAAGATGGGATACAAGTACAGTTTTGAAGATGGCTCCTACGACAACGTTCCCCAACTAATTACTGCTCATTTGAAGTACAAGATCCCAATCAATCATGAATCTGGTGCTATCATAATGAATCCGGTCAATAAGGGGAGTGATTATGAAGACATTGACAAGGCAGCTGAATTACAGCAGGATTCTAAACAGCAGCCGGCGGATACAAGTGAAGACGTAGCTAAATTGAATGATAGGAACATACGGTCCAAATCTGTTCCAACCACAAGTATTTCTACCATAGAGAAGAAAGCTGTCACAAGAACACCCAGTCCAGCGTTACTCATGAGAAAGAAGGTACAGAAGGAGGACGACGATACTTACATGGAAATGAGCTCTGTGAAATCTTTACATGACTGCCCTCCAGACTGCCCATGTGACAACACATCTGTACAAGGCTACAGTTCAACTCCTGAGCCGACATCTAGGAGCTCTACCCCTCTTCACTTTGCGTCCATGTCAGACATCCCAAAGAGCAGAATACAGTCAACACCAAAGAAGAATAGAAGTAGCCCTCTCTATCGTACCATATCTCCCCAAGTAGACCTTGCTCCACCTTCCTACGACCTCACCTGCACCATTGGTAAATCAGGAACAGGATTGCCTAGGGAAGCATCTCTTCAGAAGATTGTGTCCAAAGTCTTGGACAACTCTGTAGACCAACTTTCCTTTCACATCACCTTCTCAGATGCAGTCTGTTTCCAGATCCTTCCCCGACCTGGGGAGCTGGAGGAGGTCTGGTGGGGCAGGATGAAGGCCGAGGGAGCCATGAACGGCCTGCTCTCTGGTTTGGAGGTGCTGGGATGCCCACAGGGACAACCACTTTGGGACAGACTGTGGAGAAGGTAAGCTAATGCACAGATGACATCATCCTGATATATATTGTGGTACTGTGGTTATGTAATCACTGAAGTGGCTCATTTAAGAGATGTGAGAAGATATCTTTCTCAATTACATGTTATTAGTTTAACAAATATCTCCTATGGACAGTATCAGTCTGTTAGCATTGTTAGATCAGTTTCTCTCGCTATACACTGAAGACTTCCTTTGTTGTTATAGGCACTACATCCTGAACCAGTGGGTGGTCCTATGTTTGACCAGTATGCAATCTCTGAACACCAGAGTTGCACTATTGAACAAGTTAATTCAAGTGGCTAGGAGTCTTCAAGGAATTGGATTTGCTGACATCTTTGGGTTCATGGCTCTAATGTCTGGCCTTCTTGCGCAACAGGTTTGTTCACAATAGCCTACATTGTCAAGCCTACATACAGTAGCAGGGCAGAACGGCTAACTAATCCAGATACACGAGAGAAGCACTATTACAGCAAGCCATTCTATGTTCTCCATATATATCACGTTACCAGGACAACTGGGTGATATCTGGGGTGTTATAAACCTTATATTTTTAGTTCTATATATACACTAATGCCGTGACATTGGTCTGTTTTGTCATTCTTTTACTGACCCAGAACCACAGTTACCTTAAAGTTTGAAAATATCAGCATTATACCTACATTTAGTTTTGACTGTAAAATTGTCATGGCAGTGTCAATGTAAATTAGCAGGTCCTTCTAAAGATGTTCTACATATATATGTATGCCATTACTAGCTCCCCAGCCACCAAGTCTGCCTGCTTCCCAAGAGTTAATTAGATATGTTACACTTTAATTGTGTTATATATCCAACACTGTTGGGAGATGTTATTTGATTTTAGCTGCTATGCTAGTTAATTATCACCAATGCAATAGACATAATTGGATAATTAATGTATACGTTATATAGGTTACATCTCTCAGGAGAACCTGGAAGGAACTAGAAGTCAGACATCCGGACATTCATGAGTGTTTCTCCAACCAGCTAATGAACATATACACTCAACTGCAAAGTGGAGCTCGCGTCTTTGCCCCTGAATTTGTTTCCATTCCCAGCATACAGCATCTTGGTGAGGCCTTCCTCCCCAACACCAAGTCCTTTGAGTCTTCTGGGAGCTCAGATGACGTTCAAGAGATGATGGAGGGACTAGACCGATTTGCCAGGAGTCTGCTTTCCCTTAGAGAAATGCTGCAACACTGTCCAACCTTTCACTGGAACACTAAAAAGAAGTTGAGCGGGACTATGATTGATCTCCACCTTTATGACTTCTTCATGAGAGATCACACTTGGGAGATGCTTGCCCAGATGAATCTTGAGTTGAATTTGCAAGATGCCAACAATAGAAAAAGACTTTTTAATCATCTTTTGGAGATTCTGTCAGAGAATGCAGAACCACAGCTGATAATTTCTTCTTGAACACTTATGAGGAGGATTTCATCATTTCATTGAACATGTAACTTGTTGATTGATTCTTTCACATGTTGTGTCATGAATTTCTTTATTTTACTATAGAAACTAGTATCATCTTATCCCTTTCAATGTTTTATGTATTATGCTATGTATATAATCTTCAAAATGTCAATGTAATTAAATTTAAATGTCATAAATCCTTAAAGTAAATGAGATATCTTTTGTACTCTAAGTAGGCAAAAAATATGGCCACCCTATTCAATGCATTATCAATTTACACCTCATAAATTAACAATGATAGGATTTTTATTTGCATTCGAGTGTTTGCCAATCACTGCTGTAGGTACTGCCATCCCTATTTCTAACTTCATTTTTTATTTAACTTGTAATATCAAACTGGTTAAGTTACTTCACTGTAATCACTGCCTTGTTTACTAGTCACTGGTGCCACACTGCCTTCCTACAGTTTTTTTTTGATTTTGTAAAATAGTCAAGTTACACTGTATATCATTACAGCACCTGTGAAATAGTAAGTGAAGTGACCTTTCTCGCCGAGCTATCACATGATTAAGAAATGGCGGACGATTCGGAGACATCGCCCCTTTTGAGCCCAAGAAGTGACCATGATGCTAGAAACTCGGCCTTGGAAGCAACACCTGAATCGGACGAGGTTGGTGTCATCACGGAAAGTATCCAGAAGGAGGAAGAAGTAATGAAGGAGGAAAAAAAGAGCAAGTTCTCGAAATACACTAAATTTATTCCAGGCTATGGTATAATAAAGCTGCGTCGGGCCTCTGCCTACTCCGTCTACGTGCTGTCTTTGTTGTTAGCGGCGTACCTCTTAAACCAGCTTAATCGGTACACCATTGCCATCACCGCGAGGGAGGTTGCCCAGGACGTGCATTTTGGCGACAAGAGTTGTTTGGTCAACGAATCTGTAGTAGACGAATACAAGAAATGGCTCAGCGAAAAGGAAGCAACCGATATTTGTCCTCCGAAACCTGGTCAAAAGTAAGTAGCGCATGCATTGTTTTCTAAAGTCACATACTATCTTGCAAATTACAATGATAGTGACGTTAGTTATATAGGGCGCCGCATCGAATTTCGAATTTCGGAAACCATGGAAATTCGAAGGGCATATCTCAGTCTCTGAACCTTCAATTTCTCTGAAACTTCTAAACACTAGATTATTTACCGAGGTTTAAAGAACAAGAATATTTTGACGAAATCAGACCCTTTCATTGCGCAATCACCACCCTTTAGAACAGCTGGTATAGTATTAAGGTAACAGCTGTGAGTATGTGGTCAGTCAGTTAATGTTATTATAACCAAAAGACATGTATACTACACATATAACAATGTGAAAGCATACGACCATGTTAATTCGGGCTCTTCCCAACAGCTAAGCACCTGTAAGTTGTTTACCGCTCCTGTCTATCAATTGTTATGCAAGTTTGAGCACCTGAATGATTAACAATAACACATTGGCACAATTTTGCAGAGAATAGTGAACAATTAAGAGAACAAATTTTAAAAGTATTGTAAAATATACTTATCTATCCTAAATGTCAATTGATTAATGCACATCCTTTGTCATTATATGGCAAAAACTTTAGATATATGCTGACTATTCCTAAAATTACTTAATTTCAAGCATCTGTATGCATGTTTTAATGACTACATACCTTCCGTATCTTTCTCATTTTTAGGAAACCTAAAGATGTTTGCCTTAACGAAACATTTATTTATGATAACTGCTCGCAGACATTTAATGCTGTCTGCTCCAATGATACTATAATGCCATGCGAGTGGAACTACGATGGAAGTGGTTTGGAGTATCAGATACTAGCTGGTCCCGTATTCAACAATGTCTACCCTGCAGCCGGCCTCATTTTGGGACCCATGGCAGATTTTGTCAGTCGAAAACTGTTGTTGGGAATCTGTTTGTTTTTGTTGAGTGTGTTTACTGGTATCATAGGATTTGCGCAAACATACTGGGAGCTGGTCATACTGAGGATGCTTGTTGCCATATGGTAAGTATGTGTACACATTCACATCTCTTGTTAACCTCTGAAAAGTTTAGTGCTTAACTTTTTGAGTTGTAAGTAGCCAATTGGGGAGGAGTTTCAAATCCCATGCTTATTATGGTTGTTGAGTGACAAATAGGGTTGTAAGAATTGTTAGAAAACTATTCATTACTTCTGGTTGTTAAGCTTGTCTCATCTATATACATATTTGTATATGTATATATAGTATGGATTCATATGCTATTATTAAACGCTAAAGTGTCCAGAATCATTAATATTACAACTGTATAAGCCCAGTAAAGTGACCAATTATTCAAGTGTAGGGGGTAGCCCCCCAAGTTTTTACTTGATTTACTTGTTAATATGTAGACTGTTGAATGAGATGACATTATGTATTATATGTACGTATAAGTGTGAAATTGTAAATTTAAAGATAACTTATTTTTTGAAATTTTAAAGAAACCGGTATGTCTTCTAATACATACATTTTATAATGCACTGCTAATTGACTTATTATATGCTAATATACTTAATATCCAGAGTTTAATGTTGATGATATCAATGCTTTAAGATTGGCTTTAGAACTTCAAGTTCCCCTATTTTTTGCTAATACTTGTCATTATAAGGATGAAACTGATTGGAAATTGTTTTCATAACATGTCTGTGAAGATGTGTGTGATATAGGATTGTTTTCTGTCTACAGTGCTGCTGGGTGTACTCCATTTGCCACAAGTCTTATAGCTGATTATTTTGTACCAGTAAGTCCATCTGTAATTCTTACCATGTGTTATTATTATAATACAAATTAATTATCTTAATTGTATGTAAAATTGGTGTGAAGACGTGTTAATGTATTTTATTGGTCAGACTATACTCTGTAACCCCTGTCACTAGTAAAATGTATGCACAACAAGCTCTAAATGTCTTGTAATATATTTAATGGGGAATATATTTTTAATATATAATATCTGTTAATTTGAAGCTTATAACTTTTTGCATTGCAATAATTAAAGTCCAAAGCTTTCACTAGGTTTAGTTCCCTATAGGTCTTTATTGTAGAATGTATGTAGGAGAAGATACTCTTGTTGGGGGATTGAAATGATTGTTAAAATATGCCAATAACTTTTACTGCAGGAGCTGAGAGGCAGTGCTCTGGGAGTTTATAACTGGGGAATTTACCTTGGTTACAGTCTCGCCTTTGTCCTGGGAAACCAGATTGTGAAAGTATTGAGTTGGCGATGGGTTTTCTTTATAAGTGCATTAATGGGCATTGCTGTGACACCACTGATCTTGCTTACCATTAAAGAAGATCCTCAGAACCGAAAGAAGAAGAAGAAGAAGAAATTTACAAAAGAAGAACAGTCTACTATATCTAAAGCTGATGATAATGAGCCTCTTGATGCTGAGCAAACGGATAAATCTGTATCTCAACCACCTAAGCGAAGGGCCGATCAACTTCTGTCCTATCTTAAGGAAATAATGAACACCTTTGTACTGTCCTACAGTATGTGGTTACTGTTGCTGGCTGGAGGGATCCGAAATGCTGGTGGATATGTGTGGGCGTACAATACTGAAAATTACTTTATACTGTGGCGACATTTTACCAAAGATGAGATTACTAAATACATGTCTTGGATTCCACTTGTCGGTGGATCAGTAGGAGCATTTGTGGGTGGACTGGTTTCTGATTTGGTTGTATACGTGGCCAAAAAGTATCAGTTCAGGTACTTTGCAGCCTCACACTGGAGAATCTGGGTCTTGGTAATCAGCCAGGTGAGAATTGCTGTAATAGCTACACCATACCCATCATATGTCTGTGATATGGGTACCCAGGTCTCTGATATGGGTACCCTGGTCTCTGATATGGGTACCCAGGTCTCTGATATGGGTACCCTGGTCTCTGATATGGGTACCCAGGTCTCTGATATGGGTACCCTGGTCTCTGATATGGGTACCCAGGTCTGTGATATGGGTACCCGGGTCTGTGATATGGGTACCCGGGTCTCTGATATGGGTACCCGGGTCTGTGATATGGGTACCCGGGTCTGTGATATGGGTACCCGGGTCTGTGATATGGGTACCCGGGTCTGTGATATGGGTACCCGGGTCTGTGATATGGGTACCCGGGTCTGTGATATGGGTACCCGGGTCTGTGATATGGATACCCGGGTCTGTGATATGGGTACCCTGGTCTGTGATATGGGTACCCGGGTCTCTGATATGGGTACCCGGGTCTGTGATATGGGTACCCGGGTCTGTGATATGTGTACCCAGGTCTGTGATATGGGTACCCGGGTCTGTGATATGGGTACCCGGGTCTGTGATATGGGTACCCGGGTCTGTTAGGCAGCTAAAGTGCAGCCATGTGAAAATGACAAAGAGCTTGTGTAACTCATGTATCTTTTTCATTTTTTTCTGATAGCTTTTGGCCGCTCCATTTGCAGCTGGTGCACTCTTGATACCGTCTTCTCCGGGGTGCTTTCTAATTCTGATTGGTTCTAATGTTATTGGGGAAATGTGGGTGGGAGTGACCCTGGCACTGGTAGTGGACATTGTACCCTCACGCATAAAGACTGTGTCTATAGCCATCTATCTCTTTGTTATCACAGTCATTGGAGGGAATTTCAATCTCCTTGTCACCCCACTCAAAAGCGCACTACATGGTAATTACATGTGGGCATTATTGATCACATTCCCTGGTGTATACTTGCTCAGTGCCTTCCTCTTCCTTGGACTCTTTTTCTTGATTGGATTTGATCTGAGAGCTAGGAAGAGGAGGGAGGCCAGAAGGAATCAAACAGGGAGCACAGTACTCTGAAAGTACAAACAGCCATAATTTGTAGATTATTGTATTTTAAGGAAATTTGTTTGATAATTGTGTAATAGTAGAACAGAATTTTGCAAACATTTTTGTTTATATTTTAGTATGAGAAATATTATAAACATCAAATTTAGCTGATAAACTTATATTCAGGTTACTAATATTACACATGAAGGTTATTACTAAAACTTGAAATGGGACTCTGCTGGAATGTTTTTCACTTGGAATGGAACTGGAATTTATTCATGCTGGTGGGCTCCTTGTAAAGTAGCCAATTTGGCTAATAGGCCCTCCCACCTAAAATAAGATTGATTGAATTGAATTGAATTGTCAAGACAGCCTATACTATTTACGATTTCCTTGGCTTTGTAAATTAAGTTATCTACAGATTTGTCCAAGCTACTGCACCACGTATGTAGCTACATACTTCAGCAGCTGTTTCTAATTAATGGATTAATGGCTAATGGAAAAATTATGTGAGCACGTGGCTGCACGTGCCCGAAGGCGGTGCACGCGAACCGGAGACAGCAACCTTCACGTGTTTACAACGTAGCATACACTACCTTGTAAACACGTGAAGGAATGATTTAAATTTCGCCTTGCTGCTCAAGTCCCAGTATCAAGGCTACTAGTAACTAAGAAGAATGTCCGATCAAGAACATGTAGATCGACCAACCCTGGATACCGAGGTTGAGCAGCTGGCAAACGTCTTGAGCGAAACCCTCGTTTTGATTGATGATGAGCACCAGGACAATTTGAATTTGGAGGAGTTCCTTGGACCTGGAGATGATTTGGATAACTTGGCTAACACGACCAACCTTATCCGATCATACAAAGTCTTGGTCAAAGAAGGACAGAGCGGCTTATCTGGGACAACAGTTACAGGCAAGCGATGGAGCCTGCCTCACTGCGAGGCGCTAGACATATTCCTCGACTCTTCGGACGCCTTTCTCTTGTTGATAACGTCAGAAGGACGTATTATACACGCTTCTTCAACCTTCTACTCGTTATTAGCTTATTCCCCCGAGTCAGTAGTGGCTGGAGACAAAGGAATTGGCGATATTTCCGAACAGTTGCGGTCTGTCATTTCTTCCTTTTCAGAGGAGCAGAAAAGTGGGACTTCAAAATTGGTAACTTTGTATTTCAGGCAAAGTAGCGAGGATAACGACAAACAAATCCTTCCATTTTATGATGCCTTTAAATGCCAGGTAAATAAGGTGCTTCCCCTCAAAAGTCCAACTGATGAAATGAATAAGGACACATCCTGTATTTTCAAAGAGGTCTTTTTGGTTACTGGTCTATTTATAGAGGGAGTATCAGACTGCAGGGACCTCTTGTTAGCTGATTATGGGTGTGACTATTCTTTCAATATAAGAATAGAGAAAAATGGTATTATAGCCTCAGTAGACGCCCATGCTGCCATATTGTTGGGTTATACTGTGAAGGAGATTGTGGATATGTCTGTCTTTGATTTTATTCATCCCTATCATGTCAATGTTTTCGGAGATGCAATATCCAAAATGATTGAGAATGGATTTGCAGAGACAAAGCCGTATCGCTTAATGACAAAGGGTGGGAAATGGATCTGGTGCCAGTCAAGATGTATTATTTCAGCTAATTGGTGGACAAATGATGCAGAGTATGGCATTTTGAAAACCAAACTAATCCCCCCATACCAGTTGCCAGTTATGCAACGTATTGACTGCTGGAATCCTCTGGTGTCCCCCATTAGGGCTGTTTACGAACAACAAGAAATTACTGCAAACTAATTACATTGACCTTTCTTATTACTATTCCTCTTAATTTGGCTATGATAAAGTTATACCATCACATTAATTTGCATTTTTGCTTAATGTGCATAATGTGTGTTATATTCAGTCAACTCCAGGTCTGCTTTAAAAATATTATAATAAACAGTTACATATATACTCGAAAAATACATTTTATGCCTTTTAAAAAATTATTTACATATTGATAAAGATGGGTGGATGCAAATGTATAGATACATATATTTTTGATACGTATCAAGAAAGGGATGGGATTGCACCAAAGCCACCAATGATCATATGCATGTACAGTTGAAGTACATCAGAGGATTATAAAAAGGGACATAAATAAGATACTTTATGAATTTCACTATAAATTGGCCACAAATTTGTTTCCCATCAAAAGAACACGAATAATCTTTTGAAATTATATTCCTATAGGTAAACATGCATATGAACAATACAAATCTGTTTTCTAGGCTTAGTACTAAGCCTTAAAATGGAAAACACAACAATCAACACCTTATTTGGGTTGATGGTCCTGTATTAGCCAAAAGGTTATTTTACAAACATCCCATGCATTAAAATATATGTAATATAATTAGAGAATAAAAATGAAAATAGAAATTATTGTGTTCATTATTAAAATATATAGGATAAATAGCAGGGGTGCCAAGTACAGTAGTTAACGGTAAGAAATCATACATAATTAATTATAAAATAAAATGCATATTTTAAAAAAATGGATTTATTAAATTATGGTCTTGATTGCGCTTGGTATGCGTCTCAGTTATTATGATATTCGGACTTCAATGTGTGTAAAGTGAAATTATCAGTGTTATCATTGTGTGCTGCATGCGTAATATTTTTACCACATACTACTGGACTACATGTAGACTTGAAGTGCTGATGGGATCTACACTTAAGGGACCACCGCCAGCGTTACTTGGTGGTAATTGGTAGGATTACGGTTTCCGTTTGAAATTAAGCGCTTGGAGCCCTCCATTTTATTAAATTACGATCTTTCAGTACCCTAGCAGCGTTTTATTATCGCAACTCCGCTTGTAATTATAACGGCCCCTACAGTGTCGAGTACTTTAACCTTTGCTTAATCAATTACACCTTTTTATATTAGCTGTTTGCCTACCGACATTGCTAGCTACTATAAATCGGTAAACTCTGATTATCTTTCTCGGCGAGCTTGGAACCAAATCATTATTATATATGTCCGACGTTACATATAGAGAGACTAAGGAAGAGGCGAGTGAAAGAGGATCACCCGAAAAAATTTCTAAAAGGCTTGTAGCAAAACGTGTATTTTTGGAGCTCGATAAATATGTCACCCCGCTAAGGACTTCCCCACAATCTACAGGATCGGTGAGTACCGATTCGGCTATATGCACACTACGGAACACCATCAACCTTATCCGATCATACAAAGTCTTGGTCAAAGAAGGACAGAGCGGCTTATCTGGGACAACAATTACAGGCAAGCGATGGAGCCTGCCTCACTGCGAGGCGCTAGACATATTCTTCGACTCTTCGGACGCCTTTCTCTTGTTGATAACGTCAGAAGGACGTATCATACACGCTTCTTCAACCTTCTACTCGTTATTAGCTTATTCCCCCGAGTCAGTAGTGGCTGGAGACAAAGGAATTGGCGATATTTCCGAACAATTGCAGAATATTTTAGAATCCTTGTCCAAATCAGATGTCTCTCCAAACAACGAAGTACCACTACCACTCAATTTCAAGCTTAATGATAATCTGGAAGGACGGACAATTAATTTTGAGTCCTTCTTATGTCGTTTAAAGAAGCTACCATCAACATGTCAAGATGAGAAGAAAGTCATAGATTTAACTTCCAGACAAAGTGATGACAGTGATAAAAAAGTGGAATCTCATATTACTGATAACTTGTTATTCAAAAATACCTTTATGGTAACCAGTATCCCTGCTAAGGGAGTATCAGACGGCAGGGACCTCTTGTTAGCTGATTATGGGTGTGACTATTCTTTCAATATAAGAATAGAGAAAAATGGTATTATAGCCTCAGTAGACACCCATGCCGCCATATTGTTGGGTTATACTGTGGAGGAGATTGTGGATATGTCTGTCTTTGATTTTATTCATCCCTATCATGTCAATGTTTTCGGAGATGCAATATCCAAAATGATTGAGAATGGATTTGCAGAGACAAAGCCGTATCGCTTAATGACAAAGGGTGGGAAATGGATCTGGTGCCAGTCAAGGTGTTTTTTATCTGTCAATCCTTGGACAAATGAATCAGAACACTTTTTTTTCAATACCCACCTGGTTCCACTACATCAACTTTCAGCTTCAGAAAGGTGTCTTGTAAATCCACTATACCTACCTTACGAACTACCAACTGTAAAGGACCACCCCTACTAGCTAACTAACTATAACACATACAATTTCTCTTAAATCGAAACCAATTAATACAATGTTTACAATGAATTTTAAAGTTTTATCACCAAGTTCATTTACAAGGTCCGGGGAACTCCTTGCACGAATAATAAATCACCATCCCTTCCAAGCATACGAATTCGTTATTCCTTGATCTTTTAAAGCGCCAATGCGCTTATTATCAGGTGGCGGCTTGGCTCCTGGTTGCCCTGAAGTTGCAGAAAGTCTCTCGGTTATTTCAGATATTTCCTCTTTCGAAGCCTTTCTGTGCCCCAGGTGCATGTTAGTTTTAACAATAGTGCCCCACTGCTGGTTCGTCGGTTTGGTCTCGAAGCTTGATCTTCTAGACAATTGCTTATCGTCAGACATCCTTTAATTTGGTAAGTGGGCGTGGCGGTAGGCGTGACACAAGACAGCACTTTCCAACATTGATGTGTGATATACATACTGAAGCTATTACTAGTCTACTGTATAAAAGCAAATTAAATGATATATGATATATACATGAGGTTTCTACAATAATAATACACTTCTAGATCACGTGCCAATGTTACGTTATGGGACAGTAAGGTTTACCGATATAAATGTCAGGTTTGGATCTAAAGGTCTTACTGATCAGTTATAACGATCTCTCGTAGCGGTATGGCGAGTGATTTAAACAGTGACTGTAATTCGCCGCAGTCCAAAACAGCTGGGAAACGAAAACAAACTGAAGTGAAGCGGCGAAAGGAAACAAACGCATACTTTGAAGAACTGATGTCCGAGATATCTCTTATTGAAGGATTTTCTGGAAATGTGCAGAGAAAGTTGGATAAACTATCAATTCTCCGTGAAGCACGATCGCTGGTTCGTCTATACAATAATTATTTAGATCAAGTGGCCGATAAAGGATCCCAATCGAAAGAATCAGGCAGAGCCAGGTGCCTGTCTGCAGGGGCCCCTTTGTGGTCGGAATATATATTGGACGCGATGGATGCGTGTCTTTTCCTGCTTGTTCCGCCCGGTAAAGTGCTACATGCGTCTGATACGGTCCTATCCGTCCTCGGTAACCCGTCAAGTACCTACGTCGGGAAGGAGATGCAGCAGTTTATCAACCACAAGGAGCACAACGCATTCTACTCTTCAGTCCTCCTCCCCTTGTGTCAGCAGTTTGATAGCGCCCTATTGAGACCAGAACCCTCTCACAGAAAGTACTCTACATTCAATATAGAGGCCGCATGGATGTCCGCCGAGGGCAATCCAGTCTATATCTCCACTAAGAGTAAATTTCTTTTGCGAAAGTGGGATCTGGATGGTCTTGCTCAGGGGAGCCCCGACATTAGCATGACCGTGAAGCCGCCAACCACTTTCGATGTCGGACAATCTGGAGCACTAGTGGGCGTGAATTGCTCACTTAAGACAATGGAAGTAGCTACCTTAGAGAGTGAAGAGGAATATTCGTATAGCTGTCGTATTTCTAAAGAAGGAATTTTTCTAGAGGTCAAAAAACATGTAACAGCGGTTTTGGGGTACACAGAAAGGGAACTGGTGGGAATGTCTATATTTGAATTTATTGACCCCTATCACTTGGATGCTTTTGGAAGCTCAATGGAGACCTTTTTGAAGAAGGGAGTTGGAACCACAGAATATTACCGTTTCATTACAAAGGGGAATCGATGGGTTTGGTGCAGAACCAAAGGTTATATTACGTGTAATCCGTGGAACAATGAGATTGATCACATATTCTTAAATACTCAGATAATTGGTACGGATCAAGTTCCACTCAAGGACCGTTTCAAGATTCACGACGACTTCTTACCAGATAGATCTCCAAAGAATCTGTTTGTAGAGAAAAGTGTTAGATGCAAAGAAGTGTCCAATGGTGGTAGTAACTTGACCACTTCCTCCACTTCAATGGACACGAAACTGGCAGCTATGGAGAAGATGCTAAAGGAAATGGAACAGCGGCTAGAAAAGAAGAACTCAGAGCTGTATTCGCTTCAAAAATCTTACTTGGAACAACAAAACCTTCAAAATCAAGAGAGAAAGAGTTTCATGGAAATGGCAAATATGCTCATACACCTAAAACCACCCAAACCGGCACAAGCACCCTCATCAAATCACATCGGATCATTGATGCCTCAAATGATGGGAATGGATTACAATAAGGGAAACCACCTCGCAAGTCACTCTAGCTTGACAACAGCCGTCTCATCAACTATGGAGACGCCAAACAGCGTTGATGTACCGTCCTTAAACTTCTTTAATGGGGATATTTCTGCTTTATTGAATGGACAAGATGACCCCCAGTTTCCAGTTACAAGTCAGCCTTCCTTATTTGGTGATCTTCCTTTGTCTCCTGACTAGACATGCATGCAATACAAATTTGTAACTATCGAGTGAGTAACGTGCGCTCAGCAGCAGTATGGTGCCCGGTTATTCACTCGTTATCTAACGATCATAACTCTCTATCATTTTAACAATGCAATCTTACACGAATAAAGTATTTTTTCACTTTGTATTTCACGGTTTATATACAAACATTGTAAATTTTCCTACAGTAACGGTATCCGTTTGTTGAAAAAATGGCGTGCCTACAAGGTTGCTATGTTTTCCATTAATTTTCCTGCTCAGTTTGTGGGTAGAAACATATGTTGGATTCTCTATCCGTTTGTTGACAAAAATGGCGTGCGGCCAAGGGTTTGTAGTGTATATGAAGGTCATCCTTTTCTTGGCGTCCTGGGGAAGTTTTTATACAGCTGACTGCCAACTTTATTCAAAGGAAGATCCACTTGTTTGTTTTCAAGGGAACCAGGTCACTGAAGCGGTGACCAACAGTGAGAGCGCTTGGGCCGTTGAATTTTATTCAAGTTGGTGCGGGCACTGCCACAACTTTGCTCCTACGTGGAAGAGAGTGGCCAAAGATGTGACAGGTAGGACAGTAACACATTTTAATTTTAGTTCACTCCATTCGTAATACCTAGCTGCTGTATCTCTGATATTGGAACTGGCCCTGGAACACCAGCGAATAACGAAGGCGACAGATCGTTTTACCAATGTTTATATATTGACTTACCATTAGCCTCGAAATACAAAGTTACTTATTTCAAGCTGCGTTAGGTTAATTAAAAGTAATCAATATTTCGTTTATAAAAGTAGCTGATAAACCTTAGCTCTATTAAGACTGTAGATTGAGGAAAGTTGTGAGAAAGGCTAATTTCTTGCCTCAAAGAACTTTACTCTTGACGGTTACTTAAAACAGAGCGCACGTATGGGACGACGTTTGTAACCCATCTCACTACACAAAAGGCGTGCCACACGCACGCCTCTGCGCGCAAATGCGCCGAAGGTGCATTATTCTATGACATGCATGGATGACTAAACCAGTAGTAACAAACTTTTAATGAGATTTTAGTAAATCAGTGATAGGATGAGGCAGTAAATTTGAAAGAGTTGAATAGTGCTAGTTATTTTTGGGGTGGCAGATCACCAAGTAGACTTCTGCAAAGTTTCCTGGTTGACTGACTAAATTTTATTTGTAATTTGGTCTCAATTTCACTATCCATACTTATGTACCCTATAGATATTCACCTTAGTCTGGTGGTATTGGTATAATGCAAGATGTGAATGAATCACTTCAATATTCCTAGACTACTGTATATTAGATTTATTTGTGTCTCTAGTGTGTGATTATGTAGTTAAAAATGGTTGTATAGTAAATCCAGAGTCCACTGATGGTGACATCCGAACTAAGATCAGCTTTTGATCTTAAATTTCCCTATTTTCCAAAGTTGTTGTAGTTTAAGAGGCTTCTCCTCCCCACTGGGGCAGGGAGGGGCCACCACTCACTTCCCTCCCCACCGGGCAGGGAGGGGCCACCACTCCCCTCCCCACCGGGGCAGGGAGGGGCCACCACTCACTTCCCTCCCCACTGGGGCAGGGAGGGGCCACCACTCCCCTCCCCACCGGGGCAAGGTAGGAGACTGAGATGGGAGTCCAGATTTATTAATCAATTTTTGTTAATTACTATCTTCTCCAGGATGGAATGGGTTGCTAAAGATTGGTGTAATAGATTGTTCAGCTAAAGAGAATCATGGAGCTTGTAATGACCACAATATACAAGGCTATCCCACTGTCAAAGTTAGATCTTTCTTCACACATAATTTAGATGTGTATTAAATGATGTACAATGTTCCTCAGCTGTTCCATGCTCATGAAAGCAACCCTAAGGAGAACTTTGATTTGTTTGTTGGTATGTGCCCATATATAGCCCATAACCCTCCTAACCAGCCTGTTATATCTTTATATTTGGTTACCAAGGAAACCAGGCAGAAGAGGAAGTAAAATTTAAACTTTTGAGGCTAATTGACTCTCAACCAAATCCTCCAGAGATCTGGCCCAACTTGGAAATGTTGAAGTAAGCTCTAAGTCAAGGCAGTAAATAAATATAAGTATAATAATACTGTATTTATATAGGTACGTATTAAATCTGTTGTGTACTAAATGTACATAATAAAGTTTTGTCACTCATCACCATTTAGCTGAAGAAGACCTACGGGTCGAAACATTCTATTGATTGAATTTTGTTGCTGATTGCTCGACTGAAGATTAATCTCTATAATAAAGTATCAGTCATTATTTATTATATACTATTTATGGTTTATATATAGATTTAGTGATTTTCTAAAACTTGAGTCAAGTTTCTATAGTCGTCCTCTGGTGTTAGTCATAGATAAGAAGAGGGGAACTGAAGGAGGCGAGGTGAATACTGCTTTTAAACACACATAACCTTACCCTTCTAATGCATATAGTTTCTTTTTGTATGTAGTTAATTGTTAGGTTTTCTACGAATAAAGATTTTTCTATCCGAAGGGTACAGGATGAGGTAAGATGGAGCAAAGTATGCAAGGTTATCATTGGTTGGTACAGCAACAAATATTATAAAATTCATTTTGGAATTAGCCTGTCTTGGCCAATCATCTGTCGGTAGAAGAATTTCCCAGTGTTGTAATTTTTCACAAGGAGAAGAAGATTATATTAAAAAGGTATGCTAATTAAGCTATATGATATTGCTAATATGGTTGCATACTGACCTGTAGATGTGAAAGAGTAGAACCTTTAATTAGAATAGTTCATTTTTTTCAAAAATGAACAAGTAAGATCTTTGGTTGGTGTCACTGCCTCAATTTTGCATTTTAAGCCTACATGGCCAAAGATCAATCGACCTTAAGCTTGCATCTAAATGTTCAAAATGTTGAAAGATCAAGATTCACTCTTTCAAAGATGTATTTGTTTGTAGTGAGATTTTTGTATGCCGAAAGAGATACTGCTTGAATATTATTGTCTTCTTCCCTAATAGAGATTCTGAGGAGGGGAATTCTGTTTCATTGGTCCAATGGTTTGAAACAAAAATTCAAAATGTATTAAATGACCTATTAAACCGTAAAACTGTTGCTACAGCACCAGTCAAGGAAATGAGTGATGAAAAGGATAATGTTGACATTGATCACTTTACTGTTTACCCTTCAGCCTTGTAAGTCAGTGATGTTTGCAATAATTAGAATAACAGATATATGTATTGTCCATTTTGAACAATCACAGAATACATACTATGAATCATATACTTATTCGGGCATTAAATTACTAGCAAGTTGAACTTGGTTTAAAGAGTGTTTATATATAGGTATACATTACATTTAAAGATGTCATTTGTGGGTGAAGCAAGTTTACTATTTAGAACAAGACAAGCTGAGAAGAAATAAACTGTGAAAACATTTATACTGTGAAGTGGTGCATGGTGTAGTATTAAATAGGCAATTTGTAATCTATCTTGCCATATGAGATTAATGTTAAGTCTAGCAGGTCCCACATCGCTCAGATGAATAAGAATGGACTATATTACTACATATGTACTAACTAAACAGTCACTTTTTACTTGTATTACTGGTCTCTGTTGACAGAGACTTGAGCCTTACTGAGTGTTACTTCACCAAATGTGTTAAAATGTTTCGTACTGATTACTTTATTTGTGGTTACTGTCTCTTGTTCGCCATTCAGCAGCTGTTACATAACACAATAATGACTTGAAAAGATGTATTCCCTATTGGTACAAATGGTCCCCAAGGCAATAGCAGCTGCCAGTTTCTGCTGCCAGTCCCTCTTTCAGATTTAAAAAATCAAAAAAAACTCATAGATTTACTGTCCTCTGCACTCAAATTGCTTGGCCACTTTGTTGGCTTATGTGAGCCATAGGACTCTGTCCTCAAAATTGTAAATAACAGTAGAAAGAAAGGAAACAAAGCTCAGTTAACTTAAATTGTTATATTAGCAAATATGAGACAAGTGTAGCAAATGGAAGTAGAAATGAAAACAATTATAAGGGTATTTTAGAATTTGAATCATAAGGTGAATATTCAAAGAGTCATATACAAACACATGTACTGGTTACTAAGAAATGAATACATGATTAAAACATGGCAACTATCTAGTGTTGTTGGGAGAGGAGTTATTTTGTATGGTTGATTGATATTTACATGTGTTGGAGCTCCCCTAGGCTGGTTATATGTGTGAATTTGATTTCAGTGTATTTTTGAATGCCAAAGTTATATTTGATTTGTTGCGTTTACAACATAAAACTTACAACTTCTAGATGGAATTCTCAGAAACAGCTGCCTGGCCAAGTGGAGAAGAGAAGAAGGAGAAAACTCTATCCTCATCCAAAGCTCTCACTAGATTTAGTTCTCTATAGGCTTTTACTATAAAGTAGATGTAGCATGTAAGAAAAATGTTAGATTATTCATGTATCTTTGTAACACCTCGTGTGTTATATCGTATAGTGTCACAATGGATGATTTGATTAACGGCATTGGCTATGCCTTCCATCATGAGATCCCCATTCATAGTATGATATCTGGGTCTGCCTTCGGGAGTCTATTGCAGTTTGTAATGTTGCTGGAACAGGTTTGTTATTTATTAGCATTTACATTAATTTGTAATTATTACTATTATTTATGTAACTAGTATATACGTAGTAAAAATGCACAAATCCAGTGCAAAAGCTATATTATCACTTGGAGATATTACACCTGACCAACCTAGTAACCAAAGTCTGATCTTGGTTGAGAGACCGATGTCCTATTAAACAGTAACCAGAGATCGTCTCCAGTCACTTGGTTGGTCAGGCATGATATCTCTCAGTGATTATATATATTTCTATGACATAGTGTATGTAGTATTTATATTGTTGTACTGTTTTAATATAATCTCCCTTGTATATTATACACAAGCTGTGTGCTACTTTTAATATAATCTCCCTTGTATATTATACACAAGCTGAGTGCTACTTTTAATATAATCTCCCTTGTATATTATACACTAGCTAAGTGCTACTTTTAATATAATCTCCCTTGTATATTATACACTAGCTGAGTGCTACTTTTAATATAATCTCCCTTGTATATTATACACTAGCTGAGTGCTACTTTTAATATAATCTCCCTTGTATATTATACACTAGCTGAGTGCTACTTTTAATATAATCTCCCTTGTATATTATACACTAGCTGAGTGCTACTTTTAATATAATCTCCCTTGTATATTATACACTAGCTGAGTGCTACTTTTAATATAATCTTTCCTGTATATTTAACAGGTGTTTCTTAAGATAATGCCGTCCACTGGTAATGCACTGAAGATATTGGCTCAGCAGCTTCATATGACTAAGGCAGATGGTTTTATTACCCAGCGAGAGTGGTTGAAAATGATAAGTCACGAGGTTTGTACATGTACACTCAATCCTCCCTTATGCATATGTACAAACTGCCTGAGAGCAAGTGCTTGTGGTTTGGTTATCACTCTGACCATTTAAATGGACTGCAGATAGATGAAATCATTTAGATATTTCTGCTACCTCTAATAACACAAACAGAGTATTTTTCTTCTATTTGTTGGTTACAATGTTAATAGAATAAGTATTACAAGGTTGCAATGTGTTTGAACATAAAGCACACTTTGTTCTAGCCTTGCCCAGATTATTCATGCTACATGAAAAAGAAAAACTGGTGTTTGCTAGTACTTAAAAATATGTGAACGCCAAAACCAATCAGTTTTGATGCCCACTGCCATTGACCTTATTTGGGAGTCCTTAAGGCTTTATGACAAGCATACCTCACCAATCTGTCTCCTCAATTTGCTGGATATTACTTCTGATCGTTACTGCCCACTTAGAGTAGTAGCAGTGGAATTTAGAACATTTATTGTTTTGTGATGTTTAGTCCCAGCTCATATGTACTGCCTTATCTATTTCTCCAGTTTCATCCTGAGATGAGGGTATTCCCCACAGATCCAAAGTGGCAGGCATGTCGGGGAAGTGAGAAGAAGTACAGGGGATATCCCTGTAGTGTGTGGATGCTTCTTCATTCAACAACCATATTCACTCATCCAATTGTAAATCAAAGCCCCGCAACAAAATCTTCCTTTCGAACTCTTCCATATGGAAGCAAGGATGCATTAAAAATCATGTCAAGTTTCATAGAAAAATTTTTCAGTTGCATTGACTGTCGCAAGCATTACAAAGTTATGTCTAAAGATTTGGAACAGAAGCTGAAAAGCGATGTTGAAGGGATTATGTGGGCGTGGTGTGCCCATAATAGTGTGAACAGCCGATTGGCTGATGATCTTAGCACTGACCCCGCCCACCCAAAAGTACAGTTTCCCACCCCCAACCAATGTTCTGAATGTCATCAGCCATCACAGGAGAAAAGGAACTTTTGTACAGCATTTAATTTGTCACATGACAAGATTTGGAACGATAATGCAGTGTTGACCTTCTTGTGTCAAGTTTATTCATTGCACAAGGCAGATGAAGGACGATGTCATCTCTTATCAGTCAAAGTGGACTACGCAAGACAGCCTGTGATACCAGATGATGCGGCCAAAAGTATTTCCGATGTAACCTTGAAATCCAAGAAAGGATTCAGTTTGTTCTCTGTAGTGTTAGTGGCAGTTGTAGTTATTGTAATATTCAGAAGGAAACAAGTTGTTTCCATGGTGACCAGAAATCTACCCATTCGTAGACTCCAAAGCATTAATAAATCATCTCACATACTATAAGGTTCTTGTGGAAATTCATCTAGGGATCCCATTTGACACTTTTAATTTTAAATTTATTTTAGCTGTTCTTTAATATATTTCTAATGCAGTGTGCAATGTCAAGTTAATTGTTCATATAACTTTGTCTATAATATCACAACAAAGGTGATGATAATATTATTAACTTGTATGGGTGGTGGTAATCTAGGACGTACGTATATACCCCATCTAAGGTACCGACTAATAAGGAAACTGACAAATTATGGGATGCCCACATACTCCCTACTCTCCATAACCCTAACATGCCCCTCCTTCCAAATTATGGGATGCCCACTCACTCCCTACTCTCCATAACCCTAACATGCCCCTCCTTCCAAATTATGGGATGCCCACTCACTCCCTACTCTCCATAACCCTAACATGCCCCTCCTTCCAAACTTCCTATATAGATCTGCCACTGTATCTAGCATCACTTAAAGGTCCAGCTTTAAATATATATACTCGGTTTACCCCCAATTTCTAGACAGACAAATTAGATGTGTACACATATGTATACATTCAGGAATAAAGTATATCCAAAATGTAATTAATAAAGGATTATGAAATGGGATAATATTTAGAAAATAAGTGTTTCAGTTTGGATGCATTGTTCCTGAGAATGGCCTTTAGTGACTGAAGTTGACATTGACTAGTGTATGACTCTAAGCAAAGAAGTATATATAGGCATGTATTATTATAAATAATGTAATACAGAATATATGTATGAATAAGGTAATAAACATGCTACATATACTGGCCTATAGGGAACTAAACCTAGTGAGAACTTTGGATGAGGATACAAGAGCTTTCTCCTTCTACTTTTCTTCTTTTCCACTGGGTCAGACAGCTATTTCTGGGAATTCCACCCTTCAACAATGACTCTGGGAATCGTTGTCTTGTATAGGTACATAGACACTATAAAGAACCAATACAGTCTCAGATATCATTTTAATGCTTGTACAATGTAGAGACATATACAGCAGTAGAGCCATGAAATCACATGATATGCATATGACATACACATGACAGTCACATGACAGTCACATTATAGTCCAACAGCATATGTACAGTAGAAACACAAAACTGACTTCTTTTCCTGTTTTTGTCGTGTGACTCATCTGATGAGAAGTATTCCTACATCAACAGATATAGATCAAGCATGGCATCAAGGAGAACATACATCACAGATATAGATCAAGCATGGCATCAAGGAGAACATACATCAACAGATATAGATCAAGCATGGCATCAAGGAGAACATACATCAACAGATATAGATGCATTGTAATATATGAAATATTAGATTTTCAAGCATGGCATCAAGGAGAACATATATTAACAGATATAGATGCATTGTAATATATGAAATATTAGATTTTCAAGCATGGCATCAAGGAGAACATATATTAACAGATATAGATGCATTATAACATATGAAATATTAGATTTTCAAGCATGGCATCAAGGAGAACATATATTAACAGATATAGATGCATTATAATATATGAAATATTAGATTTTCAAGCATGGCATCAAGGAGAACATATATTAACAGATATAGATGCATTATAATATATGAAATATTATTACCTTTAGATTTTCAAGCATGGCATCAAGGAGAACATATATTTCATATGGCGAAATGAGTTCAAACAGTTCGTCCACTCTATTCAGTGGTTCATCCAGCCAATCAGCCTACAGGAAGAGGAACACGTTGATGTCAATAAATATCCCGTATACACATATATTGGTCATAACCTTCTTCACTGTTTAAACCATATATTTCATTACAATTAAGATGACACTAGGCAAGTAAACATTGAAATACCCTTAAAAAGTAAGGATTCCTTCCAACTGTGTCAAACTTATCTCTTGGATGATGACTGAAGAAGACCCCTAGGGCCAAATGTCTGACTAAAGTTTAACAACAAAACTGCGTCTCTAGATGCTCAAAAGGTCTTCTCACAAGTATTCTATACTCACATGTTATGTGAGTAGAGAATACTTGTGGTTTTATCATCACTTCATGATTCTTGTACACCAATTATTACCTTTCTACAAAGCTGTACAAGGAAGCAAGTAACATCCAGTTCCGCTGAGTTCTCGATTGCTCTATTAGCACGGCTGAAGTACCAGTACTTGGCCATGACGCCAAACAGACTTATGACAACACCTTGAAGGTCGTTCAGGCTTGCTGGATCTGAAGGTAAATCTAACTACAGTCAAATAATTACCATATACGTATAGCAATCAATTGAACAACTTGCCTTGTTCAGCAACCACAAATAACAGATACCAAAAAATGGCAGAACTCTCCATTTTTTTCTTAATTGTGAGTTCCCTAAGTGAGAGAGGAAAGGCTGGACTGAAACCAATTTCAATCCTCCAATTCTGAAATGGAAACCACTAACCATTCAGTGAGCATCTTTTGTGTCTCATCGTTGACATTTAGCACTTGTTTACCGGGAGGGAACACCGGAGCAATTAATAACAAAATATTTCGGACAACCTGTTGACACATAAAATTGTTCAGTCGGCAACACTGTTGAATCAGCATAACCATCTGCTCAGTGAAGTACACCCTCGACAAGCTCTCACTATCAGCATCCAGATGGGCCCTTGAGGAGAAACTAAGTGACCTTGTCCTCCTGGAGCCGAGCGTACCAGTGTGAGGGTCAATACTTTCCTTCTGACCCGTCTGTCTGACATCTCCTTTTGATTGGTGGAGCGAGAGCAAGGATTGTTGAGTTTCAAACTTAAACACTCTGGCTGGGCTTGTGAACGCTGTTCTACTTTTCATCAAATAAATGTTCACTTCCTAAGAAATATATAGACTCCATTTATCTCTTCAGCAATTGATGGTCACACATACTATATATCATGTAAAATGAGAGTTACAGAGGGACATTTGCTAAATTACAAGATAAACAGTAACAGGAGTCCAAGAAAACAATAAATAATTACAGCACCACAGCTGCTTTGCTCCCTTCCTACAAAGATAGGACTCAGGTCATGTGATTGGTTTAGTAATACTCAATTGATTACCCATCTTGTACATATCACAGAACTTGCAGGAGATCAAGAAGAAGGCAAAGATTCCCAGAGTCACTGATGAAGGGCGGAATTCCCAGAAACAGCTGTCTGGTCCAGTGGAGAAGAAGAGAAGTAAAAGGAGAAAACTATATCCTCATCCAAAGCTCTCACTAGGTTTAGTTTCCTATAGGCCTTTATTCAAAAGTAGATGTAGCATGTAAGAAAAATATTGTATTAGATTATTTATATGTTGTTACTTAACACTCTGCTCATAATGAACCCACTGGATCCAGAATACTTTTGATGATTGCCTGAGCAGCAAAGCTTGCAAGGGGTTGACTTGAATTTGTTAATTTGTTGAAGAAAGGTAAAATTTTCAGTAGAACAGCTTCGGCCACTTGATTAATTTGTACACCTATTAAATGATACATACATATGTAACTCCATACAAGAAACAAATACAATGACTTAGGCGTACCATTTGATATGTTCTTGGCGTTCTGTGAGCTGTTCCTCTTGAATACTGTCAACAATACACTTGTAAGTGACATTTGAAGGCCGTAGCTGAGAGTTTTAATGTTGACTTCTTTCAGTAGAGTCAAAACAGCCAATGAGGACACACCCCTTAACAATGATTCTAACAATTCTGTGATATTGAATTGGATAGCAGCTGCAAGCGAAGCCCTGATGAAAAAGGTAATGGTTATGATTAACTATAAAGATAATTCTAATGACAGTTGCAGATTTCTTGTGAGTATATATGTCTATCTTATGTTTTAGAAGGTTTTAAAGTTTGAGGAATTTTCAGACCAGACTTGAACCTTTACTTGTCCGGTCATATAGCAGAATAATTTAAAAATTACTTTAATCTGGTGAAAGTTTACTTCTGAAAGACTGGAGTTAAAATAGATTAAAATCTTGAAAACCTTTTCATTTTGTGTTACAAGTTGTCAAATTGTGGCTAAAGCATATGGCTGATTGAAGTTGCTTTCAGTGCTTCAGTTACTCCTTAAAGCAACAACAGAATGAACTCTATATTGAGCAATATTATTCTGGCATTTCGATTACCTTAATGACTGCTTGCTGGATTGGCAGAGAAGACACAATCTCTCCAGGTTCTGGAGACCGCAAACTAAGGTAGCTTCATTGTGTGGTAAACTGGTAATGAGGTATTGAATCACACTGGGTTTAGTAGCCTGTACTTCCTGAAGTATGCAGACGACTTGTTCAAACTGGATGAACCATAAGAAACAAAAAGAAGAAAGAGCAAATTTGTACATTTACATTTTATTACAAGAAATTACCAGAAACTACTAACTATAGTGCTAATAAAGAGATCACATTTTGTATTAAAAGATAAAAATTGTGTGATAAGAATTCTCATTCATATCAACAACTCATCACCAGCAGATATCTAAAGCATTTTTAATTATATTCATAGATAATAGAATAAGGATTCCTTATAACTGCGTCGAACTTATCTTTGGGATGGTACATCCTTCGACTTTTAAACGCTCAAAAGTCGAAGGATGTACCATCCCAAAGATATATTCATAGATGGTGGCTAGGAATACAGTAGCTAATTATCTTAGACCAAGTTCATAGCTTATCAATTGTTACCTTGTCAGGGTTGCCATAGCAACAGAACAAGCTGGCCAGGAGGCTCCCAGCTGCAGTGTCGGGCATAGTTTGACAAAGGGTGGTCAATATTATCTGTAGCCAACCAGACCTGGGAGAGCAGTCCAACAGAAGAAAGTCACTGCTGTGCCGATTGTAACTCAATAGCAATACACTGGTGGTTATACTAACTACAAAGTATTACCGTATAGCTGGAAATATTGGTGGGAAGAATATTTGGCGATTTTGGACTGATTTAAATATTGGCAGTTTTAATTTTGGTGGTTAATACGTCACAATGGATTACGTCACTATGGTGCAATAATATTGGCAGATCATTATTTGGCAATAAGTGTGAAAATCGCCAATTTACCAAAATAAATTCCCCACCAATATTTCAAGCTATACAGTAATTAGATAATCACACTAATTAGTGGTGATTTTAATTATCAGAACTTGCTGATAAGCAGAGGCCATTCAGATAAATCAATAGGAGCATGTACACCACACAATGGAGAGATGCATGTAGGTCTTGTACCTTCCTTTGTTGGTCTCCTTGCAGTACCATTGCACTAGTGTGTCACTGTGTGACTGTAGCTTCCACAGGAACTGGACCACAGAGGAAAAGTTTCCAGATTTGTGAGTTCCGAATAAGAGGTTCATTTGAACATCATGCAGACAACACAGCAACTCATTCTGTGGAGTTATTAGAGTGAAAGAGAGATACCAGCAGGGCAGTGCCAGTGGGCGGAGTCAGTGGGGGCAGTGCCAGTGGGTGGAGTCAGTGGGGGCAGTGCCAGTGGGTGGAGTCAGTGGGGGCAGTGTCAGTGGGTGGAGTCAGTGGGGCAGTGCCAGTGGGTGGAGTCAGTGGGGGCAGTGCCAGTGGGTGGAGTCAGTGGGGGCAGTGCCAGTGGGTGGAGTCAGTGGGGGCAGTGTCAGTGGGTGGAGTCAGTGGGGGCAGTGTCAGTGGGTGGAGTCAGTGGGGCAGTGTCAGTTGGGTGGAGTCAGTGGGGTGGAGTCAGTGGGGTGGAGTCAGTGGGGTGGAGTCAGTGGGGTGGAGTCAGTGGGGTGGAGTCAGTGGGTGGAGTCAGTGGGGTGGAGTCAGTGGGTGGAGTCAGTGGGGTGGAGTCAGTGGGTGGAGTCAGTGGGGCAGTGCTCCACCCCACTGGCACTGCCCCACTGACTCCACCCATTGACTCCACCCCACTGACAGTCAATGAGGAGGCTGGTGAAGCAGAGGGTAGAGGAAGCAAGTAGAGGAAATTCTGCAACATTATAAAGAAAAGATTAATCATCTTATCAAAATGTGATGAGAGAGTGAGTGTAGAGTGTTCTCTTAACAACCAACCATTAATCTAGATATTGGATCTATGTAGGAAGTCTGGTGACCCTCGGCCTCGGCATCAAGCAACTCCCCTTCCTCCATCTGTTCTTCCTCCTTGATCTTCAGATGCCTTTCCTCCCAGAGTGCATGGCACTCCAGTATAACCTCGAAAGTTTGCACAATCAGGGACTCTGGAAGGTTGATTATGGCCAATATTAGGTCTCCAATAAGGTCAACACTGATTTCTGCTTCCTTGCAGGTGGCAATTAAATTGCACAATGATTCAGTGGTGACTAGAAGACAAAACATAAGTACAACCATTAGAGAGACCACACCCTTTCATGAGAGACGACACCCTTTCATGAGAGACGACACCCTTTCATGAGAGACGACACCCTTTCATGAGACCACACCCTTTCATGAGACCACACCCTTTCATGAGACCACACCCTTTCATGAGAGACCACACCCTTTCATGAGACCACACTCTTTCATGAGACCACACCCTTTCATGAGACCACACCCTTTCATGAGACCACACCCTTTCATGAGAGACCACACCCTTTCAAGGGAGGATCCATTCTCTTTACTATCTCAAATACTGAAATAAACTTTTCTTCATCAGCTACATCTCAATGTCCACTCTCTTATTTACACAAACTTACATTTCTTCATCATTTTTGGGGCCAATAAATGTACCAACCGTTGACTACTTCTCAAGATCTGTTGGAGGAAAAATAACATCGAGGTCATTGTTTCTTTGTCCATGCTTTCATTGAACGTGTTGACAATTTCCATCAGCGACTGTTCCACATCCTCCTCAGACGTCTGTACGGCAAATTCAAGCATTTGAAAGATCCTCTGATTGACCACTTGACCATCAAGAACAGATTTCAACAAACAGGAAGACAGAACCGTGGGATGCAGTGACCTGGACAATAAAGATAGCGATAATATCACTACTTCCATTATTACAGTAAAAGGTTACTGCCTTATTTGTCATAAAGATATGTACTTTCTATACAAACACACTGTCATAAAGATATATACTTTATATACATACAAACACACTCACATGATATAAGCAAAAATCCATGAAAACTGAATATTTTGTCCAATCTCTGCCATCAGCAGAGATGTGAATGTTGTAGCATCTTTGAGCAACCTGAAGAAGATAAGATATCCTTAAACATTTGTACACAGGTTAATATGGTTGTCATGGTTACGTACAGATACTTGATGCTGTGTTTCATAATGTCACAAAGGTTGCTCACTATGGGATGGTTTACCCAGAATTTTACAAGGCTATCCACGCGCATCCCAGCTCCGCCTCCTACTGAACTGTTGTACTCTTGTGTAATCTTCTTTAACAAAGATAAGCTCCACTGGATAGCAATATCAGAACTAGGCTTAGTAAAGTCACACATGTGCTTATATTGTACATACACCCTCTAGAACAGACACTTAAAGTGGGGCTGCTTCAAGCAAGTCCCAAAAGTCACACAATATATACTTTTAAATTCTGATAATTTAGTCACATGTCTAACACAAGATTAGGTCCCATAGGAGCCAGCTAAACATTAGGTCCCATAGGAGCCAGCTAGATTAGGTCCCATAGGAGCCAGCTAAACATTAGGTCCCATAGAAGCCAGCTAGATTAGGTCCCATAGGTAACTGGGTTAGGCAGGCTTTACGGCATAAATAAGACATACCTTTAGAACAATAGGCATCCATATTTCCTTGTTGTGGTTCATTAGGGAAAAGAGGGACGATGTTATCTGTGGAATCGTCTGGTGCAGAATAACGCCTCCTTTTTGCTCTTCGTTTGGCAAGCATTCCTCTATTATGCTGTACGAATGAACTAAATATTCGCTGATAATATCAAGCGCTCTCTCCCTTCCACTCGGTACGGCGTATAAGACTTGAACGGCTACGTCTACTCGATCCTACAACAGTAAAAATAACAAATCTAACAGAATGATAACGAGGAGCTACTGAAAGAGGTTTCTTTGCAAAGTTGTTCATTTAAACCTCAACTTGTATAGGTGTATCACTTACAGGATGCCCTGTCTCTTCCAAAAGCACTTCCAACCATTTCTGGTGCAACATTTTCTCTTCCGCCATTTTAAATGAGGGAAATCCCCTTCTGCCGACCTTACCACGATGGCAGGCCCTTCGGCTGCTTGCAATCGGACATTAATGCTAAGGATCCGTAGTACTGGATTACTGCCATTGATGTATTATTCTAAAGCGAATAAGCCGGCTGATCCTGGACCTGAAAAGAATTTCATTAAGAAACAAAAGAAACTTGCAAAGAAGGAAAAGAAATTTCAAGCTCAAGTTTTACTGGATAGTTTAACCAAAGTAAAGGAAGAGTATCAGTCTGAAGTGAAGGAGAGGACAGAAAAGGACAATAAAGATCTGACAGATCTTGTAGCTAGTATGAAGGTCTTTGTTGATCCTAATGCCAATGTGAACACATCTACCACAAAGAGGTCTCCGGATATAAAGACTTCTCCAATGATCAGTGTCAACAGAAAACAGCTATTTGCCTTCCCAAGAAGATTAGGTGAGCCACTCTGTGTATCAGGTTGTCCTGGTTACCAATTTGAAAGAAGTCTGATATAGCCAGATGCTGCAGAAAGAGCATCTCATGCATATTATTGTTGTAATGTGTAATTTAACATTTTGAGCCATTGTTCTGCAGTGGAATCTGGCTTTCCTAGGAAAGATTTTAATTTTATTTCACTAGATCATGTTAATTGACTTGAAAATACACCATATCCGAATATTGATGTGCATGAGTCCCAGTTTATATATTGTGAACTTTGACCTGTAAGAATGAGAGACACAGCCAAGGTTTATTGTCCTTTTTAGGAGTCTTTAAAAAGCCAGATGCAGATACACCTGTGATGCCAGAGCCAGAGTTAAACCTGACAGAAGTAAGTACAGATTGTACTAACTCTCTTGTTATCTTGCTGCATTGAACCACAAGTGTTTCAATGCTGGTCACACTAATGAGATTGTTAAATTCATAACTAAGAGCTACCGATACTTGTGCATACTCCACATACACACACTAGTCTTATTATTAGGATTATAAAATTATTTGGTCAATTTTGAGATGTAAATTTAACAAATTTAACAAATTTTCATGTCATACAGTAAGTACCCTTTAGAAACAAGGTTACTGATTATATGCATGTACCTAGTATTATCTAAAGAAAAATGTTGAAATGATGATGAAGTTAAAACCATTAAATGCCTTTGAAGAAAAGATGCAAGACTATGATCAGATGTGGCAATATCCGATTGATAATGAAGCTTGTAATGAGTGAGTTAGATATTCAATGTATTATATAAGCACAATGCAAGCAACTAGAATCCTAACCATTATTGTAGGGAGGAGAACAAATATGGATTTGAAGAGCATGTGTTATTGAACAGACACCTCAAGGGATTTCCTGAGAAAGGTATAATTAAATCATGTTTTAAGTCATCCTTAAGTTTTATAGTTACCTGTAGTTATGTACAAGTTCTGTACAGGTTACGTCTACTCTAATACCTTACAGCTAATCATTACCATGTCCACTACACAGACATACACCAATTTTCTTACATGCTACGTCTACTTATGAGTAAAGGCCTATAGGAAC
The DNA here is from genome assembly GCA_947172415.1 of Chondrosia reniformis. Classification (NCBI taxonomy): domain Eukaryota; kingdom Metazoa; phylum Porifera; class Demospongiae; order Chondrillida; family Chondrillidae; genus Chondrosia; species Chondrosia reniformis. The sequence continues at coordinate 5,934,225 of OX359201.1, read as the reverse complement.
TAAACCTAGTGAGAGCTTTGGATGAGAATAGTTTCTCAGTCTACTTCTCTTCTTCTCCACTGGCCATATGTATTTCAACCAAAACTGTTACTAAGACTAGCAGCTGAACAGGTGGTTGGCTAGTATGTTGTCCTGCCTCTGTTTATTTCTACTCCTCTTAATGTTTGAAGGCGTATAGTTATGATTAGAAGATTCATTATTCCATATCTATGTAGTGTGTAGGTCCAGTGGAGAAGAAGAGAAGGAGATCTTGTATCCTAATCTAAAGCTCTCACTAGGTTTAGTTCCCTATAGGTCCTTTACTTTAGTAGACATAGGATGTAAGAAAAATGGTCTGTTAGAGATTGTTCACGAAACCAGAGCAATATAACCATCAACCATCTCTTTACATCTCTTAAGGCCCAGTTAGACACTTTATGGAGTTGGTGCTAGCTGGTTTATCAAAGAACCCTTATTACACTGTTGAAGAGAAGCTAGAATACATTGATTGGTATAGAGAATACTTTAGCAAGTTTAATTTGGAGGAACTCAAGGCAGCAATTCAACCACCCATCCCTCAGAAGCTTTCTTCAAAAGAATAACCTTTTTATAATGTTCTGATCTTTTGTGTACATGCAAGATTATATTATACATCAATTTTTCTAAAATTCTTTGGACTCAAAGACCAACCATAATTCGGAGGTGACTGCTAACACAGGTTTTACTACTTACTATTGTTTTCTTCTGTCTTGTAATCCCTTAGCTCTTTAAAATACGTAGGTACAAAATAACAAATGCACTACAAAAACAATAACATTATTAAGTGCAAAATTATATTATAAACCTAAAAAAAGAGAAGGCGACATTGAAGATGTTGACACCACTCGAAAGTTCAAAAAGATGTTTAGTGCTCGCACCAAAAGTCCTTATGACTGATGACATCTCGTTTTGGCCTGTAACTGTAGTTCTTCCCTTGTTTCTTCCCACATTTTGTCTCTGTAGACACTAAACCTATCTTATTACTGCTATAAACTGTCACAGAGTTCTTAGAGCTACATATTGGGCACAATTCACAAATCTCTGCTTCATCGCGATCGGTTTAAGCGTTTTACAGATTTAATAACGTTAAACTGCTGGTCAGCGTGAGACTAAGAAAAGCTTCATAGAGATTCGACAGACGACTTCTAAATTTGTGATGCCTAACATCACAAATTTGGAATGTTCTCAAATTCGTCAAGGACTGCGATGATTTAGCACCTCTTCAATTTTGTAGCACTTCGTCAGCCATTTTGTATCTCTTGCGAAAGTTGGTATGAAGCCAATGTATAATTAACGCTGACGTCATCTCAACACGTGACCGGAAATTCCTAATAAGGAGTTTGCGCGGGAACATTTGAATGCAGCCATATAAAAGATGGCGAGGTGTAAAAAATTTCAGTTTACCCCCAGTGGCTTACTTGACGCGTGAGATTGCTAAAGTTTCTGTGCCTGACGGTGGTCTTTCCTTATCCCGAGTAGTCCTGTTCGGAGCGCTAGACAAGTAGACCCAGGATTCCCCTCGGCTCCGCCAGCGAGCCGAGAATGCGGCCTGGTGTCACGTTGGATATGCAATCTGATCAGGAACTCAGTGGGAGGGTTGGTGCTTGGGATTGGTCCTCACTAGCTCTGGCTTCGGCTGGGGTCTGACGGCACGGAGATTGAGGTGATCACGTAACTATGTAAGTTGAAGTCGGTTGTCGACACCTGATTTGGGCAGTTGTTTCGCCAGTCCCCACTTCAAGGACGTCATCCGATCCTGAGGAGTTAAAGGTGTGGCAACACACTGATTCTCATCGGGGCAGTTTGCGGTTCGGGAGGGTCGGACTTGGCATAGGCTGAAAGTGAGGCTAACGCTGATCGATTCCTATGTCATGGCTAGTAACTCCATGAGTGCAGATTACTGCGCAGTTACAGCTTCTGTTACACAATAGTTAGTGTCAACGCTGTGGGGTGGGGCACGATGTACTTTCACCTCCTCGTGGTGTGCCCTGGGGCAACTCTACTTGAGTTGTGCTGAGAGAAGTACATGACCAGTTTCAAGATTTATTTTCTCAAGTTAAGTCAATTATTATGATATGAAACATGATATCATTATATTTCATGTATTTTCATTCTGTAGGATTAGGAGGAGCTGTTGCATGTGTCTTGAACTTTTATGAAATGCAGATTGTATAATATTATGGTATATGCAGATTGTTTTCATGAAGTTGTTCATTTGACAGTGTTAACTATATTACTGTGTAGCATGCTCTTATCATTTGAATGAGTTGTCTTGTAATAGTTTTATGGCTATATAGCCAATCACTGATCCTATAAACTTAAATTTAATTGATGTCACTGTGAAATCTATACCTATTCATTGGCTGCATTTTAAATGCAAAGGCCTTTGAGTGAGTTTGACTGAAAGTCAACCATCAATGAGAAGGAAAGGTTTTATGTAGAATGAAATTTTTTCCCCAAATCTGTCTGTAGATCAAGTCTAAAGTCTGTCTGTAAGGATTTTGATGTGGACTATAGGGTGATGTGGGGGTGGGGGGGGGGAGTATGACCATGTAGTTTTTGTGTACCTTTATACTGGGTGGTTGGTAGAGTGTGCCGGTCATTATATTTGTAGCTAGGTTTCCTCTGGATAAATATTAATTGACATTTTAAAAGATTCTATTTTCAAACAGCTTGACATTTGCCTATAAATGGAATTTAGACAGCCATACATCCATCTATATACATATACACATGTGTATACTACTCATTTCACTAGCTATATAGTTGTGGAGTATTTTTAATCCCAGTTCTGTTAACTTTCTAGAAGCTGACAATGTCTGCAAGGATATTATTCCTCTTCAAGTTGGCAATTGGTTTCATTCTATTTTGTGCTAATTCCTTAACAACAGGTATGTATCCAGTATACCCTGAACAGAGAGATACTGAACTTAAAGTTTGTATATATGCATATTTCATAATACTAGCTCTATATATATGCATGGTAACTAAAAAATGGTTTATTTTAATTTTATATCAGTATATGCAAAATGTATGTTTTCTATATAGCTGATGGGTCCCTGAGCAGAAGAAGAAGGAACATTATTAAAGTTGACATTGAAGAGGTGAGGGTCCCGCCAAATATTGAAGGATCAGAGAATGAGATAATAGGACTTCTGTGTTTCATTGAGGTGGATGTGGCTTGCGAGGTAGCCAAAGTTGAAAATTCCTTTGAATGGTTATACCGTGGAATTACTCAAAGAAATGTTTTCTCCTATGAAGCTCCTTTAAACAACAGCAGTTGTCAAATAGAGCTATTTCTTAGAAGTCCAGATAGACTTGGTGAATATGTTTGTTTTGCAGCAGTAAATGGGACCCGACAGACCACAAGTATTACTCTAAGCAATATTTCAACGAGTACTGAAACAGTTAACACTCCAACCGATAGTACTGAGAATAACAATGGCGTAGATCCAGTTACGGCATCTTCAAGTATGCAAACACCATTCAACACAGCCTCAAGTCCAGATATAGTCTTCGTGGGCTCTACCAGTCCAGAAACCACCAACCCAACAATAAATGTGACAATTTACCCTCCTTCACAGGCTACCACAAGTTTTAGTGAGGTAGGATTGGCTGTAGGAGTGTCCATTCTCTGTGTATTACTGGTCAGTGGTGTGAGTGCCATCACAGTTCTGACACTCTATCTGGTGTTGTGTAAGGGAAAAGGAAGGCAGAAACCCGTTCCTGCTAACCCACTGACTGAATGTAGAGTATTCACAGAAACAATAGATTCAAATAGATACACTGATCAATTCAAATCTGGTGTGAATGACATCAGTAAACCAGCAACAATAAAATCCTCAGTTTTCCAACCACTGCCACCAAGCTTGGAAACCTATTTTTCTTCACATAATGAAAATGAAAGTGAGCTATATGTCTACGTGGAGACAGCTATGTTGGAAGAGATAGCTAGAGGTACAGATGGAAGAGATTCTGACAGCCCTAACGATGCAATGAAGGAGAACACATCAATCTCACAAGTTTCTGAAGATGGTTACGTGGAGGTCACTAGTACTGTAGATTTGCAGAATTGGTGCATGGAAGATGATTCAGCTAGTCAACTAGGTTCCCTCAAAAATACCACAGAGAAACATGGGTATATGGTGCCAAGAATTTCAGTCACAGAAATTGAAGATCCTGTAGATTATGAGATCCCAATGACCCCGAATCCAGGGTATACACGTGGTTTGAAGGTCAACCGACAATTGTCTGCGGAAAGTACTTACCAGACGATGGAACCAGAATGCAAGGTTATAAATGAGCAAGTTTAACAGACACAGATAACCTTTAATTTTATCATAAGTCCATACATTACCCGTTACATACATTTTTATTATTATTATTATTATAGACTATATTTGTATACACATATACCTCAATATATACTGTTTTGAAAATTTTTCAGTCATTGTTTTGAATAATCATTGTAAGATTGTATGATCTACTGAATGCTTCAGACACATCACACCGTGGGCGTGGTACATATACCAAGTCCTACATATTCACTCATGTATATATATTGTTACCCATGCAGTCATACACACTACAGAAACCATTTAAAAATGGCTACATATAAAAATAGCTCCTATATATAATGTTAAAATTTATAAATGATCATTGATTCAAACCATATATATATATATATATATGTACACACGACACAGGTCAAGATGCCTATACACAGCTAGATATAACGTTAACAATATTTAATATGTGGTAAAGGTTATAAGGTGTAACGAAACGTTTGATTAAGCAGTTTGAAAGAAACAATTTACACTTGACACCACAACACATTCTTCTGTTGAAAAAACTGATGATCATGATGATGTTAGAGACGGACAATTCTGATGTAGAAAGTCACCTGGACCAACCTGTCCTCCAAACCTGGGACTGCAAACAAACATTAACACTTATACGTTATAAAGCATTCCCATACATACATACATACATGATGTGCGGTATTGTAATATATATCTCTACATAGGTTTGCCCTAAATCTAATAAAAATTGTGTTTTAGTCTATTCTCTTAGCTTCATAGGTATGATAACTATAGTATTTGGAATACGAGGCTTAAGATAATTCATATGTATATGGAAACATACGTACGTAGATTGTGTCTTGTAAATCAATAGCCTCTGTTCCTAAGTTATTAAGTATAGGCGAGAAGTTGAGGGATTAGATAGAAGGTGGTACAAATTGCACAATTTCAACGTGACTAAATTCTAATCTTTCTTCATATTAAGTAAATGAATACATAGTTAGGGGACGTCCCAGTGGGTCAAACTCTTGTCAAACAAAATGTTAAAATGTCCTGCATATCATACAATTATCACATGCTTGAATCAATCAGAGATAAACGTACACAGGGTCTGACTTGAGGTAATCAAGAACAGACTTTACTTGGCTCATCTCAACGTTCCCATCCACTTCTGCCAAAAAGGTGTAGAGCGATTCAAACTCGTCATAATTAATTCTACAAGCACTCCCATCAGGTTCAGTAGTAAGGATCTCACAAAGCAACTTTAAAGCATTAGGTAGGTCCTGTTGATGAAAGACATTCAAATAGACAAGAACTCTACTATGTACTTTGTCAGCTAGTATACATACTATATATATATATTTGTAGCGGAAGGGAAGTGGAGGGAGAGGGAGAGGGAGAGGGAGAGGGAGAGGGAGGGAGAGGGAGAGGGAGAGGGAGAGGGAGAGGGAGAGGGAGAGGGAGAGGGAGAGAGAGGGAGTATAAGGGGACTACATGTTTATTATTTACAAGTAAATAAAAAACATTTACAAAAATGATGTTAGAAGTAGAAATGGCAGTGTTCACTAATACATCTGCAAAAAGTATCGAAACAAGACACTAATTATATGATAAGGCTAATCATACAGAAGTTGCATATATACTGAAATTTAAGTAACTTAACCATACACTTCTGTGTTTGGGCGCACTAACCTTAAGTAGGAATGGTGCGCCCAAACACAGAAGTGTATGGTTAAGTTACTTAAATTTCAGTATATATGCAACTTCTGTATGATTAGCCTTATCATATAATTAGTGTCTTGTTTCGATACTTTTTGCAGATGTATTAGTGAACACTGCCATTTCTACTTCTAACATCATTTTTGTAAATGTTTTTTATTTACTTGTATTCCCCCTTTTTTCCTCTTAATATTACTTGTTTTAAATTGATTTGAAAGTTTTCTTGGCGAAGATCTCAAAATAACGTCTTAGACAAGAGAAATATACCGAAAAGCCATGATCTCTTAATTAAAAAATGGCGTCCGAGAAGACCACAATTTTCGCTCTTCACAATTAACATGTTTATTGTAGAGCGCATTCAGATTTAGGGCTGTCTATTCCCTAGTTCCGAAATATTTATGACGATTTATAACTAGTACGTGCCCGCACAAGTTCGCATATTAGCGCTAGTCTATTCAATAAAAGAAGAAGAAGAAGAAGAAGAAGAAGAAGAAAAAATGAATTTTGGAAGTGGGTCTATTCCTAGTTAGCCGCTTTTTGAACGCTATAGAGCGTGTAGAGCGTCGAAACATGTTTTGGCATTTAGGAAAGCGTGCATTAATCGCTGCAAATAACCGAATATAACCGAAAATCGCTTCGTTGGCGATTTATTAGGTGTTGATTGCTAATACATTGGATAGGGCGGCCATTTTTTTTTCCGGCCATTCCTACTTAGAGAGTACTACCGTACTCTCTGATACATATACACGTATACATACATATTTTGACTCAAATTAAAATAGTGCAATACTACAGCACAACTCACTGGTGCAATTGAAGAACAAGCTAGGACAAGAAACTTTTTCCAAGGCACTTGATCTTCAAATCCACCTAAGCTATAAAATAGAGGTATGAGATGGAGAAGAGCACATGGTACCATACCCACATGGTACCTTAGAAGGTCCACAAAAGGATCTTCACTGCACCCGACAGCTTTCCAGTATTGCAGCAAATCTGATCTGTCCACAGTTTCCTGTTCAAGGAGCTAGACAATTGCATCAGATACATGTATACCATTGCTTGCATGTAGATAGCGAGCAACTGTACCTGCTTGTTCAAAACTTGGAGCTTGCCTTTAGTTACAGCACTATCTTCAGCCTGCGAAACGTCTTCAAATCTCTCTTTAACTGGAGGAACTTTCGAGGAATTCAGAGCAGTAAAATAGCTGCAGACCAACGTGATTGAAATCAATGGCAGAGAGACAGACTTGGCTAAGCCAGAGAAACTCACGCCGAGCTCCACTGGATGAGATCCGCGGGCTGCGATCTAATTGCCGCTTTAGTGTACTCCTTTATAACCTGCGGTAACTCTGGTGGTACTTTAATTTGTTCTGATGTATAAATTGGGCCTTCAGCATAAGGATCCATTTTTCACGTTTCTATAGCAACGTAGTCTAATTATTGTATGGAAATGTCCTATATCCACTTTAATTTCCTAAAACCGAACTCTGCATATAGTATAATGTATTGTAATGCTATTGTAATGCTATATAGAGGTGTACAGTCATGAGCTCAGGCAAGGCTGATATTTTATGGATTTATACGCTTAGCAGCAACTCCTATGTAGTGTACTTGCTCAACAAAAGGGACGGATTGATGATGAGGTCAACAGAAATGGGATATAATAGAGCATCCGCTGTAATTGATTTTTAAACATGGAAAGGTCCCTTGGGTTCAACGAGTTAAGGGGCAAGGGGTCCCGCAGAGTACAAAGAAGTGTGAAATTATGATTGGGTCAAACTTCTGTGTGGTGGACCTACCGGACAATTGCATGATGAGTAATCAAATGGCTTGGAATTAATGATTGGATGTATCTGCATATATTTTAGATGTACCGATTTCACTGACGTCTTTGAAACTGCCATTGAAGGCGTGCTATCCTCAAATATAACTTTAAAGGAGCTGAAGTGAGCAACCAATGAATGATATGTCGTCCGCAGGTATATATATATAATGGCTAATATTTTATTGTAGCAATGTAGTAGATTAACCCAATTAAGGAACTCTTATTAATCCACTGTTATGAATGTATTCCAATGTCACCAATGATTATTATCATTCCCTTTCTCTTTTTTTTGTTTTCACTACCTCATCTTACTCTTTCATATTACTATGTACTATTTGTTTGTTACTTCACTGGGCTCCCTGTAAAGTAGCCAATTGGCTAAGTGGAGTCACCAGTATAATAATGATTTGATATTGATATTGATATTGATATTGATAGTAAGGAAGGTATGAATGTTTCTTAATCATTAAAGACAAATAATTTACAATGTACTTAATTTCATCCCTAAGGCTTATTAATTGATTCGCATATTTATTTGCTTGAACAGTGATTCGTTGACTCGAGGTACTGTAAAGATTTTGAAAATTAAAGATGAAGCTATCAAGATTACTTGGGGAAGTGATTCGGAGTACACTTTGAACAAGATTGCGACCTCTAAAGCTTCAGAAGAGATGAAGCAACTGCTTATTGATACCATAGGTGAAGTGAACATCTTGAAACAGTCAGTTCAAGGTACATACATTTGTAGTGTCTTTATGTTATAATTTCTGCAAATTTGTATTTAACATTTGCCCCTTACTGGTAACATCATTTTTGCTTTGTCAAGTTTATTAGTCTGTCACTAATGTTTCCCTGTACTGGTCAAGGTGCCTTGAGGTCCCTGTGCCTTTAACTCTATCCCTCCACATCCAAGGAATAAACTTATTTCAGTCAGGTGATTTCCTCATTACATTGATGCCTGTTTTATTTTTAGTTCTTGAAAGAAAATTAGACCAAGAGAAACCATCTGTGAGTTGACCTTTACATGACCAAACAAAAAATATTTCAAAGTATTCACAAGGGCTGAACTAACTAAATTTGTGAATCTACTGTACCAACTGAATTACGCTTATTACGTAGGTGTTGCCATCAATGGAAATGGGTGGTACAATGGGAAAAAGGAGCTTAGGTACAGCCGCTACAAAGGGAAAGAAGGTTCCTGGCCAGAGCATTGTTAACCCAGCCAACAAGAGGAAAAAGGTTGCCAGTGGAGTCAAATTTGAATAACTGAATTTGTAAAATAACATTGTAAATTAATCAACAATTCAATAAACAATGATGTTTTCAGGATGTACAGAAAACAGTTAACGGTAAGACTTTTGGTATCTTGCTCTGGCACCAGGACCTCCAAACTTCTTGGGTTCACATCTTCTTGGGTCTGCCACTAGTAAACTTCTGTCGTACTGAACTAGAATATCACGAATCTCCTTCTTTGAAGCTTCGTCTACATCTAAGCATTACAAACAAGCAAAGTCATTTTATACAGAATGTATATTGGATAGCTGTAATACAAGTTACTTACATTTTTGATAATAAGCAACCAGTGCTTTTGAAATTGCTTGACGAATGGCTACATGGTCAAGACACAAAAACAAATCAGGTTATTACAACAAATATTCCACGGATAAGCATTTCTCAAACCTAAAACATACCATATATTTGCGCCACGTGTCCACCTCCTTTGACTCGCACTCGAATATCCACACCTTCAAACTTTTCCTTTCCCAACAACAGGAGGGGTTCCTCCAACTGATAGTACAGTCAGGTTACAGCGTAAAGTCGCAACACAATACTTACAACCAAATTATCATCTAACCTTGTATCGCAACGTCACCGGCTCCACCAAATGGAGCGGAAAGCCGTTGACTTTGATTAATCCATTTCCTTGCTTACAGTGAGCTACGGCAGTAGCAGTTTTCTAATTTCATAAAACATAATGTCATTACGTTTGTAAATGCTACATTTAACAAGTCATCTTTCTTACTTTTCTACCAAACACTTGTACTGACGGCTGCTTCTGCGTAGTCGCCATTTTGTATAAGACTGCTAACACGTGGGTTCTTTGCAAAAAGGTAGCATTTTGCGCATGCGTAGAATCACATTGTTCAAAATGGCTGCTAAAGATCCATATCCCTTCTGCCAAGATGTCGCAAAATATGAACGCCTGACAAAAGTGGGAGAAGGGACGTTTGGGTAAGGTTACGTAGGGACTCTTGCTTAGTTAATATGTAAGTCACTTTGGCTTTCGATGGCAGAGAGGTTCACAAAGCCCAGGACAGACAGACGGGGAGACTTGTCGCTTTGAAAAAGGTTCGACTAGAGAATGAAAAAGAGGGTGTGAGTACACTGAATCGTCATATTTTAAATGATAAGATTGAGTAAATGGTGATTCCATCTTTTAGTTTCCCTTAACTTCATTGCGGGAGATAAAAATCTTACAAATGTTGAAACACGCCAACGTGGTTGAATTGATAGAAATATGTCGATCCAAGCGTAAGTCTGATATTAGTTGTTATGGTAAAGATATACTATTTCTGTATTCAAATTCACAGCAAGTCCCTACAACAAGGATAAGGGAAGTATTTGGTTGGTTCTGGAATTTTGTGAGCATGACTTGGCAGGGCTTTTGAGTACTCCTCAAATAGAATTCAGTTTGGGAGAGAAGAAGAAGTTATTGCAGCAAATGTTTAATGGACTGTACTTTATCCATCAAAATAAGATACTGCATCGTGACATGAAGGCTTCCAACATTCTAATAACTAAGGAGGGAGTTTTAAAGTTGACAGACTTTGGATTAGCTCGTACATTTAGTTCAAAATCACAACGTTTTACAAACAGAGTAGTCACCCTTTGGTATCGTCCACCTGAAATACTGCTTGGAGACAGGCACTATACCCCAGCCATTGATCTTTGGGGAGCTGGCTGTATTATGGCTGAAATGTGGACTCGCAGTCCCATAATGCAAGGAAAAAATGAGCAGAACCAGTTGGAGTTTATCAGCCTGTTGTGTGGGTCTATAACTCCTGAGATTTGGCCCGATGTAGTCAAATTGGATCTCTTTCAAAAGCTGAAGCTGCCTCAAAAGAGCAGTAGAAGGGTTAAGGAGAGACTAAAACACCACATCAAAGATAGCCACGCTTTAGAACTCTTAGATAGACTTCTCACCCTTGATCCGAAGAGAAGAATTGACAGTGACTCTGTCCTCAATCACGACTTCTTTTGGACAGACCCAATGCCAAGTGACCCCAAAGTCACTCTATCTAAAGTCACCATTTCAATGTTTGAGTTGCATGCAGCCAGGCGGAGGGCAGGCCCAGCCCCTCCTGCACAAAGACAGACTAATCCTCTAAATGTGTCCTCCACGGTTCATGATAGGGTATACTAACTTGGCAATTCAAATCATTCTAAATTAATTTTGTATATACAGTGATAAAATAATCAAAAAAGTTTTAAGAAATTCATATTTTTGGTAACTTGGGAGCGGTTACGACTGGGTTCTCCTGCGCTAATGTGACCTTGCCTGCTTTCTTGTAGTCAAATGTACAATCATGCATTTCTGCATATCTGTGCTTACTACAAAATGAACCCCCACACCTGCATAGAGGGGGTCGTAGTACATTTCAACAATTGGGATGTGAGAAATACACACACAGTTGCATGGACTGATCTTATATATATTGGTGTACAAACCTGCAAGGAAATGCAGATGTGATCCCCGTCTTTCTACCACACTCATCACATCTACCAAGTCTTCTCTGCCTCTTCTTCTTCTTCTCTAACTGCGTGGTCACACTTGTTCTTGCTTCATCGATCTGTAGTGAGGGAACAGACGTTGTCCATCACAGGACGTATGTAGTAGTACACAGCACAAGAACTGTGCATAAATGTACCGAGTTACTGCAAGCCAGTTTATATTGGCCAGATGTATCAGTCAATTAAATTAAGACAAACAATAGTTATCCTATATAGTTTAAGAGGGAAACATGCCACCGTTACAACAACAGCTCCATGGTCTAGCACTGCTGAATAGGAAAAGGACCTCTGGATTGGATGCTTCCACTGTAATTTTTTCCTTCTAAAATGATGCTTGTTGTTAAACAACATGGAATTATTAATTCCTACCTTAGGTAGATGTTCAAATGATCTGTGAGGTTGAATATCAGGTTGCGGTTCCAAGGTTGTTACTCGTCTTCTAGGTAGGTGCTGTTGGGATCTCCATCTCTTAATCTCCCTCATCTGTCCCTTCAACTTGTCGACCTTTGCCTGCATCACCTCCCTCTCCCTTCTCAGTTGAGTGGATGGCCGTGAGGGAACTTTAGTTGTCTGGCCACTGGACCTGTGGCACACACAACAAGTAGCTCATTCTCAAGCTAAGCAGTTCAAATATTAATGCCATTTGGGTATTGCTCTCTCAAATTAAAAGTGTTATTAATGTAAATTAAATGTCACTGTAACTTTATATTACATAATAATATATACATATGGATATATAATACTTTTATATACCTAGTCACAGTTTCCTAGATTAGAGATGAATTGGCTTTTAAAAAGATACTGATATATATGTTCATTATCTCAAGAAAGATCACAAAAGGTATGCATACATTTGACTCATAGGTCACCGTGTAATTTGCTAACAACATGGTAACTCACTTTCTGTCATTCCGGTTTGAAAATACATCACTTGAACATGGAATAATTCTTCCCCTGCAAAATGACAGCATATACAATCACAGTCATTGACACTTTTAACAGACAAATTTGCACAACAGAATGTCTGTTTTGCACATAATTTCTGACCGACCTGAACAACACAAAAGGAAGTTGAACAACTTCATCATCATCTTCATATCTTGCTTCATTTCCTTCATCACTTAATACTGTAGATAGAAAGAGGGCAACAATTAAAACAATAGTGGCACTCCCCACATAAACAGCTGCACTTAATAATATGATAAAATGCTCCCATGGAGCTGCTACGATCAGACTATACTAACTAGATGTAGTCTGAATCGGTCCTCCGCGCATTGCCAAAAGGAGCTGCAGTCTCGAGCCACTGCTGATTCTACACACAAGACGAGTACAAAGGGGTCAAAATTAGTTCCAGGTCGACATGCGGTTAATTCGGCATTACCCGCATTCCAGCAGACACGCGTCATCTCTGAGAACCTGATTGTTGTACACCAAAACCTGCTGATGGACGGATAGGCCTACACGGAACAGATTTGACGAATAGAAAATTGGCCACAGTCCGTGTGACAATTCTGGATGTACCTTCGAGTCTCTGAATTCTGGCCTTAATACCGAGGATGGTTTCAAATATGCTTATCCGTAACTCATAGATAGTCCCAGTTAACGTTTCGATGGTTATTTCTACTTCAGTATCATCTGCCATTCCTATAGGCCAGAGACCATTTCAGGGACCACCTAGTCTTCCACTTGATCTACGATATTTTACGGAAATATCCCTATACTACAAAGGTGGTCTTGGTGCGGTAACCATAGAAACGGCACCACACATAAACAAAAATGGAGGCAAATTATGCAATTGAAGCTGTGGGAGAGGCTCTTAGTAAAGGCTTGGTTGAGGTAGTCGCAGTGAGACCAGCCGATCCGATTGAGTACCTGGCACATTGGTTGAAAACGTACAGAGAACATGAACTAAAAGACAGTCAAGTAGAGCAAAATCAACAATCTATTGACCAGCTAGCACATTCGTTGAAGAAGCCTAAAGAAAGTGACCAGAAAGACAGTAAAGTAGATGAGCAAAATCAACAGGAAGATGCTCCTTTGGTTAAAGATACTCCCTTAAACCAAGAGGACGCTACTCAACCAAGCGATAGCTGAAATACCATCAGTAATGCTTTAGTAACTGATTTCAATCTTTTAATAACAGTGTTTTATTAAAGTGACATATGCACACGGCCAAGCTGATTACCACATCTATTTTGCTGTTGTTACTCTCATGAATATATAACATGCACAGTCAAAGGTTAAAACAATAAAACATAAAAAAAGTATCAAAAAGCTACAGGTTCAAATTCAGCATTGACAAGTTCCCCAAAATATGCTGTCATAGTTTTGAGTTTCTTGTTAATAAAATGTTGCTCAATCTCAACACTTCCATTGGGACCAGCCAAGAGGGCCAACTGCAGAAGTAAAAGAACTTTAAAATGGCTGATTGGCTAGTAACTACTTTACTTATTGCAGTTTAAGTTTAAACCAATCAATTCTATATACTTAGGTTGGGAAATCCCTTTAATTAAGAGATCAAAACAAGGCTATAACAATAACAATGACTTACTTGCTGAATGTCTACATTTCTGGGCACATAATATGCAATGTTTTCAGTGATCTCTCTCGCTGTTTGGTAGATTTTGAAACCATCCAATGAGATCATAGTCTGCAAGTCAAAGACCTTAGAATCCAGATACATGGGACCACCCCATGGAGGGCTCATAAAGATGACATCAGCACACTAAGGGAGGCATGGGCATGCTAGTATGTGATACTTGAAGGGGCTCTCAGAGAGACAGATACAAGGAGCTATACAGCTTGTGTGACATATTTACCTTTAAAGTGGGCACTATATGGAAGAAGTCCCCCAAAATGAACTCTATTCTCTCCGCAACACCATAAATCTCAGCATTTCTCTTTGCACATGCCACCTTTACCGGGTCAATATCTATTGCAATTACTGGAGGAAAGCAACAACACATGAATAATCTAACACACCATTTTTCTGACATGCTACATCTACCTTAGAGTAAAGGCCTATAGGGAACTAAACCTACGTAGCGGGAGCTTTGGATGAGAATACAAGAGTTTTCTCCTTCACCAGTGGGCCACATGTATTTACATTGCAACACATGCTCAAAAGTATGTAGAATATTATCCCCTTTAGTGTTTAAAAAATATTTAAAACATTTCATCTTAGAAAGCTGGGACCTCCAGATATGTATGACATTCATACCTCTTTCACATGTTTCAGCAAATTGGATGGCATTGCTGCCAATACCGCAAAATGCATCAACTATCAAATCGCACTGACATCTGACTGCTATGTGCTTGGCCACCTTCTCGGGCGTGGCAGAAAACCAACCTTCTGCATAATTAATGAGGCAGTAAAGAAGTTGGGCGTCCTACCACTACAGAGACATTATGACTGCTTACCATGGTCCATCACAATACCCTCATCATATCGGGAGAAGAGTCTGTATCGCTGGGACCAGTACTTCTTCAAGTGACCCGATAATGGTTCTTCACCGGAAGGAAGTAGAGTTTGGAAATCCACACTCATTCCAGCACATTGCAGAACCAGCTGGGAGCATTGCTCTTGGGAATCAGAAACCTCCTGACACTCTCTGGATGAGTGCAGAGTTTCTTGGGACCCTCTAGTGGCTATATTAACATCCTTACTTTGGTGTGATGCATTTAATCCTATACACATTAAAGGTACGTAGCTATTAGATAGGTTACCAAAAACCTGTCATACCACGCTAACCTGAAAGCTGTCTTTCTTCTCTCTCCTCATCAGTCAGTAACTCGTGGCTGGCTTGATTTTGCTTTTTCTTCTTTTTCTTCTTCTGTTTTCCCTTTTTCTTGGGACTTTTGTTGGCAGTGATGTCCAATAAACTGTTTTCCATCACTCCCGCAAATTGCTACGTGAGACAACAGATATAGAACAGCAATTAGTTTAAACATAAAAACTCTATACCAATGTTAAATGAATTTTTTTAATAAAACTGAACAATATTTGTTAAGGAACTTTCAGAAACTCGGTAAAGCTGAGCATGTTGTCAATAAGTACCTTTCCCCTGTCTCTATATATTTCTCCTCTTTTGATGACCTGCGAGGAGATTGTGGTTACAAAACCCAACCGAAGACATTCTTCAAGCACAAAGTCACTACCACACAAAAAGGTAAATTGGTTCATCCAATTATTCAATAAATGTATGTGTGCAATTAAAGCTTCACTGAGTGTTATAGAAGTAAGAGAATTATAATTATGGAGAAGTATGGAGGAGAAATATAGCAATGTACTCACCTGTCCAATGAAGTTTCATCATTTTTAGTGGTCTTCAAAGGAATCTCATCTAGGTGAAGGTCTCCTTCTTTCATATTCTGACTATCTTCCCCACTAAGACCTCCTGCAAAAAAGATGTCTTCACTTCTCTGAACTAGTTCTTTGCTCTCCTTTTCAGCTCCTTTTTCAATGTTTTCTTCATCAAAACCATCACCTTCATCACTGTCATCATCTCTCTCTAGCATGCCATCTTCATTTTCCTCATCTCCACTTCCCAGAGGACAACCATGAATTCCATCACAGTTTCCAACAGTTTCCTCCCCCACGTCTTCCCTGTGGTCTGTAGGGTCACAGTTCTCCTCTTCCTCCCATCCGCTGTAAACCTCATAACTACCACGATCTGATTCCATATCACTGGTTTCCATGGTAACCATCACCTCAGCACTCTCCTCCTGAGACTCCTGGGTGCTGGTCCGAATGACCTGAAGTGGATTACCTTCTGATGAATCAGGGATAGCACCTTCAGAGATGGAGGGTCTATAAAGGGAAATCCCCTCAGTTGATGATTGGATGTACCAGTTAAAGGTGTACCAGTACCACTGATTGTAGAAGTCTGACCACAGTTGCTTCACTTCCTCAGAGTCCTCCCCCACCGTCCCAACAGAAGCAGGCTCAGTTGCTCCTCTATCAGATTCCTTTGCAGGTTTCAGGATCTCCAGATCACAAAGATGTGCCACGCTGTGCAAAGGGATGTGAGGGTAGGCCGTGGACCAGGAGGAGGAGAGTATGGTGGGACCATTCTGAGACCAGTAGTCTTGCCACTGTTGGTTAGCAAAGGCTTGTGCCTTGAGGGCAAGTGCTTCCATTATTTGCTCCATCTCCTCAGAGGTACTGTCTTGTTTTTCTTGAGCCACGCCTACCTTATCCTGGGACACGCCCTCATCCTTGCAGCCATCTGATGGCTCCTCAACAGATTCCCATGGACCTGGCCATCCAGCTGCGTAGCCCAACTTCACTGCTCGAAGGTTGTTGACCACTGAAGCTATGTCGTCATTGGATTCTATCGCTTCAGCTACTATTTTATCGCTTTCTAGATCGTCAGGAACATTTGGCGTTTTTCTCTTCTTTGCTTCAACTCGTAGGATATTGTCTTCACCTTCGTCTCCTTCTTGAAAACCACTAGAATTCTTTGATGTTATCAGAACGGTGGGCAGTCCTAATTTTGCCATTTCGGCGAACTCGTCTTCTAGCTCAGGATCCAAAATGTCTGCAAAATGTTGTCGAAAGAGTTGATATTCCTTCTCAGCTTTTCTGATCATCTCCTCCATATCACTATCACTGTCACTCTCTTCTCGTCCGTCTGTAAAGGTAGCCTGGGCATCACTACGAGTGGGGCGCTGATTGAAGGAGCGGGATGCTTCCTTATAATTACTATAAAGTGGAAAAGCAGACATCAAGACCTGCAATATACTACCACGTGTCACGTGAGCAGCAAAGTTGCCTACCGAAATATATTCCTCGACAGATAACAGGCAGCTGTACAGGGCTCCGATAACTCCAAAACACCTAACGCAGAGTGGTAGCTGGCAGACATCGTTGAACTATCGTTGAATCTATTGGGATCGGCCCATTTCAATTTATTAGGGGCTTCCTCTCTGCTTCCTGCCTTATTTGGAAATTCATCAGGAGAAGGAGAAAAAATGTCGAAGAATACGCGAGGAGCTCAATTTCGAAATGTAGATGTAGATGAATATGATGAAGACAAGTTTCGTGAAGAAACTGATGGAGCTGAAACCGACGATGCCGCCAAGTTCTCTTCCAGAGAAACGGAAGTCAAGAAACTCATTAATACAAGCAACTTGAAAGGAGCACTGGCTGCTGCGCTGAAAGATCCGCCAATCGGTTCGGTCGATCCTCATATCAAGGTAAGTAAGCAATGTTGGCTTAACGGAAAGAAATTGTACTTAAGAATACGATCGCATGGTGATTGCACTTAATGGTATAATTATTTCGATTTTTAGAGTAAAAGTTTTGGATTAGTACTGGACGTATTAACACGTTTCAAGCAGGCAGATGTACAGAGTACGGTAGGGTCTCTTGCTGATGAAGAATTGGATGTTTTGATGAAGTACGTGTATCGAGGCTTTGCCGAACCAACTGAGAACTCGTGCGGAATACTCCTAACATGGCACGAGAAAGTAAGACTACAAGTTTTGTAGAAGGAATCTTATGTCCTGTCCTCTATCACAATGTAGAGTTTGATTTTTATTTAAGCATTGGGTAATCTACATCTTATTTTGACTGTTTGGGGCGGTCAATTAGCCTGTCTTGTGGTAAACCCACTTTGATCAAATGGGAATGCTATTGGTAAAGCAGTCTACAGTGAATGTACATACAAATATATGTATATCAGTTACAGTCTGTTAAGCAATGACTGGTGTTTGTCTTCTGGTTCATGGCTTACTTCTTTGCTGTTGACTAGAACCATGGTGATTGTGCAATAGTAGGCATTGCTGACTTCTCACTGTTTAGTATAGCTGCAATAAATCAGGTGTAGATTTCCCTATTTTTCAAGTGAAAATGTCTTTAAAAAGTCTGTTAGTAATGTCAGATATATGAGTTGTAGCAGCAGTTTGTGTAAGAGTCGCTAAGCAGCAGTAGATGTGTTTATGTGTGTTGCCTTCTCTGCTAGATAACAGCTGCAGTTGGTGTCGGAAGTATTGTAAGAGTTATGGTGGACAGGAAGACAGTGTGAACTACTTATAATAATATAGCGAACTAATATGTTAGCTTTTTCACTAATGGATTTCGTGTGAATATGATCTAGTATAGAAAGTACATTGTTTGAAACTGTAGTCACGTGACCGTTACTTGCTCATATGGGAAAAGTTGAATGAGAAAGATGGAGGATTCTGGAGGTTACGATTTGCTCTTTAAAGTGATATTATTGGGAGATACTAACTCGAAAAAGACAGATTTACTGCAGACATTTATTGGCAAGGACGAAGAAGTATCTACAAGTGAATAAATCGACGATTTTGGTAATTACTTATCAATAATAATTATATTCCTGCGTCCGTTAATTGTAGGTTTGGATTTTTACATCAAGGACTTAGACTATCGAGGGAAGAAAGTTCGTATCCAGTTGTGGTAAGTTGGACTTTCAATATTATTGGTTCATTTTAATGTTATCGTCGCTTTCTGTAGGGACACTTCGGGCTTGGAAAGGTTTAGATCCGTCACGGCTCAGTATTATAGGGGCTCGCACGTAAGCGTTGAATGCAAGATAGGCTATTCAAATGGGGCGATACTGTACATGTTGAAGATGCATTTTCTTGCGATAACTATTTGTGGTTTTATATTTGTGCTTAATTTGTTACTATATACAGTAACATCTGCTTTCCGGGGTCTATGAAATGAATATTAACCTCTTGAAGTGCATTGTAGGTATAATACAAATGGAACCCCCAGACTTATAAGGCTACCTTGAAATCTTTTAGTTCCCTTACTGTCTGAGCTGTATTGAAGGTACTTCTTCTTGCAAGATTGCAATTTACATGAATAGGGTTAGAGCAAGGATGTCTTTCCTTCTATAAGCCCCACCAATGAGGCGAAAGGTTGTTCAGAGTTTCCTTAATTCTAAATGTACAGACTGGAAGTTACAGCTTGGCAGCCAATCTCCTTATCACTACATCTGAGCATTTTCTGTAGTATATGTAATTATGGTCCATGGCTCATAAATAACAGTAAAATATATATTGTCCTTGGCATTCCAAGTAGCAAAAAGCATTAAAGTGATCTGTAAATACTGCTTTGTTCCATATAGGGAGTTTTATTAACATTCAACTCAACTGACACTGCAACTTTTGATAGTCTTGATTCTTGGTTATCAGAAGTCAGAGAGGTAACGTGTGTCATTTAACTCTACTTCACCAATTTATTTATTAGATTTGTAAAACAATTTTTCTATGATATATATATATATATATTATGAATTAATTACATTATATTATATTATATTATTTATATTAGATTACCTTAGTATATTGTAACTTGCACTGTATATATATACACCATAATAATTAAAACACTTGTGGTGTGATTATCAGTATTTATTCACAATTATAGATGGCTCCAAAAGAGGCAGTGATACTGATAACAGGGTGTCTTCCAAGCAACCAGCAGGATGAGTTTAGAGAAGTATCAAGAGAAAAGGCAGAAGCCTTTGCACAACGTGAGAAACTGTCATATGTGGAGTGTGATCCTTTGGATGTAGAGGCAGTCAGTAGAATCTTTACTAATTTAATAGCACAAGTTTACAGAAGACTGGGAGAGGATACACTAGTTAAAGGTGAGAAGAAAACTCTTGTGTGCCAATCTCTATTGACATGAGCACCATCAGTAGAGATTGCAAAAAATGGCTGTAGTAAATGGTGATCATATTTCTATTAATGACACTTATATAGTATTGTATTATTTATTCAATCTCGAGAATGATAGGTTAAATTTTGCTCAGGATTTATATGTATGTACATGCTTGATAGCCCTTGACAATGGCTTCTTTTTGTCTCATTCCCGCTGACAGTGTAATTTGGGAAGTTTTACAAAGAGCCACAGGTCTATAAGATACTCTAGGGAACACTTCACCATTGCTATGTAGTACTGATAAGGATTAATTTATTAAATATATATAAATATAAATCTCATGCCAATTTTTGTAGATTCAAGATTTACTGTCAGAAGAAAAGATGCAGATTATAGACAAACTAGTCAATCAAAGAAATGTTGTTAATAAGAAGTGCGACTATATTTTGGCTCTTTTTCTCCTGTTTCTGGTTCTATTGAGGAGGTGCATAGGACCAGATTATTATAAACTTACCAAATATACACTATATCCAGTATATTCATGCATCATGACATGAATTGAAATACTCAGTAAATTACAATTAAGTCTAATGTAACTGCAATTAGATGTGGCAGTACATTACATTTAGGGATACAGTGATAAAGCGGTGTTTGAGTGAAAGTGAAGGATGTAGGTGAATACATAATAATACATTATAAATTAATATTGTGCAATGTTTGTGAATATTATAGTTATACAATGGTTTAAAGTCACATTCATTATCAATTTTTGAATCAGCACTATTATATGTCCTCTGTGGGGTAACCCCTGGACATTGTGGAATAGATTACCAATGATAACTACCCTACCATTTAATCAGTGATTTCAGTTTCATGCATTCATACACAATCAGAGACGATAGAATTCTCTAGGTAGGGATGGGCAAATGCATTTTCAATCAACACAAATCAAATAACTGTATCACTTATTAATTTTTGAATGTGGTGAATCACTGGTCTTGCAAGATAGATGGTGGAAGGTACATATATGAGTAGCATGCAGTATATACATAATATTATTGTAAAATAAACCTAGATTGGTGGAGGTCCAAGGCGTCCGCCCAGTCTGGAAAGGACATTTGAGTGAACAGAGGACCTCTCTACTCTTTTGAGTGCTTGTTGCTGAACTAGACCCCTCCTCAAATCATCCTTCTGCAGTTTGAAAGAATCCTTCTTGTCTTCTCCTCTCTTCCTCTTTGCTTGGTAAATCTCTGACCGCAGATCATCCTCAGCTGACTTGGAACTTGCTATCTCATCAAATTTACTGCCTCTTTTCCTAATTAAGGTATATCTACAAACACACAGGCATAATAGTCACATATATATGACAAAACAGTTGTGATTTACTTATCACAACATAGAAGGATCTATATTTTTGTACAGTTAAAATGGGCTGTACATAAGGGTTACTACAATATAGCCACCTCTCTAATAAGGCCAAGTTCAACTGGCCCCAAGCTGACCACATTAGACTGGTTTCACTATGCAAGGTTACTTCTGGTCACTGCTTTACCTCAAGTCATCATCAGGTCCACTTGGTGGACCTCTCTTGTTGGACTCAGATAGGTCTTTCTTCTTACCAAACGGTTCCGATACATTAAACCCTTCTCCCTCAGTAGCATATCTTACATACAGTCCGCCGGGAGCCCTGGTGTGTCCCACCAGACATCTTCTCCACTGCAAATACATCAGCTTCTCCTTTGGTAGTTCTTTCGACTGGTCCTTTCGGGTAAGGATGTTTGGAGCAAAAGTGGATAAAGCATCTTTGGCAGTGGACAAGTCATTAAACGAAATGGCACCTAAAACGTGTTCAAATCGGATAAGCTATTTTCTGTCACGAAAGCATGTTTTGTCAACTTACAAGCGTTACCATTAGTGGCCCATTCGATTTTAAAATACGGGTGATACAGATTGAAGTATTCAGATACGTCTTCAGTGGTCATTGCGTCAGTTCCATGGAGATATAGCGTATCGTACCTTATATTGGCTGTTGAGGACAAATATTAGTTGCCAATTGACATATACTAAACACCGTCTGGACTTACCATTTTGAGGAATTGGAGGTAGTTTACTAAAGAAAAACAAATAATGATCAAACCTGTTACTCCCCAAGAGCGTATTCACAAAATACTTACATTATGCCTTCTTTATTTCTACGAACGATATCCGCCATTTTCTAGTTAGATAATTAATTCCTTCGGAATCTCCCCAACATGTCAACCGCTTCAATTGCAAAACATTGGAAAAGGCTAGCATTTCGTTATTAATCTAATAAACATGCTATTGTACATTAACAAAAATTTACTTAGTTTAATCGCAACATTTCTTCTTTTCTTGCGAGGGAGAGACGTCCTGGCGACTTGGAGTGCCAGTTGTAGGCTTAATCTGCACACCTGTTTCTGAAGCATTTAGATCAATACTACAAGTAAGAAGTAGAGATTCATGTACCTTACACTGCCATTAAAAGTTCTGTATAAGTATTATGCAGTTGGTAAGTTGTTAAAAAGCACTTTTTTTACCATAAACAAGCTAGTCGTGAAATAGTGGTGGCATATCACAAATATCATTAGTTGAAAATATATCCCGTTTCTCCTCTCCTCTCCACGTTCCATTCCTTGTCTCCTCTCCACGTTCCTGCCCTCCCCTACTTCTCCTCTCCACGTTCCTGCCCTCCCCTACTTCTCCTCTCCACGTTCCTGCCCTCCCCTACTTCTCCTCTCCACGTTCCTGCCCTCCCCTATTTCTCCTCTCCACGTTCCTGCCCTCCCCTACTTCTCCTCTCCATGTTCCTGCCCTCCCCTACTTCTCCTCTCCACGTTCCTACCCTCCCCTACTTCTCCTCTCCATGTTCCTGCCCTCCCCTACTTCTCCTCTCCACGTTCCTGCCCTCCCCTACTTCTCCTCTCCACGTTCCTGCCCTCCCCTACTTCTCCTCTCCACGTTCCTGCCCTCCCCTACTTCTCCTCTCCACGTTCCTGCCCTCCCCTACTTCTCCTCTCCACGTTCCTGCCCTCCCCTACTTCTCCTCTCCACGTTCCTGCCCTCCCCTACTTCTCCTCTCCACGTTCCTGCCCTCCCCTACTTCTCCTCTCCACGTTCCTACCCTCCCCTACTTCTCCTCTCCACGTTCCTGCCCTCCCCTACTTCTCCTCTCCACGTTCCTGCCCTCCCCTACTTCTCCTCTCCACGTTCCTGCCCTCCCCTACTTCTCCTCTCCACGTTCCTGCCCTCCCCTACTTCTCCTCTCCACGTTCCTGCCCTCCCCTACTTCTCCTCTCCACGTTCCTGCCCTCCCCTACTTCTCCTCTCCACGTTCCTGCCCTCCCCTACTTCTCCTCTCCACGTTCCTGCCCTCCCCTACTTCTCCTCTCCACGTTCCTGCCCTCCCCTACTTCTCCTCTCCACGTTCCTGCCCTCCCCTACTTCTCCTCTCCACGTTCCTGCCCTCCCCTACTTCTCCTCTCCACGTTCCTGCCCTCCCCTACTTCTCCTCTCCACGTTCCTGCCCTCCCCTACTTCTCCTCTCCACGTTCCTGCCCTCCCCTACTTCTCCTCTCCACGTTCCTGCCCTCCCCTACTTCTCCTCTCCACGTTCCATTCCTTGTCTCCTCTCCACGTTCCTGCCCTCCCCTACTTCTCCTCTCCTTTACCCTCCCCTACCCCTTAGATCATGCTATCTACTCACTTTCCATCCTGAATGTTCTGATAAATCTTTTTTGCTGTTTCAATAAACACCTCATCTACATTCTCTCCCCTGTAAAGAGAGACATGCATAAAAAAAATAAAGAATATTATTAACATATGTACATACTACATGTACCAGAGGTGTTACAGGACTCAGTATGTGTGTGTGTGCCTATCTATTATCATGCTTTGAGCACATAGATTCAAAAAGTGGTTCCAGTAGGTAAGCAATGTAGTCGTACAGACAACTTTCAAGGTGGCCATTTTTATAATAATCAACTTTTGGGTATCGATTGGGACTACACAGATCTATCTCCCTGAATCAAGGATTCGTATACTTTACTGCAATAGCTTATATGAAGAGAAGATTTTCCTTACGTTTTTGCACTTGTTTCCATAAAGAGCAGACCATTCTCATCTGCAAATTGTTTTGCTTCATCATAAGTCACATCACGCTAAATAGAGACAAACATAATATTAACAGTTGAGACGGATATGTATGTCCATTCGTAGAGCTAGAGTTTAGACATTGCATGTCATATAGATTATATTTGTTACTAATTAAAGTGGCTAATTGGAGTAAAGTGCTAAGTACTTCCAACCTATACAAGCACTCACTATGATTGTGACACTCACTATACATGATTGCGACACTGACTATACATGATTGCGACACTGATATATATGATTGCGACACTGACTATACATGATTGCGACACTGATATATATGATTGCGACACTGACTATACATGATTGCGACACTGACTATACATGATTGCGACACTGATATATATATGATTGCGACACTGACTATACATGATTGTGACACTGACTATACATGATTGCGACACTGATATACATGATTGCGACACTTACTATACATGATTACGACACTGATATACATGATTGCGACACTCACCTGTGATTCTAAGTCTGATTTATTGCCAATCATAAAGATTACCTATAAATGATAGCAATTATGTATACAGTGACTAAACTCATAACAAAGATTTATTTATTGTGCAATGAAATTGTATTTGGTGCATTTGTAGTAGGAAATTAACATTTCCTCAAGCATCAGCAAGATGAAGATTCAAAGGTCAAAAAGTTCAATTTCTTTATCCAAGTAGCTTTGCTGATGCTCAAAGATAATCAGTTTTACTGAATAGTGTAACATTCAACCAAATCTCATCATCTTTGGACAAAGTATTGAAAATATGACACATTCCAAAGATGGTATCATTGATATTGCACAATCATGACTAGACTAGATCTCTCCTCATACAGAGTAGAGTGTTTTGCTGTGAGTTGGGACTGACTGTATTTGGGTTGGTCAAGTTCCTAGCGTCTGTCAGCCAACTACTTAAATGGTTATACGTGCTCCTCCTAGTTACGTCATAAACCATAAGAGCGCCGGCAGCACCTCTATAGTAGCTTCTGGTCACTGCCCTTTAGTAGACATAGGGAAGAGAGGATTATGGATGAAGATATATGCAGTATAATACACTTCAGAAAATACACAAAAATATATCAAACAACATTGTTTCATATATATTTTAAACTCTGTCTAATGTTTGCCATCTGATTAATGCAGCCAAATAAATTAGGGATCAGATTAGGCGGAAGGTACGTATGTATTGCACTTTTAGAAAATGTCAGCCATAATGGTATGCCATTTTCAAGTTCTCTAAACCCTCTTTGGGCTAGGGCTTCCTCAAGGTAATCAAAAAACTCAAACAAAACAACACAATTATACCGACAATAACATTTGATGACAAAGAGAGTGTACCTGAATCTTTCCTGCCCTGCAGTATCCCAGATCTGTAGTTTTATCTTCTGCCCAGCAACCTCTACAATTCTGGTACCAAATTCTACTCCAATTGTGTGAGGACAGTCAGCCATAACTGAACAACACAATAAACAAGAAATGTAGTACACAGAAAACATGAAAGATACAAGAAACAGAAAATCAAGTTTGCAGAGAAGTTCTTGGCTTAAAATCAAGTGTGTGTGTGCGCAATGGTAATCTCAGATTCAAGCTGATATTTGAGCTCATAATTTCTGGTAATATTTACACAGGTTAGGGAGTATCCCATAATCAGAGGGCGTGTCCAACACACACGTGAACCAACATTCACATACATCCTGAGACTGATCAATTTTATATGGTATTTGAACCAAGTTAGTGAATGCAACATATTATTGCTACATTTCTGTTATATTAGATAACAAATTCTCAATCAAAGTTGTACAGAATACCACAATGTTGTATGGTTAACCCAGCTATTTCCAAACCTTTGCACTAAGCTCTAGCTAGCGCTCCGCAACTTTAGCGGAACTATATTATCATTCAAAGCTGGTTGTCATGAAGGAAAAACTCACATTTTCTTTCAGTAAATTGATGCAACAGACAGGACTTTCCTACGCCCATGTCGCCTGGGGAAGGCAAGACACATTATATCAGTCTATGTCTGTCTGGACAAATGGGCATTGTAATTGACTTACCAATGATAATGTATTTGAAGATGTACGAATAATTGTAGGGTCCACCGGCCATTTTGAACAGTGACGAACTTTTATAAAATAAACGGTAATTTCAACCGGTAAATAGTTTGATAGAATCTACAGCTGGTCTCTCAACAGTGTTCTCGGATGAAATGAAAAATGGTCAATTCTTCTTCTACCGAATGCAACCGGGTCCTTGATTCCTTGCGTAGACTTCGCTTCTAGACTGGTGGGTCCCATACAAATTAGCCGATATAGATACAAAAGTATAGAATTACTATGTATTGTTATTTGTATAATTAAGTCGTACACATGGCAGGTGCTCGTCATGTGACAATATAAAGGTAGGCGTACTTAAATAAATAGAGGACATATCGATAAATTTAATAAATAGTAATAAAGACATGTCGGCCTTCAGTAAAGTAAAGAGAATTGGCAAGAGGGCTTCCAAATACAAGTTTTCCTGCACTGTGCAGTCGGTCGTCTTGGAGCTGAGCACGAAGAAATGGTATGTTGCACCTAGGGGAGAAGTTGTGTCTGGCCGTTGTACTAATTAAGCGACTTTGTTGACGCGACCATTGATATTAATAGTTCTGGCGCAATATACGCTATCTGTGGATACGTGGTTCGTTTGCCCCACCCAATTACCTAAATGTTTTGCGAGTTGAAGAAAATGTGACTTGTACAATACGTTTAGCTGCCGTAGTTATACTCCACGAGATTAACATATCTGTCACCAGTGGTAGAATAAGCTACCACCATTTTGCGTGTGGATACAACTGTACGGGTACACCTCTTGAAAGAGACGGTTGTACTGCTGGTGATACCACAGATACGGTAAGAACAGACACGGTGTGTCGAGATGTCTGCCTTATCGTGATTTGAATTTTCTAAAAACACTGATAACTTTGATGAGCATGTTACAAGTGTACAGAAATTATCTCAACGTAGACGGCCTGTCACATATGGAGTGGTGCATGCTAAAATATTAAACTGCTCTTGTTAACTTGTGCTATACTGACGAAACTAGCCACACTATGTATGCAAGATTCATTTTGATATACCCTAGCAACAAGCTCCTCCCACGTGAATGTATGAAATTCAAAGAGATGCATATAAAGCTTTGAGGATTGAGTTGATTGTCATTTCTACCACTTGTGAATATCATCACGAATATTTCTCATAATAAAGTTAAAATTGGCAATTCTTTGCAGGACAGTTTTAAAGTGTCAATCTACTTATACATAAATTTGTTTGTTACTAGTGGGAAGTATTTTATATCTCCTTGCTTGCACTTAACTCTATTCTCAAAGCTAGTGGGACCACCTTGTACTGTCTATTAATGCATACCTATTGACTGGTCATTGTAAGAGTTCTAAATGGTGCAGTAAGTCAAGGGTGCTATAGAAGGTCTATGACCTCATGAGGCTTCATTCATAGGTCACTGAGACAAAGATGAATGAAAATGATCTTTAAAGCAACCTCCTTTAATTAAACAAACTGGATATAGATTGACAATTGGAACAAAGTAGAAAAGCTGATTGGTGTTTATAATAGAATAGGGGTGGTGTTTATTCTATAAATAGATAATATCCACTGAAAATGGACTTTGATGACATCATACATACTAACACAGGTCCTGGAAATCTCTTCATAGTTGAATACTGGGGTGTCATTTACCTTATTTGGCATGACTGCCTTGGGAAAGGAAGGGTGTGATGTTTGAAGAGACATTTCAATTCCTTCCCCTTGAATCACTTCCTGACTGAGGAAGGTGTAGTTATTTATAGATCCATTACACTACTTAATAGTGAAGTGATTACTTTTAATTTTATATCATGTTTTACTTTCAATTCCCAACATGAAATCATTGAGTGAGATGTTTTAAAAATGGCCGATCACATGAATCTGGTCTACCCTGTAGGTCTCCCTCAAATATTAGTGTAGTGTTTACCAGAAGATCAAGAAGATACAATTCACAGGTGTGTAATGAACAATATATGTGTCCAATTTCACACATCTTACATTATGTCAATCTACACCAGATAAAGTGAACATTACCATTTCTAAAGAAAGTTTTAAACCTCAAATGACCATATAGCTGTCCTAGTTGCTATGGTTTCCATTTGTCCCTTTGTTGTCTCAGTATGCCTAATTATCACTTCTGGACTGCCTTTGAGCTTTACTGAAACCAGATTGTGATGTCCCATAAAATCCTCAACACTTGATTTGGGAATAAATAATCTGTTTGTTACACTTGCTGCACTGTTACCCTGTAGTGGGGATTCACTTGGTTACCCCTGCATGTGTGTCATTATTACATAATTGGTTGCTAAGCAATTATGATGTAATGTTACTATTTTAATATACACCCTCAAGATAGGGGGTTCTACTCTTTTTCCCAAAAATCTAAAGTCAATTAAAGGAAGCCATTGTTCCCAAGCGAAACTACTATTACACTATTTATCAGATTAACATGATAATGTGTACTCTATTATTGATATACTCTCTGTGTATATGTGTGTGCCTGCACCCTAGGTCATAGGTCAAAGTTCATATATAGTCAGGTTTTGATTGTAATAGCATGCCATCAATTGAGTGTGTGTGTAACATGGATCATTTTACTCTTGCATTCTCACAGTCCCGCCCCTGGACACACGCTGTCAACAGCAAGGTGCGAGGGCAAATAATATGGCCTGACCCGGAACCCATTGACTTCGTAACCACACTCTACAGAGTAAGAAGTGTTCAAAGTGGTTGACTACTGATTGATTATTGTGCAAGGATTTGACTGAATGTTTAAGCTTATTTTTCTAACTGCTAAAATATATTTTGTCTACTGAATATTACAGTTCAGGGTTAAGCTAAATTACATTGGTGTAACTGAAACTGAGTTAACATAGTTTTGCAGTCTGCCGGCTATATACATGAATGCTATACAGAGGAATGTGATTGCCTTATAAGAAAGAGTAGATAAAGCTGATGGAACTGGGAGAGGAAGAATCCATAATAATTCAAAGGATTAATATGTAAAACTAGACACAAATTTGATGTGTTTCACCTCTTTTGCACTTTTGTGTGGTAAAGGGATGTACGTAGCACTGAAATGTGGTGCTCATCACATGTGCCTCCTATGAAGGTCAATACAGTCCCAGGAAGTAACTTTTTTCTTTTTTTTCTCCCCATCCGCACAACCTCAGAAACAGGGTATGCCCGAACCCAAGGAATGGGATGTATTACTGGTGGACAAAGATCAACTTGGAAAGAAGAAAATATTGTCTAAATCACAAATAAACGTGGCCCACTATGCAAAGCAGTTAGGTGAACGGGAAAACACATTGAACTTGAAAATGAAGTCAGTATCAAAGAAGATATCCAATGCTACGTTAGATGTAGCAATTTCAGTTAATTTGTTAAGAGAGGGTAAAGCGACGTAAGTTCATCCATTTTCAATCCTCAATGCCATTAAATGAAACAGTTACTACAGAGTCCTGTGTATCTATAGGGATGATGATATGATTAGCATATCTAGTGCTGTCAGCTTCTCGGAATATCCGGATCTTATGGATTCTTCTGATGAAGAGGATGATGCCCTGAGTTTAACCTCTCAGGAGAGCCTCAAACCTACATCCCCATATGTGAGTCCCAGACCCCATCCCCATATGTGAGTCCCAGACCCCATCCCCGTATGTGAGTCCCAGACCCCATCCCCATATGTGAGTCCCAGACCCCATCCCCATATGTGAGTCCCAGACCCCATCCCCGTATGTGAGTCCCAGACCCCATCCCCATATGTGAGTCCCAGACCCCATCCCCATATGTGAGTCCCAGACCCCATCCCCGTATGTGAGTCCCAGACCCCATCCCCGTATGTGAGTCCCGGACCCCATACCTATATATAAATTGCAGACCCCATCCCCGTATATCAGAACTTGTCTAATAACTTTTATTTTTGTCCCCTTTCAGACTTCCCTGCCTCACAATGTCACTCAGGAGCAGCTTTTAGGTCAGTGAGGCACACATTCTTGTGTAATGAGATAACATTGTATTTGTAAGTGATATTAGATAATAAGAATCACTATAATCTCAAACCCCTTCATTGGACAAGACCCTGTGATAAGCCATCTGGCTACTGCTGAATAATATATGGATTCAGCAGCTCTTTCTTTACTCTGCTGTCAATGTAAACTTGCTTACTATAGTGTTTGGGGAACTCTTTCCTCATCAGCTTTCTGAGATGCACTTGTCCAACTTCTGCTTAGCTAACATTACTGATATACTGGATACACTGTATATAGAAGGCTAATCATTAAATGATATTTGAAAGTGAAAATTGTGTAATGACTTTCCCATTTTCTTATTTGCTGATTTGTCAGTTTATAAGTTGTTGACGTTCACTTTTAGTCCTAAAGCTAGTTTTGCTGTTAATAGTGTATCTCATAAATAATCAATACACAATATTTTTCTTGCATGATTCATCTACTTTAGAGTAAAGGCCTATAGGGAACTAAAGCTAGTGAGAGCTTTGGATGAGGATACAAGAGTTTTCTCCTTCTACTTCTCATCTTCTCCACTGGGCCAGACAGCTGTTTCTGGGAATTCCATCCTTCATTAGTGACCCTGGGAAAATTTGTCTTCTTCTTGATCCTGGGATTTTCTTCTTCTTCTTGATCTGAGTTCTTTACATGTATACTACCAAAGCCTATATACCATTATCTGTATGTCTGTACGTAGCTTGGGCTGTGCTGATTACCGATGGCTATCGAAGTGTGAAATTAAACAACTTAACGACGAGCTGGAGGAATGGTCTGGGCTTCTTGGCTATCATACATCACTACAGGCCTATTGAAATGTGAGAGGAGTAGAATAAAAATGTCGTACATCCTAAATATATAAGTATATACTATGACCCAAAAACTGATAAAGTTTCAATTAAACTGGAAATTTAAATTAGCTCTTTTTTGTATCTATATCAATGTAGTGTTGGGTTTGTACTGCTATTTTTACATTTGAATCATGTTAATGCTAAGATGTAGAGATATGTAATTATGTGTGCATTGTTAGAGAACATGTTTTTGAATGTTTTTTTGTTTGTTTCCATAGCGATTTCACAAGCCTTAATCCCATAAGCATCAAAGAGAACAATCAAAAGGTAAACAAGTTCTTCTCTCTCTTCTACAAAGTTGAAGGGACTGGTGTTGACTATCTATAGATTTGTGTTGTTGTTATTAGTGTCTGCTTCTCTGTCTACTCGTGTACGTAGGTGAAAGAAATATGTAAACGGTTGCTTATCCCCTGCCCCATCAGACCAGAGGTCATGGCCAACTCTACTGCCTTACCAAAGGCAAACATGATTGCCAGTTTTTTGTACAACCTGTTTCTGTACTTGACAGAGGGTAAAGTGGAAGATCTACCTTCTCCGGTGGTTGAGGCTCCCAAGCCCGGCCTCTTCCCCGCCTCTCCCAAACTTGATGGGCGTACTGCCGGCCGAGACACGCCCCCTGATAACATCAGACAACCTCCTGTGACTGCTCCATCTGTAGCAATCAATGGCAGTTTGGAGGATGGTGAGGAACAGTGTAACAAGAATACCAACCCTGATACAAAGGGATTGGACGGTGGGTTTGGAATGATGCTGGAGTATAATGCATCTCCCACCTTTGTGCGTGCAAAGCAGAGTAATATGTATGCTGATGCTGACGATGATGGATCAAGCACTGAAGATGATGCTGTGATTGAGCGACCTGCTTGCAGTCCAGTCTTCAAAATGAAGAAGTGTTCTGAGCTTCCAAGCAAGACCAACAAAGAAGAAATTGCTTCCCCGTCATCCTCTAAAATTACCAAAGAGAATGGTCATGTCACAAATGATTCCCTCAAGGAGAAAATTGTTTCTCCGTCATCTTCTGAGGAGACAGAAGTAACCAGTCGAGTCAAAAATGACTCCACTTTCTCTAATAATCTTGATTTGCCCGCCAGGGATAACACTAATTCACCAGCCGTACCAGTCAGAAGTTCTCCCAAAAGATCTCTCCCTTTACAGCCAGAGGAGAAGAAGAGGAAACTTCCACCTTTACCACCTCAAAAGTCACTTCCTACACTGCTAACACACCTTAAGGAGGTGAGTAGACATCACATATGTTCAATGTAAACACTACCTTGTATGATAAAATGGCTTCGGAGATGTAGATATGCTTAAAATTCTGGAATGTTCTCTGATAACTGTAATTGGCTGCGTAACACCAAATAAGGACGTGATATTGAACACGGCATGCTTGAGATGTAGACCAGTGACTATGTATAGTTCAATACTTGACACATGTTAAAGCATCACTAACCTGTTTTCAATGCCTTTCATACCTGGGAGCATCTAGTGATGCATTTCTGGTAGAAGTAGCTTTACGTTTAACAGGCCATGCCTTTTAACTATAAAGGCAAAAGTGTAGAATTGTTGTCAAGGCTCTTTATCAGAATTGCATATATAGACACTCCAGGAATCAAAGATAGGCGTGTGGTTCTGAAGGCTTTAGGAAACCTAATGAAGAATTTGTGGATTATTCAGTCAGACTCTTGTTTTCAATGTTATTTCCTTTAGTGTATGGTTAGATCAACCTTTAGAAATGTATAAAATGTATAAATCATCTTTGAACTGATCCAAATTGGGTGGTTTCTAGCTACATAAGCTTTGGAAAACAGGTCTCACCATTCCATGTTGGGTCTGTCTCTAATAGCCAGCCTTTCTGACTTATTTAATCACTGTTGGAGACATTTTTGTTTGTTATCATAAATGATTGTGATTGAGATATTACTATAATTGGAGTATCCTTTCGGTTGCAGAACGGTCACAGTGTGTCGGGGGTCTCGGGAGTCAAGACAAGTGGATCCCCATCCAACCAAGGACAAACTAGTCCATCAGTTGGGAGAGAGACCAGTGAAGGTGGAGAAGGAGCAGATAACAATAAACCAAAGAAAATGGTCAAAGTTGTGAAGTCAGAATCACAGCTAGTATCGGATGTCAGGATTCTCAACAATTATGGTAATGCCACCCCACCACCGATGCCAAGCAGAGAGAAGAGACCCAAGAAAGAGTTTACTAAGAATGATTATGAAATAGAACAGCTACCATTGAGAAAGTTTCCTCGACCAAACAGAAAGCAGGAGCCCTTTGAACGACCAGCCACAGCAGATCCTTTACGGGAGCAGTCAGATGTTTCACTGAAGCAAAGAGTTGGTTCGGTGGATGTCCTAGCAGACTCCAGTCCCACTGTCGGTGGGCGGAGGAGGAAGTCAGGTGGGCAGCAGTTGTCACAAATGACGAGAGGAGTGGCTAACACAACTCCTTCCGAGTCTGCTCTCAATCTAGCTCAGCAGCCACCAAAACAGACCTCTATCAACCTGCTAGAGAATCCTTCACAACTGGGTCAAATGGAGGATGTCGTTAAGCACCTTCCTTCCAAGGGCCTCCTCAAGGAAGTGGTCAACAATGATCCTGGAGTGCATTCTCCTCCCCTTCCAGTGAGTATTGTGCAATCTTGGCTGTGAATTTCGCAATTGTGCCTAAGAATTATGTAATATGCACTAAATCTTTCCTATATAGGAAGCGGCGCTGGAAGCTTCTGACAAAAAAGAAAGCAATCAGGTAATGCTAAAGATAAATCTCAAATGTGCTTATGGCTGCTACAAGTGTCAAAACTCCTGGCGAACCTGTAGGAATAGTCACCTCTCTAGGAAGGTCGCCTCTCTAGGAAGGTCGCCTCTCTAGGAAGGTCGCCTCTCTAGGAAGGTCGCCTCTCTAGGATGGTCGCCTCTCTAGGAAGGTCACCTCTCTAGGATGGTCACCTGCTTAATAAAGCAGTTATCTCAATTGAGTCCCAACATTATACGTTTACGTCCTGTCATCCTTCCAATACCATAAGTGACTGTATTAGGCAGCTTGAGGCATGTCTGTTTCTTGACCTGTAGTGTAATCAACAAGTTGTTTATCTGAAAAATTTGAATATTTTTTACCATACAGGCTTCCTTTGAAGAAGGAAATCTATTGACAGCTTCTGAGTACCATGAGCCGGAGAAGGTAGAAATAAAGAAAAAGTTACAAGAGATTGAGGAAAATGGAGAAATCATTCAATGTGACTTGAAGAATGCCAATATTACAGGTAATTATAAGCTTGTGGAAAGCTGGAAATCAAGAGATTTTGTGTGATCTGTC
Organism: Chondrosia reniformis; assembly: GCA_947172415.1. Lineage (NCBI taxonomy): Eukaryota > Metazoa > Porifera > Demospongiae > Chondrillida > Chondrillidae > Chondrosia > Chondrosia reniformis. The sequence continues at coordinate 5,899,502 of OX359201.1, read as the reverse complement.
AGATAGATAAGAAAACCAATCATATTTTTCATATGAATCAGAATGTAAAGATTTCTTTATTCCTGATAAGGATTCCTTCTAGCTGTGTTGTGTCTTTTAATTGGTTCATCTTATAATTTTATGTTGGAGCATCTAGAGACGCAGTTGTTTTTTTCTTCTCTGCGCATGTTTCAACCCTGAGGGTCTTCTTCAGTGACTGAGCGACTTCTATTTTCTTCAAGTGACATGTTCCATATCGTGATTGCCTGATGCATAAGTGTTGTTTGGGAATATCATTTTGGTAGCCATTTTGTTTTAGGTGATCAGGAGAAAGTGGAAATCTGCATGGACAAGTGGCTAAGTTTAATGAGAAAGAAGAATAATTTGATTCATAGGCAAACAGAAATTGATATAATGTGAGTTCTTCTCCTGACTGAACCCCATAATATAATACATGCATACATGCTACATACTGCAAAGTTGCCTTTTTTTAGTAAGAGAGATAAAGATTTAGCAAGGAGCCAATTTCTGGTGAAACAACAACTCAAGAGTTTTCAAGCTTTGCAGGGTACGTAAAATATGTTTAAATGAATCTTCTTAAACATCATGAAATAAGAAGGGAAAATGTGAAAGAAGCATTGCTGGGAATTGAACCCAGGACAGCACATTATGACTACCAGTGCTCTGCCACTTGCCACAGAAATGCTCCATTCATGTTTCTCCTCTTATATACCAACTGCAAAGTAAGTGATTAGTTATGATTATTGGAGATTTCATCTAACAAGCTGATAATCGGGGACCAAGTATGTATTGTATTGTATTGTATTTGTATGTATTTCATTGTATTTGGATATATTATATTGTATTGCATTATATTGGATTGTACAGTAGAACCTCGGTTATCCGGCCTCAATGGGACCAAGCTATGGCCGGATAAGTGAAACGGCCGGATATGTGAATCATCTTAATGAATATATAATTTTGATATCGCCAACAGTCGAACTTCTGATCCCGTACTCCTCTGCAAGCTGCGCTTGGGTTGCTCCAGCCTTCAGTCACTCCAGTATAGCTATCTTGCTCTCTAGGGGAAGAACTAAGCGCTTCCTTTTCCTCACAGAGCCACTTGAACTAGCCATCACTTTGCAAACAAACGATGGGCGTTAATAAGTTTATGCAACCTTCGAGTCCGGATAATCCAAGCAGCCGGTTAATTGAGGTTCGGATAACCGAGGTTCTACTGTATTGGATTGTATTGGATATTGTACTGGATATATTGTTGTGTGTATTGTGTGTATTGTATTGGACTGGATGGTATTGTATAGTATAATGTATTGGATATATTCTACAGAATATCAGAAAACTATAGAAGACAGACAGAAGGAACAGGAACTAGTGGAGGAACTCTTAAAAATAGTCAACGAGAGGGATCGACTGGAACAGCGCAAGCTGACATATGAAGTGGAGTAAGTTATTTTATTCTCTTAGTCTTAGATGACATGTTGTCAGAATCAGTCAGTCATATACTAGTAAATATGATTCTCTATACTTTAGTAAAGAAGATGAAACTGAGCAGTTCGAAAAGGCTCGTGATCATGTGCCAGATATCACTGTCCGCAAATATGCCAAGCAAAAAGACTGTTCCATTATGTAATCATGATTCTTCTATTTGAATTGTATTTTTTGATTTTGTAAATGTATACATGATGTTTAATACATTTGTCAATTGTAACATTTATATATATTGCAAGCATCATATTATATATGTATATATATTTATGTGCATTGGAATAATTAATGAATTTTTGTTAATAAGTATAAAATGACTGTAATGTACTTTGTAACCTTGGCTGGACAAGAGCATATCATGCAGTAATCTTTCCCGCAGGGCTCATGCTTGTTCTTATATCAGTTGCACCCTTACTGAAGTCTGAAACCAAAGTGGAGTAACCATTATCAAGAATATTTTATAAACATGTAAAAATTTTATTTTTCTATATTACAAACATGGTCCCAAATAATGGTGAGGAATATAAGTAGTTAAGATTTGGGAAAAAAATTTCATCATACATAACAAATACAATCTGCATTTCAAGACACAACAGCTCCTCCTAATTCTACAGAATGAAATATACATGAAATAATAATCATGTTTCATATCATAATTGACTTAACTTGAGAAAAATAAATCTTGAAACTGGTCATGTACTTCTCTCAGCACAACTCAAGTAGAGTTGCCCCAGGGCACACCACGAGGAGGTGAAAGTACATCGTGCCCCACCCCACAGCGTTGACACTAACTATTGTGTAACAGAAGCTGTAACTGCGCAGTAATCTGCACTCATGGAGTTACTAGCCATGACATAGGAATCGATCAGCGTTAGCCTCACTTTCAGCCTATGCCAAGTCCGACCCTCCCGAACCGCAAACTGCCCCGATGAGAATCAGTGTGTTGCCACACCTTTAACTCCTCAGGATCGGATGACGTCCTTGAAGTGGGGACTGGCGAAACAACTGCCCAAATCAGGTGTCGACAACCGACTTCAACTTACATAGTTACGTGATCACCTCAATCTCCGTGCCGTCAGACCCCAGCCGAAGCCAGAGCTAGTGAGGACCAATCCCAAGCACCAACCCTCCCACTGAGTTCCTGATCAGATTGCATATCCAACGTGACACCAGGCCGCATTCTCGGCTCGCTGGCGGAGCCGAGGGGAATCCTGGGTCTACTTGTCTAGCGCTCCGAACAGGACTACTCGGGATAAGGAAAGACCACCGTCAGGCACAGAAACTTTAGCAATCTCACGCGTCAAGTAAGCCACTGGGGGTAAACTGAAATTTTTCACACCTCGCCATCTTTTATATGGCTGCATTCAAATTTTCCCGCGCAAACTCCTTATTAGGAATTTCCGGTCACGTGTTTAGATGACGTCAGCGTTAATTATGCGTTGGCTTCTACCAACTTTCGCAAGAGATACAAAATGGCTGACGAAGTGCTACAAAATTGAAGAGGCGCGAAATCATCGCAGTCCTTGATGAATTTGAGAACATTACAAATTTGTGATGCCTAAAGAAGTCGTCTGTCGAATCTCTCCGAAGCTTTTCTTAATCTCACGCTGACCAGCAGTTAAACGTTATTAAATCTGTAAAACGCTTAAACCGATGAAGCAGAGATTTGTGAATTGTGCCCAAAGAACTCTGTGACAGTTTATAGCAGTAATAAGATAGGTTTAGTGTCTACAGAGACAAAATGTGGGAAGAAACAGGACAACAACTACAGTTATAGGCCAAAACCAGATATCATCAGAATCAGTCAGTCATATACTAGTAAATATACTTTAGCAAAGAAGATGAAACTGAGCAGTTAGAAAAAGCTCGTGATCATGTGCCAGATATCACTGTCCACAAATATGCCAAGCAAAAAGACTGCTCCATTATGTAATCATGATTCTTCTATTTGAATTGTATTTTTTGATTTTGTAAATGTATACATGATGTTTAATACATTTGTCAGTTGTAACATTTATATATATTGCAAGCATATTTATATATGTGCATTGGAATAATTAATGAATTTTGTTAATATGAATTTAAATGGCTAGCCCAATTAATCATAAAATGGCTGACTCGCACAAAGACAAAGAAACTACCGCTCTGTTCAGTCCTCCTTTGTACATCCAACGTTACACGATGGTTACTAACTTAGTTGACCGCGTTAAGGCTAGAAAGGTAATTCATAAGACGAGCTATCAACTTAAATACGCAGCTGCAGGCATGTTCTTCATATGTAGGCTACCGTACGTATGACTAGTCTCTATATACGTAGATTATATAGACGTGTGCACCTTTATTTAGGTGGTAGATTTCGGGTGTGCTAAATGTAAACTCGTACGAAGGCTAAAGGAGAGTCCATCAGTTGAGGAAGTATTTGGAGTAGATATAGATGGACAGCTACTGAAGGGCCGATCAAAAGCTATACAACCGCTTACCACAGATTTTCTGATTCGTAGAGAAAAGGCTTTGTGTATTAGACTATTTGAGGGTGAGTGGGCGTGGTGTACTTTGAAACCATGGCAACAGATGTCACTTTGTTTACAGGTTCTGTTGGGGACTATGATGCTCGCATGCAAAATGCTGATGTGATTTCCATGATTGAACTGTTAGTGATGAATAGTACATATCTACATATATACACACAAATAATCTAAATTACCATTTCCTACATCATATGAGGCTAAAGGTAACATAAAGAATATAATTATGAGACATAGGTTAAGTACGTATATAGAGCTTTGAATGAGGATTTCTTTTTCCTTTTCTCCACTTCTCCATTAGCTAGACAGCTGTTTCTGGGAATTCCACCCTTCATCAGTGACCCTGGGAGTCTTTGTCTTCTTTTTGTATTTCTTTTAGAATTGAACATCTTCACCCGAATACACTATCTAAGCTTCCAGAAGTAGTCTTCGGGCAGCTGCAACCTTGTTATGCAATTGTATCCACGCCTAATTCTGAATATAATGTTCTATTTCCCAATTTCACTGGTTTTCGACATTGGGATCACAAGTTTGAATGGACAAGAAAAGAATTTACCAAATGGTGTTCAAACATTTCAAAAAGTTACAATTATAGTGTAGAGTATACTGGAGTTGGTAAACCAACACCTGGTTTTGAAATGGTTGGGTTTTGTAGTCAGATTGCAATATTTACAAGACGTTTTGAGAGGCAAGATAAAGTTGTGAAGATGGATCCTGAAAATTTGCCATACACATTTGTGAGTGATTCAATGTCATACAGATAACAAGTATCAACTCTTGCATAAGTTTGTAATAGTATAGAATAGTATACGTACGTATGTCTCTGACTCAGTGGAAAAAAGGAAGAAAGTTGTTTGTAAAAAACTGTATCCTCATCGTATGTTCTATAGGCTTTCCCTAAGTAATGAGTCTAGGATAGACTATATGTAATAACTGCTGATCATGTGACCTCCAACCAATGGGATCCTTCAGAGAAAGTCACATGACTGAATTGAGTGTAGGAAGATATTAGTCTATTCTATTCATCTGTTTCCTCCGCCTCGTATGAATGTAAACTATATCTGCGGGAAAATGAGATTTTATATATAATACATTTGTAACACATCTTAATGGAAACAAGCTGCTTATTCTATTGGTTGGCTCACATCCTATGAACCACCTGATGTACAGAAATAAGAATTAAATATTTCAGAGTTTCAACTCCTCAATTTTAAGTAATTAAGGATACTGTACATAGATGATAGAATAACTAACTTTGTGCTTCTTCTAACTGCATTGAACATATCTTTTAGATAGTTCATTTTCAACTTCTAAGGACATATGCAGTTGGTATATTCTTTTGTGGCTGAATAGCAAGTATTTAAGGTTTGTGGTTGGTCCATGGTATATAGGTGTCTGAAGGTGTTTATCTTGCTGCTGAAGACAGTTCAGTAGAAGACCAGTTGATCAATCAAGTGATCTATTACACCAGATACCTACTGTATTGGATGGAGCAGAGCAGCTGTGAGGAAGGAACTGTTTTGGAAACTGATAAACATGAAAACGGTTGTTTTACGGAAAATAGTATTGTTACCATTGACAAGTTAATGGGTTTCCACAGCATTCAAAAGCTAACTGATGGCAACAAAGAATACTTAAGGTAAAATGGGCATTTAGATTTTAATTAGACACAGTTCTTTAATAGTCTTCCTTGATCCCCAATCATTTTAAAGATGTACCATACAAGCAGTTAACCATTGAAATTCTCTTATTGTGAGCCTCGTTGTAAAAGATCTATCATTATGTATATGTATATGTTAATACGTAGTTTATATATATAGGTATTACAGTACTATATTCATATAGAATAAGGGTCAAATTTATCTTTTAGATGGTTCATCTTTCAACTTTTTAGGCGTCTCAAGACAGTTCAATAAATCTTTTTTCAAATGTTTTGAACCCAAGGGTCTTCTTTAGCGACTAACCCCTTTCTAACCCCAAATCATCCGAAAGATATATTCATATTGTGCATATGTGTATTATAGGAAAGTCTTAACTTCGTGCGAGGACCTAACTTTGAAAGATAATGTAGTTACTCTCTGTGTAGCAGACACCATTGATAGCCCAGAGGAGGCAGATGACCAGTGGACTGATAAGGATGAAGACAACCAAGACACAATTGTCACAGGTCAGCCTGAAGAAGACTGGGACTCCTAATTACATGTATGTGAACATATGCTGAACACTTACCTCAATTTCAACTTTTTTTACTTTTTTCCACAACAGAATCATGAATGTACATAATTTAAATCGGATATTGTACTCCTTTATATTGTACTCCTTTATATCAAAAATAATCTGCTTCTCAGAGTTATAGTTGTTATTTGCTTTACTCAAAAGAACCAAAAGTAAATAAACAAAATGAAAAGAAAGACACCCACAGCTAACGCAATCTTCATTGCTAGAGAAGTGGACAGGTTAAGTTGTCTTGCTGAAGTCTTGTACTTCTGTGAATCCATCGCTAATCTACCTGTCTTCTCTGTCAAAACTACATGAATAAACAAAGATGGCTGACGCAACGGACAGAAGATGTAACAAATTGCCATAACAATGTCCACTAGTGTAACTACCACAAATCTATGTAATAGGATGAGTTGACAACGTCCTTACATTCCAGTTTTTCTCCTCTCTTTATGACTGCATCAATGTTCTCAAACATGATACGCTGTACTCCCTGCAATTCACCTGCTACGTGAGACAACTGAGATCGAGGTCTATTTTCATTGAAGCTCTTTTTCAGCTTTTCAATCTCAGTTCCTATTGGGGACAATTATTCTGGTATAGCAGACATCTTTGTTTATGGTGCAAACACTCATGAGGCAGTCTGATGAAATCAGAGCCCATTCTTACACAATTATTGTGTAAGAATAGGGTCTGATTTCATCAGACTATACTCATAAGGCACAACTGACCAAATTCAATGAAGTGATATGGTCTCTGAGCTTCATATATCTTGTGACCTTGTTCAGAGAAGGCTTCGCTCACAGCTTTAAGGTATTCATAGGCAAGTCCAGTCGGATAGGAGGGCTCACAAAGACATAAATAGCAAATGCCTTCTTCAATATAGTAACTAGTAGAAGAATTGATTAATGAACTTACTTAAATGAACACAAATTTTAAAGGAAAAAATAAAGAAAACCGCAGATATATTGTCGGTAATAATATACTTATACTAAACCTTATGAGAAATACACTACTAAATTAACATTCCGAGAAGATTAGGCGAACTGGCAAACTTACTGGAACACCAAAGGTGGACTTTCTATGGTGCACTTTGTGGGCGATTGGTGAGTGAGGCTTTTAAATATCGCTTTGGCCTTATTCTGAAACTGAGTGAGGTCGCCTACAGTACTCTAATTGGATAGGACGAGGTAAACATAATTACACCAAACCACACGCTTATTATACAGTACATCTAAACAAAGTCCCATAATGCGCACGCTTACCGTCTCCCCTTGGTAAGAAGAAGATAATGGCAGACCATCCGAGGCCCGCGCTATCAATGTTAAAAGAGCCATTTTAGGATTACGCAATATACTCACCATCTATCTGAAGTCATTATACTCAGTTTCAAAACAAGTTATGTTACAAAGTCACATCTGATGGCGATCATGTCTTAGTTAAAAAGGTTATAGTCTAAACCTATCAATAAATAAACACAAAAAGAAAAGCAGACGTGAAAATGAGACCTAGGAATGTATTAATGGAAACGAAGGTTAAAATTATGACACCCTCAAAAGTTTGATGATGCCATTAGACTACTTCTGTGAATCCATCGCTAATCTACCTGTCTTCTCTGTCAAAACTACATGAATAAACAAAGATGGCTGACGCAACGGACAGAAGATGTAACAAATTGCCATAACAATGTCCACTAGTGTAACTACCACAAATCTATGTAATAGGATGAGTTGACAACGTCCTTACATTCCAGTTTTTCCCCTCTCTTTATGACTGCATCAATGTTCTCAAACATGATACGCTGTACTCCCTGCAATTCACCTGCTACGTGAGACAACTGAGATCGAGGTCTATTTTCATTGAAGCTCTTTTTCAGCTTTTCAATCTCAGTTCCTATTGGGGACAATTATTCTGGTATAGCAGACATCTTTGTTTATGGTGCAAACACTCATGAGGCAGTCTGATGAAATCAGAGCCCATTCTTACACAATTATTGTGTAAGAATAGGGTCTGATTTCATCAGACTATACTCATAAGGCACAACTGACCAAATTCAATGAAGTGATATGGTCTCTGAGATTCATATATCTTGTGACCTTGTTCAGAGAAGGCTTCGCTCACAGCTTTAAGGTATTCATAGGCAAGTCCAGTCGGATAGGAGGGCTCACAAAGACATAAATAACAAATGCCTTCTTCAATATAGTAACTAGTAGAAGAATTGATTTAATGAACTTACTTAAATGAACACAAATTTTAAAGGAAAAAATAAAGAAAACCGCAGATATATTGTCGGTAATAATATATATACTCATATTAAACCTTATGAGAAATACACTACTAAATTAACATTCCGAGAAGATTAGGCGAACTGGCAAACTTACTGGAATACCAAAGGTGGACTTTCTATGGTGCACTTTGTGGGCGATTGGTGAGTGAGGCTTTTAAATATCGCTTTGGCCTTATTCTGAAACTGAGTGAGGTCGCCTACAGTACTCTAATTGGATAGGACGAGGTAAACATAATTACACCAAACCGCACCCTTATTATACAGTACATCTAAACAAAGTCCTATAATGCGCACGCTTACCGTCTCCCCTTGGTAAGAAGAAGATAATGGCAGACCATCCGAGGCCCGCGCTATCAATGTTAAAAGAGCCATTTTAGGATTACGCAATATACTCACCATCTATCTGAAGTCATTATACTCAGTTTCAAAACAAGTTATGTTACAAAGTCACATATGATGGCGATCATGTCTTAGTTAAAAAGGTTATAGTCTAAACCTATCAATAAATAAATAAATAACACAAAAAGAAAAGCAGACGTGAAAATGAGACCTAGGAATGTATTAATGGAAACGAAGGTTAAAATTATGACACCCTCAAAAGTTTGATGATGCCATTAGACCATAAAGTGGCTACTACAATGTCAGTCAATATCTGTGAAACACCTGTGCACATGGCTGCTGAGATGCACTCGCAATTATGGTCCTTCATGTCCTCAAAAATCAGATCAGCAGAGAGGATGAACTGAGGAATAGAGAAGATCTTCACATGGCCATGCTTCAGTCCGGTAATGAACAGAGAGCCTGTCCCAGGGATAGTCAGGCTGCATGCAGAAACAACTCCACTTACACTGTGCGGGTCGCTTGAGGAAGGATCATGTCCAAGCTTGTAGGGGAGAAGCCGAGGGGGATTCCCAAACACCCAGGCCTGGGGGATCTTAAGGGAGACATCTCCCTCTTGCTCCACTGCAGCAAGCTGAAAGAACTGAAGCTGCCTTGTGAGAGTGATGAATATCAGCTGGGAGAAGTTCTCCACAGTGTATAGAGAACAGAGAGAGTGACAACCGGGAATCTGAAAGCTCCCAATCCCAACAGGCAATGGTTTGCATATGCTCCAGAAATGGATACACCCGTCTGAACTAGAAGAGATGATTTTATCGCCTGTAATCTAATGCAATAAAACATTAATCAATAACTTTCTTGCTTTATCTGTTTGTTTGCATATTTCTATTTATAATCTAAAATCATTTGACAGTCTCACAGTCACATCTCCCAGTAACAGAACTATACAATACAGGTGAGGAAGGCCAGCTCCCAGTCACTGGGATAATACATCTGTGTGATAGTGCAGAAGCCAGTAGGTTATAAATGTCCAGATATACGTACCATGAGCCCACTTTATACTGTACTGCATTACTAATTACATAATATAAATTTGAGGTTCAAGAGCATGGCCAATTTGGTGTAATACAATTGTAAACAATAAAGTCAATCAAATTTGTTAATCTTCCACACATACCTGCAGTGCTGTGATGGCAGAATGGTGTTTCTGCTCTGTTAGCAGCACAGAGAATTCTTGCCCCATTCTTTGCATGAACCAGAAGAGTACTCCCACCTTGTTGCCGCCGACTACGACTTGAGCCTTTTCCACACTCACAAAATGGAGGAGAGAAGTGATTTCTGGTTCATTCTATAAAAAGAAAGTTAAAACTTCACTACCTTTGAAACAGTTTAAGAGCTACTGGCTTGAAGTTCTATATCCAAGGGGATTCTTTATACCATTCCCCTTTTTAGGCCATCTATATATACAAGTCTTATGTAAACAAAGTAACCAAGTGGGCACTGAAGGAATACCACATGGCAAGGAAGTAGGAGTAGGTATATAGACCAACAATACATGAATAATCTAACACACCATTTCTTATATGCTACATCTACTTTAGAGTAAAGGCCTATAGGAAATTAAACCTAGTAAGAGCTTTGGATGAGGATACAAGAGTTTTCTTCTTCTCCACTGAGCCAGACAGCACATGTACTATACAAAATTCCATACTATAAATGGCAAACCCAGTGTTTACTTAATTGGATTAATGCAACCTCTGGGCAATCATTTAGATGAAGACAATAAAATGCTAACTCTATGGCCTCCAGTTCAATTCAATTAATCACAGCTGACTTGCTGTAAGGAATTATACTCCTTAAGTAAACATAGCAAGTATGTCCACAAGGGTTAATCATATTCATAGGGTACATGTTAATTGTGCATGTAGAGGGGCTGGGTTGTGGTTCTACACAGTTTGGGGTCCATATTTAGAATAACTTTATAATTTAATCAGTAAGTGTGGGGCTAAAGTTCAACCTCAGCGGCTCCCCCAATGCTAGCCTATCTGTTGAAATTCATTTTCACAACATATGGAATGTTATCCTCATAACAAAAGGTACCTTCTGGAACATTCTTCGTCATACTCCCAACCCATACAGAAAACAAAGACGCTCCTTGAAACACTGACCCCAATTACTTAAAGACTTCCACAAGCTACGCACAAGAACTAACGCACTGTTGCATGCTTCCCTGTACTTAAATAAGTGAAGTCACATCAGTTCTTACCTGTCCATTTAGAATTTTCAACATCTTCTGATTGACAAAGTCATATCTCAAGATGCTCCCATGACTTGTTCCCATCCATATCATGCTGTTTGAGTCAACAGGGGAGTACAAACTGGATACAGAGTCACTCTCAGAAACATTAAGTGATTGAAGGTCAACTTTACCAACATAACTAAAGGCATCTTCAGGATGGATTTGATCTAACGATTCTTCCGAAAATATAACTTTATAGTTTTGGATAACTCGGTCTTTAGCTAGATAGAGCATTTTGCCTTGCAGCACCATGTAATCAAACAAGGAGGACCTTTCAGGGTGGCTGGTACTGGTATCGTGGGGCAGGGTATTAATTTGGCAGATAAGATCAAATTTTAGATCAAAAAAATGGCTTGTTGATACTGACTGAGAAATTGGCTGCGTCGGAGAAGGTAATGAGCTAAAAATTCCATGAGTGGCAGAGTGAAGCTCAGGCTGTAAAGTCAGACTGGGTGAGACCTGGACCTGGTGGTAAACAGGTGGTAATGCCTGTGTAGTAGGCAGGGAAGGAAGAATGGTAGTGGGAGGAGCAGTGGGAGGGGCTGGACTGTTCAGAGGTGATGGAAGGAAGGATCCTTGCGAAATACTGGGGTGAAGATATCTACATGTCCCCCCAAACTTGCATGAGCCTTTCAAGAAGTACTGGCAAATGATATGCCTTGGCTGGTGATGAGATTGGGTCACTTTATCTGCAGCTTGCTTAACCAAGAAAGATTGGTACACACTTCGTGGTGGCTGTCCATACATTACAGAAGAAGGAATGGGGTAAATTGGAACATTCTGTACGCTCATTGGAGTGATCTGCTGCATCATTGAAATGGGTTGAAATACAGCGGGAGTCATGACAACAGAAGGTCTGGCACCAGCAGGAAGCCACTTTGAATTAGGGTCTGGTGGACTTTTAGTTTCTGAACTTCTGATTCCTGTGGTACTTTGAGTTGAGCTGGCATCAACCACATCAGCACCTGTTGTTGGAGACCGTGAGATAAGGGTCCTCATTACATAGGCTCCATGATTCTGTAGCCATTTTACCATACCTGGATGCAGCGTACCACCCTTGCTATCTATTGCAATCTATATACAAGAAAAAACAATATTACAGAGCGCTAGATGATCCATGACATTAATCTAATCAGGGTTTAATGAATTAATATAACTTGTTTGTAAATGGATCAACTTCAGCAACAATGAACTGTTGTTCCATCCTACCCACATAGGGTGGGGAACTAAAAAGGGCAAGGCTTCTAACCAAAATTAATTAACACAGCATGATGAGTGAACTGAGGAATGAAACTTGTGTGAATTCATGTGCCCAATACGTTATAAGGTGACTCACACTGCTTGAGTTTGGCTGATTTGTAAAATTTAGCAATGTGTCAAGATCTGCCCACATATATCCTTTATTGTCCTTGCGACCTTCTCCAGCAAATGAGACGTTTACCGAGCTATCATCAATATCTCCATCAGCTTCTTCAGGAATAATACTAGGCTTCCAGTTGGCCCATGAAGTGTCCTTATCCCAGTCCAGTACAAACACATGGTAAATTGTCTGTTGTTTCCCCTAAACAGCAAATTATAAACGTATGTAGGTATAACCCAAATATTACGCAAGAAGATTGATAAATGTTACAAATGTAAGTATGCAAGTACACCTTTACATATGCCAATTGTAATACATATAAATATATATATATGTATGCCTGTATGTACGTGTATATATACTGTACAATCCTAGCAGTTACCCGTGTGCACAAAATCATGCCATATACGTACATTACATACATATTGTATATATACAATTCAAGTTTTCTATAGTACATTCATTATATTGTTTAAGCTATGTAAGAGATATTAAATACACACACATATAAACACACATGTACAGTATATAAATATGACATTCAAAAGAAATTAAGTAAAATTGAATTAAAATTTCAACACAGAGTGAAAGTAAACTTGACTACATTTCATCCAACACACACTTCAAGACTTCTCAAATTTATGTCAAAATTTACAGAAAAGTTAATATGTTATCATTTTAATTATTCAGAAGGAGAGAATAAAAAAAACATTGAGGAATGACAATTATACCTATGTCAAGTTTTTCAGACAGGAGGAGGAGATAAACATATTAGATGGCACGAAAACAATAATACTATCCCAATGATGGCTATTTTATATAACCTCTTATTACATAGTATATCCCTCCATATATGGTCAAGGGTGTCCAGACATCAATGTTAATGTGGTTCCCATTAATGACAAAATCATTGCGTGCATGGAAGCTACTGCATTCATAAATTGCCTTGATTAAATAAATCAATAGAGAGACAGTTATTATTCTTAAACATTAGGCTGCATTTTGCATAATATCTAGGAAATATAAAATTAATGTGTATATGTATGAAGCATATAACTGGTAATATATCCATCATAAAATTACAACATTGTACAAATGTTTATAGTTTAGTACCTGTAATTACAACAAGTATAATTAACAAATAATGGAATCAAGTTTGGCTTCTAATTTTATAGGCTATATTTAATAAAGATATGTAACTGATAATCAATTAAATCTAAATCATTCTAAACCAATCATTTAATCCCTTTATTATATAAATATAGACTTGAAAGTAAAGGTCCATTGGTCCAGAGTATGGTTACTATCCCAACACAGCAAAATCCTAATAGTCAAAGAACACCACCTGGAAGCAGCTGAAAAATATTCTCAGTAACTGGCCTGAATGTGACGGCTGAGAGGAAACGACATCTTTGCTCTGCTGTGGGGACTAGATCCTCTGTTGAGAGCTATGTCAGGAAGAAAGTTGAGAAATGGAAGAGTGAGGTAGAGAAGTGTTTTCAGACATTGCAACAAGTCAACCCCGTGCTACATACTCGGCTCTGACCAAGGGACCGTGTAGCAGATGGGAACTTCCTACTACACACTGTCCCCAATATTGCAGACTTAATGCAACCTCTGGAAGATGATATTAGGCAGTCATTCATCCCAGCACTGATTGGAAGACAGATTAATGAGGTGATGAGGAACTGAATTTTTGCCTTCCCTGTTGCATGGGTGGTATTGGAATATGCAACCCTGTCACCAGAGCTCCCCAAACTTTGAAATGTCCAAGGGAATAACATCTGTCATGGCTGCTTTAACTGTCAACTAGAGTACCCAATACAGCACCTCAGCAGCAAGTGAGAGAATGGAGAAATACCTCAAAGAGGGAGAAATGGTGGAGGCAGAAAGAAGACCTACAGAAACTGAAGGAAGACTTGTCTGCAAATCAGATCTTTGTCTCTTGCTGGAGAGAAAGGTGTTTCCACATTACCCATCAAGAACATGGGCTTTACTCTGCATAAGAGAACATTAAGGATACAGTTTATCTGAGGTATATATGGTTGGATTCCACCCTTCCTACCAACCAACTGTATTTGTGGTAAAGTATTCTCTGTGTATCACGTCCTAAGCTGCAACAGAGGGGTTTTTCCCATCCACCGACACAACAAGATTGGATAATCTGATCTGACTGTAGAGCTCCTCTCTGAGGTATGCCATGATGTCTGCTCAGAACCAGCTTTGCGAAGGTTCGACAATAGACGCATCCAACTAAGGGCTGCCTTTAACTCGACTATACATCTGTTATGCTTATGTATAAATATATATGTATAAAAATTGGCTTAAAAGTACAGGAAACTACAAGATCAGATATTTCAAAACAAATTACCTAAAAAAAACAGTTTTCCACCTCTTCAGTTTACCAACACAACACTGCTCAATATTGAAAGTCATATGGTTAGAAAAACTAATATAAGCAAGTATACGTACGTATATACTTGCTTACACTGTATACGGCTGGTAATTTGCGAATAGCATATATAGCGTCGGGAATATTAGTAATAATTCCCTCAGTTTCGATTCTTTTATTGAGACCCCTTAAAACCAACACATTGCACTGTTTCATCCGGTTAACTTTCTGTCTCATTGACACAGCTAATAGTTAAAGCAGAAATAGTATACTAATCTGAGTGGCAGCAATTTAATATAGTGTCCTTCTGTTACCAAATACGAAATATACACATATATTCGTCAACGATAAAAACAATTTTTAAAACACACATCAGTTTGCAGCAATGTATTAATGGTACCTTGGCAGAACTTTCATTTAGCAGCCGAATGATGTGAATAAGAGGAGGAAGTCCAGGTGGCTCACCTCCACCACACTGAGCCCGTACCCGTGCTATAGTCTTGGCCTCCTCTGTACCTTCTCCCTGACCTAATTTTCCTCCGGGAAAGCTCCATTTTCCCGGTGCTGGCGAAGAATGGCCACGCTTTACACATAGTATCTCTAGGCGATTTTCCCTGCACGTCAGGATTATAGCAAATCCCACCTTCGCAGTATTCATTCTCCGCCACTACGACAACCTGCGACATCCATATACCGACTGTGTCCGAATGCCGTATTTACGAACGCTATATACACATATATTCGACAACGATAAAAACTTGTCACGTGTGAAATATTACATTACAGGTTCATTTGATGCATTGTATGTTGTATCTGTCCAGTTCCTATTTCTTGTTATCAAGTGGTGTTTCACTCTCTGTCTCTTGTTCTTCTTTTTTCAACAGATTCTTTGCGAACTTTAAAGCTCGTTCCTGGGTGGAGAAAAACAGGTAAACGCAGATAACATCAGTTTCAGTTCCAAAAGCATATATCAATAATTAAAAATATCTGGAGTTAACACTTACTCTTTCTCCTATGACTACTTTGATCATAGCCATTGAATTTTTAACCTAGATAGTAAAGCAAGGAAAATAGGGTTGCTGTGAAATTTAAAAATTAACACAAAATTATGTGTTATATTGTCTCTTTTCAGTGAGGCGATCAATCATCACATTACAAGTTCAAAATTCTCAATTAAACCTTAAAATAAATATAAATGTAGTGAACCTATGTCTTGTATACGCTATGCATAACAATATTATGTCAAATAAATATGATGTTCATAATATTAAGATTAGGATTCACAGAAGATCAAGATAAAGACAAAGACTCCCAGAATCACTGATGAAGGGTGGAATTCCCAGAAACGCCTGTCTGACCCAGTGGAGAAGAAGATGAAAGAAGGGAAAAGAAGGAATAAAAGACTCCTGTATCTTCATCCAAAGCTCTCTTCAGGTTTAGTTCCCCTATAGGCTCTTTTACAGAAATAGGCATAGCATGTAGGAAAATGGTATCTTAGATTTTTCATAATATAAACACACTCTACACATCATTAACCAAGTGTTCAAACAGCCTATTGTTTTTATTGAGCGGTAAACTTGTTCATACCTTATTGCATCTCCTGGAAATCCTTTTTTTGAATATAAATTCATGTACATTGTGAGAAAGTTAATGCCCTTAGATAGGGGTTTAAGTGATAAAGGCATTTCTATATGTACATTACAGAAATATCTAGCTAGGGTATTCAGCAATAAAGTTTACTGTATGTAAGCATATTGACCTTGCCTAGCCTGGTGGGGGCTGGCATGATGAATCCTCTTCTGTTGGCTTCATGTTTGACTGTCAACAGCATATTTCTCTCCTTCAGCAAGACAAACCTAGGTAAGGTTTAATATCATTAACACTATTATTAGAGATTATTAGAAAATTATAAATTACTATAGGAATACCGGATCAGCCTGGATTTAGATAAGCTCCGATAATCCCACAAAATGGAAAAACAAATTACTTAAATTAGATACTTCACACATCATTGCCTGTTACATGAAATGACTACATTAAACATTACTCAGTCAAGTCTCCATCACAATAGACAGAACTAAATTCACTGAGCACCACCATCATCCCCCTACCATATAAGGAAAGGTTTTTTGTTTATATTGTGGCCGTGAACCAGTATGCCGCATACATTAGGTAACTACTAATGATGGTCTTCATAAACCCACACTCCACTTGGCCCCTAAGGCCATAATGGATAATAATCAAGTATTACTTAAGCATAATCGAAATAATATACCGTTGGACACTTTTACCCGTGCATTTCATGTTAAATAATATATCGTATAATGGGAAAACTTTAAGATAAGATAGGTTTGTTGATGATACTGTGATCGTAGTATTATTATAGTTGTACAGTTGGCCTTATTACATATAAATAGGTATCAAAAGTAGTTTTTAAGATTTGCTTCTAGTCAAAATATGAAGTATATCCCATACAAACCCTACCTAAAACAAACAACCACATACTTCAGTCTGACCTTCAAAGCCACATAATTATCATATATCACTGAGTACCTGCTCTATATCATACCCTCCACTCTACAGTCAACCAATCAGTTAGCTCACAACTTCATCAGTTGTGCTAGTAAATAAAGTAGGAATATTTTCGGGTTGATCAGAGATGAGTAGTTAGGCAGGTAATAGGAAGAAGCATTTGGCTCTATTCAATGTATGCTCTATTGAACCACTCTTGTATGCATGCATCCTGTGTAGCTGTACTCTGGTTCAGCTAGGCAGGATGCATGCATGGAGCACTAGAACCAGCTGCATATTAACCAAGTTACTCCATCAGTTATTCTCATAAACAAGTGACCATATTTGGAACAGACCCGCCGCCACACATTTGGGTCATGGAACAGCTATTACCAGCCAAACCACGCCCCTCTAGTGGGAGGAAGTGATAACGACTGGTGTCAGCATCACATGTGTTGACATATCAGGAGGACTGGAAATGATCTGAGAGATTCCAAGTGATGGCAAATTATTGCTTCACTCCACTGTGGGCTTTTTGAACCGAGACAATCAACAATCTTAGGTGATTATTTTGCCATATTTAAATAATTGACATAGTATGTCATTCTGTTGCTCATAGCAACACAAGTCATTTAGAACACCATTCTCCTATACATAAGAGGTACATGTAAACCTATGTACGAGTGTACAGTTTCTTGTTCCACTTTCTCTCTCTTCCCAGTTAGTACAAATGTGGTAATATAAACTTACCAAAATGTCTACAAGACATTCAAAATAGGATTAGCAACTTGGTGAGGAGTTTAATATTGTATGTGTGATAAGTCTTTAGCAAGGAGTATGATAAGTCACAACTGTGAAGTGACTTTAAAGGATTTTATAAGATACTTGAAAAGATGATTATGAGAAAGAGCTCACAAAAACTGTGAAGAAACTGTTAGTCAAAGGGGATTAATATGACCTAAGTATCCCTGTAATAGCTGTATTTTAGCGGTAGAGGGTTAATGACTGTTTGGTGGCTCTAGGTATCCTAGCAACTGATCTTGTTGTTTCTTATTTCTTATTTTTCATACTTGTGGTGTGATTATCTCTTTAATTCCTAACTACATTGCTCAATCAACCATAATCTAACCATTACTTGCACCTCATTGAGAAGTTTCAAATGCAAACTATAAAAACATGCAAAAGAAGAGAAATGGGTTGGCGGAATGAGGAAGCAAAGGAAGCAGTGAAAAGGTGACTTAACTTATGCATGAATTCAACAGCTGACACATCTGAAGCCAAAGACAATCAGAAAACTAAAGAAGTAACCATAGACCTTGTGAGATTGCACAAAGTGAAGAATGGATGGAAGTGGGTGGGTCCTAGAGGAATGGATGGAAGTGGGTGGGTCCTAGAGAAATGGATGGAAGTGGGTGGGTCCTAGAGAAATGGATGGAAGTGGGTGGGTCCTAGAGGAATGGATGGAAGTGGGTGGGTCCTAGAGGAATGGATGGAAGTGGGTGGGTCCCAGAGGAATGGATGGAAGTGGGTGAGTCCCAGAGAAATGGATGGAAGTGGGTGGGTCCCAGAGAAATGGATGGAAGTGGGTGGGTCCCAGAGAAATGGATGGAAGTGGGTGGGTCCTAGAGGAATGGATGGAAGTGGGTGGGTCCTAGAGAAATGGACAGAAGTGGGTGGGTCCCAGAGAAATGGATGGAAGTGGGTGGGTCCCAGAGAAATGGGTGGAAGTGGGTGGGTCCTAGAGAAATGGGTGGAAGTGGGTGGGTCCTAGAGAAATGGGTGGAAGTGGGTGGGTCCTAGAGAAATGGGTGGAAGTGGGTGGGTCCTAGAGAAATGGGTGGAAGTGGGTGGGTCCTAGAGAAATGGGTGGAAGTGGGTGGGTCCTAGAGAAATGGACGGAAGTGGGTGGGTCCTAGAGAAATGGATGGAAGTGGGTGGGTCCTAGAGGAATGGATGGAAGTGGGTGGGTCCTAGAGGAATGGATGGAAGTGGGTGGGTCCTAGAGGAATGGACGGAAGTGGGTGGGTCCTAGAGGAATGGACGGAAGTGGGTGGGTCCTAGAGGAATGGACGGAAGTGGGTGGGTCCTAGAGAAATGGACGGAAGTGGGTGGGTCCTAGAGAAATGGACGGAAGTGGGTGGGTCCTAGAGAAATGGATGGAAGTGGGTGGGTCCTAGAGAAATGGGTGGAAGTGGGTGTGTCCTAGAGAAATGGACGGAAGTGGGTGGGTCCTAGAGAAATGGATGGAAGTGGGTGTGTCCTAGAGAAATGGATGGAAGTGGGTGGGTCCTAGAGAAATGGGTGGAAGTGGGTGGGTCCTAGAGAAATGGATGGAAGTGGGTGGGTCCTAGAGAAATGGACGGAAGTGGGTGGGTCCTAGAGAAATGGACGGAAGTGGGTGGGTCCTAGAGAAATGGACGGAAGTGGGTGGGTCCTAGAGAAATGGATGGAAGTGGGTGGGTCCTAGAGAAATGGATGGAAGTGGGTGGGTCCTAGAGAAATGGATGGAAGTGGGTGGGTCCTAGAGGAATGGACGGAAGTGGGTGGGTCCTAGAGAAATGGACGGAAGTGGGTGGGTCCTAGAGGAATGGATGGAAGTGGGTGGGTCCTAGAGGAATGGATGGAAGTGGGTGGGTCCTAGAGGAATGGATGGAAGTGGGTGGGTCCTAGAGGAATGGACGGAAGTGGGTGGGTCCTAGAGAAATGGATGGAAGTGGGTGGGTCCTAGAGAAATGGATGGAAGTGGGTGGGTTCTTCTAACTGTGCCAATCAGTATCACCACAGCCGGGAGTAGTTAATCCATAGTCGTATAGAGACTCTCATAATTACAATGCCTTGTGTTCCAGAGCATTTCATCCAACACCCCTTCAGGCAGTGAAAGATGAGCCAGCCCAATAATAAACCAAGGCAAACTTGACACTGCCATATCTATGTTTTTAAGTAAATTTAGAATAGACCTCTTCCTTGTGTATACAATTATGGATATTCTTAATACATGATTATGCCTAAAGAGATACACTTTAAAGTGGTCCTATAATAATGCACCTATCAATGTATGGACCCATTACCCTTCTCCCAAGAAGGGGTAATGGGTGAAAGGGGGAATCGACCTGAAACTTTGCCCCAATAATGGGGATTTTGACATGATTGTAGATCGCTAGATTTCTAGCGTGTGGTCTAAGTGTTCAAATCCCTTACTATGTCCATCTCCTTCTCATAATAGGGAAGTTCACAAGCGCATTTGACACCTGAGGTTGTCCAATTCCCACCTGGCGCCCTACCTTGTCCCAGTGGTGGAAGTGGGGCTATACATTGATAGGTGCATAATATATGGTCTCACAAAACAGTAGATTACTTATATGTCACGTGATAGCCTGTATAATACTAGCTTACTCTAAAGAGGGCCGGGTTTAATATGTGCGTATACCACAAAACTATGATGTCATAACTGGAATGTACATAAGGCCAGCCGTACCATAACTTGTGTAGATCTGCATTGCTTTTATGTCGCAATTCTCTTGCTCTCCAAGGTCGCCCAATCTTTTGTGCCTCTTCCAAGGGATCATCCGTCCTTGGAAAAAACTCTTCTAGACCATTTCTAACTGCTGTAGTCGATATTGCTCTACTCCTTCCAAATACAACAGTTGATGTACACAACTTGTACTCGCTCAAAGCTCGTAAAACTGTCGCCATATTATACGTATGTATGCGTTGCGCAATCACAATGACGTTTTGCAATATAGCCACGCCCATCGAGTCATGCAGTTTAATATAAAAGTTTGACATGGCGTAGAGTTGACTCCGTAACTAAAAATGTTTATTATAAAGCAATTTCTCAGGGTTTGGGTCCCACTTTCTTTATTGGCTCTGGTAATCTATTTCTTACTAGTAGTTAAATGGTACATGGCAAATTTCGCCTCACCTTCAACTTTCATCACACAAGAAGCAGCAAAGAAAAGGTGGAGTAGCGATAGGTTACCTAATGACCATACGCTCGATTTTAACAACTATGGTCATCCCATACAGGATCTGGTGTGGAATGTACCTCCCCCCGACGGTTTCAAGGGCACTTCAAGTCTCTTGCTTTCAAAGGATTACAAGAGGCCTTCTTATTTAAAACCAAACGTTTGGCCTACAAAGAAGACTGGCTTTAAATATCTTCTACCTCAAGCAGAAGTAGAACAAAGCATTCTTCCTCCTCGTGTAATGAATGGAATTAAATATTTCACATTTTTTGTGGGAGAGGGAAGAAGTGGTACTACAATCGTAGGAGCAATACTAGACGCCCACCCTAACGTTATCTTAGCTCGCGACTATTGTCTGTTCACCAAGTGGCCACAGAACGCGGACTACCACTGCAACAGAACGTTACTGTATGGCGCTCTTCATGCTCAGCAAATCAGACAGGCTGTAAGTCTGGCAAAGACACATTATCACATTCCAACTGGTTTTATGGGCAAATACGAGGATCACGTGACAGTTATAGGGGAAAAAGAGGCAGGTACTGCCACAGCATGGTATCATGCTAATGCTACTATATGGAAGGCTATACTGTACGAGTTGAAGCATACAGTTGATATACCTGTGAAGCTCGTCCAAGTGGTTAGGAATCCGTATGACCAAGCTGCAACCATGCATCGCAATAAAGCAAGAAATCCAACACCAGAGATTACGCTGAAAAATTTATTTAATCACATGCAGGTTGTATATGAGATGAAGAACAATTTACAACTAGACATTCATGAAGTACATTTACCAAACTTGGTCAACAACCCACAAGAAGAGTTGCAAAAATTGTGTAATTATTTTGAGCTAGAATGTTCCCCTTCCTATATCAAGGTGTGCATGAGTAAGCTGTATAAACAAGTACACAGAACAAGAGCTGGGATCCGGTGGACTCCAGCCTTGAAAAAGATTGTAGAAAATGCAACTAGAACATTTCCATGGTATCGAGACTATACATTTGAAAGTGACTAAAGCAATATAGGGTAAAATAAACTTGTGTTTATACTACAGTCTATTTACATAATATATATGTTTGTTTTGCAACAGTGTTCTTTTATAACATTTTTTTTAACTTTTTGCTTTCTTAATAGTGCTGCATGGGGCATACTTTTGCCCTATTGTGCAATGCACATGGTGGGCTTAAAAATTATATTGAATATTGAATATATGCAAACTGCCACCAAATTCAAGTTTCTAATAACCTTCAGAAAACAAAGTATATATTAGTTGTTTCATTTTATACCATAAGTGTTAAACACTGCCACTGAACAGATAAACTGATTACTGACTACTGACTAATATAATTTAATGACTGATTTACTGTATGTGTGTACAGTATCTGATGTATGTAAGGACCCCCAGATAGACCAGCCTTATTGAGCTGAAGGGGCTTTCCTGATTAAATGAAAAAAAAAGAAAAGTGTTACCTACAAATAGAATCAAATGCCTTCCTAAAATCTATAAAACACACAAATGTATTCATACTTTGCTTTTTACGTGCTTCTAATGAGTAAAAAGATGGTCTGTACAACCTCTACCTGGTCTAAAACCACACTGTTCTTCGACAATCAAATTATTAGTCTCTGAATAAACTGAAATCCTCCAGATAATAATGCAGCAGTAGGTTATATAATTATCTGACAGATAAGGGTTACTATTATTTTTAGGGATTGTACTGATTACTATATGCTGACTGTAATCATGTTACTGACCTATTTATTCACAACATCAGTCTTTGCTCTATCCCGAATGTCATCCAAATTATAGTCTATTAGAAGCTCACCGTTTTTAAAAACTGCCACCAGAAGATTCCAAATTAAAGTAGCCATAATTATGCACATGTGCACAATAATATGATGAGCTAGAAAATTAATATGATAAATTAATATATCTTTTGCAATACAACCACGCCCATCAATATTTTTTACATCATGAGAACATACAGAATGGTGAAGGGGATGTTCATGTAAACAGGTATATATAGTACTGTCAAAGTTATAAGATGGAGTGGGAGCTCCAACTTGCACATGCCCTTCAAGGACGGCAAGGTCCACTGCTGGTATGCGCGTGGTAGCATATCCAACTGTTGAGTGTGCCCCTCTGATGGAGGACCTCGTAAAGAGAAGTTAAGGTGACAACGCAACCCACGGTTCCGTATTTTGTCATTACGAGAAGGAGCAGCCTCTCACTTCGTCCCTCGTTAGCTTGGCTTCAGTTCTAACTGGGAACAAAGTAAGAAGTTGTTCTATCGTGTACAGGCGAAAAGCGACGCTGGGTCCGGAAATCCCCTACTTAACGGTTAGCCTTAGTTATCTCGCCTAGATGGGGAATTCGGAATATTTGGTAGATTCATGCAGTTAAGAGGCGTTTGACGTGGCGTAGAGTTCTCCCGATTCCAATGTTTATTATAAAGAAATTTCTCAGGGTTTGGGTCCCACTTTCTTTATTGGCTCTGGTAATCTATTTCTTACTAGTAGTTAAATGGTATTTCGCCTCACCTTCAACTTTCACCACGCAAGAAGCAGCAAAGAAAAGATGGAGTAGCGATAGCTTTCCTAATGATCATACGCTCGATTTTAGCAACTATGGTCATCCCATACAGGATCTGCTGTGGAATGTACCTCCCCCCGACGGTTTCAAGGACACTTCAAGTCTGTTGCTTTCAAAGGATTACAAGAGGCCTTCTTATTTAAAGCCAAACGTTTGGCCTGCAAAGAAGACTGGCTTTAATTATCTTCTACCTCAAACAGAAGTAGAACAAAGCATTCTTCCTCCTCGTGTAATGAATGGAATTAAATATTTCACATTTTTTGTGGGAGCGGGAAGAAGTGGTACTACAATCGTAGGAGCATTACTAGACGCCCACCCTAGCGTTATCTTAGCTCGCGACTATTGTCTGTTCACCAAGTGGCCACAGAACGCGGACTACCACTGCAACAGAACGTTACTGTATGGCGCTCTTCATGCTCAGCAAATCAGACAGGCTGTAAGTCTGGCAAAGACACATTATCACATTCCAACTGGTTTTATGGGCAAATACGAGGATCATGTGACAGTTATAGGGGAAAAAGAGGCAGGGACTGCCACAGCGTGGTATCATGCTAATGCTACTATATGGAAGGCTATACTGTACGAGTTGAAGCATACAGTTGATATACCTGTGAAGCTCGTCCAAGTGGTTAGGAATCCGTATGACCAAGCTGCAACCATGTATCGCAATAAAGCAAGAAACCCAACACCAGAGATTACGCTGAAAAATTTATTTAATAACATGCAGGCTGTATATGAGATGAAGAACAATTTACAACTAGACATTCATGAAGTACATTTACCAAACTTGGTCAACAACCCACAAGAAGAGTTGCAAAAATTGTGTAATTATTTTGAGCTAGAATGTTCCCCTTCCTATATCAAGGTGTGCATGAGTAAGCTGTATAAACAAGTACACAGAACAAGAGCTGGGATCCGGTGGACTCCAGCCTTGAAAAAGATTGTAGAAAATGCAACTAGAACATTTCCATGGTATCGAGACTATACATTTGAAAGTGACTAAAGCAATATAGGGTAAAATAAACTTGTGTCTATACTACATATTTTACAGTCTGTTTATGTATATACAAACTGCCACCAAATTCAGGTTTCTAGTAACCTGCAGAAAACAAGCTATAATTAATTACTATATGCTGACTGTAATCATGTTACTGACCTATTTATTCACAATGTCAGTCTTTGCTCTTTCCCGAATGTCATCCAAATTATAGTCTATTAGAAGCTCACCATTTTTAAAAACTACCACCAGAAGATTCTAAAATAAAGTAACCATAATAATGCACACGTGTACAATAATATGATGAGCTAGAAAATTAATACGATCTAATTTATATTTCATTACTACAAATACAATGGATACAATGTATTTGAATACCTATAACGTTTATTTTTGTAATTACTGTATGACCAGAAACTTGGTGTGAAGAATATTTTGCAGAATGCTTTCAAAACTACCAATCTGCCAAAATAAATTCCCCACCAAACTTTCTGACCATGTGGTATATATTATCTACATGATTATTATTATTATTATTATTATTATTATTATGACTGCAATACTAATCATTGATGGTTTTACACCAGACATTTTAAATTGGGAGAGTAGACAACCCACTAATAAACATATTATTGTCTCAGTATTTAATCCACCAACCTTGTCTTGGCAACCTGCTCCCTCTGTTTTTGTGACATATTTGCCATCCTCCATCTCCAGTGTTAGCTTTCCCTTTTTTGAAAGCTTTCCATGATCAGTGATTGGATCCTTGTAAACATTAATACCTTCACCATTAATAACAGCATAGCTGCACTTGAAAGCACATTTAAGGGTATCCCTGTTATGTTTTTGAAGAAGCCCACCTAATTGACACAGGTACGTAACTAGGTAACACAGGTACGTAACTAGGTAACACAGGTACGTAACTAGGTAACACAGGTACGTAACTAGGTAACACAGGTACGTAACTAGGTAACACAGGTAACAAAGGCAATGTCTGGTTTGGAGTTGTACCAAGATCTAATTACTGTGTAGCTGGAAATTTTGCAGGAAGATTATTAGGCAGATGGCTCAAATTAGCAGATTTTACATTGGTGAATTTTACTTTGAGAACTTTTACTTTGGCGATTTTACTGATGAGACAGTCATTCTCCTACATTTGGCACAGCAAAATGTCAAGCTATAAAGTAGTCAGATTGTGTGTTTTATTGATTATACATTTAAAGCAGGTTTTGTCATTTTCCTTACATTTAAGAGTACCTATATAAGAATCTTTGAAACTTATAGTAACAAAATACAGCTTAAAATTCCAGCAGATTCTGAAGAGGAAGACCCTAACAGGTCCAGCTTAATTGATTCACCTGATGAAGAGGAAGACCCTCTCAGGTCCAGCTTAATTGATTCACCTGATGAAGAGGAAGACCCTCTCAGGTCCAGCTTAATTGATTCACCTGATAGAGCAGACCCATAAAACTGACTGGTTGACTGTCTTCTGATTGAATATAGAAGTTCCTAAAGCAAGTGGCATGCATGTGTACTTACCACCACATCCAAATGTGAGGTTCTCTGCACTCCACTGCTCCCGTTTCATGGCCTCCAATATGGTCCCAATTGTATCGCAAGTGATCCCATCGCCTTGAATTACTCTCAGAAAAGGAGGCAGCATCTTGTACCCCTTGCTATTAGTGGTTGTTCCAAATCGGTCTCCTTGATAGTGGAATAAATCGAAAGCATGTAAATTTAACAGATTTGAGATTCCATTAAAGTTTCCTCTAATTAAGTTAAGTTCCAATAGATTGACCACAATGAAGACATAATACAGTGATTGCTTTTAAAATATTTCTCCATTGGTTTAATGCTCTTTTCACATTGACTAATTAACAGACAACAGACAATCCAATTGGTTTAAAGTTGTTGCACTTGCAATTGACATTTTTCATTTGCCTTTAATAGGCTAACCTAACCTAACAGAAACTTCCAGAGAGATGTATAAAGCCTCTGATATCCCTACCTAATATCTTTAGGACCTTGCAGACTACTGTAGGAGGGTCACCTGAATCCGGTCGGATAACCAGAGGTGAATCCTTTCCACGGCTCTCTATAGAATCCTTCAACTCTTCTCCCCAATACTTTTCACAAGCTTCCCTAAATCATTAATAGTTACTATAACCTATTTATAACCTAACCATGCTAT
Organism: Chondrosia reniformis; assembly: GCA_947172415.1. Lineage (NCBI taxonomy): Eukaryota > Metazoa > Porifera > Demospongiae > Chondrillida > Chondrillidae > Chondrosia > Chondrosia reniformis. Next base: position 5,872,341 of record OX359201.1, on the reverse strand, counting down.
AGTTGTAGTAGTAATATGACCTTACTATAATTCATTCACAGCAAAGAGTATAATATACAAATATACACATGAAAAATCTAAGATACCATTTTCCTACATGCTATATGCCTATTCTGTAAAAAGAGCCTATAGGGGAACTAAACCTAAAGAGAGCTTTAGATGAAGATACAGTAGTCTTTTCTTTCTTTCTTTCATCTTCTTTCATCTTCTTCTCCACTGGGTCAGACAGCCATTTCTGGGAATTCCACCCTTCATCAGTGATCCTGGGAGTCTTTGTCTTTTTCTTTATCTTGATCTTCTGTGAATCCTTGGCTCATACACATACACATATCTATACACATATCTATAACTCAACTGAGTATAGAGTGTGTACAAGTGATGTAAGTACTGTATTAGCTATCTCTATGAACTCCACCCATACCAGATGTTGTAACTGTCACTGACACAAGCAACTGGACTCTTTGGAAAACTATCCAGCATGTTCTTAAAAGCATCCACCTCCCTCTCCTTGCCCCATGCTGTTATTGTGCTACAAGTTAACCAATAGCAACAAGTTGTTCTTAGCAGTGCTAGGTAAAATTGCAGGGTTATCCCCCTCTGTAGCTTAAATTCAAAGCCTATATGGTCTAACTAAAGGAATAAAATTCTAGAGTCAAATGATAATGATAATCACAGCTTTAGATCATAAAATCCCCATTTTTTCATTATAAGATTTTGTGAGTAAGATTATAGGGATCTACTCATATACATAGTGACAATTATTTTAACCAGTTTGCACATACCTGTGTTCAGCTGCTGGGATGGAGAATCCAGCCATTGGACAATTGTAATACTGCCTAGCTGCCACTAGTGCAGCTATTGTATCTGTGCCCTTGAAGTTGACCAGGTGGGCGGAGCCTCCTATAGCCGCAGACTCAACTGAAGAGGCACCACGGAAACCAAAATCATGAAGTTTGAAGGGCAATCTATCCATATTATCTGCTGTTTCAGCAAGATACTATAAACACACACACACACACACACACACACACACAGAGAGAGAGAGAGAAAACAGACACAGAATAAACAAAAACTAAAATATGTAAAACTATTTAGTTTACCTTGACTATAGTCTTCTTCATTTCCCTTGAGATGGTTGCCACGGTAATAGGATACCACACCTCAACTAGAAGAGTCTATAATACAATATATTACACCAAATTGAGAGCTAATGAATTAAGACACAACATTTAAGAGGGAAGCCATTAGAAGACAAAATAAAGCAAAGTAGCTTAAAAATTCTCAGTACATGACAGAAATGTGTAGAGACACTGACCTCCACATACGTGGTTAACCAGTAGCATTTTGGGTCCGTATTGACAACAGTAAAAAGAACTGGAAATTTAAGAAAGAAATCACATCTATGTACAGTAAAACTTGTGAGTTATTAAACCTTTAGCATGTACGTACTTGACAACAGTCAATACTGCACTATAGTATAATCTATCTATCTGTATCTTACCATTTCGATATGGAACAACAGACCCTTCTGGAACAGCTTTTATTTCAATTGGTAGCCTTCCACCATGTTTCTCTAGAATATACCTCCAACCTATGAATGTCATTAAACAAATAAACTCTTTCACAGGCTATATTACATTTTGCAATCTTGTATATGCATCTCTTGTACATGGACTGAATGATACTGCTAAGGACCTCAAAGGACCAAGAAGAAAGACTTAAGGTCACTGTAATTCCTAGTTGAAGCCTATACTGAAGAGTTTCACATTTAGCTAGTAATTTCCTTCACAAATCAGCCTACCTTCTTCATTAAAGCACTCTGGTCCCAGGTGAGCGTCATAGATTGCCTTTGCTTCCTGTATCTTCTCCGCTGTTACGACCTGGCCGAGCATCCAGCGCTGTGGAGTTGACCAATATGTATATTGTTACTATTCCGACATTCATTGAGGTCGCTAACCTTGATGATGTACTGCAGACCGTAAAACACTATTTCCTCAAACTTGCCTCCCCTGCTCTCAAAGTATCCATGGACATACTCTGTTCCTGGCGGATATTGCTTCCAGTGTGTCACCTCCAAAAGGAGAAGAGTTTGTAGACTTTTAGCTAACTGGATATGTCAATGTTGTTCTATGAACCACTATCTTACTTTGTAGGAATCCGTAGCGAGTAGAAAATTATCATTGCAAGGATGAGACATCTTCGCTTGCTAAATTAATAGTCCAGCGGAAATCATTCAATTCGTAGAATGCCGATGCTGATATTGGGAAAAGGGAATAGGGACGGTCCCTGCGTGCATCCTAGTCGCGTGACTTTAAAATGGACGAACATGGATTGCCAATTGTTGGAAAAGGAATTGACTATACTCGAGTAAGGTCTCTTTGCGCTTATTACGCATTTGCATTTGTGATGCTCAATAATTAATAAATTTTCCGTGAATAGGTGAATGCTTTAGACCCAAAGCGAACACTTCACATTTTAAACAAATTCATCATCCATAGTGTAACATTTTTGAACAAGTTTGCCTCCACGGCTGAAGAGGTACTGTTAATTACATTGGTCAGGTACTGAAACGTAGACCAGGACTTATATTTGAATGATTTTTTTACAGAAACTTCACAATCTATCCCTTCGGATTCATCAACTTGAGATTACACTTGACATTCTAGATGCCCAGGTATGGTTACCAGTTCTGGTAGTAAAATAGTTTGCTAAAATTTATTTTTAGTTACTTTTCAATATTTTGGTTTTTGTTGTTCCTTTGGACGTGTAGTTGCAGTCAATAGGAGGTCTTGAGGATGTCCAAGCCACTGCAGTGTATACCCCTCCAGTTGAACTGGCAGCTGCTGGGACCATGACTGCAGCTACCAGCTCAAGTGCAGCACAGCCAGTCCGTGACCCTGTGGAATCCAGCACTAATAATCCACCATCCCCTCCTGCAGAAGGCCCTCCCCCACTGCCTGGTGCCATGGCAACTGAGGAAGAAGGTCCGCCCCCTCCTCCAGCAGCAGAAAGTAAACACTTAATATTCATAACTTTGTTGTTATTATTTCTCTTCTCTTCTCTGTCCTATGTTATTGTCATGGCAACCACTTTATAGATGAAGGTATACAAGAATTTTTATTGCTTTGGTTTTCATTCCTATAACTTTATATGTTTATAACTCATTAGCTTTGAAGGTAAAGGACCACCCATTGTATAAGGACTACTTTAGAAAGTTGAGGATTGTAAGTCTCTCCCTTGGTAGGTATAATGGTATTTTGAGTGACTTCCTTTCATTGTTCTTCACAGGGAGCAAATCCACTGCAGCTGCAGATTGAGATGAAAGCTAAAGGCTTAGATCCTGCTTATTTAGAGTATGGGCTGAAGACATATTGTTATTTCTATTAGCTTATGTGCAGGCTATATTGGTTACACTAAACCTATATGCATATAATGGGTTCTATTTCACAGAGAGCTTTTCTTTGACTTATATAGGAATCCAGATGCTCCCGCCCCCTCATCTGGGGGAGGGGCTCCAGCCGCTCCCCTGCCATCACTGCTTCCCTTTGATACACAGGGTGATACAAGTGACAGTGACAGTGATAGTGATAGTCTAGGCAGCAGTGACAGTGAAGATGACTTTGTACAGGCTAAATCCGAAATAAGAAAGAGTTCCTCTTCTGACTTTTCTACTAGCGACTCTGACTGAATCTCTTCTCTGTGTACTTTCCTTCTCTTAAGTATTTCTTGTGCTATTAATGTTTATTCTTAGGGTGACTGTGATTTAGTGTGCATAGTAGTTATGGAATTCACCAATTCCTTTTGAACCATTATGTATACGCATATGACTCATAATTTGAGTTTCCTGGCCGTGTATGGATTGTGCTTGTAAAATTTCCTTTAGTAGTTATATAGGGAGCCCTCGTGCATAACTACAACTCATAATGCGTATTCATGAATATCAGCAACACGTGCAAGTTATAAGGATTTCAAGTACTTGACCTATGTAAATGGTTTAGTCATGACAGTGAAAAGAAATTGTTATTTTGGCACATGATTGGATGGAAGACAGTGCATTATTAGCCAATTTCTGATTTGATTGCATAACCATGCATTACTTCTGCAAGAACCACGTCTGTGGTGTCCCTTGAACCTACATATACATACGATCAAGGACAATACAATATTTAAGTTGCATAAAAAAAATATATACGTACATTGAATACAGAAGCCATGCATAAATTCACCATCTCTACTTAAGAGTACGTATATAAATGTATATTGTACATCACTACCCACACATACGTATACATAATAATATGGGTCTTACCCAGAGTGGATGCCTGTACTGTGGCTGTCAGCTCTTCACTTGTCATCTTGCAAGCTTTTGCAATTTCTTGAATTACCTGGAGTTCTTTGGTCTAATATATTTGTACAAAATATAATATAGTATGTCATTCACATGCCCCCCCCCCCCCCCGTTTACATCTTGTCCCCCTTCTTGAAATGCCTCATATGCCTAGAAACCTTTAACTTCTGTGCTTGCCCCCATGTTACTTGGAACCTCAGCCCCCCCCCCCCCCCCTGAAGAATTTTCTACCATACAGCACTGTACATATATACTGCATAATCTCAGTATATACATACGCATGTAGTACACCATCTACGTATACCTGTAGGTTATATAGTTGTACCTGCACACCTAATGGTATAGTATATACATAAAAACATTACCTTCAGCCTCTTTTTCAGTTGTGTGCTCAGCTTTGCCTCCAGTTGTCTCAACTGCCTTCCATGTTCTATATTTAGTTCCTTTTCTAATTCCTTAAGAACAATACAGCAGTACAGTCATACAAAGTCAGTAGCAGTCACCACTGAAGGCAGTAAAGTGTGGAAAGAATCTTAAAGTTACCTTCTCTGCCCGTTTCTGTCTGACTTCCATTAGTAAGAGTAGGAGAGCACGTCCAACAGCACTGTGTATGTATATTATTTAAAATGGATGTCATGAATATACGTATACATATGTATACAAGCATCTTTTACTTCAAATACCACATATACCTGTTGGCCGTGATGGAGACCAAGTCTTCTTGTTCCTTAGAAATTTGCCTATATACCAATATTCAATACTATTTAAGCATCTGCACACATACTACATACGTACGTACATAAATATATAGAATTGAACATTATTTAAAAACAGTATATTTTCCACTGCAATCTGTCTCTCTATATAGCTCAATAGACGAGCCAACTAATTATTTATAGTGTGTCAGGAGGGTTGGTTAAACAAGAAAGTAGACATGAGACAAACCTTTGCTGTAGTAGTCTTTTTGCTTGTATTTTCTGCTGAATCATTAACAATTGATGCTGCTTTGCTCTGCAAGAAGGAATCACAGTTATTAATTTGTTGATTGGATGTCTTTAGGACTTTTGACTTATTAGAATTATACCCAAACATGTTTTAATCAATAAAACTTGTATATTTACTATATAAACCCCATAATGGCCCCATTCGGTATATCACAATATTATGTACGCATCTGTATACATACATATATATGTGTATCCCTGCGTGCACTGGATGTATTACAAAGCCAAAGAGATTCATCTAACTTGTTTATGTCTTCTTGTATTTTCCTCACAGCTGTGTTATGTTCTTGGAGAATTTTTTCACTTACTAAATGTGTCATACCGGTGGATGAAACCGCTTTTGTTATCAAATTATTCTAAACATGATAATATAAGACTCATGGTAGCCAGTGCATGATTTATTGAGTATCACCAACTATTTAACAGATTTAGACATTACAACCTGAGGTAGTCTTCATCCAGTAGTTATGAGGAGGAGATAACTTAGGTGTGTACAATATGTACGTGTTTTAATACTACATGTATTGTACATAAAGTATATATAATTGTGCTCACTTTGACTCCACTGAGGATGCGTCTCTTACTATCCTCCAGCTGAGATTCCCTCTGAAAATCTTTCTACATATATTATGTACAAGTTTATTATAATCACAATGACCACACCTGCTGCAATACATTCAATTATGTAAATACCCTGGCAGTTTCAAAAGCTGTCTCTAAAGCTTCTTCTTCTCTTTTCAAGAAATTCCTTGCATCACTTTCAAGATGGCTACACAAGAATAGAAATACATGTAATCTACTTTATAATATACATCCAAAGCTCTCAAGCTCTCTTTAGGTTTAGTTCCCCTAAAGGCTCTTTTACAGAATAGGTATAGCATGTAGGAAAATGGTATCTTAGATTTTTCATGTATGTGAGATGCAATATTTTGTAACTCTTTATTGAAGACAATTATTATTTCTAACCTTTGTGCAAGTTTCATAATATCTGATGCGACTTCTTCATCTGAATAGCTAGAAGTTTGTTCTTTGGCCTTTGCTTCATCCTGAGGATTGGGAGTTTGTTCTGTGGCCTTTGCTTTTTGTTTGCCAAATTTTTTCTTGCAGCGATTGGATTCCTTGAAACTGAAAATTCCTTTAATACTGTATTGTTATACATAAATATGTGTAATGTATTTAAATTAACATGCAACCATTACATATTCAATATTTTAGCATATTATATGTACATAACATATACAGTATACGAAGCATACGTACCTTGTATTGAGTCTTTGGAGCGACAGTGTCAGACTGCATTCCATCACTTTGTTTTTGGTCATGTATTGCTCAAGCAGACTACTACACCTCCTATATACATATGCATATGCATATGTACGTATACATATATGCCAATAATATATCTTTGAATTCTGACCATATTTGTGGGAGCTAAAAAGACTAAAAATGTATTTGTTATTGATGATAATCTGTAATACATTGAATAGGGGCACCCATGTTGTTTCCTGCCATCCCTACTTAGACGTATCCTCTGATATATATAGAACTTCAAAGGACCAAAGGATAATTGGTTTTGCATGTGAAATATCATATATATACATTTGCCCTCAGACAAGAATATGATGTAATATGATGTAATATGTATATACATAGGTAGGTTTAAACTGACAGCTGTAGAAGTGGATCCATGCTATCTAGTACTTCTGACATGATAGTATGAGAGGTAGCCACTGAATGAGAAAATTGGTCTAACAATCCTTCTCTTTCAATTGGATTTCTAATTGAATCAGTTTTCTTCTGTAACTAATAAAAGATAATTAGGAGCAAGTAATACTTGTACGTATGTTTATCATAATCACAAATGACTGTATGAGCACATTGCTCTAGATATTGATATAGATATATAGCAAATATAGGCACATATAATATACATTTATATTATATGTCTATACACATACTTCCTCTATATAAATACAAACTGGTCTCAATATTTTATCCTTCAATTCCTCTTGTGTCTCTATCAAAGTACCTATATGTATATACACATATGTACATTACATGCATACATATACACATAAATGCAGACATACTTATGTGCATGTGAACATTTATATATTAATACATATACATTATTATATGTACATTGTATATTTTAAGTACATATATAATAAGCTAGTGTTAGGAGTATTTGTTACATTCATAATGAATATTAGAGGTACGTATCGTATATATTTGAGCATCATCACGTTGCACCACTTCAAGAAACAATCTAAACGTCCATTTTTGAAGTGTCGCTGATGCTCAAATATACATATATGTACATATATCCCATATTCATATACACTAAGCTATGTACATAAAAAGTAGGTACAATATCTACTACATATACACATATATACTCTATTTATGTATATATACATACTCTATTTAAATAATGTAAAATCCTCCATATACTCACTTTTCACATCATCACTGACAACTTTACATGCTTCCTTAAGTTTTGACTGAAATGTAACATTGCTGCTAACCTCTTTGGCTTTAAACATCCAGCCGCAATTAGCTACTTCATCAAAAAGATCCAGCAGCCATTGCTACATATATTATAAGTATATATGTCTGTATAATAAGTATACTGTACATAAATTTCATGTACATCTAAATACGTATAATGCATGTGTACATAAGTATAATACATATACATAATAAAAGCACACATTTATATAGAGAATGTATAGAGAATACTAAAATAAACATGTATTGATGTACTTCATTTTGGGAAAGAAATTCCTTTAGTGAGGCATGAAGTTGTTCAGATTTTTGTAATTCCTGCTTTTTCTCTTGTTCCTCTACCACACTCAGGAATGAGCTGGTCATCTTCTTGTAGTCTCCATCCATACAAACTCTTCTTTTGACTTCCTTCAGTTGCCTTCTGATAGAGTCAAACCCACGAAAGCTTTGACCAGATGCATTAATGGTCATACTGGATCTATTTATCTGTTTCTTGAGCGTCTCCATGAAAGCATTAGCATATCCAAGAATCCTAAATATCATTGTATCATAAAAAATTCAGGTATACGTACAATCTTCATATTATATACATTCAAAAAAATCTCCACAAAACTCAAACAAGCAAATGGGTATGTATATCTCTGACCATACATTAAGCTGGCATGGGTATTTTATAAAATTTAATGTACATTTAGGGTCACAACTCTATCAAATGAACTGATATGAAGCTCACACTTGTTCAGACATATGTACACACATGCATAAAGCATCTCTAATGAGTTTTAAAAAAAAATCGATACTTAAAATATTTGTAAGCACTATGTATATACGTACATATACTGTATGAATGTACATGTATGTACGTATGTACATATCTGTATTTGTGGGTACATGGTGGAGTACATGTACATTTATAAGCTTATTAACTAAAAAGTGGTGTCACTGATTTTTTACTAACTTTTCTTTTTCGCCGTCAATTAGTTGACTGTTAATAATCTCTCTTCCTATGATTTCCATTAGCCTATCAGATAACTGCTTAATGTGACCCTCAAAGTGTTTCTGATAAGCATTGACTTCATTTAATACAAGTTCTTCCAAAGGAAGCACTCTGTACCGCATCTTAATGGATACCAGGGAGAAACAGGGATTTACAACCAATAGCATTGTACACATGTAAGATTAAACATACGTACGTATGTGTAAATGTGTATATGTGCGTTTATCAAAACATGAATTTTCTAAGCCTATGCATAAACATCTGGCGGATATGAAAATTGTGTTTTTAAACATATTCTCCTTATGTTCCTTAGCTTCATAGACATGATGATCATAGTTTTTGGAATATATATTTTAGATTCGTGACAATTGAAATAAATAAATAAATAAACTACATGCACAATTTCCTAGGTTTGTGTAGGATAAGTAGATAGTATATTGGATGAGGATGCCATTAGTACTATCTTCCTCTCCTCTGCTGAGCCAGACGACCATAATATCATGCATCTCTCATCACTGACTTGTGAATATTCTTGGTCCTCTGTGAGCCCTTAACATGTCTGCATGTGCTATGTACGTATATACATGCATATTCACCTGTGCAAGTTGCTTTTCAAGTTGTTGCACAACACTATTCTGATACTCCGACCAAATGGTTCTAACATCAACAGACTCTCCATTCTAATACGAGCATTAATGAGAATTAACTAATTAGTTCCCATAACATTGAGTATATTTTATTTAAGGAAAAGTTTAGTTTAGGGAACTCCTAATATGTAGGAGAAAAACCTTTAGCTAACATGGCCCAGTGGAGCAGAGGAAGAAAGAAAAGAAAAGACTCCTGTATCTTCATCCAAAGCTCTCTCCAGGTTTAGTACCTTATATATAGGCCTTTTTACAGAGTAGGCATAGCATGTAGGAAAATGGTGTACTTACGTATTAGATTTTTCATGCACAGTTATCATAAAAACATTAAATTTTGAAATTTTATAATTTCATACTATAAACGTGCCTCTTTACTCTTCTTTTGGTTCCATATATCCTCAATTAAAGTCACACCTTCATTTAGTAGTCTCACCTAGATGGGTTAATAATGCATGCTATTTAGTATAAACACAGAGACATGGAATTAGAATAGTGGACACTAACTGCAGACATTTTCTTGTTATTCCACTGCTTCTCCCAGTTTAGCAGGGACTCAATAATATCATTGCCACTTTGAGTTATAAGGGAACCTAGTAACTGTATATATAATATACAAAAAAGTAGAATTCAAAACTGCGATGGCTTCATTCAGGGGGTGACCATGGTTAAACAACCGTACTCTCTGATACTCACAATTTCTCTTTGTTTTAAATGAATTTTCAACTCTTGGATGATCTCCTCAATATCTTGTGATACCTCAGAAATACTCAATGCACTTTGAAATCCATGTTTATACAATGCATCTTTGAGCAAAGAAAATCCCTAAAGGTTTGATCATATATGTAATACATACGTAAATGTATAGAAAGTTTTAAAATACGTACATAATTATAGTATGCCAAAATTAAAGAGTTACTGACACACCTCAAGTAAGATTGCAATCTTTGTGATGTCTACTTCAAGAATCTTCCGAGTATGGTACACAGGTAAGGCTAGTTTGGCAGTAGATCTACATAAATGTTTAAATAAGACATGCATTGTTAGGGGTACACATGTACAGATACGCACATGAAATTATGTTTTAATAAGAAAACATTTCATGTCTTTTGGATGGTTCAATTTGCAGAAGAAGATTCTCGGGGTCGAAAGTTTTAACAAAGAATTACCAACCTGTGTCTTCAGACACTAACTCAAAAGATAATTTTTTACTTTATCTTCATCAACAATCGTTACTTTTCATGTATGTAATGGTGTGTCTACACCTATATGTAGGATCCCCTGGTAGACCAGCATTGCCGAAGGGGCACTTCCTGTTATAAATCAAAATTTATCTATCTATCTACAAAACATAAGTTGAATATACAGTTATCCTTATTCTATTAAGTGTTTCATTAAAATGTAAAGTGCCAGCATAATGTTATACATACATATATACAGATACCATATACTGTACATGCAGTCTCCAATTACCTGTCCATTGTAAGTATTTCAACAAGTGAGGAAATCTCCAAAGAATGAGGTCCCAAGGATTGAGAAGACAACTTAAAGGACCTGCTTGAAATGTGCTTGAAGTGTTCTTGAAACCCAACCTCATCTTTGCTTTGGTTACTTTCATCTTCTTGGATTTTAAAAGCTAACTAAATTACATAATGTACCACATTTTCGTACATAAAGATATAAGCATATAAAATATAGGCTAATTTTATATATTAGTGCTTACTTCTGACCAAAGATAAGGAATACTGAATCTTGGCCAAGTTTCTTCTAAGTTATAGCCTTGCAAACTTGCTCTGGATGACAGGATTGAGACAGTGTCGTCATGTCCAAACTTACAAAAGTCAAGACACTATAATACAAAACCTTGCTGTAATACATTGTACTGAACATATACATATACAGTGAGTACAATATGTATATACACATGCATGCTTATACATATAAATATATATATCCATGCAAATAATCTCTTTATATAATTACCTAATATGGTGTCCTATATACAATTATTGTAATTCTGTAAGTATGTGTTATAATGCATAAACACTTACTTATACATACATACACCATTTAATTAAGGATCAATTCAAGTACTACAATGACTATAGAGCTAGTACATATATACAGCATATAGGCTAAGGACTATAACTATAATAGTTTTCTTTTAGGCTTGCTACTTAAGGAAAGCCTATAATACCTGAGAATACAATATACCTTCCTATTTCCACCAACTATACATCACATATATCACTACTGTGCTGAATCATCTATATATATTACAGTATATAAGATCTATAACATACCTCAATATTTGGCTTTTCATTTCTTCCTGTTAATACCATTACAATATCATATACTGGCAGGGCCACACAGAGAAGTACCATTCCCATTCCCAATCCAAAAATAAAACCAAGAAAGGCTCCAAGTGGAGTGAACAGAGGGTGGACATACAGGAGTTCATACACAAACTGTCCCTCCTCACAACTGCTCATGATTGGCTCCTCTTTAGACTAAACTAATTCTCCAGAGACTTCTCAGTGATTGAGTATGACACCTCCCAAGAAGACTAAATGACCACATTTTAACAACTATTGACAGTTATTTTATTAATTAGAGTGTTAAGAAAGGATAAAGAACACAGTATGCAGACTAGTATGTTTAGGGCAATACTTTGTTTTTATATTGTTTACTCATGTATCAATTAACATAAATTGTGTTAATGCCTTTCCCTGCATAGTGTGAAACTTCTAAAAGATCATGCAAGAGAAAAAGTAACAAACTTGGAAGCTAGGAGAGAAGTCAGAGTCTAAATGTCCTGGTTCTTCTACTGTGGATTGGCCTATATCATTGCCCTACATTTCAGCTGCAGTAAGAATGAGGCAAGTAGCCAAGTATTTGATTCAATTGTTGAACTTGATTTTGTGACAGAAGAGACCAGCAATATTTCCTTTGTCAATCAGAGTGAGGAACAGTTTTATTTGAACTTTACTAGAGAAGTGCTACCAAATGAGGCACTATTTTTTCTACTAAATCTCAATATACCTTATAATTCATCTATACTGGAATTCACTATATCTTCTAACTGGTCTGAACTAGAAGATGAAGATAATTTCTTGTTTTTCTCTGCTGAGAGTGTAAACATCACTTTGAATGGAACAGATGTACTCGGCAACATGTCAGTGAATGAGACAGAACAGACTACAATTTTCACATGTTCCAATGATACTACTCATTCTGCATGCACATTTCTGATCGACATAGAGGCAATTCTTTCAAACAGCACTATTGATGGAAACAGCACTATTGATGGAAACAGTATTATTGATGGAAACAGCACTATTGATGGAAACAGTACTATTGATGGAAACAGCACTATTGATGGAAACAGCACTATTGATGGAAATAACACTATTGATCAAAATGGGACCCTATTGATTCAGTTTTATGTGCCACTTATGGTAAGGCTGGATCCATGGCAGCAGAGTGAGGTCTACTTCAGTGCCCTCACATATGAGAATTCTAACCAATCTGAACTAGAAACAGACATAATTGTAACACTCTTCGTGGTCCAACCGCACTTGACATTTGTTGTACAAGAATTTCCACCTGGGTGTCCCGGTGATAGAGTGTTTTCCAATGCCTTCATCCAACATAGCTCAATTTCAAGAAGAGATGCTTATTCTCTAAATATCTGGAGAGGAGGCAACTTTAATACACGCTCCTTGATTACACCAACTTTGCTTGAATTGGATTTCAACACAACCATTCCATTAAGAAGTAGAATTCCAGTGCTGATACCAGGAAGTTATCATAACATTAAAATGAGCCTGTCGTATCAAGATGAACTTTGGAATTTGTATACAGAATCTAACCAATCACTCTTCCATATCAGATCCTATCCAAGATGGGAAGGAGGAATTGCATCATCCTTCAGCTTTACCTTAGATGACAAGCTAACTCTGTATGAGTATTTTAAGGTCAGATCACCTGTTTTAGTACCACTAGATCAACCAGTAGCCGTGGACAGCATACTATGTGTGAAATACCCTCTTGGACAGAATAGACCAATTGGATTGGTCAATTTTACATTGGTTGTCCATGGGGAGGAAGTTGAAATTAGCATTTTGAACAAAACTGTTAATCCACCATTTCAAAACTGTTTATTTAATACATTTGTTCCACAAAGTTGCTTCTGTTGGGAATTTCAGCAGTTTGTTATACCTGAAAGTACTAGCATAGGAAGCCCTCCAGCTTGGATTGACCTGCAATTTCAAGTGCATAGTAATGCTAGCAATGGAGAACTGGCAGCTGTCACAATGTCACTTAGGGACAACCTCACACACACCAGCTGCACAATACCAATTGGCAGGGATCTCCTCATAAGTATCATTGAACCAGAGCTTCTGACATCCAAGTCTTTAATGGTGAGCCACAATTTAGATTATCATTCATATACGTATGTACGTATGTACATCTCAATGTAATAAGAAGATAGGAACATGTGTGTGTATATGTGAAAGGAGAAAGAGGTACTTGTTGCCATCTTAATGATTTTGGAGCAATTAACAACATACACTTCTTCAGACAATGATTAAGAGGCTTCAATCCATTGACCTTCATCATTCTATAACTGATAAAGACGAAAGGGTCAATGTCTTAATCCTTTGTTTGAAGAATTTGAAGTGTTGCTGAAAATTTCTATGAGTACGTACATACGTATATACGTACGTAGAATATAGAAAATTCTAGAATTGACAAACATTCAAATTCAAATGGTCTAATGTTTGCATCCCCACATACTGTATATATGTATGTAGCTATCTCAAGAGAGCATCCATCAGCCACCCATTTTAACGGTCCATCTTAAAGTACAGCATGGAGCAGGCAGTGAGAGTGCAGCTGTTGATATAGTAGTGAGAGACACACTTCTCCCAGGGATCAAGTTTGATGGCTGGAACAGCTCAGCGAGGCAAATGATCATAGTGAGGATGAGCAATGTTGTATATACGTACTGGGCTAAATTCATTAAATTACCCTATTCTTCAAGAAATACCCATTAAGACAACATAGAAGGCCTATAGGGAACTAAACCTAGTGAGAGGGATATGGATACAAGAGTCTTCTCCTTATTCTTCTGCTCCACTGGGCCAGACAGCTGTTTCTGGTAACCATTCATCGGTGACCCTGGAAGTTTTGATGGAAGTTCTTCTTTGAATCCCAACATAGATCCTTAGCTCCCCTATTACGTACATAATAAGCAAATAATCACTGGAATGTATTATGCCAAACCAAAGTCCTAAGTCGAATGGGAGGCGATCACTGGTTGCTAATAGGTCATTCCCCCAGGCAAGATTAGTCAGCAGTCACTTGGCTGGTTTAGCGTAATACATTTCAGTGATTATTTTGCTTATCATCATATCTATAGCCTATGCACGGCTCAGTGCAATTAACTCCCCTACATATAGTTCATCTATATAATTACATGTACATACTTACTTACTTATATAGATCTAGGTAATCACATGGTGAATGTACTTATAAAGTTTAATCTAAAATTTAATTAATCTTCTTTGTGTATAGATTGGTTTTACTTCAGGATTTGTTATTTTCAAGCTTAATGTTACCTTGGTGTTGGGGGATTCTGTGGATATATGGTACTACACCAGATTGGACTCAGAAAGCCTGATTGGTAGATCAGGTCAAAATCAGAATCTACCAACCACAACTAGTTATACAAACATCATTCATGATACACCACCATGGAATGAGGTACTTAGGCAAATAGTATAATATAATATATTCTTCTTTAGCCTCTCAACCTTATCTTTAGGAAAATTTTGTTTTATACATGTGATGAATATGTATACAGACATGATATATATGTGTATATAATATATTAGCAAATATACAGTATACATACATATGTATATATATAAATGATGACTCCATGCAGACCTATAGGTACATGTATTTCAAGGCAGTATAATCAATGTACTTACATGTACCTTTCATTATATATAGATGCCTGATCATGAACTTGGAGAAATGGGCTCCAAATCTTACATTCACCTTCCAGCTGTTTCACAGCAGCAGTGTATTAATGTAGTGGCAATTCCAAACCCGATAATCAATATACTGGCAATTGTACTTGTGACTGTATTTGCTGGAGTGCTTGGCCTGTGTTGTTTCATTGGCTGCTGTTTGTTCTACTTAAAGAAGAAGCGATACTGGTGTTTTGGACAGTTTAGTAAAATAGAGCCCTTTGAATTCACTGAGAACGATGATGAGGCAGTTGGAATGCAAGTCATTATTGCCCAACCACTTAATACCAAATTACAAAGAGAAGTTAGTATATAAGCCACGTATATTATACATACGTACTGTAAGTACGTATATAACATCCATTCTTTAATTGCCTCCAATAGGATCCAGACGGTGAAATGAGGGCAGCTTCAAGGAGCTCAGCAGCTGGACATTTATATCCAAACATTCAAGAGATGAACAATTATTCTGAAGATATTCTTGAATTATCTTACATGAATATCCTATTTCTACCCAATCTTCATTTGAGCTCTAAACATGATAAAATGTTGAGGGTGTTTAGCAAAGAACTCCAAGATATAGAAGCAGAGTATTACACCTTTCTTCTTCATGCTCTGATGATTTCTGGATTAAAGTGTATTCAAAGTTTTAGTGATCTGTCAGAGAAAGCAAAAAGAACAGTGAGACACATTAGCTAGTCTAAGGCACTATTCTATAGACTAAAATACCCTATCTTTATTTCCTGGATTTATTTTAAGGAAAGTCTATTAAGCTTTGGATGAGAATACAGTTCTCATACTGATTTTTCATAATTCCTTTCTACACTGGACCATATATGTACTTTATACGAGGCTTTGTTATTTGTGAACTGAATCTAGTTCATTTACGTACGTACATACATCACACCTTCTCTTCTCTTTGTAGATAATAGATAACTTGCAGGATATCTGCAGCAAAATATTGCAAACCACTCTGCCAGTAGTTCCAAAAGAAGGAGAAGGTGGAATTACATATTCCTTGCCTGTCAACCAAGTATGGGAAGAGTTTAAGAAAGTAAAAGAAGAGATTGAAAAGCAAAGTGAAAAATTAGAGAACAATCTCAACATGGCTGGAAGTGTTTGGGCAGAGCTTAAAGATTTCTTCAAAAAGACGATGTTAAAAGGTGAAAAATGGATATTCAATGCAATGAAAGAACTGCAAATAATAAGAGAACTGAAGAGCAAAACTAAACATGTTAAGGTTAATCATTATGTCATCCCTATATACGTACTTACTGGGAGATTACTGTCATTATTATATGTAATATTATTAGCTTCATATATATACACGTACGTATGTGTATATAAGCCTAATACTTTAGGATTCATTTTTGGAGGCTTTCCAGGCAGTACAGGCGTGCTTCAATGAAAAGGACAAAGAATCAATTTTATTAAACACTGCTCAAAGGTCTGAGCTATTGAAACAACTAACAATCAGTTTATTAGCTGCTATGGAAACCTTGAATGAAGAAAAGCAACTGTTAAGACAAGCAGCCTTTGAGACACTTGCACAAATGATGAAAATGAGTTGTGAAATGGTATTGATTAAAATATTTTATTTATATATATAGGGAAAATATTAATCTATTGACTTAAATATCTTTAAGTATTACTGTACATGGTATAATCTTATAATCTTATAGTCTTTTCTAGCTTTTCTACTTTTTCTGTTGGTTTGCGTACATGTGTATATATCATGTACATATTATATTATGCACAACAGGAATATTTACAAGTGGCCGATGATAAGAAATTAAACCTACTCAGGAGACACATCCAAAAATCAACTAAAACTCTAGAGAAGTACGCTGCATACGTATATGCATATGCACACATATGTATATCAAATAATAGCAGTGCACATACACTCTAATAGCTGTAAGATGCATATGATATTTCTTTTAATTACTCCAAACTTATCTTTGAGATGGTTCATCTGTAGTCCTTTGAGCATCTAAAGGTACAGTCTGTTTTCTTTGAGAAGTCACTTATCAAAAGCCAAACTGTGTCTCTTAGATGCTAGAAAGACTAAAGATGAATCATCTCAAAGATGTGTCTCTTAGATGCTAGAAAGACTAAAGATGAACCATCTCAAAGATGTATTCAGCTGGTTGATTTATTCTATCATGCCATTCTACAGAAATGATGTTATTGCACATGAAGATGCGGAACAGTTGGAGAACACCTTACTTGATTATGCAAGCCTCGGTCAGTTGCCCCGGCAACCAGCCCCATCTGCCAAAAAGGAAGAAAACAAAACAGCTTTAAGAATTATCAAAGAAGACTGGAAACTTAAATCTTATGAGAGTAAGATTATATATATTCATCAAATTGAGTGTTCTTTGGCTTAGTGAAGGAAGAATAAACATTAATTCTTCCAATACTCTGATTGTTATGTTAGTTAGCACACACATTTAGTTAGTTTAATGGTAATAATATGTACATATGAACATATATTATATGTACATATGCATGTACGTATATGACATGGAGATATATATATTTGAAAAGTATTACTTACGTAATTCAGATGTTGGGATTAAAGAGTATTTACTGGAAAAATGGAGAAAACTAAGAAAACAAGAAAATGCAAACAATGAAAAGGTAATATAATTGGAGATCAATTTGTCTAGACAGTTGAATTTCCAAATATATTCTCTGCCAATACTTGTTGCTATCAGGTAGGTATAGACATGTACGTATATCGATAATTTCTATTGAAACTACATATGTATATATACGCAATGTAGGAACACAATGGAACATATTTTATGTTATATATAGAAACTGATTTATGTATGTACATGAATGTACATATACGTACATGTACATACTTATGCATGCACGTAGGATTTGGATGAGTTGAAGCAATTATTGGTTAAAAGGCACAATGAAATCAACCAATCAATTGCTGATAAGAAGAATGAATTTAGTACCAAACTGATGCTGAGAGGTGTCCACTTGAAACAAACTAGAAAGTTGGAAGATATGTTCACAAACCTTTTGGAAGAAAATGACAGAGAACTGAGAGAGTGGAAGGGGAAAATTGAGCTTGAGACAATATCAAAATTGAAGCACATTGTCAATATGGCCCTAACTGATGCCAACATTGGGAGTGAAACCCTGAAATATTTCAAGAAGGAATGTTTTGGAATTAATAGGTTAGAATAAAAGTATATAGCAGACACTTAATGCGCATATACTCACATGGGAATGCATATAAATATGTATTTTATGTATGTATATACAGGCCAAGTACCTCATGCAGTGTCAGAAGTAGCCAATCAGATGAGTTTGGGAGGGAATATGAGAATATATTTAAAATCAGGTGATTAATGTATGTACATATTACATGCAGCTGCATATAATCACCTTTTCTTCCTTTTCCACTGGGCTGGCCAGACCATTCTATCTGGGAACCTCCCTCTTCATTTATGTATGTATGTACGTACGTACATTTGTGCGTACACATTTGTATATAATATGCGTCATTAATTTTATATATATAAGGTGGCTTATTATACTGTATATATTTATATTGATTATATACGTACATCCACCTTAGTGTATTAAATACATCACTTTTGGAGGAATTGGAGGAAACTTGGAAAGAGAGATTGAGATTGTTGAAAGAAAATTTGACTTGTTATAGTGGAATGGTAGACTCGGTCCTAAAAGAAGAGAGAAGACCAGATAAAATCAAATCAAAATTTGAACAAAAACAGGCTAAGGAAGAGAGAACCATGTCAGAGCTGCTAGATTCAAGAAGGCAATCTCTCACAAAGAAAAGTAGTGAGCAGGCAAGGCAACAATTGGTTTTAGCAAAGTGCAAGAGGAGTGGTAACAAAACAAAACTTGAAGTCGAGAAGACTAGACAGGTACAGTGTACACATTGATCCATATCTCCTATTTTGTACTCATATTTACACGTATTTGTCACATAATTCAGGCTGTAGAAATGAAGCAAGAGCTATCTTCTCATGAACAAGCCCAAGTAAGCATGCATGCATCATAAAGAGTTTTATAAATTCCCTGCAAAATGTGTATTCCAAATTCCAGAGCACTTCTTAAATCTGATGTGCACAATCTATTCACTAAGAGATCCAGAAACTTGTAATCAGTTTTTGAATCTTAGTGAATATTTTTGTATTGAAACATCTATGCACACTGTGTTATGTTAGAGGGACAATCTGATACATCCTCTAACAAGAGGAAATGTCTTGTAGGAAAAAGATTAAAGATTTTGATCCGAAAATTTGTAACTTTACTGATTTAGAATATGCTGTTGATTGAAGCTGTGGAACAGAAAAAGCCACATCAAGAGGAAATGAGAGTTATAATGGAGCAGTACACAACGGTTGGTATAGTTATACGTATATAATTTGTACAATGCTGTACATATACCCAATTTGGTTGAATATATATGTATGCATAATGTCACATATAAAGGTATATAGAAAACTTAAGTTTTCATGCTACATATGCTTATGTACGTATACGTACGTATGATAAGTAGTCAGACATGCATGTAGTATATTGAAGAAGGCATTGGAGAGCATGAACAAAAACAACTAAATGTATTATCTGTTTTAACCTTTCTTCCTTTGAGATCTAATTAATGGTCTATGTATGTATATACGTATATATAGGATCTTCAAGCAATAACAACTAAACTGGAAAATGAGAAACAAGCCCAGTTAGATCAAATAAGAGACAAGATTGAGGAAAGAAAGCTTAAAAGGGAAAATATGGCAGAGGAAAACAGATCATTAGTGAATGGTCTGGAATCTGAGACCTTCCAAGATATGCCAAAATTCAAGATGCTAGTCTTAAAATACAGACTAGAGATTAAACTAGAATCCATAAGGTCAGAGTACGTATGTACGTATATATGATCCATGAGTGATATAATTAAAATTACCACAATAAAAAAACAAATTAATTAATAAATTGGACAAGTGTAAATTTGGTATTCATTAATACTCACAGGAGAGATTATGAGGAGAGGTTTAAGGAAATGTCAGAAAGCATTAGCAGGAAGTATGAACTAAAAGGCCTTGAAGCCATTACCCAACTGGTCAGTTATACGTATATGATTATTTAGGCCTTTTCCTTTCAAAACAATATACTTCCTTCTCACTTCTTATATAATTAATATCCTCAATGTTTTCCATAATAATAAAACAATTGTTTGTACACATGTAGGACTCCAAATTAACAGAACTGTTTGCTGAAGCAGGCTCCGTTCCATTGGCTCAAGTTAGACTGGATGTTAATGAAAAAAGAATTACCACAATGTGAGTATATATACTATACGTATATATGAGTCATAACTAGTGCATATACATTTATTGCATATGTATATACATTTATTAGTTTGTTAAATACGTACGTATAATAAAATATAATGTAAATAATTTATATGGACCCCAGGAGGGTATATACGTATATATATGCATCAGAAAAGTAATCTCTATTCCTTGTTACATAATACTAATTACAGAAGAAGGCAGTCTGCACTTCCTCCACTTAAAGAGGAGAATATAAAACTGGATCCGGGCCAAGGAGCCTCAAGGGCTTCTGCTCCATGGATACTCAAGTGAGATTGGTACATACATTTCAATGATGTGTTAAGTGTTTCCCTTCTCATATTTACATACAACAGCTCATCAGCCCTACCTGGGAACAAGTTACCACCTCTCAAACTCAACTTGAGCAAGCCACAGCAGCATCGTGATTCAAAATGACACAATCATGCACGTATATACTCATTATATATGTACAAAGCAATTGTACATATATATATATACTGAGTTCAAATTTATTTCCTTATATATACACCTTTGAATTAACATTTCATAAATAGACAAATCAATTATTGCAAAATTAAAATTAATTGTTGTTCTAAAAGAAGGCATTGCCAATGTTCATGAAGAAGATGAGAGCATCCTCGATAAGAACCCTTCTGTGTCTAGTTCTATTGGAGTACTTCCATCTGAGTCTTTAGCATAAGGGTCTGCCCCGTGATCAAGTAAAAGTCTTGTTACTACTTCGTGGCTACAGGATACAGCTGGAAGGGGACATTCATAATACAGACCATTATAATACAACAGCATACCTTATAATACAATACATTAGAATACCTTTCAATACCTTATAATACCTTATACTGTATTACATTAGAATATAATTACATTAGAATACATTAGAATACCTTATACTGTAATACATTAGAATACCTTTTAATACCTCATAATACCTTATACTGTATTACACTAGAATATCTTATAATACCTTATACTGTATTACATTAGAATACCTTATAATACCTTATACTGTATTACATTAGAATACCTTATAATACCTTATACTGTAATACATTAGAATATCTTATAATACCTTATACTGTATTACATTAGAATATCTTATAATACCTTATACTGTATTACACTAGAATATCTTATAATACCTTATACTGTATTACATTAGAATATCTTATAATACCTTATACTGTATTACATTAGAATATCTTATAATACCTTATACTGTATTACATTAGAATACCTTATACTATTATAATACTACATACATACGTACGTACCATAATGCAGAGAAGATTGGCCATCCTCGTCCTAAAGAAGGAGACAACAAGACAATCATGCTTCGCTGGCCTTCCTGAATGGGTCAAAGATTAGGTGAACCTTACACTAATACCCTTCCAGACTATCTATATACAACTATGATACATGTGGACTTTAAAATGTTTAAATCATAACTACCAGAACTAGAACAAAAACAAATTGGAAGTAATAATGCAAATTATTATTTCTACAGTAAGCCAGTTAGTGAACAGACCTGAAGGTTGACGTTTGCCCCTAGCACTAGCAAATGCTCAATCAGCTCTACATGTCCTCTATCAGAGGACCAATGCAGCAGGGTCATCCCCTATGGAATCAGCCAATCAAATTAATGAAAAAAGTGCCATGTGGCCAACCAATCTAGCTATAAATTATTTTCATATCTAGTGTGAGAAAATTTAAAATATTCCCTTAATAAAGGAATAGTTACGGATATCTCAGGTCTAGTATCAAATACCATTCCTATATCTACATTTGGAATTTGAAAAATGGAGATTTGTGGGCGTATCCAGTTACATAATAAGTTGACAATGTCAGGAAATTAATGAATTCAAAGTCTTAAAATATTTTTAGAACCTTAAGCATATCAAGGGTATATTTGGTACATTATTTGAACTATTTGGAATATCATGAATTATTCAAAGTATCAGAGTAGTATGGGATATACAGACCCTCCAGGTATGTCCATTTTCATATTAACTTATGTGAATTACGCTTATATTAATAAGAAAGGGCTAAATGTCTTAGAATAACACATTTCTGAGACATGCTCCTATAGTCAGGTTTTGCTGAGAAACTCTTTAAATTAACTTACACTTTCGTCCCTTCTATCGACCTCATCTTTCTTTAGCAGCTGGCTCAACTTCTCTTTATTTCCCTCCTTACACCAGTCAAATAGACACTTCTCACTATCCAATAGAGGTTTCTCAGTGCTAGCTAGAATACTCATTACAACTGCCCCTCCCCCTCCCCCTCCGCCTTCATTGGTTCTACCTTCATCATTCCCCTTGATCTAAGGAATGTTGACAACAGATGCATATCAAAGTAATACAGGGTACTCTATAGTGGGGGTAGACCCTTAATCTCTCAAATTTCACTTCTATTTGAGGGTCTGTGTAGCTTCTTTTATAAATTGGTTGCCTGGATACAGACATCTCTATTGATCAAATGTATGCACAATCGCATGGTCCAGTGGAGAAAAAGAAAAAGAGAAAACTCTTGTATCCTCATCCAAAGCTCTCACTAGGTTTAGTTCCCTATAGGCCTTTTTACTATAAAGTAGATGTAACATGTTGAAAAAATGGTGTGTTAGATTATTCATGTAAAGAAGTGTTGTGAGACGTGAAGTGGAAACCAACATGAGTTGATTTGGTCCTCCAATTGGGTAGCAGTGAGTCAACAAGTTCAATGTATTTCAGCATTGCTTCTTCCTGGCCCATGTTACCCAACTTCCTCCAAGCATCCCTAAGCCGAGAGAAGGAGAGGATTAGACTGAGTCCTTCAGAAGAAGAGAACACCAACATCGGACAATTAAAACATGATTCACCTGACATTCCTAAATTCCATAGTGTCCTATACTAGGCTCGCGCCCCCAGACCCAAATTAAAATGGCGGAACGGGTTGGTCTGTGGAAGAGACCAAATCTATACCAATACATGCTCACCATTTCGCTCTCCCTATCATGTCAAAGAATCCTGGTTTTTCAGTAGTGCACGCACCCAATTGTGCCTATGAGCAAAGCAGACCAACTTCACTTACACACACAAATTAACCTTTATCTACACGCATCACTCGTCGAGTACAGAGAGAAGAGATTAGAAGTATTTAATCACTATTTTTAATAAACGTATATCGAGAGCTCACTTGCTTAAACAGAGCATAGACAGACAGCTTCTGTTCACTGCTGAGACGCAAACCTTTAGCATTTCTCATACACTCGGATGCATCTTCAAACAAATCATTCGTAGGTCGGTTTTCGTCTAGGCTGGCGGTCGCCATTTTAACTGATCAAAATAAATCAATTAACACTTTTTAATTTAGACCAAATTTTCATAGCAATGTCCTGGTACACTGTGGCGCAGGGTCCGCCAGTTTGCCGCGCTACAGGCTTCCCAATGTCACTTCCTTCACGTATGGAAGCCTCAAGCGGTACATCTCCTAAAAGCAGAGAAAACTGAGGATGATACCACAAGCTTAAACTCGTTAAAGATGGCTTCCCATACAGTCAACATACCAATTAGTGGTATACCCAATTCATCAGTAATTTGAGCCGCACCATTCTCTCCAAATATATGGGATTGATGTCCGCAGTTGGAGCATATGAATACACTCATATTTTGTATCATTCCAAAGACCTGTTATAATAAGAAATTAAACACTTCAAAGCTAAAAGAGAACAACCCTAGTTTTCTATTATATTTAAGTCTGTTTCAGACCATTGAAATATTGTAAATATTATGTATATGTAGCTTTATAGGATGACCATATCCTTTTTTGGTATTGTAGTGTTGTATATATTGTTTCAGCCAGTTTTCAGTGTTACCTCAATTCCAACCTGTTTAAACATGACAGCTCCTCTCCTCACATCTTGTAGTGCTATATCCTGGGGAGTTGTTACCATAACAACACCTGCACATGAATAAAATACAGCATATTTATTCAACCTCTAAATAAGAGGATTTGATCTTATGTATATAGCATGGCCAACTATAGATTAACACTGTCTTTAGATACAGGTGAAAAATCTAATACACCATTTTCCTACATGCTATGCCTACTCTTTAAAAAAAACTATAGGGAACTAAGCCTGGAGAGAGCTTTGGGTGAAGATACAGGTCATGGAGACTTTTCTTTTCTTTCTTCTTCTCCACTGGGCCAGGTGCTGATGCATGACTTTATGATTAAGTGTAAGTTTCACTGCAGGGGTGAATAGCATATCAGTGAACTTACCACTAACAGGTACTTGCTGGGAAATGGTTAGTTGGGTGTCTCCAGTTCCTGGAGGCATATCAACCACTAAAACATCCAGTATTCCCCAGTCAACACCTCTCAACAGCTTTTGAATGGCTGACATCACCTAGCAACAGAAGAACCAAAAGAGTGTGAGCAATAAGATAATGAAGTTCAGTGATTGGAAGGATGTGAACTAATTCTGTAGGCAGGTAGCAGATGAATAGTGTGCATACTCACCATTAACCCCCTCCAGACAATGGCTGCTTTCTCCTCCACCAGGAATCCCATTGACATGCTAAAATAACAAATATACACATGTACCTCTGAAAAATTTAGACAATATCTTACGCGTCATTTACTATAGCACATTCGTAACTATGCACCACATGGCCAACTTCAATAAGATCAATAATAAGAACTATATACAGCTCAATGATAAAATTGAGTTGCCATGACTACTATCCTAAAAGGAAAGTGCCATGCATACTTAATATGTAAACAATACTAGACATCCTATTACATCACATAATGACTGCCAGAGGAATAGCAATTCAATAAGTCACTCTCTGCAGAAAGATCATCAAACCTTAGATTGGACTGATGCAGGAAACAGTGTCATGAATACCCCAATGTAAAGGAAACATTTATTTACTACACTTTTAACTCTTCCTGTAATAGCTTAGCCATGAATAATCTAAACAATATCTACCTAGATTTATAACTTATGGATAGGGATATTAGTAAGCACTATCTGATTGGCTAAACCAAAAAGACACAAATGATTGCTCAATCATTCATTTGAACCAAAAAGACACAAATGATTGCTCAATCATTCATTTGAACCACAAGTATACTGACAATATTACACACATGTACTAAATAGGTGCCTACATGATCCGCAATAGATGGCACGTCACATTTCAAACTCACCATTTTATCCCATAGTTGACCAATGGCATCATTTTATCCTCTATGTGGAGGAATGTATAGCATGCATAACACCATGCTATCATTAACAGCAGCCGCTCTTAGTGGTTACCATAGTAACAGTTACTATAGCAACAGGTATTATAGCAATAGTAAACCGGTCCATATATCTAGTATACTATGATTACAATAGAAGTCTAGTTATAAGTAGTTATAATTACTTAAAGTTTCAGTCATTGAATACAATTTTCTAAACGGTTCTATTATAATAACATGCTTATAAAATAGTATATTAGGTTTAGTCTATGACAGATGGATAATTACACATATGAAAGGTACTGAGTGGGAGGCTCTCAGAAAAGAGCTGTGATTATCAAAATGGCAGTTGAGAAAACATCCTGTCTGGGAGTGTCCTCCTCTAATCTACCTCCTGCACACAGTGCTAACCATTAACATTAGATATGTATGTGTGATACATGGCATTTCTAGAATGGATATAGAATATAGGAAAATGGTGTTGTACATTATATAAACATGCCTGCACAGCCAACACCTTAAACACCTTACGCTTTGTGAGTTCAGGTTGTCCATTTAAATTCATCATCTTAGGTATTGAAGGGCCGTACACATCAGCATCAAGGAGTCCAATTGAAGGCCTCTCTTCCAACTCTGATAGTGCTATAGCCAAATTGACTAGAAATAAATTGAAGCAAAATTAACAAATCTTTTGACTGATTCATATTTTGAGCATCTAAGAATGCAGTGCTTTAATGTTTTGTCAGAGGTTTAGGCCATGAGGTTCTCCTTTGCAATAATTCATTTTTTTAAATTACCAGCTAGGACAACAAAGGTAGAGTGAATTTTCTTAATTGAGCATTCAGAAAATAACATTCTCATTGACTGTACATTTACAGTGGTCCTCAATCTCAGTATAGTGTTGAGATAACCTTTGTAATCTAAAAATATCCAAACATTAATGTTCTCAATGATGTTAACTTTAAAGGGGGTCGTTGTATTAAGTAAAGTTACACAAAACATCCCTTTACACCATTTCAGGTTTTTGGACTGGTAGTTATAGACTTTCTCTTTCTGCTTGTCCTTGTCAAGCTACGTATATGCACACCAGCGTGCCATAACAATGCAAGATTGTCTACCAGGAAATAGAATACAAGAGGGAAACCCTGGTTATTAATTAATATTTTAATAGTTCTCTTTGTAAACGTAATTATTTAACTTTGGTGCAACAGTCATCTGGTAAGGATATACATTAATAATCTATATTGTTAGGGATTGTTAAGATGATTCCAAATACAGTTAATCTTCTTTAAACCAATTACCCTTTGGGAACCCTTAAAAGGCAGTATTTCTAGTACGTTAATACTACTGAGGTGGTTACAACATTACTATATGAGATTGAGGCTACCAAAACTGTCTAGTTAAAGATTTCTTGTTTGGGTTAGTAAATCTCACTGTAATAGATGTCCTTTTCTATACACGCTTTAAACTATGTTTTAACAGCACGGGAAGTGAAGGAGTGGCAACTTCCAATTCCTCCATTCTACAAATACACTAATCTTGAAGGCTACCTTTTGATAAGTGATCAATATATACGTATATCATTATAATAAAGTATAAATATAATGATATAATAAGGATAACCACAAGTATTGGTATGGCTTCAGAGATTAAGTTATAAATTATACTTTTTGTTTGCTCCTAATATAGGGATGTGTTCAACTAATATAGGGATGTGTTCAACTAATATAGGGATGTGTTCAACTAATATAGGGATGTGTTCAGGTGAATACACTTGCTCCTAATACAGGGACATGTGCTTGCTCCTAATACAGGGACATGTGCTTGCTCCTAATACAGGTACGTGTACTGCTCCTAATACAGGTACGTGTGCTTGCTCCTAATACAGGGACATGTGCTTGCTCCTAATACAGGGACATGTGCTTGCTCCTAATACAGGGACATGTGCTTGCTCCTAATACAGGGATGTGTACTTGCTCCTAATACAGGGACATGTGCTTGCTCCTAATACAGGGACATGTGCTTGCTCCTAATACAGGTACGTGTACTGCTCCTAATACAGGGATGTGTTGATGTGAATGTCTACTTGTAATTAGGAAATTGGAAGTCACAGTGCTCTTCTCAGTTGAAGGTTACTTCCAGAAGGAAAGAAAACAGCCTTTCAAACAACCTCAGTTCCTATTTACGTTCAGTACTACTAATTAATTTCATTTCAATGGGCATAGATGCCTCATTAACCAATGGATGCTTACAAATCAAGTACCATTATTATTGTAGCAATATATGTACCACATACGCACACACATATATACAAACACACATCATAGATGATAGGGATCAATCAAAGCAAATTTCTTCCAGGCCAGATATGATTTATATATCCCACCAATCTCTGGGGGACATCTCATCTCATCCCTTTGATGACATGTCTAAGCTTCATGGCTATATTACTCAGCTACTGACTGTACATGTACACATTTGTTTATAGAATGGCCAAACTCTATACAGTGACTCTTGAGCCATATTGGGCCATCTTAGCTAGTAGACATCATCTCTTTGATTGTGAAGGGATTGAAGTGATTCTGAGAGGCGCTATACCTGCAGTGGTCGACTTTCCTACACCTCCTTTTCCCGAAGCCACCAGAAGAATGTGATTAATACCTGGAATTGGCCATTTTGTGGGGAACTTGGTATCTTTGGTTGCACTTGAAATCAATCTTTTCTCCAAATTAGTTCCCTTTCGTGAAATACGCCGCGCAACTACCGCGAATATTAGACGTCCTAAAGCGGATACCATTTTGATTCAAATGACGCCCACTGGATGACTTAATCAATTAGAGCTCGACAAGCTAAAGGTGTTCCTCCAATCATCTGTGAGAGAGTTACTAAATCATCATAGGGATTTTGAGATATAAAGTTGTGTCTTTATTTAAAACTTTAGTTTCCCCAAAGAGCATTCGTACACTCTCGTCGTATTCTGTAGCCTCATAGATGGAGGAGAATCGCTCTGGACTACTACGGCCTGTCAGGGAGGGTGGCAACCAGCTGGCTTATGAAACAAAGCGTTCACCTTTAGCAGGAGACGAGTCACCGCTTACCGAGGCAGTACACCCAGAAAAGAATAAGTCTACCCCGGTTGTTGGTTTTGTAGACGAGAATTCTTCCTACGCTTCCGAGAATCTAGGGTGCTCTGTGAAGGGTATGGACGATGTATTTGTGAATACCAAGTTAAAATCTAGCTCAAAGCGTTCTCCTGCGCCCACAGTTGCTCAGAAAAGGTCCAAGTTTCACACAGAGGACCGTCCTCGATATCACTTTAGTGTAACAGGAACTGACGAGGTGTTTACTAGAAGCTCAAGTTCAACTTCTAGCATAGGCCAGTGTCCCGCCCTGCTGACCAGTACAGCGCGCAAAGGCGGGCGCGTGCCCTCTGCCGACACGGTTTGGGAGAACGATGCCAAATCATTGATGCATTCGTACTTTCCTGATCAAGAAGTGACAATATTTGTTGGGACGTGGAACATGGCCGAAATAAAGGTAACCTCGGCTCATAGATATATACCTTAGACCCGTAGGCATACATAACCCATCTGTAAAGTCAAACTTATGATAGAGAGCTCACATCCATTTTCTGTTAGAGTGCGTAGGTGTAGCTATACGAGACTATACATATATTTGATTAGGGCTATGTACTATGTTGTTAGTAGTATAGAATTAGGCATGCATTTCCGATCACCATTGCTGCCAATTTCAAATTCTCAAATCCTTTGCTTTCATACCATTTAAACTTTCTTCCTAATTTGAGCAAGTTATGTTCTCTATGCTACACATCAGATTTTAAATGTTTATTTAAAAAATTTACATGGTCATATTAAGGTTGATGTTATTCTATGGCCAAATATATCTATAAAATATATATCAGTTAAGTAGAAAGACTATAAAAGACTTGACACTTTGTCCATTAGTGTACACACGAATAATGTCTGTTCCTAGCTGTAGGAAGTGATCAAAATGAGAAGCTGTCTAGTTGCAAAAATCTCTGTAAAGCATCATTTATGTATCTTTGGGATGGTTCATCTATGGCCTTTTGAGCAACTGAAGAAGACCCCAAGGGTTGAAATGTCTAACTCTCCAGAAAACAAACTGTCTTTAGACGCTCAAAAGACTAAAGATGAACCGCCACAAAGATAAGTTTGGTGCAGTTGAAAAAATTATCAGATAAGACTGCCTTTTTCAACAAGACTAATGTGTGTATGATAAAAGGTGCATTTTTATTGGTTATCAAGTTTTATAAAAGTGTAGAAGAGATGAAGACATTTTGCTCAAATAATCATCTTGAGGAGTTGATTGTCCTTTCCATTGTCCTTGTGGATGTGTCCTTTTCACTGTGTGAGCTGGTAACAAATGTTTATTCTCAGCTACCCTCCGCCTTATTAGTGATTAATAAACCACAAGTGATGAGTCACACAGCATAGAAGTGGTAATTCCTTGAGTTGTACCACCTTCAGCTCAGGTGTTTAAGCTATGCATTTCTAAGGTCTAGCCATCTAGTATATATGAAAGATCTAATACACCATTTTTCTACATGCTATGCCTATTCTGTAAAAGAGCCTATAGGGGAACTAAACCTGAAGAGAGCTTTGGATGAAGATACAGGAGTCTTTTCTTCCTTCTTTCATCTTCTTCTCCACTGGGTCAGACAGCTGTTTCTGGGAATTCCACCCTTCATCAGTGATCCTGGGAGTCTTTGTCTTTCTCTTTATCTTGATCTTCTGTGAATCCTTGTATGTACGTATAACCCTTATAATAACCTTATACACCCATCATGCGACATCTCCCATATTTCATAGTATTGCCATACATTGTAGTGTATAATAAATGGATACCAGTGAGTGAGGGGTATATCTATTCCTTTTCAGCTGATTGATCTTAATGGTATATACTTTGCACTCAGGAAGTGCTAATAGGCATAAGAAGGTACACAGAAGAGGTTGATGTTATCTGTTGAATATAGACATCCTGTGATATTGTTTTTTTTTCTGATCTCATCACTGTATCTAATGACCATCCACTTGATCCTAAATCCACTGTATTGGGTCATGGGAGGATCCTGGAGAGGATTGCCTTAACCTGGTTGCCTGGGATCCTTTCTAGTATTCTATTAGTGAGATCAATAACCGATTATGGAAATTTGTATTTCCTTGTTGGGTCACAGGAAGTGGACCTCATAATGACACTATTAGAATACCAACCTCAACTAATATGGTTTAGTTTAGGATAGACATTGTTACTGGTATACCAAACTGCATTATATAGTACTATTGTCATAGCAAGTGTTTGCTAAGCGAGAACATTAGCTGTTCTATGCTTTGAAAAGTTGGTATTTATATAAATGCAAACATATGGTTATCTTTTAGAAGGGCACACCCCCTCTCCCCTCCCTCTTGTAAATATTTTGTCCCACCCCTTGAAGAAACTCATATTGCCAAATTTTAAGAACAAACACATAGAATTATGTTGCCCCCTCCCTATAATGTATTTGCCCCTCCTAAGTGAATCCCTTCTTGTTCCTGTCATCTCTGCCTTAGGTAGTAGATTGTGTCTTATTGAATTGTTCAATCCACTGGTGTCAATTAACATTATTAAATGTAATCTCCTCTGATAGTTGTCAGCATTTCATTCATTTCTATCAATAGGAACTGCCTCCTTCCTTGGACAACTTCCTGTTACCGCTTTCCCAAGATCTTGTGTCAGATGTCTATTTTGTTGGTGTCCAAGAGGTGGCATGTGACATCAAAGACTGGCTAGTACTGGTCCAGCAGACCCTGGGACCCTCCCACTGCCTCATTCAACACACACTCTTCGGAGGTCTCCACGTATCACTATTTATTAGAAGGGACTTGCTATGGTTTTGTTCAGGTAATTAATGCAAAAGTGATAATCAAACCACAACTGTTAAATCTTGGTATATACATCACTAAAGAGGGAAAAGATGAAATTTCTAGAGCACCCATTATCATTCCTATAACCAGAATATGTGTATACAATATAGAGCTTAGATGAGTTGACTTTTCTCTCTTTGTTATCCTCCTTATCTATGTAGCCCTTCCATAATTTAACATAAAAGTGCATTAGCTCATTACTAGTAGATTAGCCTTGTAGTTATCCTGCACATTGGAATTCTGACATAATCTACGTAGTTGTGGTGTCATTATCTTGAGACTGTCTCTGTTTCCTTTACAGCTGTGGATATGGCAACCTTTTCAACAAAACCAGGTAATCTAGTAAGAACCAAGGGAGGAATAGGGCTCTGTTGGACCTTGTTTGGATCATCCTTTCTGTTCATCAACTCGCATCTGACAGGTTTGTACCTCTGTGTGAATGTAGAGGAGTAATGAGGGGCTCTCTGTCCTTGATGGGTGAATGTAGAGGCGTAACGAGGGGCTCTCTCTGTCCTGGATGGGTGAATGTAGAGGAGTAACGAGGGGCTCTCTGTCCTTGATGGGTGAATGTAGAGGAGTAACAAGGGGCTCTCTGTCCTTGATGTGTGAATGTAGAGGAGTTACGAGGGGCTCTCTGTCCTTGATGGGTGAATGTAGAGGAGTAACGAGGGGCCCTCTGTCCTTGATGTGTGAATGTAGAGGAGTAACAAGGGGCCCTCTGTCCTTGATGTGTGAATGTAGAGGAGTAACAAGGGGCCCTCTGTCCTTGATGTGTGAATGTAGAGGAGTAACGAGGGGCCCTCTGTCCTTGATGGGTGAATGTAGAGGAGTAACGAGGGGCCCTCTGTCCTTGATGGGTGAATGTAGAGGAGTAACAAGGGGCCCTCTGTCCTTGATGGGTGAATGTAGAGGAGTTACGAGGGGCTCTCTGTCCTATACATTTGTACTGTTTTGGATTGAAGCTGAATTTGTATCAATTCTGTAGCTTATGATGACAAAGTTGCAGAGAGAAATAGTGATGTTTCAAAGATCAGTGCTAACCTAGTTCTCTCTGTCAGTGACGAAAGTGATGAGAGGGAATTATTTTCTCGTTTTGATTATATATTTTGGTGTGGGGACTTGAACTACAGAGTGGATCTACCAAGGAAAGATGCGATAGACCTCATCGTGAAGAAGGATTACATGGTAAGCCTTAGAGAAGCTGTTGGTATTCAGACAAACATGATGTTCTGTGTGTAGACAACATGGTAGTATTCAATGGACATTGCTGAGACTGCATGTATGGGCAGTCAACCTTCAGCCAACTGGAGTTAATATATCCCCAAACAGAAATAGAAATTCTCTAAAAACAGACAATTATCACCTAAGTATTTAAGCTTGGGTGACCACCTGTTTAATGTAAGGACATATGTAATGGGAGAGATATGAAAGAAGTGGTGTTTATGCCTCAATCATTCAATCAATGACTGTTGCTTTAGAGAAGAGGGAACCTCAAAGATAGAACACAATTGCTGGGAATTACCACCAAAGACAGCTGTACTTCCACTGGCTTGCGTGACTGCATAACATTGGTCACTTGTTCTACTTTAACTCAGTGGAAGAAGCTGTCTAACCAGCGGGCTGCATTAGAGCATACAATGCAGTTTTGTGGCTTGTGTCCTTTGATTCATATCCAAATTACATACCTGCATGAAAAATCTAAGATACCATTTTCCTACATGCAATATGCCTATTCTGTAAAAAGAGCCTATAGGGGAACTAAACCTAAAGAGAGCCTTAGATGAAGATACAGTAGTCTACGTATGTACATATACTTGTTTGGTTGCCATATGGGAAGTTTAGTAATATATCAGTTAACTTTTCTCTGTATGTGTCCAATTTCACAGTCTTTGCTTCTGCAAGATCAACTTACCAAAGAAATCTTAAAGGGTAATGTCTTCTGTGGCTTCTCTGAGCAACCTATTAACTTTCAGCCTTCTTACAAGTTTGATATCAACACAAACAACTATGATACCTCCGAGAAACAAAGAATTCCATCCTGGACAGTAAGTCTACATCCATTTATACATCCACCCACACATCCATTTATCCACCCACCCACACATCCATTTATCCACCCACACATCCATCTTTCCATCCACCCACACATCCATTTATCCACCCACACATCCATCTTTCCATCCACCCACACATCCACCCACCTATCCATTTACAACTCATGCTGTGATCTGTAGGATCGTGTCATGTTTAAGTCAAACGGAGACAGTGCGTTGGTTGGTGTAGCATACAACATCTGTAGCACAATGCAGCATTCAGACCACAAGTAAGAGGTCTAACAGTACTACGTATATATGTCAGGTGCTAGGGGCCCTAGATCCATTTCCCGTGTCCTTATGATACATGCATAAAGTGAAATAGTTGTGGTTTGGTTATCACTTCACCAGGACTCATTCTGCTAAATGAATCAGATTTCTCATTTTCCAAATTATGAATTCACTGGACTGATTCTCCAACTATAGACCCGTCTACGGCATCTTTAGATCTACTTTACAAGCTAGCAAGGTACTGGAAAGTTGTCCAAAACAAGTAGCTTCTTTTGATGCTACTGTCTATAACTTGGGTGAGCTTATTCATTAATGATATCCACAGTTCTATCCACTCTTCCTCCATCATACACCCTTCAAATATCCAGCCAAGCACCTTTCAAATACCCCCTCAAGCACCTTTCAAATACCCCCTCAAGTACCATTCAAATAACCCCTCAATGCACTTTCATTTTCCCCATCAAACACACTCACAAAATGCTTTGTACGTACATGAATATAGGGATAATTTAACATTTCTTTACTATTATTCAGGCAATGAAAATAGAAGAATTATTTATGAAAAATGTTTGGCTTTGAAAAATCAAAAATCTAAAGATGAATTGTCAGTGAGAAGAACATCAAGCTCTGTTTGTTCCCTTTTGTAGCTGAGGTATGTGATTGTGTTTCAATTCATCACTTGCAACATTAGTAGCCAAACTTTATTCTGCTGGGGACAAAATTCTTACAAAGCAACTTGCTTTTCCTAATTTTCTAATGAGAAAAACAAGATAAAATTATTTACAACTAATAATTCAGAGCTGGCTATATTGTACACATGAGGACCACTGCATTATTACAAAACATGCTTTAGTATCAACCTCTCTTTGGGGACTTTGTAACAATATCTCTTTGCTCTCTGCTGTATTGCCAATTTGATCTTCCCCCTTCTTGCTATCAATTGGATGGCCATCTGTTCCTTCTCTCCTACTACCTGTACCAGTTTCCTTTTCTGATTCCACATCGCTAGCCACCCATATATCCTCCACGCCTTGACCATGCTTCACCATGCTAGCATCCTTAGGATCTATGCTTAAATGATTTACATCCATGTTTTCTTTCCTAGGTATATTTCCTCCAGTTTTTAATGTCCTGTTTTGAAGCTCTGTCCTGAGTTCTCCTTGTCCTTTCTTATCTAAGCAGAGAATGCGCAGAACCCGTGTTATTGTTATTAATCTATAGCACCATTGTAGGTGTGTACGATTGACATTTCCTGTTTCCAATCATTTATACAACCAAATTTTGATTCCTGATTAATGTTAAGTTTTGATTTTCAATTGTAACAAAGACAAGACATTTGATATGTATATGTAAACTTACATTTTTTGAGTGCATTCAGGTATCTCTTGCCATTACAATGCCTCGTAATGTGACTCGGAATGTTGTTGATGTACTTGCCTGTTAATTTACAAAACAACTGTCTTCTAGCACGAGACAAAGATTACATGAAAGTCTGGCTCTGTGTAAGAAGCGACATACATACTTCCTTTTAAGGCTTGGACTTAGATGTAGCTCAGTGTCGTTTGGAAAGGTCGCAGAGTGTCTTTCTAGTAATTTCCTAAACTTTTTACCAGAGACATAGGGCTCTATCGCGCTTGCTTTGGCGGGCATTTCATGGCCACCCAGATTGCACTTAACCTAAAATTAAAAGATATTTACATTGGACCCTCAAAGGGAGAAAACACTTTATTATTGGTACAAAATCACAAGCACACGGAAAGAAATTAGTTTTTATTGTAAGAGTAATAATAGCACCTTTTGCCCGTCATGACAAAGTATTAAAGAAGGATGCTTCTTCAGTAAAGAATCCAAACTCATTGTACGTTACACGAGTCAGCTGTAAGTGGGTATTCCCCTATTTATTCAGACGTTACTATGACAACATAATAGGAAAATGGCTGACTAATTATGGAGCGTACGTTATTTCACTGTGAGCCACCTTGAGGGTTAGCTTTACTATGCACAGCTTATGGTATCCGGGAACCAGCACATTACCAGCACTTAGTAAACCGACCCAGAAAGGTTTGGTGTTGCGACCATCCTCTCAACAATCAGGAATTTTAAGGCAGTCAAATGACGCGGTTCCTCAAACTTCGAAGAATAGAAATTCAAAGAAATTGGCCAAGAATCCTTCACCAATTACCAAAGTGCCTCAGGTATGCGGGACAAAGATAAATGACTTGAAGGAAGCGAGTGCGGCTCGTATAGGCTACAATCACACACTGGCCACAGACAAGGCCAAACTTCCTTCCGTAGTAGACCCTGACTTAGAAGACTCTGTGAAATGTACACCTAAAAGACCTGTTTCCCAAGTAGGAAACCGACAACGTCTTCCTAGAAACAAGCCTCCTAATCCGGAAGCTAGGCGAGACGTGAAATCTATCCGAAAAGATAGCTATGGAAAAGCTAAATCCAAGATGGACCATGTGAGCGATGTTGCAGTAAAACAGGAGTGTAGGGAGGTTACTGAATGCATTTCAGAAGGTGATCACGGCGGATTACCAAATGAGCCAGTACATGCTGCCGCTTGTGAGGATAAAACTGATCCTCAGTATTGGGACCACATTAGAACAAGGAATATTCTAGAAAAGGTACGTTCCTTCTCAAACTGGTGTACCCCAGATCCAATAAATCCTACGATCTTTACTGGATGGCTGGCGGAAGATCCAAATCTCTCTCGTGATGTCATCTGTGATCCAAAGGAACCATTTCTGGAACTGACTAGTAAAAAGGCAAAAAAATCTTGTAAAAGACGGCCTGGAAACACTGTATCATTCAAACATTTGGATACTCCTAAGGACTATATTACTGATTACTTGAACAATCATTGCTTCACATATGCTACAGTTAATGTCGTCAGACCTGTAGCACGCTTCAACTCTGCTTTCCCAAGGTTTAAAGACATTAACAACACTTGCAAGATTGAAGAGGAATCACCTGTCACAGAAGAATGTCTTCCTAAGGCCAAACAAGAACACATGTCCAAGCTCACTCAATCTTCCATGACAAGTTGCGCAAAGGATCCTGATATTGTGTTGTGTGTATCTAGCCAAGATGCAAAGAGCGAAACAGAACCATCTCGTCCTTCCACTAGGAAACAGGCTATAAGGAGTGCACTCTCAAGGACCAGTGAAGTGAAGACTAACTCAAATATCTCTTTGAGTAAGTACCTCATTGTACACTCCAGGGAAGAAGAAGGAAGAACTGATGTAGGAGTTGATGGTGCAGCAGAGGAAAACGACAGGTTCAACTCTGAGAGTCATTCAGAAAGTTTAATTCCTGAGTGTGATTCTGGGATATCTCTTAAATCTGACCCAAGTGAAGAAAAAGTAGATTTTGAGGTCTCAAAGTCAAAGAAAGCGATTGAGTATCCCTACTTTCAGCCAATCACAATTCCTGATCTTGCATCCCTCCTAGTCCCAAGGACCAAAAGTAGTAGACAAACACTAACTAACAAGGCAAGGGCTCTAGGGCTGATGTCTCCGTACATACTGAGAGAGAAGACACTACAAAGTGTTCTAGAGCAATGCACAGCCCCCAGCAAGCTGGCAAAGAAAAGTCAAAAGAAAGACGCAAAGGAAAACCAAAGTCAAGTCAATGACACCATGAATGCGGCAATGAGGATCTACATGACCAAGTGTTCAGAAGTAGAATCCTCTAAACAGAAGAGAGCCGTTTCAACTCAACAGGGAGCCAGGAAAGGTTTGAAAGGAGAAGAGCAAGTTGACAGCTATCAAGACAAGACAAAGCAAAATCACTCAAAGCAGTCTTCTACAAGCAAGCAACCAAGCATACCTCCATCAAACATTAAGAAGCTCTTATCAAGAAGATCACTTCATTCTGGCCAGTTCAGAGGTGCCAATTGTATGTTGGCCATGGTACCCAGTGATGCAACACAGGTTAAAAAGTCTGCAAAACCCAGGGAATCAACACTTGCAAGTACTCTCAGAATAGATGCAACTAATTTACCAAGAATTTGTTGAAGTTTCATAATCCTTTTTCCATGTTTGACTCTGTATATGTTGTGAGTGTGATGTACATATTACATAGTCTGTTATAATCACATGACCAATAATGTAATCCCTCAAGTTTGATTTTCACCACTTTGTACAAATAAGAAATCAAAATCATTTGCTAAGTCTTCAATTGTTTCTCTTGTTTCTTCTCTAACTCGGTTGACCTGTTTCTCTGGAGAAGGATGCACATTTTTTGGTGCATGCTCATCAGATTTACTCTTTAAAACCAGTTTTGAGGGAGTTGCACTTGTGATATTGGCAATTGCTGTTCTAAAACTTTCTTCAAACCTAAGTATATGTACATTCAAAAATCAGTTTTCAATTCAGAAACTAATATTGTGTAAGCTTACCTTTTAATTCTACAAAAATTCTCAGTCATTTTCTCATTACCCAACTGAACTATATGGTCCAAATACTAGATATTTAAGGAAAACTCGTAATGATACAAAGATACATTACAGTCAAGGTAACATTAATAGATAGGAAACTGCACCAACCTCAGGTACAACTATCAACTTTTGGTGAACAGCTATTGGCACTTCCAGAGAATGAGTACTTCTCACTGCCTGAAAATCAAACAGCACCATTTGCATAACCAAAGAACTTACTATAGACTATATACACATGTTTACACATCATCATTCTCTGTATACATATGTATACACACCATCATCATCTTGCCACTTTTGCTGACAGAAATTCCAGAATTTCTAAACCCTGAGTTCACTGCTGCTTGCATCTAGACACACACACAAGATGGTAGAGAATGTTCCATGAAGATAATAGTGTAAAATCTCATATCCAACCCTGCATGGGGGACACCAAGTGATTATGAATGATATTGCTAATGTAAGAATTGATCAAATCAGTCACACCTTCCCAGGCCATGGTAGAGAGATGGTGTCTGTAGTACAGGGTTGGGCAGTAGTCTGGCGTACCAGTTGCCTTGCCTTCTCAAGTGTCCTGCAACAAACATGAAGTATAAAGGGCTCAAACTTGAAGAAGACATATCCTTGGGGAAGAGGTTCCCTCACAGCCTCATCCTTTTCAATAGAAGAGCAAATGACATTATGTGACAAATAAATCAAACAATCAGTATTCCACCTATAGACCACTCAACTATATCATGGCCAAGGATTCAGAAAAGATGAAGATCAAGAAAAGACAAAGATTCCCAGTGTCACTGATGAAGGATGGAATTCCCAAAAACAGTTGTCTGGCCCAGTGGAGAAGAAAAAAGAAAAGAAAAGTCTCCAGGACCTATATCTTCATCCAAAGCTCTCTTCAGGTTTAGTTCCCTATAGGCTTATTTACAGAGTAGGCATAGCATGTAGGAAAATGGTGTATTAGATTTTTCATGTATCTCTGAACTACATATATCAGCCCCTTACCAATGCTTCCCTTTGAAGTAGGTCATGTGACACCAGGAGCCACATACAACCTTTCTTCGAAGATTCTTCGCCCTATATAGGAGTAGGAGATGAGGACACGTCAAAGGCCGTCATAAGGAGGACATTGCTCTTTCGGACCTCGGAATAGCAAATCAATCTACCCGAGCAAGAACTGGTTGTAAAGTAGTCTGTTTGTTGGTTGATGGCTACAGTTAATTCAAGTATCGCTTTGTCAATGGAAGCTTTTCGGCTGTGATCTAGATGATCTTGTAAACACTGGTGCTTCCATTGCTTGAAAACAGACGGAGATATTTCCATCATCATTTAAACTAGAAAACCACAACTGGTTCCTTATCGAGATAAAAATGGTGGTCGAAATACTCAACGACCTTGACAGATTGCGCAACACATTTTGTTAGATAATTTTGGATGCGCGTCCAAGTATTTTCAAGACTAGCGTTTCATTTGAGGCTGCTGTATCCGAAGTGTTTCGGATATGAATTTCAATTGGTAGCTCGCAGAATCTCAAGCTCAGCGCGCCATTTTACAGATTCCCCATTAATTAGAGAGGCAAGTTTGTCCAGCCAGGAAATCTTGTTGAAGGACATTACGGAATTGTCAGACAAAGGTGACAAGGAGAAGTTGAGAATTGCCTGTAGCAATGTTTTGGATAACATTGCGATCTTTCAGCCTCAACAGCTAATTAGAATTGTAGATCTCGCTGCTAATACGAGCAATTTGCCTTTTAAAAGGGAATTAACTGAAAAGTCACTAAGAAGATTTAAAGCTAACAGTTCCACATTGAAAATGTCTGATGTGGTGTGGATGATGACTGCTGCAGCCAAAGTGCACACTAAAGACAGAGAAGTGATCAACTTTGCAGAAGCTGAAGTAATGCGACAAGATCTAACCAACTTCACCTCTCTTCAGTTAGCCTCCATTTTAGAGGCATGTGCAATTCTTAAATGTACGACACCAGAGATATATTCAAGTTTGTTGAGCGAGGTGTTAAAGAGACATAATCTGTCTCGACACATTTTGAGGTTACTCATTTGGAGTTCAGCAGTGGCACCGCAAGCATTTACTGATGAACAGACAATAGAACTGATTGACAAAATAATGAAAGGCCCTTTGAATCAAATATCAATCAGTACTATTGCTTGGACCTTGGGAAAGCGACAAATGTGTCACAAGGGATTTTACGATAAAATTTTTAGCATTCTTTTGTATGAGGATATTACGAGATGGGCTCCACGCGTGATATCAATGGTAGCATGGTCAATGTCATGTAATCAAATGTACAGCCCGGAGGTGATGGATCAACTGGCTATCAAGGTACTGCCATTGTTGGAAAATTTCCCAGAACAGTCTCTTTCAAATCTAGCTTATGCCTTTGGCACACTCAATCACAGAGCGGAAGACTTGCTGCTGAAGGTGGTCGATATTCATACCAAGCAGCTGCAAGAAGACACTGCTAGTCAAAATACAGTCAGACAGGCCACATTCAACATAACCTGGGCTTGCCTCGTTTTCGGAAT
Source organism: Chondrosia reniformis (assembly GCA_947172415.1). NCBI lineage: Eukaryota > Metazoa > Porifera > Demospongiae > Chondrillida > Chondrillidae > Chondrosia > Chondrosia reniformis. The sequence continues at coordinate 5,830,960 of OX359201.1, read as the reverse complement.
ATTTCCAATGGAACTACTCACATTAATTCTCCGTCCTTCTGTAGCCCAAAGTGAGTAATACCATACAAAATAGGTAAACAATAAAATGTCTTCTACCTTTACTTTGCTCATTATGTGACCTAAGTAGAAGTGTTTTCTTATAGAATAAGTGAATTTGAATGAAATCTCCTTCATATTGTATTCTTGTATATCTTTCTTGCTAAAAACATTCTGGCATGCACATTGTGGATGCTTCATTGTTACTAGATGTGACTATATAAAGGTACTGTAGCTCTCATGAATATATTTAGTGATCGGACCACAATTAAAAAGGCACCAACCATTCTTTTGAAATATAAACCTTAACACCTTCATCTTACATTTCTGTAGACGCTTTGAGGAGTAATAGCAAAGTGATTGCAAACTTTCTGTTACAGTGTGACACTGCCCTGAGATATGAACGCCCAAACTCGAATATTGAACCTCTCCAATTAGATGTCTTCCTGGACCTCCAGAAGTTGTTGATCCAACAGCTACCAGTCATTACGGATTCCTCCAATTATAACAAAAACATGACTGCCGCCCTGATAGAGTTGGCTGGCAGTGAAAAGTGAGTAAGCTCTTCAACATAATGGCTATGACAAGCCTAAACAACTTGTTGATTTGATCAGTCTGAAAGTAAATTTGTGGTTATACCAAAGTCTTATTATTCACAAGCCACTTCTTAATAACCAGTTCTCTTATTGTATGTCATCTTTTGCACTTTTTATTCACCCTTGAAGATACTTTCAAACGGAAGCTCTAACCTACGGACCATACATTATTGACTTTGAGTTGCTGCTGAACCAAGATGGGAAGCTGGTACTACCACCTGAAGGGTTCTGGGTGGAAAAGCCCTTCATAATAAACTCAGCTACTCAAGGATCTGATAGCTTCTACCAAAATGGTATGTCAATAACAACTTAGGAGCTCTAAAATCTTTACAGCTTTAAGATCTTAAGCTGGTCTTGAAGCTTTGAATGTCACTTTATTAGACTCTGGATTTACCCTGCCAGAGTCTAATGAATTTGTTATATATATAAATGTTATGACTTGCATGTGCTAAAAACATCAGTGGGGCAGTCGAAAGACTGTATCTTAATCCAAGGGTCTGCATGTACTAAAGAAATCAGTGGGGCAGTCGAAAGACTGTATCTTAATCCAAGGGTCTGCCTATGGTCAGTATGTCTGCTGTATTCAGAGGTTGAGAAAAAATGATAATTTATGGATATCTAACGGGACATTTTCTGATTTCCTGAATACGTACATAAGGTTTGGATGAAGATACAGTGATTCCTTATTTGGAGGCTGTTCATTGGGTGAGACAGCAGTTATTAAGGGAATCAACTCTTCACCTCTTAATTATGTGTCTTTATAGTTGCTCTTCATTTCTGAAATGTGTAGTTAAATTTGCAAGTGACTGGTATACTGTGACTGTGGGGGATGGTTTGTTCAAAGTAGCTTTGGAGGCGGATGGGCCCCATCATTATGTGGGGAATTCCCTTCATGTCACTGGTAAGACTGCCTTAAAGAAGAGACTCCTGAGTGCAATGGGTTGGAAAGTTCTATCAGTAAGTTGGTAGACATTATACTTGTTCAAGTATAATGTCTTCATATACGTATATAATTTGATGAGATATGAAGTTTATTAAATCTTTGGAATAGAACGTTTCAACCCGTAGGTCTTCATCAGCAATAAACTTAATATCTCATCATGATTGTGACAAATAAGCCCTATCACTTCATATAATTTGAGATGTACCTAATTTTTAAACTATCAAATGTATATACAAGTTAACCAAGTTAATGGTATGAATGGGCTGATCTCATGACTGCAGCAGTATTGGCTTTTTGGATGGCCATTGACATCAGGATTGATAGCTGTTACATCAGGAACATGTACAAATTGCAATCTTGATAGGATTCTGCTAATATAGTATATGTAATAGGTATACACTCCACCCCTAGGCTTTTCTTGCATTTTTGCAGGATAACACAAGCTTATAGGAGTTTACTGACTTTTTGGTGGGATATCACATTGTGTAACAGTTACTGCAATAGGAGGCCAAAGTGCCTATTATTGCAGTTATACAACAGTTGTGGAATATAATTTGCCTTGGTTGCCCCAGCAACGGAGTGTATAAATTTTATTTATAATTTATACATTGAGTAGGGTGGCCCATATTTTCGGCAATCTCTACTTAGAGAGTGCAGTATAATGTACTATATATAATGGATGTGGTATTTTTGCTCCGATAGATTCCTTGGTTTGAGTGGAAACACTTGCTATTCAGCACAGAGGATCAAGCAAATTATCTGGCTGCATTGTTCAAATCTTTTGCACACAAACAATGCTAGATAGAAGACAGTTATTTCCTATGTATAAATTTCTTATCCATGCAACCTATTTAAATTAATTTTTAAAGTAATATACATATATAATGTGATAGAAATAATCACTGGAATGTATTACGCCAAACCAGCCAAGTGACTGCAGCCTTATCTAGGCTGGGATACATAATCTCTGACCTGATAAAGACACATGGGTCGAATTAAATGTCTAAATCCTTGAATTTTATTGCAGATAACAGATGCATTAGATAATATATGTACGTACTTATATACACAATTCCACATGTATAATAAATTACATTTAGAGAGATAAATAATACAAAGGCTAGGACAGATCTAGAGAAATGGTTGTGTCATCCTTTTTGACCTTTCACCTTCTCCAACCTGCTGGAGTGTTTTTCTCTAAGTTTGTCCAATTGTTCTTGCAAAGACCTTTCTTTTGCTTGTGAACAGACATCATTGTAAATATTATTAGCTTTATGATTCCGTTGTAAATATCTTTGAGATTGTTTATTTTTAGTCTTTTGAGTGTCTAGAGATACAGTTTGTTTAATAGAATAAGGATTCCTTCTAACTGCGTCGAACTTATCTTTTGGTTTCATTTCTTGGTCAAATCCCCAGGGTCAAAACGTGTGACCAAGAAACGAAACCAAACTGCATTTCTAAACACTCAAAAGCCCTATCACTTCATATAATTTGAGATGTACCTAATTTTTAAACTATCAAATGTATATACAAGTTAACCAAGTTAATGGTATGAATGGGCTGATCTCATGACTCACAGTATTGGCTCTTTGGATGGCCATTGACATCAGGATTGATAGCTGTTACATCAGGAACATGTTCAAATTGCAATCTTGATAGGATTCTGCTAATATAGTATATGTAATAGGTATACACTCCACCCCTAGGCTTTTCTTGCATTTTTGCAGGATACACAAGCTTATAGGAGTTTACTGAGTTTTTGGTGGGATATCACATTGTGTAACAGTTACTGCAATAGGAGGCCAAAGTGCCTATTATTACAGTTACTGCAATAGGAGGCCAAAGTGCCTATTATTACAGTTACTACAATAGGAGGCCAAAGTGCCTATTATTACAGTTACTGCAATAGGAGGCCAAAGTGCCTATTATTACAGTTACTGCAATAGGAGGCCAAAGTGCCTATTATTACAGTTACTGCAATAGGAGGCCAAAGTGCCTATTATTACAGTTACTGCAATAGGAGGCCAAAGTGCCTATTATTACAGTTACTGCAATAGGAGGCCAAAGTGCCTATTATTACAGTTACTGCAATAGGAGGCCAAAGTGCCTATTATTACAGTTACTGCAATAGGAGGCCAAAGTGCCTATTATTACAGTTATACTTCCGTTGTGGAATATAATTTGCCTTGGTTGCCCCAGCAACGGAGTGTATAAATTTTATTTATAATTTATAAATTGAGTAGGGTGGCCCATATTTTTCAGCTATCTCTACTTAGAGAGTGCAGTATAATGTACTATATATAATGGATGTGGTATTTGTGCTCTGGTAGATTCCTTGGTTTGAGTGGAAACACTTGCTATTCAGCACAGAGGATCAAGCAAATTATCTGGCTGCATTGTTCAAATCTTTTGCACACAAACATTGCTAGATAGAAGACAGTTATTTCCTATGTATAAATTTCTTATCCATGCAACCTATTTAAATTAATTTTTAAAGTAATATACATATATAACCACTTCATCCTAACATACCCAAATCAAAAGATCTCAAATTATATTTACAGTATGTACATTCATCGTAAATCTCTCACTCATTCTCACTAATTTTTGTTCCATAAAGGTTTTGTAATACATACACCCTCCCTGCATGGCCCTGGAAATGTATACCCCCTGCTAGTGACTTGTAAACCCACCATGGGTTGGGCTATTTCTGACTGATCTTTTTTTCAGAATAGCATGTCACATTAATAAAAATCATTATTATTATTATTATTATTATTATAATGTGATAGAAATAATCACTGGAATGTATTACGCCAAACCAGCCAAGTGACTGCAGCCTAATCTAGGCTGGGATACATAATCTCTGACCTGATAAAGACACATGGGTCGAATTAAATGTCTAAATCCTTGAATTTTATTGCAGATAACAGATGCATTAGATAATATATGTACGTACTTATATACACAATTCCACATGTATAATAAATTACATTTAGAGAGATAAATAATACAAAGGCTAGGACAGATCTAGAGAAATGGTTGTGTCATCCTTTTTGACCTTTCACCTTCTCCAACCTGCTGGAGTGTTTTTCTCTAAGTTTGTCCAATTGTTCTTGCAAAGACCTTTCTTTTGCTTGTGAACAGACATCATTGTAAATATTATTAACTTTATGATTCCGTTCGTCCATGCCCTTTAGCAACATCTTATGGTTTGATTGTATACGCAAGATGTGTAAGGTTGTTCCCACAACCAGTACAATCAACATGTACACAACCATTTTGCTATTCTTGCTCTTCAGATTCTTATAATATCCTTGCTCATTGGTGAACCTGTAGTCCGCTCGCGGGGGCGCATAGGCGCCAGTAGCACTGTAGGTCTTTCCAACAGAACCCGACCACCCCTGCCCCCCGGGGTTGGCGGGCGACCAGCCCCGGGCCCCGGAGTACCCTGATGTTCTATTAGCCAGTTCATTCGCCAGTTCTAAGTCGTACTGGTGACGTCTGTGGCTGTTACTGAGCATTGTGTAAGCCTCATTAAGCTCCACAAACGTCGCACTTGGAACGTCAGGATTTAAATCCGGGTGAAGCTTCTTTGAGAGTTCAACAAACCTTGACTTTATTTCTTTAGGCGCCGCCTGTCTATCGACTCCCAGAATAGCATAATAGTCTTTTCCTAGTCTAATTGAACTAGTAAGGATACACCTACATTGTAAAATGGGTCCAAAACGTCTCAAAATTCCTCCAACTTTCTGAGCCATCGAATCATTGCGTAATGTCGAAATCTGATAATTGTATTACGCAATAGGTAGTCACATGTACTACACAAATCAGGTAACTCTATCAATTAACGTTCCTCTTTGCTTCTTGGCTTTAATGAACTCTTCAATAGCTTTCTGTGATAACAAAATAACACAGATATATCAGCATTTCCAGATGTACATAAAACATATCATAAATGAATGGTAAGATTTGTGTGGGTGACTTATCTTACCTGCTCCGAATATCTTTTTCTTCCTTCTTCAGTTCTGATTAACTGCTTGTGGATCAAGCCAGCATTACTTGCAAACGAATCTGCAATCTCTTTCTAAATAGGGGTTTTAGAACAAAGTTTATGCTTATTAAGGTCTAGAGTATGAGGAACTATGACGTGAAACAAATGTATGTATATTAAAGGACAACTTACAGCTTCAATTTCTGCTTCCTCCTCATCAACTGTCGACACTGTGACAGTACTAAACTTGCCAGCCTCCATTGTGTGTCTATACAGCTGTAGTACATACATAGATGGAAGCAAAAAGATGCACAAAGAGAAACAAAATGGAGGCAAAAAGATGGTATTAGCAAGTGACTGCTGAGAATATGATGAAAGGTTATTAAGATGTACTGTATATGTTCTTTTGTGTACCTTATAGCCTGTCATGTACAGTATGCATACCACATTAATGCAATCCTTCTACAGTATTTATACAAAATCTCATAAATCTACTGAGACCAATGATTCCATTACCTTCTTCCCTTTATTATCGGCCACATTTAGTGTCTTCGGCTTCTGAGTTGTGACGCCATCTCCCTCACTCCTCACAAGAGCATCCTTCATAATAAATGTCACTTTTGAGTCCATCTCAGTGTGACGATAGTACAGGGGTAAGCTGCACCTGTGACAGAGGCAGAGAAACATTGTCGCATCAGAGCATAAACATACCAGTTTGTAGTCTAATGTAGGTAGATTGCTCAATCAAGAATAATTAATCAAAATGGATACCTTAACAAGGAAATGTAAATATCTTTGAGATGGTTCATCTTTAGTCTCTTGAGGGTCTAGAGATACAGTTTGTTTAATAGAATAAGGATTCCTTCTAACTGCGTCGAACTTATCTTTTGGTCCCATTTCTTGGTCAAATCCCCAGGGTCAAAACGTGTGACCAAGAAACGAAACCAAACTGCATTTCTAAACACTCAAAAGTCGAAGGATGTACCATCTCAAAGACAAAGTTTGTTTAATAGAATCAGACGTTTCTATTCTAAGGTTCTTATTTAGAGGGTCGAAGGGTCCAATTCTAGATGAAGATGAACCATCTTAAAGATACGTTTGACATAGTTAGAAGAAATCACTATCATCAAAAATGTAAATAGTTGACACTAACTAGTTGGATTTTACAGTCAAGACATTCAAAGCTTACTTTTTACAATTCTGTCTAAATTGTTGCTCAATTCCCTTTTCTTGCTTCAAAAAGACTGTTGCACCAACTTCAGAGTAGATCTTATACACATTCTTGGAGCCATCTAATACTCTGGAGCCATCTTTCTCTCTCAGAGGTAGTTTGTCAATAGTAGTATCTATCAGTACAAAGGTAGAAATGGTAATGTGAGATTGTTCATTCATTCATTCATTCATTATTTATCATTTGAATAGGAAGCCCCATCAGCTCATTTGGCTGGTAGACCGCGGAGAAACGTTTAGGATAAAAGTTAAAATGACATTTTGACCACTGGAGCGATTGATTATCTATACATGGATGTATTTGAAATGTGTACCTACGTCTTAATCATGTCAACGTGTCCACTCACCCAAGATGAGCCCTAACTGACCACAGACACAATGGAATACATACAGCGGTTTGTCTTCTGTGTAGTCCTGAGTATCTTTGGTATCTGTTACAACTATACTTCTTGAAATAACCTTTGGCATCGTAATCAGATCGAAGACGAGATTTTGGGGATTCCCCAAATCACCTAGACAACTGACAATATGGCGATTTAATTTAAGGGAATGCCTGTGGTTCGAGTTCCTGTATCTCACAAGTTTGGAATATTATCGCAGGGACAGGCTGGAAAGCTGTTGAAGGAAGTTGTCGAAAAGAAAACGGAACAACAGCCAAATGCCAAGTAGGTCGTTTAAGTCGTCTTTGATAATCTGCTACATTTTAATGGTCTTCTCTGTCTGCCTTCTCCTCTCAGCCCTAAGAGCCCTTGTAAAATTGACTGGGACTATGTAGTGAAGGTGTGGAACTACAACTGTCGCACTAAACAGGCTTTAGGCCAGAGTGTTCATTTTAGATTAATAATTTCATTTATAACTAAGTAGCTATGTACATAATATTACTACTAGTCCTTCAGATGTACCAGTGTTTTGATGTATTAAATAGAAAGGACAGTAGATCAAATGTGTATTTTAAACAGATATAAGTAGTCAGAGTGAAGCAATGTGAAGATCTGTGTTTTGGTCCAGTTCTGTTCCAGTTCTGGTCCTGTAAGGGAGCAAGCAGAGGAAAGGGGTAGAAGAGCCCTTTTGCAAATCAAGGTACATTCACTGCAAACAAAATAACAAAATAAATGTAAACATAAATATATACAAATAAATATATATAAAAATAAACAAAATGAATTTTCTTACAATCTCTCTTTAGCACAAGTTGAGTACTTCATATGAGAGCCCTGCTAATAAAACTGGTAGATCTGAAGACCTTTTAAAGAAAATAACTGACAAATCTGACGTATGGTATGAGTTGATATTTCTTGCCCAGTGTGAAGGACACTTGCAGGGAGGTTTGTTTTTCAAGACATTGTTACCTTATGAGCTCACACTATGTTATAATTACTGAAATTAAATGAATAAATAAAAATTATGTATATTATTATTCGAGTGCCCATGCATGCATACAATAAATGTAAACCAAAAGTGGTAAAGGGGCACAGGGCTATACCTGGACACGTATAAACCATCGCCACTTAAGACTACCAGGCTGTCCGCCCAGGTACATAGCCTGACTGCCTGGGTGTATTCATAATTGTATGCATAATTAATCACTATTGAATTATATTTATATCACACACTACCTTTATAACTTGTGTTAACTGACTATACGTACCTTGTGTATATATAGACATGGTATGAGTGTTTAAAGACCTGATGAAATGTTTCCATTTTGTCATCCTTATTAGAAGCCTTACTGATACTGGCTGCCTCGCTAACCAAATCTCCTCTCTCTCCTGCCCACCTTCCATGGTAAGCAAGGACGTAATGTGTTGGGTGTACTGAAGACATCTGCTTCGGATCAAATGGGTTTATATATTCTTGTATCTTAATAGACTGCCTGTAGTCTTTTATCAGTACGTAGTCTGTTTCTGCTTGCAGTTTGTTGTATATAGTTGGTCTTGGATACCGCTGGCTGAAAAGTGATGAGGTACATGAGACGTTTCTGCAGTCAAGGGAAATCCTTCTCCTTCATGTTATGCTGGCTGCCTCGTTGAGACTCTACGTTCATCTCATCACAGGATCGCTAAATGTTAGTTGCCTCATGTGAACACTGTAGTCATGTACTTGAGGATACCAGAGTCACTCAGTAAAGCTAAGCAATCAATCAATCAATCAGCACCATAGCTTATCTCCTATGCAGGAGGTCGACGCTATATATATATACATTAATTAATACTACAATTTCAGTTTGTACTATAGCTATAAACTGTCTATCCATTTCTTTCTCGGTCTTCCTCTTGGCCCTACGATTTCCTCAGTGTACACCTTCTTCACTAGTCTGTCATCTTCCATCTTCTCCAACTTCTCAGTGTACACCTAAGTAAAGCTAAACACAAGTTAATTTTAAGTGTTGATTGTACACTAGGAGGTACTGTTGGGACAAGATGGAGAACAGTTCAAAGCTGATTATGAAGGACTTCTCTCTAAAGACACTACCTACCAAAATCACCCAGATGCCCTCTTCTGCTGGAATGTTACCAAACTAGTGGTGAGATCCTAGCCTAATATATTGACTATACAGTTCATTTGTATATATTACATATATATGTATGTACATATGTATGTGTGTATATATATGTATGTGTGTATATATATGTATGTATGTATATATATGTATGTATAGGGTGCATTTATCAACTCTGTAATTGATGGTGGAGAGATCCCAGCTTGGAAGGAGATGGGTCAGACTGGTCCTGAAGCCCACAGTCTGCCCTCCTACTTGTGGCATGCACTGGACGCGTGGAAGTGTTCCAACAGCTTCTCCTCCTCCACCTTCTCCTTTGATTCAGCCATCGTGGATTTGATTAGATGTAACCCAAAGCCTCATCAAGATCAACTGTACGTACATACATGAATTAAATGTTTGTGGGTTATTGGCAGGTAAAAGAGTGAAGAATATTGCCCTGCAATTTTATCTTACCATTTTAGTCTCTCCAAACTATTGATGTAATAATGTATACATCCAACCCTTATCTAGGTGTATATACGTACAGTGTATATGTACGTACCTGCAGAAACAAAAGCTTGGCCTCTGTAATCAGAGTTCAGTCCCTGGGTTTGCACTAACCAGAATATCCCTCCCTTTCCCCTATACATGCATTACTCCTATCCATTGTATTTCTACTGAGCTATGAGTACGTACTGCACCTGAACTGATATCCCTTTTTTCCTCTTAACTCTAATCAATTTATTGACTATCACATTAAGTTAAGATGCTAGCAAATGTACGTAACTGATAAAAGTAATTGGACCAGTTAATGATGTCAATGTGTGCTTCATTGCTGTGTAGCTTGGAGAGCATTCTTGCAATGGGAATCTTGTTTTCTGTTGGAAGAACCAAGATTGACGCTCTAACTCTTCTCCAGCTGATGGCTAGCGGCTTTTCATTTGAACTTCCACAGGACAGGGAACGCTCTATTACAGGAAAGGCATCTTTTGTGGAGCCTCCTTGTGTTTGCAGGGTATCAAATGGTCCAGTTCCTCACAAAGCTATAAATCTACTTGGCCAGCAAGTGGCTTTTAAAGAATCTAGTCATTCCTCTAGCCACAACTGCAATAGCTTGGCAAATAAATTAGATGAGACAACTTTGCATTCCAGTGTTATTACCACAACTGGATTTACAAGCTCCTCAAAACTTCCATCTAGCTCCAGTTTTACTAATGGGAAGAATATAAAGAGGAGCTTTGTCAAGTCACCTCATCTTCAAGATGTCAACCAAACAGAGGTGATCACAGCCTTGCAGAAGTCACCTAAACTCACCGGAAGACTGAAACCCAGGCTCTTGAGTTCTACTTCAGTCACTTCTGCTCTGCAGTTTGCATATGTTGAGAGCGAGGCACCCTTAGATGATGGAACAGTGTTTCTGGGCAGCATAGCTCCCAGCACTGTGCTCTGCCACAGTCCGACGTCCTCTCCCTCCTCCTTGAGAAGTGATGAGTTGAGCAAGGGTCCCTCGAGCTCTTGTGAGAGATTTGAAGATTATCCGTTTGAGCTGGCTGCCAGTTTCTGTATGAACATGATGTCCGTAGTTGTACATGGGATCACTTCCTGCATTCAGGAGCAAGCACTTGTGGGATACAGTTTTATAGAAGAGGCTGTAGCACACTTGGATTGCAGCTCACGGAACTGCAGAGACAAACTGTACGGATTAACTCAATTGGCCTCATATATAAAACCACTACCAGACGTTAGCAATGGTGAGTGCCTACCAACTGGGGGAAGGTTAGTATGATGAAATCGGACCCTATTCTTACACAATTATTATTAAGAATAGGGTCTGATTTGATCAGACTGGCTGAAGGCTGAATTATCCTAAATTACTCACCAAAGACACATACTATTTATAAGCTTTAGTTTTTTTGGTGACATACATTGTAACAGTACAGATAAATTGATCCTAGAAGGTAATTGCCTCCCTACTACAGCCACCTCCCTTCTGTGTTTGTTCTATACTGCACATTCTTTGTTCCTATAACTCCTCTCTGTATGTAGACACATACGTATGTACATTTCTCCCTGCTCAGGTGGTCCTGCCGTAGATGAGGAATCATACAGAATACGATATGTTGCCATTCAGGGTCTGCTGAATGTGACACACACTTGCAAGTCACAGACAGTAAAAGATGGATTTAGCTCTGTTGCCTGGGAGACGCTGCTATCCAGGCACACGGCAGAGAAAGATAAAAGAGTCTTTCCAGCCTTTAGGAGTACTTTAGTAAGTTAATAATTACACTTTTCCATATCCAAAGAGAATGTCAAGGAGTTGCATATCTCATATATGTTTGTATGTGCACATGAATTGAATACACCATTTTTCTTACATGCCGTATCTATGTACTTTAAAGTAAAGGCCTATAGGGAACTAAAACCTAGTGAGAGTTTTGGATGAGGATACAAGTATATATGTATACAGTATGTAGGTATACAGTATGTAGGTATATATAGCTAATTACAGTAGGTATACAGTATGTAGGTATATATAGCTAATTACATGTCTATTGTCTATGTACACAGGGCATGAGTAGTCACTTTGTGTCTAAAGACAGTGACTTTTCAGTTCTGTTTGATCAGATAGCTGAGTACCTCAGTACAGTGTTCCTACCAGAGAGCAACATGGCAGAGATGCGTACCACTGCTGACACGTTAACAGTATCCAGCAGGTCTCCTCAGAGAAGCACTCCGAGCAGGTTTATCAGAATGCACCTACAGAACCATATCTATAAATAGACTCATAATAAAATGGAATCTCATTATGCCAAAACCACCTTCTTAAAAATGAACAGTTTGAAAGACCATTAGTTGTCCTATCCTATCATGTCAGTTAATGTACTAAATTCTGTACAGCTTCTATAATGAGATTCCATCATATGTATATATAGTATATCACTCTTATTGGCTGAATATTGTATGACTAAATGAGGAAGTGACTTTTCATATACGTATATGTAGGTCCTTGCAGTTTGTACATTGTTTTGCTAACGTAGTTCATATTGGATAAGGATGGCCTCAAATGTGAATGACACATATGAATAATCTAACACACCATTTTTCTTACGTGTTATAACTACTTTAGAGTAAAGGCCTATAGGGAATTAACCTAGTGAGAGCTTTGGATGAGGAGTTTTCTCCTTCTACTTCTCTTCTTCTCCACTGGGCCAGACAGCTGTATATATATATATCTTCTATGTTAGGCACAATGAATCCACACCAAAGTCTCCATCGCACCAACCAGGAAGAAGAAAAAACCTGACTAAATCAAAGTAAGGGATGGGCTGCTAGAATATCATAGGCATGCAGTCATACAGATAGTCTGTCTATCTCAGTTTGTATACAAATACTTCCCAATTGTTGCTACTTTTTGTTATATACGTACATGCACATTTACAATTATTATATAACATATTTTCAACATTTTCAAGGGTATCGACCCACTGGGATACTGTACCAAAAAAGCCAGCTAGTTCTGAACAGAAAAGATTTGAAACTCTAAAGTCCATTTCTGAAAAGGATTGGAAAAAATGGAAAGAAGAAGAAGCTAGGGAATATGGACAAGATGAACTCCAAAGTTGAATGACATTCAATGCTATATATTTATAAATGTACATTTATAAATGTATATAGATATGTCTTTAGTATGTATACATGTGTATATAAATTCATCGTACACTTATTTCATTTTACCTTAACTGTCTGTTTGATATATTTGAACCACAGGCAATCAAAATAATTGAAATATACGGCATGCAGCATAATTATTTAATTAATCATACATATATACATGTAATAGGTATATAATGCAGTATTATATATCATCTTTCTTTTTTCCTTTTTTAAATTTTCGTTTTCCTTCTTTTTTTATTTTTTCCTTTTTCGTTTTCCTTCTTTTTTATTTTTTCCTTTTTCGTTTTCCTTCTTTTTTATTTTTTCCTTTTTCGTTTTCCTTCTTTTTTTCTTTTTTCTCGTTTTCCTTCTTTTTTATTTTATTCCTTACCTTATGAATGACATTATACACATACGTCTGTATCCAGCAATATTGCCACAATCACTTAGAGACACGAGCCGGCGCTCCTCCTGATATGCTTTATTTTAGTACTAACATTTGTAGTTTTTGCATGTAGCTTTTATTTATCCTGTACCATGTAGTTATATAGTCAATGTATATATTATATTGTATATATTGCTCTTGTATGTACTTGGAATGCAATAATTTACAAGAGTATACTGAATGCTTATAGAGGGATGTGTTGATGATATCAGATAGCACTGCTAAATGTTTTTGACTTTATACGTATGAATGATCTTCATTATCCTCAATTGGGATTGTATATAAATAACCACTGCACAATAATCATTTTTGTTTGACAATTCTGAGATATAGGTATACAGGTTTTAATAAAAAAGGAAAATGTTTAAACAATGTTCTTTAAAAAATAAAGAGACCATGCTGTTTCTTCTCCTTTTAAATTTTATTGGATTGCTGCTGCAGTACTTCGCTTCGCATCACTTTACTGAGTGACCCCAGGGCACACCACGAGGAGGTGGAAGTACTTCGTGCCCCAAAAAATGTTTACAACTCTGTTTGACACTTCCACTACTGGCGTCGTAAGAGAAGTTGCTCGGGAGCGATCCGGCGTACCTGACCGTCCTGTGACCAGTTACTAGTCTTGCTCTGCCTCACGCTGCGGACAGAACAAGCCCGACCCTGGCGGACCACAAACTCCCACCAATGAGAATCATCATGTGCACACAACGCAGCTTGAGAGCACTGTACACAGACTTTAGCTCATTGGGATCGGCCAGGTCGCTTTAGAGTAGGGACCCATCGATGAACTACAAGAAAAGAAGTAGAGAATACATAATAACACGGATGTTAACATTGAATAAAATTCCAATTGCAATTGTCTTCCAAACCAACCTGATGTGGCAGCCTACAATAGCTTCCTGACCGACTACGTAGTGGCACTGGACCACACCAACCTCCAGGTACGGGTCGTATAGCAAGAATCCGCAAGTGCCAATTTAACACACAAGCAGGATTAATAGTGAGATACATCTCCAGGCACTAACCCATAGGTAGAGAGACCACCCCACTATACGAACACCGATGACCCTTCGGATAGACGTGTACCATGGTCGTGCTCCTACCACGGTTTTCGCGTCGATCTACGCAAGCATAGACCTCCAGAGTTGAAGGCTCGTAAGCCGTACAACTGAAATTTTCCTTGATCTTTTATAGAAAAAATAAGCGGGATAGTCGTACATATTTGGCGCGACAGGCGCGCGCGGACCCTGTTGTAGTTTCGTTCTAAAGTGACGTCATATATTTTGTCTTATCCAGCTAAGATCTCAAGCTCAGGAAACAGTTGTCAAATTAGCATATACACGATTGGTAGGAACTAATTTCCTCTAAAAATTCTTTAGAAAGGGAGACACCAATGTTGATGTTTGCTTTCCCCTTCTTGTCATTTCCCTTGTGGACTCCCAGAAGGACAGGATAGCCAAGTCCAGGAATCTCTCCTTTCTTCACCTTTTTGCACTGAATGGTTACCACAGGAGAACCTGATGACCCATGGTATGTGTCACACTTGTATTTCATTAAATCTACATAATCATGGAATATTAGTATAATTCTATATCTATGCAATATAAAGTGAATTTCTCAACATGGTGTACACATTTGTGAATCCTATCCTATGTACATATATATACTTATATAGGTAGGGATACGTCATATCATCATATGTATAATTAAATGATTTAGAAGTAATTTATTTGTTCCTAAAATTATTCATATATTTATCAAATAATACTAACACTAATGGAACTCACTGTTAATCTCAACCACTTCAGTCACTGAACCAATGCTTTCTTCCAAATAGTTATTGATATGTTGTTCTCCTTCACTTGGCAAATGAAGAATTCTGATAAAGTGACCTTTCATCTTAAGATCCTTGTACAAGGAAATATCTATTTTGAAAGGCACCAATTCAGGAGGTAGCTTATCTCTGTAACACTGAATGGCTAGCAACTCAGGCTATATAAATATATATATATGTACATATGCTACATGTTAGCAATATAAGTTATAGTGTACAATAGCAAATAATATAAGAGTGTATGGATATACGTATATATATATAAATATACTGTCTTTGTTCAAATAGTGTAGCCACATGTAATTATATAATCATTATGTCATACAGTGGGTTGAGGGTAAACATATATACATACAAAGTAAATTCACTGAATTTACAACTAGCAATGTATATTCATGGTATACAGTCTGAATTTTTTGACAAAAGCCACCTTCAAATAATAGTTGTACTTGGGGTGTGCTGAAATTAATAGTATAGCTGCAGTTTCTATTTGAATAAATACGATCTATATGTACAGTTTCATAGCAAGTAAACTGACCTATCGGATACAGAGAACCTGGTATGCATGTACTACACACTTCCCCCAACCAAAGTATAATTGATCTATGATATATTGCAATACACTTTCATGTCAAGTATGTACCTCCTGAAGAAAGACAATATCAGTGACAAAGCTCTTGAGTTGTATTTTATTTCTAACATCTATTTTAAAATCAAGACATGGTAGTTTGAAGGGTATTATAATAGATTCCTCCTTGGTACATATTTCAATAGCTTTTTTGATAATATCCTTCACATTAGCTTCAGAAAATTTAACATTCTTTGCTTCTTTTTTCTTCTTCCATTCATCCTTCCATTCAACTGAAAACACAACATGGCATAAAAGCAAGAGAAATGTTGGTCCCTCCTCCCCCATTTGTATTAGCACACCTGTACCGTCACCACTTGTACTGCCACCACTGTAGAAAGGATTGAGTAGAGGGTTACTATATGTATGTTAACTGAAAATACAAAAATAATATCTTTTGGATGGAACATCTTTTGACTTAAGCTTGTTGAGCATCTAAAAACATAATCACTGATAAGACCCTCAACCTTTTATAGATGCTCAACAAATCAAAAGTTGTTCCAGGATAAGTTTGATGCAGTTAGAAAGAAATTAATTATTAAAGAAATTTAAAGCTAAATATGTATACTATACAACAAATGTATCCATAAGTTATGTAATGCATATATACCCTATTTCTACTCTTCCGATTGAACCAATAATTTGAGGCAGCAGATGCTCAAGCCTGATGCTTCTCTGTCCAATTGATTCCACCAAGCCAACCTCATCTATCAACAATCAGCATTCATAATGTATTAATTGGAATTACACTAGTCTATATATGATATTCCCAGCACTTGCTTATTTATTTATTTGCCCTCTAAAATAAATAAACAGTTGTGGTCTGACTATCATGTCAAGTATAAAAGTATATACCCATGTATTACAGTGTATTACATACAGACTCCTGGCAGTATCTGAGCTTGCATTGTACAGATTCCCTAGCAGTTATTTTAACCTAAACATCAAAAGACTTATGAGCAAGATCATTTTAGAGATGCCTATCTGCATAGGTGTATGCAGGTTAGACAAGTGTGTATGAGCAGTGGAATTCAAACAGTATATCAAGAGAGATTTCATTGTATGGCTGCTTATGCAAACTTACCATCACAATCTAGAGAGGTATCATCGGGTCTGTTATCTCTCTCAACATCCATCATACTTTTTGGGATTTGGGGGGGATTTCTAGTTGGTTGTATATTTGCAGGATTTAGTTGAGCTTTTTCAATCTGAATAGATAATATATGCTTTACCGTAAGTACTTAATTACATTTCTTATTCATGCAAGCTATAGTCTAAAAGTAAACTTGCCAATATAAGTAGCATAAGATAAAGTCCTCTATATAGATTAGGTTGCATATTAGGGACTTGTATGAAAATCAAAAACTTTGTAGACTGCAATGAAAGGAGTATAAAGCAAGGACAGATACACGAAATTCAAAAATAACATATAGCCATCTATGGTCTGATTTAGAGAAGTCTCCATCACCTGATCTCTACTTACCTCCCTTGCTACACTTCCGAGTTGTACACCCGGCCCTTTCAAGACACCGCAAAAGAGACGCCAAGCTTTCTCTTCTGTTTTGGGGAATTTATCTGAATCTATCCACTTATGTAAAATTTCTGATAGCTTTCTCTCATCGTCCCTCTCAGAATTCCTCAATAGTTTCACCGGGTTGCTCTGTCCTAGCTTAATTCCAATAAAGTCCCACTTGTGTGCAATATCAGGGATATAGTCTACCACTTTTGCCTTAAACGTCATCGTTTGCTTCTATGTCTACAGTTACAGATCGAATCCATAAAAGCAACGTCATGCAATGCATACGGGGTTTATATTACTTACCGTAATTGTTCAAAATAAACGTTACGTACATATAGAATAGAACAAATATATATGGTATATATAGTCTACATTACGGTACAACCAATAAGAACTTCAGCCTAATCTCCTAGCCTATTCAAATTAACGTTTAATTTTGTCAGAAGTTAATAATATGCTAAGAGTGTTAAAATGAGGTAGATAGTATATTGGTATATAAAAATTAATGTATAACTGGCTAGAAGTCCCCATGGCTCCCTCCACTATCAGTCAGTCATTAAAGGCAAGAAGAAGACAAAGATTCCCAGGGTCACTGATGAAGGGTGGAATTCCCAGAAATAGCTGTCTTGCATCCTCATCCAAAACTCTCACTAGTTCCCTGTAGGTCTTTAAATTACTTTTAAGTTAATGTAGCATGTTGAAAAATGGTGTGTTAGATTGGTCATCTGCATAGTCTAATTAATAGATTGAATGGTAGTACATTGTGCCTCACCCCCAGTATTATTATTAACTTTATGACTATATTACAGTATTAAGAAGAGCTACTGAATGAGAGATGACGTACACATGAAAACTAGTCCATTTGGAAGTACATGTATATGCTTTGAAGTTCTACAATCTGAAACAGATAAGAGATAAAAGAATATTGTAGTTATAAAAGAGGTTCAATGAAATCTTTTTCTAGTTCCCTCCTTTGTTGCTGAAAAATGTCTGCCATCCTCAGAGGAGTGCTTACTGTCAGAGACTTCAAGTGGAATATAGCTACTACCATCCAAAGGTAGAGGTGAGGGAATTAAAGGGGAAATCCAAGAAACCCACCAATATTTTCCCAAAAGCTCTTCAAGGTTATTCAAAAAGCCCCTATTGTAATTGGCCAATCCTCTTCTCAACTCATGGAAGGTCTGGCCTTTCAAGAATAACATGAGCTGGATGACCAGAAAGGACGCAGAAATAAAGCCTGCACCTGCCGAACAGGAACTCATGAAAGATATAAACATATGGACTGGCATTTGTCCAGACATTTTAGCCAAAACTGGTAAAATTAGGGCAAAAGGTATCCGAAATGTAAAGCCGCCTTCTTCTTGAATAATGTACATCACACTCAATACAAACCCATAAAGGCAGCCCAATGAGGCATAGAGCATAAACATTATAAAATACCTATGATTATGTAGACCCACGCACCGACCAGTAAAGTAGCAATGGTGGTCCCTTCTGAGGACACAAACGTCACATATGGGGCAGTGATGACTCCTGGGAGGGGCGTGGCCCTTGCACCACTGGCAGTACACCCAGCCTT
Organism: Chondrosia reniformis; assembly: GCA_947172415.1. Classification (NCBI taxonomy): domain Eukaryota; kingdom Metazoa; phylum Porifera; class Demospongiae; order Chondrillida; family Chondrillidae; genus Chondrosia; species Chondrosia reniformis. Next base: position 5,812,023 of record OX359201.1, on the reverse strand, counting down.
CCTGCGCAGCGTTCAGAAGAGTCAGACGTCTGGTCGACATGTCTTCTGTGACGGCTTTGTAGAAGTTAAGTACTACATTGACCCATAAGAAAAGCATTAAGGCAACATTGTAAAAATACCATTTGCTAGTCGTAGGGACGACTGAAGGAAGAAGAAACGACCAACCGTATACTATCACAGTCGGCAACGCAACAACGGTAAATCCCATGCATATTAAATCAGTTGTTGTCTTAGGAAAATATTGATGCTTTGCTAAACTTTCCGACAGAATTCTCCTAGTAGCCATTTTTTACTTAACTAGGGATTCCCCTTTTACTCAGCACGTGAGTTGGTAACGCCTCCTTCACGGCTTAATCAGGCGCTTGAGAGGATTTTGATTCGAATCGTCGCCAATCCCAATTGTTAAAATCTTGGTAAGCAAAGAAGTCTTTCTTTACGGCTCTTAACAACTGTTATTGTGTTTTAGAAAGCTTTTCAATACCATTGGTTTTTTCCTTTAGTCATGGCTGAAGATCACGATACCAATGCTGATGACCAATTGTTGGACTACGATGAAGAAGAGCCCGGCAATGAACAGAAGAATGGAGAGGATCAGAAGCAAGTGGCCAAAAAGGATGTTAAGGGTACCTATGTTTCCATCCACAGCTCTGGATTTCGCGATTTCCTTCTCAAGCCTGAACTACTGCGATCCATCGTCGATTGTGGCTTTGAGCATCCCTCAGAAGGTGAGAACACAAGTCTTAGTGGGAGCAGCACTTGGAGAGCTGACTTTCCAGCGACTGGAGACACTAGACTACCTGTGCTTTCCTGTCCGTAGTTCAACACGAGTGTATTCCCCAGGCCATCCTCGCAATGGACGTCATCTGCCAGGCCAAGAGCGGCATGGGTAAGACGGCGGTGTTTGTCATAGCAACGCTACAGCAGATAGAGCCAGTGGACGGACAAGTCAGTGTGTTGGTGTTGTGTCACGCTCGCGAGTTGGCGTTCCAGATCTACAAGGAGTACGAAAGATTCTCAAAGCACTTTAGCAACGTCAAGTGTGCCGTCTTCTTCGGAGGGATGCCCATCTCAAAGGACAAGGAGACACTGAAGAACAATTGCCCTCACATTGTAGTCGGGACCCCTGGACGACTTTTGGCGCTCATCAGAGAGAGGGACCTGAACTTGAAGAATGTCAAGCATTTCATTTTGGATGAATGCGACAAGATGCTGTTGCAGCTAGGTAGGGCACACAAACTGTACAGCTGTCCCGCTTCTCTTACATCAACCTGTTGTTATCCTCTTCGACTTTCAATGCATGCTGTTTGTTCTTATTAGCATATGTTCTTTTGCATCAATTTGTTTGTATATCACTTTCCCTACTGAGATAAGGAAATGATGATGCAATTATAATCAATGCCTGCCCCATCTAATATTCACTGCTTTTAATCTTTAGTTATTCCTAAGATTTACACTGTCTGCTATTGTATGAACTATTTTGGCATACCAAAAGAAGCTGCCATTAGATAGTCTTATTTTCCTTCAGATATGAGACACGATGTTCAAGAAATCTTTAAAGCAACACCTCACCAGAAGCAAGTCATGATGTTCAGTGCAACATTAAGCAAGGAGATTCGACCCATCTGCAAGAAGTTTATGCACAATGTAAATGCCACCTGAAGATACAAACTCTTAATAGGAGAAGCTACAATTTATGGACTAGGACTACTTTCCTTTGGAGGATGGGGAGGATAAGAGGATTAGTCTGTGCACTGCCCGGGAGCTGGTTCTAAAATGGCTGCTAGTTTTAAGGCTTTCTTAAATAGTTTTAAGCTGGTCTTCTCTGGTGAAAATAGTCTTGTTGACTTTTTAAAGAATGTAATAAGGAGGGGTGTTGAATGGCTTCCAGAGAGAAATTCTCTCTACCTTGGTGTCGGCTTTCAAATCTTTGGTGTTTGTTGGGTGCAAGGAGGTGTCTAAGTTCATTGGTCAATCTCTGAAGGCAGGGCAGTGCTGTTTTGTCTGGCTGCTCCAGCGAGATGTTCTGGTGATCCTGAAAGGGCTGACTAAACTGAACTCCTTAAGGATGTGAATGTCTTTTGGAGTCAAAGCCATTGAAGACAATGGTGACACTGGTGACACTTATACAACTGCTGGTGATAGTAATAGAAATGTAATGCTATAGAATGTATGAAAAATCTATACCATTTCCCTACATGCTATGCCTATTCTGTAAAAGAGCCTATAGGGGAACTAAACCTGAAGAGAGCTTTGGTATGCACACATTGGCTTTGGGGTCTGTATGCTTAGTATCTGTTGTGCAGAAAAATAGTTCATCTGAATTGTGTTCTGCTATTTTTAACTAAAAAATATTATTTTTCCTTTTTCTCGATTTTTCCTTTTTTTCTCCTAAGCCGATGGAGGTGTATGTTGATGATGACACAAAACTCACACTGCACGGCCTCAGGCAGCACTATGTGAAGCTGCAGGACAGGGAGAAGAACAGGAAGCTGTTTGATCTCCTGGACGCCCTGGAGTTCAACCAGGTGATCATCTTTGTCAAATCGGTTCAGAGGTGCATTGCCATGACGCAACTCTTGAACGAGCAGAGTTTTCCAGCCATTTGCATTCACAGGGGGATGGACCAGCCGGAGAGGTATATTGCCTCGCTGAAATAGTAGGCATTGATGGCCTCTCATATTTCTCTTCTCACCCACCATATTTAGATTGGCCAAGTATGAAGCTTTTAAGAATTTCAGCAAAAGAATCCTGGTTGCAACGGATCTCTTTGGACGTGGCATTGACATAGAAAGAGTTAACATTGTGTTTAATTATGATATGCCAGAAAGCTCCGATACTTACCTCCACAGAGTAAGCTATATCACACACCTCTACAGAGAAAGCTATACATTTTTGGTGCCAAAATTATATGTAAGACCCCTAGATTTAGCACAAAGATCAAGAAGACGACAAGGACTCCCAAGGTCATTGATAAAGGGTGGAATCCTCAGAAACAGCCTTGAAGAATAAAAGAATTAGAGGGAGAAACTCTCGTATCCTCCTGCAACACTCACACTAGGTTTAGTTCCCTATAGGCCTTTATTCTAAAGTATATAAAGCATGCAAGAAAGATGGTGTTAGATAATTCATTCACATTGTTATGTTTTAATTGTTAGGTTGCAAGAGCTGGTCGGTTTGGCACTAAGGGCTTGGCTATTACTTTTGTATCTGACGAAAATGATGCCAAAGTGTTGAACTCAGTTCAGGAGCGTTTTGAAGTGAACATCACTGAGCTACCAGATGAGATTGATGCGTCCACCTACAGTAAGTCCTAAAAGTATATGTGAGAGATACTTGTTCTTTTAATATTTTTACACCTTTTCTTTTTTTAGTTGAGCAAATGTAGTAAAGCAAGAAGCAAGAACATAACATTGTGTAACTACACTACATAACTGCACACTGCTGATATTCTTCCATTTTTGTGTACGTGATTTATGGTTGATTACATCACCTGTCACCCCGGAGTATTAAATATCGTTCGTTCTTTGTGTATGCGGCGTGAAACTTACGTCACCTTACTGAAGGAGGTGTTTGTGTTTATAAAACCCGTGCGCATTCGTTTTAAAAAGAAGAGATGGACATGAATATGCCTAACAATTGCAGTGGCGTAAGTGGACCATAACCGCCTTACCCTTTTATGTGGACTGAGGTTTCACGTGACTTCTTTCCATGCATTGCTTGTCCCACAAGAGGCCCTATAGCGCTATTCATCTACAACAATTGTATTCCATTGTTCAACTCTGCTCGGATGTAGCATAGATCAGTACTAAGTATAAGCTAGGCAACCACCTTCCTAATTACGTACGTGTCCACTAGTTGAGCGAAGTGTGTCCTCGTTGTAGCTGACACAAGAGTATTTTGTGTAAAAGCTCATTAAAAGGTCCTACCTTGTAAAGTTTCAGGTTTGCAATGTAAACATGCCCTAGCTATCTACATTCCCTTTACCCCTCCCCCTCCACAGGGCATGAGCATGAGCATGACGTTCCACTTCGGTTTCATGGACACAGTTTTGATTGAAGGTTGGAAAGCACAGAATGCTGGAGGTAAGAAGCATGTAAGGATGTGACACAAATAGGAAACTGAAAGCTTCTTCAGTTTCATCTTGATTCAAAGTTATCATAGAAACAGAACTTTCAATTCTCTTTCCTATAGAGTTTTTTGCCATTTGCCTTTTATTCTACTTAATGGCTGCTCTTTATGAAGGATTGAAGTACTTTCGAGAGAGACTGAATCGGATTGCTATAGAGAAGAGATGTGACAGGAAATATAAGAAGTCAAATGATGTGACTTTGGCTATAACTACTGACAACCAGAGGTACTGTATACTCATAATTTTTATTTATTTCTATGGGCAAGCAAGCCTTTAAAACAAGCCACAATAGTTCAATAAACTGATCATTCAATATACAGTGACTGTGTGGTAAATTCATGATCTTTTGAGTAAAGCAAATGTATTTAGCTCTAAAATGATTAGAGAGTAAAATGACATTCCACCGTATGTATACACACTGTATGTATGCTGTCTAAGTACAGTGTATTCACTTCCTTTATCCCTCCTCCCCTCCCCATCCTCCCCTCCCCATCCTCCCCTCCTCCTCCTCCCCTCCCCCTCCTCTCTTCATTCCTCTTGTCAGTTTCTTATTTAAAGAACTCCAAACTTCCATGAAGTGTATTGAAGAGTAGGTAATGCTCCAATTATATTAGTAGGAGTACACAATAGTTATGTAATACTTCACATTGAAGTGCACTTCCTGCATTTGATGTCCATTGGGAAGCAGCTGTTAATGCCTGTACTTGTAGTGATGAATTAGTTTCAACCTAAAAGTAATACATCTTTTGCATATTCTCTGCAGCGAAAAAGAGAAGCTAATTAAAGATAAGGAGAAAAGAGGTGCTTTAAGTTTCCTGTAAGTAATTAGAAACACATGAAATATCTAAGCATTTAACATACACGTATACATGTGTACTATAAGTGCAGTGGAACCTCACTAATCCAATCGCCTATGATACCTAATATATCTGGCTGGATTAGATGGGAGACCAGTTCATCAGGGTTTAAATGTATTAATAGAAGTAGCCACATCATACAAGAGTCTGGTCTAGAGGGGTGCCTAGGTTCCACTGTATGAATGACGTTATGGTAGTCATATGATAGTCTCTAATAGACTGAGGCGTTCACGTTATTTGATTGTCTTGTTATAGGGGTTTCTTAATGAAGGCCCACCTGTGGTGCTTCATGTTACTTTTGTATACAACATTTGCATATTGTGCATACAAACTGCTTTGTTCAGTGCTGATGCGGTAACTTTTTCTTCTTCTCTGACAGCACTCATATAAATGGGAAAGAAATTTTACTGCACCTTGTGCAGACCATGCTGCATATGATTCAGGTTGCCATGGGTTACGTGTTAATGCTGGTGGTGATGACTTACAATGTGTGGCTGGGATTAGCCGTTGTCCTGGGAGCTGGACTGGGCTACCTTGTGGTTGGGAGATTGAGAACCATTGAAGGAGTGAAGGGGATGGAGCATGATGATCACTGTAATTAACCCACCTGATATGGTTTTGTGTTGAACTAGGAGAGTTAATTGCACTGAGCTGTACAAAGGCTATAATGATGAGCAAAATATTCACTGGAACATATTACACCAAACTAGCCAAGCGACCGCAGTCTAATTTTGGATGGGGGACTGAAGTCCTATCAAATTGACAACCAGTGATCGCCTCCCAGTCATCCAAGATGGAAATAACTTCATCAAAGAAACACAGACAGCTGTTTCACCCTCATATGGGCTCATCAGTGTGGTACACTTCAAAATCCACCACAAGTGAAACACTTGTGGTTTCATAAAAAGTGAAGGTGGAGGCTACAGTCTAAGTGAGACTAAGTGCTGACAATGAACTAAGGATCGGAGTTAATTGCACTGAGTCATGCATGCTATGATGATAAGCAAAAGCTGTCTGTGGTTCTTGATGACTGACTTCTTTCCATCTTGGATGGCTGGGAGGTGATCACTGGTTGTCAATTTAATAGGACTTCAGTCCCCCAGCCAAGATTAGACTGCAGTCACTTGACTGGTTTGGCGTAATATGTTCCAGCGATTATTTTGCTTGTCCTTGTTTTGTGTTGTTTGACATTTGAATATTAGATGTTTTTCCATTAACTTGTACTGCATGCTATACTGTTTGGACACAAAAAAAGTCTAAGATGATTTATGTCAGTGCGTGTTGTTTCATAATCTTTGTTTATTTGAAGAAGAAATGGATAATCACTGGAAGCTAGATATTGCGCCAACCACTTCTACCTCTACTTAATATTTATACATTTTATTACATATACATAGGTGGCACTAGTTTTTGGGGAAACTATAGTTAATGCAATCAATTGTACTATTATATTAATAAACTTAAGTTGACTTTTCTTTTTGTTCCCTTGTACTCCTTTCACTTGGTGCCTTAATAGTAGACAATTCTGGTTAGGGACTGTCCCCTGTTTAAATAGGACACCCAAAGTATATACCTTAAGGTTTGATACACTTTTATCATAAGAGGGGTAATCATGGGAAAATTAAGATGACTTCACCCAAGTTTATGTTGTTACCAATTGTTCAATCTAATACATGTACATGCATATATATATATATATAAACATATGTAGTACCTTTATAGTTTTAGTATTAGATTTGAGGCTTAAAGCTGTATTGGAATTGTTAGTAGTTGGTTTTCCCGTACAAGTTGGTTTGGCTTACCAATTAGCTACGTATATACAGATATAATATGAAAGTAATATTAACAGTCTAAAACATTATTTCCTTTCATGCTCTGGATGTACATCCCTTCTACAATAAAAGCCTATAGGAAACCTAGTGAGAGCTTTTGATGAGGACAGCACATACTTGCTCCAATGACCCTGTACAGGAGGAAAAAGGGGAGAAGAACTCACCCTCATCCGGCTAACCCTCTAGCCTAAGAAAATTCATTTACATACAGTAGCTTATATTGTTGTCAAGGATATAGCAGCTGCCTATGCTATGTATATAGTGCAATTTTCTTCCGATGATTTATTAACCCATGCCAATAGAGTCTTTCTTGAAACAAAAATCCATTACGAAACAGCCATGCAAACATGTGAAATTGAAACCTCATATTTCAATAGAAATCTATTCGAATGAATAATATTGATGAATATTCCTTGCCCTAGTATATATATGTTTTATCTCAGTGGAAGGCTATTCCTTTATACAGTATTTTTGGCACTAATTAGTATGTATGTATATACAGTGCAAGTTATTATATATATATATATGTATGGGCAGCCAAGTAAAGTTATTTATTATCAATATATAATATATATAATAAGCATATATGCAACTTCAATTCTCCATGCAGTGTGAGGATTGCATTTATATGAGTTTATGAATTGGTGTAGAAAAATATGTTTACTTGTAAATGATGGGTGGAAATAGGTTGTGTTATGAAAGGAGTATTCACGTTAGCTAGCTATAGACTGCCAAGGCCAGACTGTGGCTGCCATATTGAAATTCAAAACTGTAGAAGATACAAGTGTCAATCCATTGACAGCTGCTATTCATGCAAATAAAATGTAAACATTTTCGGCTTTCTCATTCAAGAACTGTTCCTATGTATCTATATTGAAACTTAACAATACTTGAACGTAACAAGATTTCATTCTCTGCCTTTACATATATATCGTGTATAGCTAGGTTAAATGCACACAATCGCAACAATAGAGTGCCATTCAGGGGCTGTATTTGTTGTTCAGCGTATGTAACTCTGAGAGTGAGTTCTATATATGCATGGATATGTATTAAGCTGCTTTCAAGTTAATCCATATATACAACTGTTTTGTATATATGTCTGATACACAATTTAATTATATATAGATTATATCAACATACATGATCAGATGTGTTATATATATATGAGAATGTGATTAATGAGAATATAGAAAGTATATATATACGTACGTATATATAACAGAATGAAGAGTGGAAACATAACAACACTATATATATGCATGAAGAGATCACAGACATTTGTGCTCATGTTCATTTGTATATAGTTCCACATACACAGGGGACTAAGGTCATACAACTGATATACATATATATTAAGAGCAAAGTGGTTTGGACGACTATACAGTGCCAATTATATACTTACATACATATGTACATGATTCACAGAAGATCAAGATAAAGAAAAAGACAAAGACTCCCAGGATCACTGATGAAGGGTGGAATTCCCAGAAACGGCTGTCTAACCCAGTGGAGAAGAAGATGATCATGAAAGAAGGGAAAAGAAGGAAGAAAAGACTCCTGTATCTTCATCCAAAGCTCTCTTCAGGTTTAGTTCCCCTATAGGCTCTTTTACAGAAAAGGCATATAGCATGTAGGAAAATGATATCTTAGATTTTTCATGAAAACATGATGAACAAAGTCATTGCCCTGCACATGCCATATGCATCTTATATACTTGCACTGTATATATATACTGCATGGTTGTTTACTATATTCGCTCTACCTTGACATGAGGACCTCATACTATGTCAAAACAGTCGAAATTGTATTATCAATTTTTAACCATTGTGACATTAGATATGCCTATCCCTTATAATACATTTTGTTCGTCTGATTGTACAGTGTTACTTGGGGCCCGTCTAGCCTGCCTATAGTATACTTGCATGAGGTGCATTCAAATCATTTATAATATTAAGTTGCTGAGCTGGATGAAACTTTTTGTATATAAGTTAGATATGCTGCATGCATGAATGCTGCACTGTGTGCACTTTATAGGAAAAGAGATTGATGTAGTTTCAGACTATGATTATGTATGTATATATGCTTTGCATGAAGGCATACACAATTATGCATAATGTACAAAGTATCACAAATATAAGAAAAGTACAAAACTGACACGATTGATATAATGATTAAACACCTGAGAAACAATATTGAGAAATTAATTCATTGGTGGATTAAAAATGAGATTGTCAAATTCATGTGTTGGAGAATGAATGGAGTATGGTTTAAAAATAATTCCATTAATTTAGATTATATTATACCTTTTGTAACCTGTACATTTGGTTGGTATTGCAATGTTGGTAATACTGTATAGGGTACAATTCACATCCTACAAAAAGTCGCGATGGGAGCGCAAGATTAAGGACTATCTCACCCGAATGGGTTCCTGTATCGGCGGTGACCATTGACACGGTAGCAAGCAGAAAGAAGGAGTAAAACAGACTTCAAATACAACTTCAAAGTCTTCTGTTCGCCAGACAAACTTCTGTGCTTCGTTGGCTCTTGGTGACACTAAGGCCTGAGTTGGTATTGTTAGATCAAAGCATTCTTCCGGCTGTCTCTGCAATCTCGGTTCAAGCATCTTAGCTCTCTGTCCATACTCCATGTTACAATCCACAGCAATATTTATGACTGCCTGCCATTGATACGATTTCAAAGGATTATACGTGTTCGCAACCTCATCCTTGACGACTAACCACACCTTAAACGATTGGTCTCTTTCCACCTTTAGAAGGGAATCGGGTTCCTCGTGTCCTGCAGGCCAGGGCACTGCCCAACTCACAGTAGGTGAGAAGTTGTCATTCATGCTAACCTTCACAACAGTAGACGGACAAGGCCCATATACAGTCTTACACTCGGTCGTAATTCCGTACCACGGATATCTTCGACCGTCCGCGTCGCTAACAGCCTGCGTCTGACCTAAATTGAGCTCAGGGAGCTCCCAGCTAGAGCAACCTGAAGGATACACATTGAAAAACTTCATAGAGGTTACTGCTTGTACCCATCCAATGGTGAAGACCTCTCCTTCCCTTAGCGCCGGTACTTCTACCTGCCCTTCTGCTCTGAAATGAGGCGTCACGTAATTTAGTGTAGAAGGAGTCTCCACGATCTGAGTCTCTGTCTGATCTACGGTCGCTTTGCACTTTAACACTTTAAACTGGCGATGTCCTCTTTCTATTGTCATCTTGTGTCGCGACTTTTGTAGAAATCTTTGACTTAATAGGGATAACTTAAAATTGTTCATAATATCCTATATTTCGTTTTGCCTTGTTGGTGGTTTACCACACGAACACATCCACGCTACAGTTCTATCCGGAGCCTCCTTAAACAAATGATACGAAAACCCCTCAATAACATTTTCTATTGAGGCGTATGCACTCCACGGAATTCCATTGTGTATATAAGAGCCCGTTTAAGTGCGATTGCGGTTACGACGCTTCGCTCGCAGACATTTTGTTCGACTTGTTAAATAAGTTTTTCCTTCAATTCGTCTCTCATAATAATAAACACAATTAAAGAAACACTGCGGTGAAATTACAAAATCAAGAAAATTTATACAAAGTCAACATAGTTCACATTTCTGAAAGTCCACTACAGAATTTAGAATATGAGCCGATGTCAAAAGATGGCATGTCCAATTGGTTTTATGACACAGGTACATGTATATATAGTACTTTTAGCAGTGATGGATTTAGGTGGGGGGTGCTCTGGGTGTTGAAGCACTCTCCTCTGAGAGCATATCTTACTTGGGGGAACTTAGCCCTAATTTTGGCTCTATTACACTCCTTTATAACTTAGCACCTCCCATTACAAATTCTAGATCCTTTTTGTAGCAGTCCATGAGCAGAATTGTATGTGCAAAGGCTTTTAAAGGACAGTATCTCATTCACCAGATATTTAGGTAGGAAAGTTGCCCATTGCATCAGACATGAGAGGATTTGGAGACAATCCATCAGTAAGTAGGGTCAGTTGCATACGGTGTGATGCAATCTTAAGAGCCAACATGCAAACTAACCTGCAGAGGATCCTCACTGATGCACGACCATATTTGGATGGGATTACAGTCACTAGAACCAGACCGGACACAAGACATGACGTATAGCTGTTTATCCAGGCTACGAGCATAGAATAAATAAAACAGCAACTACATACAGTATATCTTACTGTATAATTACTGCTAGTGTACTAGTAAATGTAACAATATTGAGGTAAACAAGAATAGAATCTGAAATTAATCCTTTCCGGAAAGTTTCAAAAGCAATGGATATATTCATCTATACAGGGTATAACAAGCCTAGGCCTCAAGATAATATGAACTGTAACATGAAAGGGGAGAGAAGTATAAACTTCTTTCTTGATAAAATAATTTCAAATTAGGTACCTATACCCATTTAGGAAATGTACTACATTTCTATTGTAATTCATTATGTATAAATCTCTTTTCAATGAGGTACCCCTGATGTACTTACATATGTACCTGAAATGTTAATAACAAAACTGACACTGGGATAAATTTTAAACCTCAAACACCCTCTTAGCAGCTGCAATGATGTATATAGGTTTTATTGGTATGGAAGGTGAATATCACATCCAAAAAAGCAAAACTGAAAGTTCCATGTCATACACCTTTTCTATTTAATGGGGATAACCCTATTAATTTAGGGCTATAAGCCAGTGGGTCTCCATATCATTATCAACCTATACATTCACAGCTCTTTTCATGATTAAAGCAGTTACCACATTACAACCACAGATCAAATTATATTTATAAATGACCACTCCTTGTACAGCCTACATTACCACAACGGTTGAACACCCAACATCTCAGAGCTCTCTTATGACATAAACAGGAATGTAAAGCTTGCATTCCATTCAACTCCACTGCCTTCCTAATCTCCCAATCCTCCTCAATAGAAAATACAGCAATGGCTTCAATTCCATGCAGTTTTGACTGAGATATGTATGTGACACTCAAGATAGGCATATTTGCTGAATACAATCCTTACATCTTTCAAGAACTTATCATCAAAATATTGCTCATCAGAGAAAACTCAAGGTATGCAAGTAAACAAGTGTACTCTCCAATCTAAAGTTTTAAGAATTAGCTTTATTTGGCATTTGTTTATAATTTATCTTATCATAATTGTATTCGTAGGTGGATGATAAATAGGAAAAGAAACTCTTAGTTGGCTCATTGGTAAAGACAAATCTGATTTCTTTTCCATTTACCAGTAGCTCATATTTATGGCTATAGTGCATGAAAAGATGGAGGGCAGGCTGATACTAGTACAGCATATAAACTGTACATAAGATGCTGTACTTCTAAAAAGTAGAACATAAACACAAACATACAAACTTGTATATCTACTAGACATATATACAAGTATAATTATACTTCTAAAATGTCACAAACCCATATTTGTCCAAAAACAATGGTTTGACTTATTGGCTAACAAGATAGAATGTTATGGAAATTGATATAGAAAATGACTTCACTGGCACATAAACCCATAAAAAATATTTAGATATTAGGACAAAGTTAAATGTATCCTGATTTCAAGATTTGCCTTTCAGCTTCAGTGAAGCTATATATTATTGACTGCATCAGAGATGATGTCATAATTTTGAATGCCACAGTCATGTACTATTGGCCAGCTATGATGTCATCACTTGAATACCACAAATTGTAACCTAAAGCATCAGCTGATTAAGGAAATAATCACCACAAAGCTAAGTAGCGGTCCTTGTATGGCCTCAAAGGAATGTAGCTCTGTATACATATGTGTATTCACCCAGCTGACTTGCTTCCTCTACTCAACATTACCAGTAGGCCTAGCAGTAGTCATGGAAACCTAGTGTATATATCTATAATAGAGATCACTTATAAAATTTACCATATAACATATATGTATATATCTCATGGTGAGCTAATGTTTCAGTAGAATGAAGATGGATTACAGAATGAAGAACAGGAAGTATACTTAATTAGGTTGGAGAGTAGTGGGGCCATTTGTAGTGAATAAATGGGCCACTTGATTAATTATTCTTTGGTTTAGATGTAGACTAAAAGTAGAAATTAGATAATCTGTGAACAGTCATACCACAAGTGTTTAATCTTCAAATATCATTGAGCTAAGCTTATTCACATATTTGGATCATATCTGACATCTTACTTAAATGCTAGAAATTTCTTGACGTTATCGTTTGTTTTACCTACGCTGTGACCCGTAATATAGACAAGCTTGTAATCTCCCGGAATAACCTGAGCTTCCTTTCTCCTTCCCTTTCTCCTAAGAGTCCCTCGATAAAGAGAAGACCTCGAGGTATTTCTTATTTGGCTTTCAGATCTTTCCAAGTCACTCACAGCACTCTGTTCACACTCCTCTGTTGTGTCTAAAACTAGAAGGCCTGGGTGAGAGGAGCAGAACTTTCTCCTTGCAGTATCTGTGTCCGGTTGTTGTTGTTGCTGCGGCTGAGGCGTCTCTGAAATGTTTTGGGATGAGGTGTCCTTGGAAATCTCAAATATAATGACACTTCCTCCCCCAGTTCCTAACCAGAGGTAACCATCCTGTACAAGCATGCCAGTCACTCGGAGCCCATGGACAGTCTAGTACGGGAAACAATAAAATGGTGGACATTGTTAATAATAATGATTCTCCTTAGCTACCATTTTGAAGGATAATCTGAACCCAGTACCATAGCAACAAGGCATGATCTAGGTCCAGGGGCATCACAAACACAGAGATACAAGGGCTAACAGACAAAGATAGAAAAATAGACTGATGTATGTATGTTAGAGTAAGCCATTAGAAAGAAATAAAGAGAGAAGAAATTTGTCTCTAAATACCTGGCCTGGTCCTCCATCTTTCACTTACTCTCTCATCATCACTCACCCTTGTACATTCTCACAGATAAATATATATATATTCTCACTATTACGTACCTCATTATGAATATCCGGTATTTCCTTCCCCTCACTGACCACTGTCATGTAGTCTACGCTTAAGTGACTTCTATAAGTCCTCAGGTCATACAGACACACAATGGTCGATCTATAGGTCAAAAATCAAAGTGATAAGCAAACCACAAGTATTACATAGATACAAATGTATATATTTAGACATTTTGGGTTCTGAAATATTTGCAATAAATGTGAAATATTGAATTATATTAAAGTGTAAATTGCAAAATATAGGTGCATTATGATACTGAGAGATAAGACGACTATTAATGCAGAGAAAGCAGACAATGAACACTCACGATCTGTACGTAATCCACACACCATGTTGGCTTATGTGCATGCCATTTATGGAATGTGTGCGAGCTGTATTCAATGAGATTGAATGTACTTCTTCAAAGTACCTTGGGAAAAAGAAGAAGAAATGTATATATTGAACAACAATCCAAATTTATATAAACATACATTCATCACAATCCTGGATACCATATACTTCACGTACATACACACACACATATATATATATGTACCACTATAAAGAGTGAACTAGTGCTTATCACGTTCAACACTTAATTTAGTAATTAGCTAACTAATCTACACCAATGAATCCTCATTTCAAGTTATCTTACCAGAACAGGCTGACATTAATTCACTCCACTTTTGTACCACAAATTGAAACTCATATCACAGATGAGTCTCAGTAGTGTTTAGTTTATGGAAAGCTCACTAAAAACCTACCCATAATCACAAGACTTACCCAAAGGACCAAGAAAGCAAAGACTCCCAGGGTCATTGATAAAGGGTGGAATTCCCAGAAACAGCTATTTGACCCAATGGAGAAACGGAGACAAGGAAGAAATTAAGTCTAACTATACATATGTACGTAGCTCATCCAAATTCTATAGGTTTCCCAAGTCTCACGTGGTTAATAAGAAAATGGTGGTTTATAGATTATTCATGTACCATAAACGGACACCACATAATGATTGCCTATATAACAATATGTGAATCCCCCCATACAATAACTACTATTAAGTTAACTATGGAATATTTTATGCAATTTACATATGTATTTTACAGATTGTAAATTAGCCAGAATAGATACTTCCTCTATTTTTGAATACCATACCAGTAGTTGGTATATATAAATCTACAAAAATTTGATTACAGTGGAAATCTACTTCCTCCTTGTGAAAAGAGTTCATTTATATCAGTAATATTAGTGTTTACTAAACAGAGGTTCATGGAATAGCCTACTGAAAACCTAGTACTACCTGTATTATTGCTATTGACAAAGAATGCTCTCCAAATAACATTTCTTCAATTCCCTTGTCAGTTTCTTATAAATAGACTTTATCTATAATTTTATTATGACTGAATGGATGAAGAAAGTGAAATTTAATTCCTATCTGACAGTTGGTTAAGGTTAATGACACTTACGTATGTGGTAAACACTTCTGGTTACAAATGAAAGAAAATCAAATTAGATTGAGTCAATGGAACTCTAATACATATGTACATCTTCTGTGGTTGTGTGGTGGATGGCAGAGGATAATTGATGAGTTGGAAGCAATTCTTAAGAATAATGAAATCATGAAAAGTCAGAACTAAACCTTCATCAAGTACAACTTCTTATGCAAGAAGGAAATTGTAACATGTACGGTTTTCTGATGTCAGAAAATGGTGAGTGAGGTAGAAGGTGAAGATGAATGGTCATGTTAACATCTCCTGGCAGACAAGGAGAGAGTTTTAGAGCTTCATTGGCCACATAATAGCTCAAGTCACAATAGAGGAGGTTGATATGCCGAGAGACAAAAGGATATTAAATGACTTAAAGGAAATTAGATCTATTCAAAAGAGGAGTCAGTCTACAGTAGTTAATGTATTACGTAATAATACTTAAGTGATTTGTGTGTGTGAAGTCGTAACATATACAAATATAAGCACTATAATAATATAATTAGCAATAAAGATTATACAATAACTAACTATATTACAAACATTATACAGTGTGTTGGTACAATACATATAACTTATAGCAATTATATGGTAACCTAGTGGTAGGTAATATATGTAAGTAAGACCAATTACAGTCTAGTGCAAGTATACTAACATAATATATTAAAAACATACAGTAAAGTCAGAGTACGTATAACATCCACATGAAGGAAAGGATTTCTGTGACTGGCTCAAATGTTTGTTATGTAGAGTGTTTTAAGGAATTGGTTGCCATTTGGGTTAGGAAGTTACATGTTCAACATCTCACAACCCAAACAGCTGGCACTAGACACTCAAGGGAACAGTTCTAAAAGGAATGGATAACTATGACACATTGGTTGCCTAGAAACTGAATATGTGGGAGACTGTTTGAAGTTTTGATTTTTCCTAGGCTAGTTTGCAGCCAAACATAGGCTGTAGGTAGTACATTACAAAGTAAGTACATTCAGACAGTGCATGCTAAGAATGGGGAGTACAGATATAATAAATGTAAGTGTCACATAAAGCACTGAAACATACAATTACAGTGTAAGTATAATGAATGAAGCAGTGATAACTCTTGTATCCTCATTCACTAGGTTTAGTTTCCTATAGGCCTTTTACACTAAAGTAGATATATAGCATGTAGAAAAATGTCGTGTTAAGATTATTCATGACTACACTGATAGGGTGATGGTTTGTATACCTCCTGACAACCAAATGGTGTAAAGGAGACTTTAAAAAGAAATACTTGGAAATGCAATCCTAATTCACCTGATTTCCAAATAAGTGTCAAGACATTACAAAAATGTTAACCTAAAGATTACAGCAGAGATAGTGACATGTTAGTTTGTCAGAAACACAAATACCAAGGTAGTAAGGAATGTATATAAAAGACAACACTGGCAGAATGGTCTATGATACTGTCACCATCAATCACTCAGTCCAGAGAAGACCTAGCAGTGAGAACAAACGGGTGCCGCCAAATGCATGGCAACCATAGCAGGTAGGAGAAGAATATTTCACATATTTCCACAAAGTTTTAATTGAAACTATGCATGCTGAACCTGAGGTTGCTGCTAATGTATACAGTACAAAGTAGACCAGTATAAGCACTGACAAGGAATATCAGCTTCATATGAAACGAAACATTTATTCATATTCCCAAAAAATGTTTTAGCTTTGATGGTATAAGACCTTTCTCCTTCTCTATAGTTGGCATGCACAGATATGAGGTCAACTGCAATAGCCATCTCTTTGGGATCTACTTAATTAAGGGTCTTACTCTTGCTCCAGGATGATAATAGATGAGCTAGTGGCACACCACAGCCTGTTACTTAATTAAGGGTCTTACTCTTAATAGATGAGCTAGTGGCACACCACAGCCTGTTACTTAATTAAGGGTCTTACTCTTGCTCCAGGATGATAATAGATGAACTAGTGGCACACCACAGCCTGTTACTTAATTAAGGGTCTTACTCTTGCTCCAGGATGATAATAGATGAACTAGTGGCACACCACAACCTGTTACTTAATTAAGGGTCTTACTCTTGCTCCAGGATGATAATAGATGAACTAGTGGCACACCACAGCCTGTTATCTGGAACAACAAGAAGGCACTGAATACAATCATTTCCTATCTTCTTAATGAAAGGTGACAGGGGAGGTTCCTGTTTGGTGGGATTCTACAAAATTGGGTTAATACAATTATAGACAATCTCACAATAATAGATCTTATAACAAGTAAAATTTACTAATTAGTGACTAGAAAGATTTTTATTCCTGCAGAAACGGGCTGTGAGTCTAATAAATGTTGCTGAACTGTTGAAAGTTGGTTTTAAAGTTGTCATGCACATACGTACAAACTACGTACATATGGCCTAGTAAAAAGAAGAAGAAAACTCTTGTATCCTCATCCAAAGCTCTCATCAGGTTTAGTTCCCTATAGGCCTTTTACTCACAGATGTATATACATAGATGACTCTGATTGTCAAAAGATGGTTTTGAACCAAAAGATTTGGGAAAATTCCTAAAAATTGTTGTTTTCGCAATGGAAAGGATTAACACAGCCAACAGAAACTGAATGAAACTCCTACTGACTCCTGTTGGATGCCAAAGTTATTTGTTGTTATGAAAATGTGCAACAATTTGGAATCAGTAATATATAATATGCAATGTACTGTGAAACAGCTGTCATTCCCCTATCACTAGAACTATAAGATACGTACACATGTTAACCTACGTACCTTGAATATGGTGATTGTACCATCAGCCAGTGCTACATACACATTGTTCTCCTGACTGACGACATCAACTACTGAGTCGGCCAATCGGAATGTCCATAGCAGAGTCCTATTCTCATGGTCGACTGCTACAATTGTGAAGTTCAGTGTACCAAAGAAGACAATATCGGAAGCAGAATGGTAATGAACACATGTCAAATCGGAGGGTATCTGTAGAATGTAAAAGGAAATATTTTCAAGTACAACAAATACAACCCCGTCCCCCTGCCCCCCACCCTCTGTCATGTTTTGTAGCTGGAAGCAAAATTCAGAGATACAGGCAAGTGTTTCTTTCAGAGTATTTAACAAGGGAGGACAAAATGATGATAATAGAAATGAAGGGGGAGAGGGGAAACATATTTAGTGCACCAATGCTCATTCTGACACTTATATAGTGTGGAATCATCAAATGGGCAAATTGCCCCCTCTGCCCCCTCCTGAAAGAAACCCTGCAGGCTGGACATATAGGTTTGGTAAATGTTAGTAAGACCAAGCTGTAATGGACAACACATGTTTAGTGATAAGATACGTGGAGAAGGGCATTTCTTACATTTACAACGACCGGGTCAACTCTGATTGTGGAACCAACAATCACAGAAAGACTGGAAATAGTTTTATCTGGACGATGGAACATCAGCCAAGCTTCATCTAAAACAAAACCAATAATAAAGGAATGATACACATGGTTTACTATATAAATGTGGGCAGTACTTTGATACACGTAAGATGGATAAGAAGAACAGGCAATACTGTCTAGAAAAGTTTAAATGAAACCTTTATGTAGCAGCTTCGTAGTCTAATGAAGCCTAGACTGACGTACAATAGTAGGTTGTATGGTGATAAAATGGCAATGGATGATGAATATAACAGTAAAGTATATTACAGTTGATACTTCACTGTAATATACTTTACTCATATATTCATCGTACTAGAGGAGAAAACAACAAGCTGAGACACTAATAAATTATTTGATCCATTCACTACTTATTATTGATTTATCTAGATGTACTGGGAGAGGGAACCATTAAAGACAACACATACGTAGACACTGTAATATATGTACGTAACCATGGTTTCCTATTTCTCCTTATTAGGAAGTAACAAGTCCATAAAAGAGTATTATAAGTATCCTAATTTATTGAGACTCAGCAACAATTGTATTTAAAAACAAATTGAACGTTTCAACCTGGAGGTCTTCATCAGCATAATGAGGATTTGTTTCTAAATACAATTGCTGAGTCTCAATAAATTAGGATACTTATTATGAACACAACAAAACCCCTTATCACTTCAAGAGTATTAAGGAACTGACTTTCTAAGCACAAAGAGCTGCAAACCCATCTTGGTTTGTCATTCTCCTTTTGAATGGATTGGGCAGTGTAGAGACGCTGTCTTGAGAAGCTTTGGAGCGCCAAATCCTATAAATATTACAGAATACATGAGGGATTCACAAAAGATCAGTAAAAAGACAAAGATTACCAGGATCACTGATGAAGGGTGGAATTCCTAGAAACAACTGTCTGGTCCAGTGGAGCAGAGGAAGAAAGAGAAGACTCTTGTATCCTCATCCAAAACTCTCTCCAGGTTTAGTTCCCCTATAGGCCTTTCAATTTATTACAGAGTAGGCATAGCAAGTAGGAAAATGGTTATTCATGTACACAAACTGTGTTCTTAGAATAGGCTGTGCCTCAATGACTAAATGTTTCAGCTAAATATTTGTAGCTTTCCTTACAATAAAGACATAAAAGAAACTTCTTATTCCACTCTAAGGTTGCAACACTCAGTAGCTACCACAATATACATAATCTTGGCAATCAACCCAGTTAGTTAAGTACTGCTTGCGTAACCACTTCCATACCCTTTCAACATTGTTCTCAGCCTGCGGGTTACTCGCCAGTTCCTCCTTCTGAATGTGGCTTTCATCCCTCAGCCTTTTCTCCTTCTTCAAGAGGTCTGCCATTTCCTGTTGCTGCTTCTTAAAGGTAGTCATTAGCTTGTTCAGGTGGTGGTCGTGTCTCTTACCGATGTAACTAGCTAGCTTGGCTGTAGAATATGCGCTGTAGGCCACCTGAAAGAGAAATGGAAGAGAAGGGAACATATTATTACACCACATCCTAAGCCTAGGTCTTCCTCATGAATATCTGTCCTCAATTTCTTGCCTCAATTTCTTCTTAATAAATTTTTAAACAACAAATCCAAATAACTGAATAAATAACATTACAAGATCCATCTTTCTGTAAGCACCATTAAGCCACAGTATATTTGGTATTTCATACAGAAGGTCATATTGCCACATGCACTGTGTGGTTACCATGGAAACAACTATCCCTTTACGAACCTGAAACAGCTCATCAATATCAAAGGTGTGCCTGCTCATGCTCTTGAGGAACTGAAGCATGTTAACAGGATCCTTAATTTTCAGAAGTTGCGCCTCATAAATTTGGATTAGGGCTAGTGAGAAGCGAAAGATGGCCTATATAAGGAAGAAATACAGAAATAACAAACCACTACAACGCTAGTTAGGGAAAGACATTTTCAAATCACAGCATTAATGACAAAATGGATACAATTATTTTGAGGTAATGTTTAAACTTTAGTTCAGTAGTGCTACATTGATAGCTACACCCAGTAACTGCTTAGTAAAGTGCTTCTCCTGGCAATTAAAGGCTGTAGTTTGACTGCATCAAGGCATCTCTATTAGCACATGATGGGAGCCGGGAAGTATAACAAAACCTACCAGCTTTCCTTCGTACAGAACACTGTCCCAAATCCTCAACGTGGGCTGAAAGGAGAAGGAGAATGTTGACAACTTGTAATAAAAGTGTCAAGGACAGCTTACTTCAGTTGGCAAGGAGTCGCCAAATATGGTAAGGAACCAATTTAAAGAGATGAATGTAATATTAATGTCCAGCTTCTGTAAGTGATTGG
The DNA here is from genome assembly GCA_947172415.1 of Chondrosia reniformis. Lineage (NCBI taxonomy): Eukaryota > Metazoa > Porifera > Demospongiae > Chondrillida > Chondrillidae > Chondrosia > Chondrosia reniformis. The sequence goes on along the minus strand of OX359201.1, from coordinate 5,791,018 downwards.
TAATATTGGGTAAATATTTTGCAACCAATTCTTGAAACACAGCCTAATGGTGAATATGAAACATACCATTATATACAAGCTACTTGTCACATACCACTTATAGAATATGTAATGGTATAGACAATGGAGGATGAGGAGGAAGGGGCTGGACAATGGAGGATGAGGAAGGGGCTAGAAATGGAGGACAAGGAAGGGGCTGGACAATGGAGGATGAGGAAGGGGCTAGAAATGGAGGACGAGGAAGAGGCTGGACAATGGAGGATGAGGAAGGGGCTAGAAATGGAGGACAAGGAAGGGGCTGGACAATGGAGGATGAGGAAGGGGCTAGAAATGGAGGACGAGGAAGAGGCTGGACAATGGAGGATGAGGAAGGGGCTAGAAATGGAGGACGAGGAAGAGGCTGGACAATGGAGGATGAGGAAGGGGCTAGAAATGGAGGACGAGGAAGGGGCTGGACAATGGAGGATGAGGAAGGGGCTAGAAATGGAGGACAAGGAAGGGGCTGGACAATGGAGGACTAGGAAGGGGTTGGACAAGGAAGGGGCTGGAAATGGAGGACAAGGAAGGGGCTGGAAATGGAGGACGAGGAAGGGGCTGGACAATGGAGGACAAGGAAAGGGGTTGGACAATGGAGGAAATAAAATGGCTACCTGATCAGCTTGTGATGCCAACAGGCCGGAAGAGAAGTATTCTGGTGAAAGAATCTTTTCAATTACAGCAATCAGACACCAAAAGGTACTCTCCTCATCCAAAAAGAACAAAGGTATTGCTACCAGTAGATTCATTCCCTAATACCGAGGATAAAATGGCAATCTCTCTAATACCAGAGGATAAAATGGCTACTATACAACCTGCATATTTTACTTTAATCATTCATCTCGCATAATAATTTACATCCATATGATCATCAGTCTCATCTCCTCACTGTAAACTAGGTACCTAGAATAATAGCCATTGGCTAAAGGTCTCCCCAGTTAAAATAAGAAATTAGAATACTTGAATACTTGAATATGCTGTTAAGTAGAGTAAGTAAAAATAGCATAGGTTACATTGAGGTTGGTTTAATAGAGGTACATATGATATTTAGGAGTAATTAAAACAAGTAATCCACAACAATAACAATTATTATTATTATTATATATTATTAAAGTGGCACATACAATATAAGCATTAAACACATTTGCACAAATTAAAACAAAAAATTAATATACTGAACCTAATTTCCCTACCTGTGTGTACCCGACTTTGGGGTTATGAAACGAGAAACAGGTCAAGATATTGTTCATTCGGTCAATCTAAAACAAGAGCATTGCTGTGCTTAATTAGCATATTCAAATAATTAGCCCTGAAAATTTAAATTTGTCTGCTTAACATGTGATTAAATATTTAATGTCACTAATGAATGAATTCCCAAAAACAGCTGTCTGGCCCAGTGGAGCAGAAGAATAAAGAGAAGACTCTTGTATCCTCATTCAAGGCTCTCACTAGGTTTAGATAATGTCCAGCTGCTGTTTGTCAAATCACCTTTAGTGGAACATAACCATATTAAGAAACACCACATACGTATTCTAGACTTACTGCATCTGTTCCTGCTTTGAAGTTAGTGTTACCAGGCAACGTTCTGTGCAGATCAAGTTTGATTTGTTTTTTATTCAGACACTGAAGAAACATTCAATAATAAAAAAAACATGGCTGCTTGGCTGGGCTAGAGAGTGGATACTGACCTCTTCCTCTTTATCCAGAAGGTATTGATAATAGGAAGGCGCGTGTTCAGCATCTAATTTACTCCTCTTATCCCCAATCCACTTGTTAATACAACTGAACAATTTTATTATAGAATTAAATAAAATTAGAAAATTAAAAGATAAATATTTACCTCTTCCACATAAGAACTCGAATTAGTCTACTTCTTATGGGCAGTCCAGTATGGAAGAGATTCTTTAGTTCCTTCTTCTCAGTGGTCATGTCAAGTAGTCCCTCCTTGTACTCCTTCATGGTTGAAGTCACATCAATCCACTTCTGTTCCAGCTGCAACTGTGCCTTCAAAAATGACAAAGAAGAAATTTGCATTTCTTTCCTCAATGACACAAACCTGCAATGAATTACCTGATGGTTACATGGTAGTTATAAGAGTTGCATGTTTATAAACAAAGAGACACAATTATAAAATGAATATTTTCCTTAAAAGGCTTTAAAATGTGACACTGGACCGGGCATAAATATGGTAAGCATATGAACTTATGTACTTGCTCTGTGTATAGTTGATGTAATTTCCTTGCTAAGAACAAGAAGATCTTGCATTCATCTTCTGCATGATAGTTATCACCAAATGCGTCCTGGAAATCACACAGTGAATCACTATGTATTGAACAGAAACGAGTACATCTTAAGTAATACAAACTGCTTTGACAAAAAACATAAAAAACTATTTATAATTAGAGACTTCTTGGACGGTTAACTGTTTCAATTTAAGAACTTCAATTACCCAAAGAAACCCAGGTAGGAGATTATGATATTGTCTTTAGAAGTTTCACAGTTTACTAAAGCATTTAAATATTTCCATGAGTACTTGTGAACTATAACTCGGGATAAGAGCTTGTACATATGTCTAATTTAAGAACTCTACCTACATGTACGTATACGTATCTCAATTACAATGCATATATCATTGCATACCCATCGATTACATTGCATATTTCTTCAGGAAAGTCTTTCCTGAACAAACTGATTATCTCTGCTCTACCCTGTTCTTCTTCACGTGAGATTATGAGAGGATGAGTGGAGAAGGCGATACCTGCGATCACAACAAAAGAATAGCAGTTAACACAAAATATCAAGGAATTAACTCATAAAATTTAATGGGCAAATTTAATTAGTACTGTGTTGTTAGGTAAATACAATGCATACAAATTCCTATAAATTAAGAAACATATTGTAAATCCAAAATATATAGAAAAATACAAATAATGAGAAAATTGTTGTAAATATATCTTGCATTATTCATCAATTTCACCTTCCGTGGGGATTGTGAACAGTTTTGTCAATGTTCTGACATGTGCAGCTTTGAAGCTTACAAACTCAGAGTTGAGTTCTGAAATATCTTCCTTCAACTTCTCCTCCGTCTCCTTTTGATTTTCCTGCTTAATTTGGTTCTTTAAAAGTAGTTTGCTAATGGTCTTGTTCACATCTTCCAAATGGGTTATAGTCTGCCTAGTTTCCATCAAATTAGCAACCAGTTGCTTCACCTGGCGATCAGGATGCCCTTCCGACAGGGTGTTAATAATCTCACGTAAATCTGATACCTAAAGAGTTTGGAATGGATAGAAAAACTCAAGAGAGGATGAGTTGTGCATACAGGGGATCCTACTGGAACAGGTAAGCACCAGGACTACCAGGTGGACCTGTACTGATGGGACCATCGGATCCTGTCTTAAATAAAAATTACCTAATCTACCCTAACCTAACCTAACCTAACCTACCCTAGCCTAGCCTAGCCTAGCCTAACCTAACCTAACCTACCCTAACCTAGCCTAGCCTAGCCTAGCCTAGCCTAGCCTAGCCTAACCTAACCTAACCTAACCTAACCTAACCTAACCTAGCCTAACCTTAGGTTAGGTTAGGTTAGGTTGCTCAAAAAACACTGTATACTGCGGTGTCTTTAGACACTAAAAAGACTGAACCATCTCAATGAATACCCTTTAAAAATTACGTGCAATTATTATTTTTAAGTCAGAAGCTGCTTTATGTGTAGTCGTACTAGTTGGGTTTGTTCTTCAAGCTTGTCTTCTCTTTGACTTTTCTCTTCCAGTAAGGCAGCAATCCTCATTTCAAAATTGGACACTTGTGTATTCAGTTGCTATACACAATGAACACATTAAGACAATTCTACCCTGGTACCACACCTAGGGGACACTCCTACCCTGGCACCACACCTAGGGGACACTCCTACCCTGGCACCACACCTAGGGGACACTCCTACCCTGGCACCACACCTAGGGGACACTCCTACCCTGGCACCACACCTAGGGGACACTCCTACCCTGGCACCACACCTAGGGGACACTCCTACCCTGGCACCACACCTAGGGGATACTCCTACCCTGGCACCACACCTAGGGGACACTCCTACCCTGGCACCACACCTAGGGGACACTCCTACCCTGGCACCACACCTAGGGGACACTCCTACCCTGGCACCACAGATTTCAAAAGAACACTTTAATCCTGGTACCATAGCCCTTTAGTAAGGTAATTATAAAGGCAGTGTGTACCTCTAAATCAGTGAAATGTTGTAAAGAATAAAGTTGTCCAACCTTTGTCTCAAGCTGATCATCAGCTGCATCCTCCTCCTTGGTTGATAGGTTCCACCAGGGGTCCTTTGGAGGGAGTGTGGGAGAGGCGGGATGCCTGGCTAGGAGCAGACCCTCATGCAAGGAGAATCTCTGAGGCTGATTGACAGACACAAAGGACCGCCCATTTCCTGTAACTGCAGACACGTAGCAACCATGGTCAAACATGTAGGTATACTAAATTTCTTAAAATGGGTATGAGATGTCTGGTGATATGCTAAAGGCAATTAATATGCATCAATCTCTAGGTTGTCAAGGGACTGTGACGTGCTACAGTCTAGGTTGTCAAGGGACTGTGACGTGCTACAGTCTAGGTTGTCAAGGGACTGTGACGTGCTACAGTCTAGGTTGCCAAGGGACTGTGAAGTGCTACAGTCTAGGTTGCCAAGGGACTGTGACGTGCTACAGTCTAGGTTGCCAAGGGACTGTGACGTGCTACAGTCTAGGTTGCCAAGGGACTGTGACGTGCTACAGTCTAGGTTGCCAAGGGACTGTGACGTGCTACAGTCTAGGTTGCCAAGGGACTGTGACGTGCTACAGTCTAGGTTGTCAAGGGACTGTGACGTGCTACAGTCTAGGTTGCCAAGGGACTGTGACGTGCTACAGTCTAGGTTGCCAAGGGACTGTGACGTGCTACAGTCTAGGTTGCCAAGGGACTGTGACGTGCTACAGTCTAGGTTGTCAAGGGACTGTGACGTGCTACAGTCTAGGTTGCCAAGGGACTGTGACGTGCTACAGTCTAGGTTGCCAAGGGACTGTGACGTGCTACAGTCTAGGTTGCCAAGGGACTGTGACGTGCTACAGTCTAGGTTGCCAAGGGACTGTGACGTGCTACAGTCTAGGTTGCCAAGGGACTGTGACGTGCTACAGTCTAGGTTGCCAAGGGACTGTGACGTGCTACAGTCTAGGTTGCCAAGGGACTGTGACGTGCTACAGTCTAGGTTGCCAAGGGACTGTGACGTGCTACAGTCTAGGTTGCCAAGGGACTGTGACGTGCTACAGTCTAGGTTGCCAAGGGACTGTGACGTGCTACAGTCTAGGTTGTCAAGGGACTGTGACGTGCTACAGTCTAGGTTGCCAAGGGACTGTGACGTGCTACAGTCTAGGTTGCCAAGGGACTGTGACGTGCTACAGTCTAGGTTGCCAAGGGACTGTGACGTGCTACAGTCTAGGTTGCCAAGGGACTGTGACGTGCTACAGTCTAGGTTGTCAAGGGACTGTGACGTGCTACATCCTTTGCTGGAATGGACTCACCTTTGTCAATATTGTCAACACTGGAGCTGTGCAACAGCCCGCGTTTCCCACTACCTGTCTTCCCACCCCCTGTCCCAGGGAGATAGGTTGTGTCACTGCCCCTAGCAATCAAACAAATAAAATGGCAGCTGAAATAATTGAATTTTGGAGGCGGACATACACAATAACTATACCTTAATAAACCATACCTACATGCTTACTCACTGTATGTTTATAAACTTTGAAGCAACAAGTTGACCTTCAGGATTAGGACTGCTCGGAGAATCTGGTTTATGGCAAGGAGTCAAAGTTGATATCCATGGAGAAGCCTCCTAAAAGGTACGATAAAAGTAAATAGCTCCTTAATATTCTATTACAATGAATGAGAATAATGCACATACTACATATATTCACTATTCTGTAATATATACAAGTTATAATATACTATACTAATCTAATGCAATTAATAATGAATTCATGTTGCCCTCGGAGGGTCATGGATACAAAATATGTTGAGTGTAGTTAATATACGTATGAGATATATATGTACAAATTATAAGTATCCTAATTTATTGAGATTCAGCAACAATTGTATTTAAAAACAAATTGAACGTTTCAACCCGGAGGTCTTCATCAGCATAATGAGGATTTGTTTCTAAATACAATTGTTGCTGAGTCTCAGTAAATCAGGATACTTATTATGAACACAACAAAAACCCTTATCACTTCATACATAATTATATACAAATACTTGTTTGCTAGGAACTGAACATAATAAATGTAAACATTGCAACTGAAAAATACACAATTCTTCCATTTAAAATACCCCACATAATGCCAATATAAATGTACGTATATGTCATCTTACGACAGATAGAGACGGAACAGATTTCCTCAATTTCCTCTGTTTTGTTATTGCACCTGTGTTGTGTTTGGACAAGTTTGCTGCCAGCTCCTTCTTCTCTAGGAGCTGAACATACCAGTATCTTGCATTCTCTGGTTTGTCTGAAATGAGAAGATACTCAGCCGAGGGATGGCTGATCTTAACAGTTCTCCTCCCTTCCTCTGAGCTTTCCAGGGAAAGACTGATCTTTGTTGAAGTCATATCTATTGTCCTGAAGACACAAGTATCACATGGGTGTCATGTGATAGTAATGATTTCAATGTGATAGTCACATGGTTGTCATGTGACTCACAAAAGACTCATGCTACTAAGGAGGCAAGATCCCATGGAATTTCATGTATATCACTAACCCAATTGGAAATCGGAGATCTTTTTCATTTTCATAATACCTCAACTGACATCTGCTTTCATCAAACAGAAACCTTATAAATGCAGAAATGTAACCAGTTTTGGTTATCAAGAGATATACAGTATTTTTTGGGTCGGTTGTCCAGACCAGACGTTGCAATTAGTAACTCGCAACTACCATTTGAACAAACTCCCACTAGAATGACGTTACCATGCATGCGGTGTTAACCTTTTACAATAACCAATTGCAATGTCCGGTCTGGACAACCGACCCAAAAAGTAGTCAGCCCAATGCTAATTGTTTAGGAGATATGTACCATCTGTCCATTGATCCATTACGAGTCAAAACAATAACTGGGTTATATAATTATATATTCAGACCAAATGTGTATACATGTAACACACAATTTTCTTACATACTACATCTACTTACGTGTAAAGGCCTATATGGAGCTAAACCTAGTGAGAGCTTGTATGGAGAGATATGTATGGCAATTCAAGTGCTAATTGTACCACAACTGATTTAAAAGTTGAACAAATGTAATTCCAGGAATGGGCTACAGCTGCATGTTATTGAGCGGTGATTATCATGTATATACAAACTCTATAAAACGCATAGTTACATAGTATAGTTTCAATATTCTCCCAATTTGAAATTAGTAAACATTTTAGTGAACATACTTGGTACATGAATTTCTGTAATTAGGGCGCATTCCTTGTTAACTAGCCGAAGAACATTTTCAACTTTAAAATATACATTAAATTATTACCCAATTCGCCTCAATTTTGAAAATACCAGTTCATTAAGAGTGGGTGAACATGACCTTTTGCATGAATGGTTCTTCTTTACAGCAATACACCGGGAGACTGGGCGCTATTCCACACGCATTACAAAGTCATTACTCTGATTACGCTACTTTTCAAAGTGTCTTAAAAATTGTTATTATATCCACAGGTTGTTAGTGAAGTACATATTTGCTATTCATTTGCACATTTCAGGTAATAGGTTGTAGGCATTAAATATATCCTTACTAAAATTGCGCCGACCTACCAATAACGATATCTCTTCTTTCTTCCAGAAACTAAGGAGAGCAGAGAAGAGAACGGAGGTGGGAATCGCTAGCTTGCTAGATGAAATCATGGCACTCGTGGTATGAAGAGAACTTACCAAGTGACTTTGTGATCTTTATCAGGTCCAAATAACCTGCCAGAGTGAGACAGGATGACATTTTGCTCTCCTATAGAGCAGCGGGGTCAGGGTCAGGGGCGTGGCACCAGACTTATATCACTGCACATGACAAGTGCGTGACAGAAATGGCAACTTCGCTTCCTACCTCCGGACAGTTTCTCTTTAGACGCTTCATATTTCATTATGCAGATAGCCTGAATGATCAACAAACGGAAACTCTCAAATTTGTTCTAAAAGACTACATAGGAGGAATACACTACCAAAAGCCTCAGGCCTACAGAATATTCGCAGCTTTAGAAATTGATGGAAAAATATCTTCGCAAAAGTTAGATCTCTTGAAACCGTCATTTAGTAATATCGGAAGGTCTTTTGAAGATTTTAAAAGAGATCTGAGTATCGCGATGACTTCTCCATCAGGTACCATTCCGAAGGGAGCCGTTTTAAGTGAAAAACCGAAAAACAAAGAATTTAACAGGGAATTTCATAGCTGTTTGTCCCATCTAGGCGACGAGTTACTCAAGGGAGACAGTGACGTTGTCAATCAGTTGTTATATCTTTGTCCGGAAATTCCCCTCTCAAATCTGGATAAGTTCCACAACGGAATGGCCTTCTTTGAGGAGCTGAAAAAGCGTCGTCTCATCTCCTGCTGGGATCTGAGCTACCTTCACAGCCGCCTAGAGGCAATCAGACATGAGAATCTCTGCCAATTTATTGAGAAGCAGACGCAGGAGGTACAACTGAAGGCGATTAAAGCATCATCTGAAGAGACTGCAAAGAGAAGGGCATCTTTTGCATCTGTTCGCTCTCATTCGTGGCCAGAAAGACAGTCATCATGTGAGGAGAATCATGTTAGCAAAGCTAAGCAAAAGTTAGAACAAAAAAGTTCAACTTCAGACAAGTTTACCATTTTCAGTCACTTAACTTATAAAATTCTTTACTATTTCTCATCAAAACCTGTAGTTGTCTTTCTCTATGGTTTCCTTGGTATACTGGGTGTCCTTATGGTAGTCAAGGGTCTATTGGAATACAAAACTTGTGGTCATTCTACCGCCATACTTAATTTTATTTCTAGAGGGTTAACTCATGTAGTTTTACCATTCTCCATCCTTTTGTACTCCAAAGAAATATTTGACAGCTCCAAACTTACTAAACTTGATCTAGTTAATCGGACCTATAAGGAAGAGGCTCTCACTGTTTTCAAGTCATTGGTCAAAGCACTTTCATCTGGCAATGAATGGGCATCTTTGGAGTTGAAATGTAAGCAGCAAGGTGCCATTGCTATGATAAATCAGTTGCTTAGGCACAAACTAGCTATTATAGCAATCACTTCTTCTCTGACATCCGCTAGCTATTTTGTTGGTGTCTTATATCTACAATCTTCCAATTTTTCAACTTTTTTAAACTTAGATGAAAATTTAGCTCTAATTTTCAAGATAATTATGACAACAGCAGCTTTTATAATTCACATGATATTTGGAATAGCAGGAACTTTATACCTCTATGAAATGAGAATTAAGGAGTATCTTATGTTGCTGGTTAAACTGGCCAAGAAAAAAAGGATTAATCAACTAGTTAAAGATGCTGCAAATGCCAGATCTGTCCTTTCTGACCGATGGTACTGGTTTGAAAGGTGTATTTTTATAATTTCACTGATATTCCTGTTCATACTCATAATCAGTATATTCACAAAGACACCATTTCGTTGCTGTGGAGAAAGGATGAAAATTAATGACGGTGATGTTAACAAGATTAAACTTTCATGGTTTTTGTGGATATTGGTTGGTTTTGTTTGCCATCTTTGTGCTTACAGCTACAGGCTCTTCTTTTATGCTCGTTGTACAGCTCTTTCCCTTCAGGTCCTATTCCTCCTTATCACGTGCTTTGATCTACTTGGTCACAAATGGGGGACACTAATTCAGATTACTAATGCAATATATCCGACCACTTTCACCATTTGGGTCCTCTTTATGCCCTTCTGTCACAAGTTATCTAAAGAGACCTGGAGCAGAAGACCATCTAAACCGGCAGTTTTGACATTTTCAGCAATTTTTACAGTTTTGAATGACTCCACTGTACTCTGCAAGGCCTGCTTTGCAGTAGTTCTTCTTATTGCTTCCGCATGGACACTGATATGTGAATATTCACTCTTAACAGAAAAATTAAATTCCTTACAATAGTTATATATATATATATATGTATACATATGTGGCTTTAAAAAATTTGATGTTTATTTATTGTATTTCCTTTTTGTGATATACACTATGTATTGAACATATGTGCATGTACTGATGATATTGGACATGAATGCATCTATATACCTAATTAACCAGTCAAGGTGTACAGCAATTATAATTAAAATTCCAAACATTTACGTGAAGTTTCCCCACCAACTCATATTATCATTCGACCGGAACTAAATCAAATTCCTCTACAACAGTGATTCTCATATACACTCGCAAACTAGTTCGTAGCTGAATTAAGCTATTGCGCGAGTCTTTCGGAGTTAAAGGACGCAGCATATTATATATACTTGGCTAGGCATGGACGGGTCTGGTAAGGAAGCATTTGCCTTCAGGAAATTTCTTCTGGATTATTCAAAAACTAGTATCAACCAGGACGACCTCGAAAGTATGTTATTCATGTTAAAGTCGAAATTGACTAGTAGAACTAAAAAGAAAATAAAGCACGGTTACCAACTGTTTGCAGCACTGGAACAAAAAGGCGACATTTCGGTAAGACAGAGAGATTGGTCAATTTTAGAGGTACCTTTGTTGGCTATCAAGAGGGATTTTCAAATATTTACTGCCAAACTTATAGAAGCTTTAGAAAACGTCGATGATGTGGAACAGTCGGTGCGTATTCCTATACTTCATAGGGAGCACGGGAGACGCTTGGAGACTAAATTTCGAATTTGCTTGACAAAAGCCATTGAAGAAATTGTTGAAAGTGATAACGAAGATGTTTTAGGTCAGCTAAAGTATCTTTGTCCAGAAATTCCACAATGTGAATTGCGTAATTGCAAGTCGGGGCAAGAGCTATTTGAGGTATTGGAACGGCGTAACCTTATCTCGTGTTGGGATTTAAGCTATCTCTACAGCAGGTTGAAGGTCCTTGGCTACGACGCCCTTTGCGAATGGCTGAAAGCGGAAACTGTGAATGCTAGACGTATCATTTCCGGTCCACTGGATACATTCATTAAAAATGTTCTAATCAAGCCTCCCCCTCCTAGGCAGCTGCAGGATCCGAAATTAACAGTGTTCGACGGCACGACCTATAAATGGCTATCATTCTGTGTCACCTCAAAGAATATATATGCTATTCTATTGGCATTATTTATTGTTTCAGGAATTCTCAATTTTATGAAAGTATTCATGGAGTATCAAATGTGCGGTTTAAGTACTGCTATGCTCAACCTCCTATCCCGATTAATGACCCATGTATTTGTGCCCGTATGTTGCTTGAGGCATGCAAAAAGGCTGTTTTATGATGATAATCGTGAAATCACAAGAATAGGTAAAACCATTCTGGAAGATCGATTCCTACCTGTCATAGAACGAGTAATCGCCAAACTGTCAACACCTATAGAATTAAGAGAGCTAGATTCCATTCAAAGCACACCTGTTAAAGTTAATACCATATTTAACAGCCAACTTACTCTTATTATGCGGTCATCCTTCTTTGTTACATTGCTATACTATCTTGGAATTCTCTATATGGGGGCTTCCAACTTGATGACTTTTACAGACATTGAGAAACAAGTTGCCCAGCTTCTCACTTCTGTTTCGCATGTGGTAGTGTTTGCCGCCCACTGTGCAGTCAGTGTAGTCCTCTCTCTCTACCTGTTTGAAATGAGTTTAAAGGAGTATGTTTTTTGTCTAGAAGATGAAGCCAGCAAAGGGACTACTTCGGAAGCAGATTTAGTTTATATAGCCAGGGAAATGAGGAAAGTACTTTCAGAGAGATGGAGCAATTTTTTCAACATGCAGATTGTGGTATCTGGAATTTATGTGTACATTTTGTTGATTAGTGTTGTAACGGCTACTCCATTTCATTGCTATGGAAACAATGTGACTTTTGAAGAATCAGAATTATCAAGAATACGAATCTCATGGCTTCTTTGGATAGTCTATGGCCTTATTTGCCATTTCTCTATTTTTAGTTATCGGTTTTTCTACAATGGTCGAATAATTGCACTTTGCTTCCAATTTCTCATGTTATTGCTGGCAATAATTGACCCCATGGCCCCAAAATGGGCCGTCTTCATCCAGCTCACCATACCCCTCTACCCAAACTCATTCAGCATCTGGACCCACGTGATTCCCTGCTATAGCATGTGGATAAAGAGTTATTTAACTGCCAATCCAGCTTCACTCAAAGACTACATTGAAGTCTGCATCAATGCTTTTTGGAACTCCTCATTTCTCTTTCACGGCCATTTTGCTTTCTTACAGGTCATAATTTCTGTATTAGTTATTTATTCTGAATACTCTCTTCTGCTGCAGAAGACAACATTTTAAGAATTTGTGTAATTCACTAACTTTGAGCTGTCCAATTAATTAATACAATGTATTAAATTGCGCAAATTTTAAAATGGCCGCTGAGATGTGTCTAAAGGTAGCGGAATTGTATCAGTTTATCTCAAGTTTGAAGGATCGATACAATAGTTTAGCCAGCATTATCGAATCTGCGTGGGTAGCGCTACAAGCGAGTGACACCGAAAAGGCGAACGCTTTAAGTAAAGTAAGCGTAAGACGCAATGGAGAACTAGCTACTAAGCGCTTGGGATCTGTATCTAGATCTCTTATCAGTAAACTAAAACCAGCAGCCTGCATCAAAGTACATGTACATTATAATGAACGTAGAGACACGTATAGAAACATACAGTTCAACTCTCAGTCTGTCCCAATGTATATATGCCATACAGTTCCTGTCCCAATGTTACTCTTTGTACATGTATTGGTTAGGTGGCATCTGACCATATTTGGGAAAAACTGCACAGTGGTAATTGGCAAGAAGTGGAACTGATATGGAGACAGTCCTATACCTTTGTGATGATGGTGAGTGCTGTTATCAAGCTACTGGGAGGAGATTCAACTAGAGAAGCATTGGAGTTAGTCGATAAAGGCATCTTGATGGGAGCTCCTATATCTCCAGTATCTCTCCATGAACTAGCTTCACTGCTAGCCCTGGGTGTGTCCAAAGAGGGCGTGGCTACTGTTGAGGTGTCGCTGAGTGCTGAGGTACTGAAATTTGAGATCCATACTTCTGAGATGGTCTCTGTGAAAGAGGAGGAAGAGAAAGATACTTCACATCAGGAAACAGAAGAGGTTGTTCCTGAAGAACCTTTGCCTCGGCCAAAAATACCTCTGAGGCTAAGAAACTATAAATCAGTGTGTCAAGCAGAGACTGATGCGGACTTTAACAATCTTGCTTCACAAGTGGCTCCTGCCTTGGATTGCAGCAAGAACACTGTATTTGCCAGCAAGCTGTTTCAAAGATTGAAACAAAAAAAAATTGAAGTTAGAACCCTAGACAGTGATGACACTTCCATTGGTTCATCTGGCAATGGTGGGCTTTATTTACAGCAGTCAAGAGGCCTCACACCGATAGAGCGTGTGCAGTGTCCCTCTTTAGAAGAGTTTTACTATCGCTACATGAAGCAAGAGAGACCTGCTGTTCTGACAGGTTGTATCGACCACTGGCCAGCATGTAGTGGTGACACTGCTTGGAGGTAGGAGAGGGTGCCTCTTTAATCAATTTCATATTCTATCTGTGATATGGATTTCTCCTAACTAGATCAATTTGAAACTTATCTTTGAAAGGGTTAATCTTTCAATCTAAAGAGACAATAATTCATCATCAAGAACTGGAGTTGACCAGAGAGAAGGGGAGAGGGGAGGGAAGGGAGAGGGGAAGTGTGTAGGAGAGAGAGTGTGAGACTGATGGTGAGAGTGAGGGAGAGTGAGGAAGAAGACCGCCAAGGCTGATACGTTCAACGACAAAAATTTTCAAACCTAAAACTATGTTAACAGATGCTCAAAGAGATTGAAAGATGAACCCTTTCAGATATCTATTTATATATGACTATTAATGTACTTATCAAACCTTTTTATGGTGCCACTCAACTCACTTCTTATTTTCAACTATATTCTGTATTTGAGTGCCTTAGCAGCTAGTATAGAGCTAGTGTACAGCGTTTACAGAAATATGAAAAATCAATTCAATTCTATAATTTATTTAAATGGAAGAAGATGCCAGAATAGTGTTGTTGGCATGGCTATATATAATCACTTGGCATTGGACATACCCAGCCTATCTAAACATGAAAATTTTGTTTCTAGCACTCCTTTCCTTGTTTAAGGAAATAGGTTCATTTAGAATCTAGAGAACTAAGAATGTTAAGTGAAAGTGTCCAGACTATTTTTGAATTCTATGGTGAATTACAATGTGTTGACACTTTAAGAGTTCATTTTTCAAAACTTGGTTGATAATTATCTCAACAGAAGCTGTATGTCAGGGAAGTGGTGAATGTACCCTGGATTCCCCGCAAACAATTATTGTGAACTTCTATATGCATGCAGGGGAATTTATTAAATGTTTCAAATTCCTTTATTTCCATCATTCATACAATACATACAATGCGATATTCTATTCTAATAAATTATGTTGTGAAGTTCTCTTTCTTGTAAAGTTTAAAGAACTTACAAGCAAGGTTTGGCCCTAGAACAGTTCCTGTTGAAATTGGACAGAAGTACACAGATGAGAAATGGTCACAAAAGCTTATGACACTCTCTGAATTCATTTCTAAGTACATTGAAGATCCATCTTCAAAAAGCAAAGGATACCTTGCACAGCATCAGCTGTTTGATCAGGTGACAGTCATGTGATATTGGTGTAAAAATGATATCTATATTGTCGTGTTTCTGAACTGTCTAGATTCCAGAGCTCAGGGATGATATATGTACACCAGACTATTGTCAACTTGGCAGTGGAGAAGAGCATATGAAGGTGAACGCCTGGCTGGGACCCAAGGGAACAATCTCCCCATTGCATCAAGACTCTTACCACAACCTTCTAGCACAGGTAACCTTCTGGAACAGGTAACCTTCTAGCACAGGTAACCTTCTAGCACAGGTAACCTTCTAGCACAGGTAACCTTCTGGAACAGGTAACCTTCTAGCACAGGTAACCTTCTAGCGCAGGTAACCTTCTAGCACAGGTAACCTTCTAGAACAGGTAACCTTCTGGAACAGGTAACCTTCTAGCACAGGTAACCTTCTGGAACAGGTAACCTTCTAGCACAGGTAACCTTCTAGCACAGGTAACCTTCTAGCACAGGTAACCTTCTGGAACAGGTAACCTTCTAGCACAGGTAACCTTCTAGCACAGGTAACCTTCTGGAACAGGTAACCTTCTAGCACAGGTAACCTTCTAGCACAGGCAACCTTCTAGCACAGGCAACCTTCTAGCACAGGCAACCTTCTAGCACAGGCAACCTTCTAGCGCAGGTAACCTTCTAGCACAGGTAACCTTCTGGGACACGTTGTAAGGCTTTTTACCTATCTGTTGGTATATAGTCTTGACATACTATGTATACTATTGTATTGTACTACTACTATATTGTATTGTACTATTATTACTATTATATTGAGACAATTTGAAGTATGTAACAGCATTGAAAATGCCATTCTATATCAGAACGAAGGAGACTAAAGTGTGAACTATGAGAGAGTTAGCTCCACTGAGCTGTGCAAAGGCTATGCTGATAAACAAAGTGTGGCTTGGAAAATATTTTACTTATATAGCAATGGAATGTTAATCACATAACCCATTTGTATCCTCATCAAAAGCTCTATAGATTTGCCCTAAGTCATTAGTCTAAGAAAATTGTGTTTTAGTCTATTCTCCTTAAGTTTCCTTAGCTTCATAGACATGATAATCATAGCTATTGGAAAATGGCGTTTTTAGATTATTCATGAATGTTCCTATTGTTTGTTGTGACTAGGTGATGGGTTCAAAGTACATCAGGTTATATCCAATGGATGAGACTCCATATCTTTATCCTTACGAGGGATTACTCAGTAACACTAGTCAGGTGGGTATCCCCTCTCCTAGCAGTTGAGGATTGGGTGCATGTGCTATATATTACAAGAAGATTGAGTTGTAGAAAATTATTTAATATTACAGTTGTGGGTAATTCATTTCAACAACTATTTTAATGAGTAATCAAAATGATAATCACACCACAAGTAGTCACAATTTAAACATCATTAGGAGGGAAAACATTAAAGAAGCAGTCGCTGGGAACTCACCCCAGGAGAGCTGGTTATGACAACCAGTGCTCTACCACCGAGCTATATACAGTATATACAATAGCCTCAGTAATGTGCATTCCATTCATGTTTCCCCATTTATATATACTAACTACTACAAAATGAAGTAATAAGGGGTACTTGTTGTGTTCATAAAGGGCAATAAATTTATTGCTGAAGAAGACCTACGGGTCAAAACATCCTAATATTAAGTATTGCTGATACTCAAATAGTAACTAATTTAACTACGTACAAAGTATTTAATTAGTCAGCATTCACACTACATAATTAGTGGTGATTCTATTCATCTGAACAAGCTAATACAATATACATGTATCCAATTGTATGTATGTGCGTAGGTTGACGTGGAGAATCCTGATCTAGAGCAGTACCCTCTCTTTAATCAGGCACAAGGATTGGAGTGCTCCTTGATGAAGGGAGAAATGCTCTATATCCCTTACAGATGCTGGCACTATGTAAGATCTCTTGAAAGTAGTTTCTCTATCAGTTTTTGGTGGTGATTTGTTTAATATAAATTTTATTGAATTTTTATTAGAATAGTCACTGTACATCATATATAAATAAGTTTCCTTATACTAAATAATGTAATGTTCTGTTATCAGTGAAAGTTTGTAACTTTTAAATAAAAAGAAAAAGGAAAATAATTTGAACATACGTTTGTGTTGTAATTTGAGGTGAAGTTGCATGAGAATCATACTTTGGGTCTTACCAGCCCAAGAAATATTCCATTGCCCTGGAAACCAAGCCCGTGTTCTTTTGTGGTGTGCATCCTGCAGATGATTGGACCTGAATATGCAACAATAAAAAGAAATTTTAGTTCATAATTCCAACAAACACCATTCCATCCTAACCAAGACATTCAACATACAATATCAGGGTTTCTTTTGGGGGGGAGGGGGGGGCATTTAATTGCCCCCCCCCTTTGGAATCTGGGTTAGCCAAAAATATAAGTATATATAATAATAAGTAACATACCATTCAATAATCTTATTAAGGTACACATGAACAATGCCACAACATTTATACAAAGACTCCCCATTGGTATTTTTTCCAAATGAAGCCCTGAAGATATATACACACATGACATCTGTTTAACATGTTTCAAGGAAAGGGAATTAGAATATCACTGAAGCACAAGAAAGGTAAATTGAACAGCTGTAGTTAATTTTAAAGCATCCTTATCAGATAACACACAGATTTGGTAATATTTAAGAAGGTACACAGTATATATCACTCTCTCAGTCCATTGTTCTGTGTGGTTAGCTGGTTACCTCATTGAGGCTGCTGGAGGCCTGGTAAGCAGCTGTCAAGGGTCTCATTCCTGTTGACTTTAAAGGAGTACCTCTGTGGCCTTGTGTGGGAGGGTTGCTAGGAGACGATGGGGCCTGTTCATGGGCCATGACAGCCTGCAAGAGGAAGTGATTCGGGATGGATCTCCGGTTCCCACAGGAAGTACAACTTAATAATTACCTTATCAATACAGGGTTTTACTCCAATCATAATGCCATTTCCATACACTTTGCCATTCTTACTGAGCGCCTATTGTAGACACATGATAATGTAATTGAATATATAACCTATATTGATATGAAGACATATCGTATTTAAGACAAGATATGAAGACTCACTGTTCGTGCTTGTAGCTTGGATTGGTAGCAAATGTGCATGTAATTACCATTGCTTACCTACATACATGCATATCAATACATATCCGTGCATATACTGTATATAAACATACATATATCTAAATTTGTATTACATTTGCCATTTGATTTGAGAAAACTGAATCATATTAAACAGAGGCGTAGGAAGCACTCTTGAAGTGCAGCAGCCCAGGCCAAAACCTACGTGTTTGATTGTGCAATAGTTAAAGAAAATGGAGGTCGTGAGTCATTCGAACGAAAAGAAAGCCTTTTCCAGTCCTGTTGACACAGGTATTAGCCAGGATGGAAATAAATAAGCACTGACTAAAAGTGGGGAGGCCATGGCTGGTATGGCCGCAACGGTTCCAACGCCCCTGTTAAAACTAAATATTTTAGTCATTAAATACAAACTTTTCTTTATCGGTAAATAAAAACTATATATAAAGTAATCCATGACCAAAATATCAAACATCACCTGACAACTTGTGATAAAAACATGCCAGTCAATTAACCATACAACAGACAGTGAATGTTGGTTACCATGGTGAATGACTGTACGTACCACGTGTTTCAAAATGGTGCCATATTGAGAGAACTGTTCGAGAATGAAAAGGCTAGCTTCTGTCGGAAACCCGAATATGGTAACCCAGTGATCACTGAGCCGGTCACAGCTGGTGAGACACTCACTGCAGACCACAACAACACAATAAACAACACAATAAACAACACAACATATCTCAGTGGTAATATACCATATGGACCTAAATTTTCATGGGACTAAACTTACGCGTTTTTCGGTTTTTCGCATTTTTATTTTCGCAGATGCTTCCTAACCATATTGCGAACTATGACATTATCACATTCTAAATGGACGTACCTGGTAATTCGTTTGTACTTTTAAAGCTCTATAATTATAATCTAAATTTTCATGGGACTAAACTTTCACGGTTTTCGCAGATTGGCAGCGAAAACCGCAAAAGTTTAGTCCCATGAAAATTTAGGTCCATACAGTATGTCAACTGTAACAGTACATGATGAGACACAAGCTAAGATACAGTCAGATGTATGTATGTATATCAACGCGTGCTTGAACAAAGCATTCATGTTTGTATTCTATAAACATCTTTGCAATCCATTACAGAGACTTTGGGTATAAAACTCATTATATGTACATTTCACTACACATGAAATTAGCAGCTTAAAGCATGGAAAGGGGTGTGTCTGACCTTTGACCCCACAATCCAATATATTACTATCATTACTGTTTTCTTATTAGCCAAAGCAAAAAGGTAAAGTAGTTAGCCATCTTGGATAGTAGGCAGGGCCTAAAGGTAGGTGGGGCCTAAAGGTAGGTGGGGTGCCACTCCCTCCTGCAATCTATTAAAGAAGGCTTATGTGTAAAGGGGAAAACCCTTAGATTGGGACCCATACCCTTGTGTGTAGAAGGGGTCCAGTTGGGGGGGAGATGGGGGAGTCTTTTGAATAGCAGTGTGAGTGGACATATTTGGAACTTCCGAATACACTGCAGTGATGGGCGTGTTTCCATAAGTGGGTGTGGCTGTCAAGGCTGTACCAGTTCGACTTTGTACTCCACTAAATGTTAACTGTGGAAAGAGAAGAGTTAATTATAACAAAAAGCCAACCTATATAACTAATGTATATTGGAGTTGTATTATCTACGTACGTAGCTATGGAGTTGCGCTAAACAGAATTTTTTACATTGTCACACTTCTTTTGGGCCAGTTCTTACAGATAATACATCTATCTACAACCTAGCAGCCCTAATAGGTCCATTGGTAATGCCTCACTTGTCTTCTTTCTGGAGTTTTTCCAGTGCTTTGGATTGGAGTGCTCGACTTAGTGATTGCCACAGTTTCCTCGTATAGACCACTTACTGGAGGTCCGCCTGGCTTCTCTGTCTTCTGGAGGTAGCTGCAACCGGAGGCAACAAGAGTCAATTAATAATGAAACAGAAATAGGATGTACATAAATCAGAGTCAGGTGTATTGCAATAATTATGCTCCTAAGCTCACTGGCAGAACCAGAAAAACTACATGGCAGTGAAGCAGACACACAAGAGGAACAGCTGTACATATTACTGACCAACAGCTTGACTCGTTAAATAATGTACAGAGTTTCTGTACATATATAAATACAGTGTATGACATTATTAGAGCTCTACTAAAGGAGTTTAGGATATTAGTATATTACTGTAACGAGTGGAACACGCATCAAGATACCACCTAAACACCACAATGCTTACATTTGCGACTGGTGTACGCTCGGATTCCAAGCTCCAGCTGGAAAATGTCTTCCTGCACTGGCGCCTCTCTGCTCACAACTAGTATTAGCGGTTCTTGATGGCTACATAGTACAAATAAAGGACAAATTAGCAGTAGGCAAAGATAAAGAGCGGTAATACGTTTCAAAAGGGACTGAAGCACTGACTCACAGAATTCCCTCCCAACAGAAAAGGTGGAAGGTAACCAGAATGGTCAACTTGCATCGGAGATGTGGTCATCATTCCGCTCTTGGTTCTCAGTAGATTTAAAGATATCAACCGGATTATAGAATAATCACGAAATCTAAATTGATAGATTAAAAGCTTTCTTGAGAGAAGGTATACTTATTTTACAAAAGCGCCATTTGTACCTATTCCATCTAACAGCCAGACCCGATTTATTCAAAGAATTGATTGCGCAACTCACAGGTAAACAAATATGGCTGCAGACACCAGCAGGAAAAAGTTTGTGACAAGTTCTGTTCTGTTTGTCACGTGGATAGCGTTTTACGCTCTTAGGAAGAGTTTAGTTTTCACTAAAGTCTACATGCAAAATGATTGGGCCTACAGCAAGCAAGATTTGGGCACCATTGTGAGCGCTTTCTTTTTTGGCTATGCAATTGGAAAGTTTGCGTCTGGTCTGCTAGTTGATCACGTGAATCCTGTTCGGTTACATCTGATGGCACTGTTCGCGAGTAGTTGTATCACAATCGTTTTTCCATATCTAAATGTCTCCTTTGTATCAGTCCTTCTTGTGTTTTCGCTCGGTTTGACCAGCGGACCTGGTTGGGCGACCATTGCAAAGATTCTTGGTCAGTTGTACGAACCGAAAGAGAAAGGGTCTGTGTGGAGTCTCATCTCTTTAGGAAGCAATTTAATTTCAGCAGCACTACCTTTTCTGATAAACTTGCTAGCTACATCCTTTATTTGGTGGTTCACATTTCCAATTATAGGTCTAATCTCCTTAGCTCTAACTGTATTTGGCATGTTCAGCTTATCGCTGCCTGAACAATCAGCTTCTGTTTCTGTGAAGTCAGAAATCATGCCACTAATGCATGTGGTTTCAGTGGTCCTGCGAAGTAGAGTGTTGTGGTGCGTGTGTGGTTATAGCTTTGCCCTAAATATCATCCGATCTTGCATAACAGAGTGGAGCCTGGTCTATTTCACTGAGCACGTGAACCAAGGTGCCAGTTTAGCTGCAGCAACTGCTGGAATATATCAAGTTGGAGGTATAGTTGGGAGTGCATTTGCTGGATTCCAATCTGATTGGCTAATTCGAAAGGTAGGCTCCAGAAAGGATTGGCTGACTGAATGACTTCACAAGCTGATGTGAAAGACTTTCACCCATTGTGTAGTATAGTCCCACCATAGACTACGAGTATAGTCTGTGCTTCCACAAACTATGCTTTTGTAACTTCCACAGACACTTTTCTCTACACTCATTCCTCTGTGCTCATTTCCTCTGCAGGGGTGGTATCCAAGAGGTTGCCCAAGAAGTCCTTTATTAATAACCTTTGCATTAGTTAATGTACTGCTCATTTGGTTGTATGGCTCCCTCTCCTACACCACATCTCAGGTTAGCTGAAGACTGCTGGAGCCATTTACTTCTAAACTCTCAAATAGTAAAAAGACTAGTTTTACTATGTTAGGCCGTTTAGAAGGAAAATGGTGGAACCATTGTTATATTGGAATTATTGTCTGATTATTTAATATATACATGCACCACACTAAGTACTCCATTATAGAGGTTCATTACCAAGTCAAACTATAGTATCAAAGTTCTTGAGCTTATTATTTGCCATTGATAAGCTCAAGAACTTTGATACTATAAAAGAGAAAAGTGTATATATAATTTAGATTTGATATATACATCCCTGTTGCTCAGAAGAGTTAACAATGTCCACTTTCTTGTTCCTTATCTGCAGCATTGGAGTTTATCCCTGTGCTTTGTTCTTGGATTTGTGATGGAAGGTGGATCCACTATGAGTGGAATGACTGCTATTGAAACAACAGACAAGAGATTTTCTGGAACTGCACATGCCTTTTCTTCACTATCTTCTCAAAGTAACCATCACATTATCCATCCACCCTTCCACTCATCCATTAATCCACCCTCTCACCCTCCCCATTCATCCATTCATGGCCTTTTACTCTAAACTAGATGTATAGCATGTTGATAGTTTGCTGGATTAGTCATCCATCCATACCATAACAGTTACTTTTCCTTTGTTAGTGGGGTCTTTACTGGCAGGATTACCATTTGGAATCCTTCTCAATAACCTTGGCTGGACAGGAGCATATCATGCAGTAATCTTTCCCGCAGGGCTCATGCTTGTTCTTATATCAGTTGCACCCTTACTGAAGTCTGAAACCAAAGTGGAGTAACCATTATCAAGAATAATTTATAAATTTTATTTTCTATATTACAAATGTGGTCCCAACATGAAAATTTAATAATTGCGAGGATTATATAAGTAGTTAAGATTTGGGAAAAATCTTTCATTGTACATAAAACTTTTCCTTCTCATTGATACTTGACTTTCAGTCAAACTTACTCAAAGGCTTTAGCATTTAAATAACACAGCCGATGAATAGGTAGATTTCAAAGGATCAGTGATTGGCTATAAGCTATAAAACTATTACAAGACAACTCATTCAAATGATAAGAGCATGCTGCACAGTAATATAATTAGCACTGTCAAATGAACAACTTCATGAAAACAATTTACATTTCATGAGTTCTAGGCACAACAGCTCCTCCCAATCCTACAGAATGAAAATACATGAAATACAATATCATGTTTCATATCATAATTTACTTAACTTGAGAAAAATAAATCTTGGTCATGTACTTCTCTCAGCACAACTCAAGTAGAGTTGCCCCAGGGCACACCACGAGGAGGTGAAAGTACATCGTGCCCCACCCCACAGCGTTGACACTAACTATTGTGTAACAGAAGCTGTAACTGCGCAGTAATCTGCACTCATGGAGTTACTAGCCATGACATAGGAATCGATCAGCGTTAGCCTCACTTTCAGCCTATGCCAAGTCCGACCCTCCCGAACCGCAAACTGCCCCGATGAGAATCAGTGTGTTGCCACACCTTTAACTCCTCAGGATCGGATGACGTCCTTGAAGTGGGGACTGGCGAAACAACTGCCCAAATCAGGTGTCGACAACCGACTTCAACTTACATAGTTACGTGATTACCTCAATCTCCGTGCCGTCAGACCCCAGCCGAAGCCAGAGCTAGTGAGGACCAATCCCAAGCACCAACCCTCCCTCTGAGTTCCTGATCAGATTGCATATCCAACGTGACACCAGGCCGCATTCTCGGCTCGCTGGCGGAGCCGAGGGGAATCCTGGGTCTACTTGTCTAGCGCTCCGAACAGGACTACTCGGGATAAGGAAAGACCACCGTCAGGCACAGAAACTTTAGCAATCTCACGCGTCAAGTAAGCCACTGGGGGTAAACTGAATATTTTCACACCTCGCCATCTTTTATATGGCTGCATTTAAATGTTCCCGCGCAAACTCCTTATTAGGCACTTCCGGTCACGTGTTTAGATGACGTCAGCGTTAATTATCAGCTTCACACCAACTTTCGCAAGAGATACAAAATGGCTGACGAAGTGCTACAAAATTGAAGAGGTAAGATCGTCGAAGTCCTATAGTAATTATTATTATGATTAATTTCTTTCCTGAATCATAAAATTTAAATGTACGTATACACAAAAAATGTAATATAATTCTGATGTAAACGGCCTGTAACTAGTTCTTCCCGTTTCTTCCCACATTTTGTCTCTGTAGACACTAAACCTATCTTATTACTGCTATATATATAAGGACATTATATACGTATATATGTTGTCTTTAAGACGCCTTTAAGTAGCCAAGGATTCACAGAAGATCAAGATAAAGAGAGTCAAGGATTCACAGAAGATCAAGATAAAGAAAAAGACAAAGACTCCCAGGATCACTGATGAAGGGTGGAATTCCCAGAAACGGCTGTCTGACCCAGTGGAGAAGAAGATGAAAGAAGGAAGAAAAGACTACTGTATCTTCATCTAAAGCTCTCTCTAGGTTTAGTTCCCCTATAGGCTCTTTTTACAGAATAGGCATATAGCATGTAGGAAAATGGTATCTTAGATTTTTCATGTATGCACAACATTAAGGATAAATATATGATATCATTAAGTCATGATTATATAGACTTTACATTTAAGTGTTCTATATACGGTATATAATTTCACATTAAATGGGTATAAAGTATCATGAAGAATGAAGATGAAATAAATTGGTGACATTATTTCATAATCTCAACTTCATGCCCATGCTAGACATTCCCAGGAATTCGGGAGACCGCCTGACTTTAGCATGGATACGTATACTTACATACATATTCACGTCGAGCTATGCACTATTTTGGCTGACATCACTTAGTGCATACTTATCTAAACTAATATCTTCATGAATGTGCAATCCAAATACACTATAGCTACAATTTAAGATACAGTAGTCCATATAGAGTAGCACGGTTGTACACTGTTAAATTGAACTTGAAAATTTTTGCAACATGCTAAACTGTCTATAATAGATAAATACGTAATATATAGTTTTGAAATACAAAATATCTATACACAAAAACAGTCTTGATTTATACAGGTACATAGCTCTATGATCTCATAAAAATCGATACTTGTAATTCAATGGTATTACTTTGGCAAGCAGAGCAAGAATGGTACAGTGGGATTACAGTGTCTGGTTCCAGGTAGAATGGAAGTCCAGAAGGTCTGAAAATATATCAGAATCATTGCTTTCCTTCTTGTCCTGCTCAGGTATAAAGGCTGGCTTTGTGTGAGCAAATTTGGGACTCTCCTGGCTAGACATGGCATTACATCGTGTCCTCTCTGGAGTGGTAGCGATGTTGTTAGTATTTGAGTCATGTGAGGTGGGACTGGGAGTACTCCTCTCCGGTTCCAGCGGGGGAGGCAGTTTAACAAAATCTGGAAGATCGTCGTCTTTCCATGGTTTACTTTTTAGGGTCACTGCGATGGATGGATCTATGTCAGCCAAAGCTGCTGCAATCGATGAGGAAAAATCAAGTGATTCTCTTTTCTGTAATTTGTCATCTACAGAGGTTGTGCTAATGAAAGCCCCGGGATTAGCAAAAGATAGGGAATCATTGGTAGGTGTTGCATTCGGACTCTTCTTCTTCCTGTGAGGTCGTGGAGGAGGAATAGGAGCTGGCAGTGACGGCACCTCATCTTCTTTGCTAGACACAGTTGAAGATGAAGAGGATGTAGAATAGGTAGAATGAGAGTCTTCTGCCACAAGATTCATGGGTTTGTATTCCTTGGTAGGAGTGATTGGGATCAGTAGCTCTTCAGTGGCACCATCTTTCCCCGTTGTCGCAATGGTTTTCTCTTCCTTGTATTTGGCATAGGGTTTGGGGACCACTGGTGGAGCTCCACGAGGTTTCATCTATTCCACAGAAGAGCAAAGGGATTACAAGACAAAAGAAAACAGTAGTAAGTAGTAAAACCTGTGTTAGCAGTCACCTCCGAATTATGGTTGGTTTTAGAGTCCCTGCAAGAATCATATATATAATGGGTCGTACTAGAATACAGCCACCTCTCTAATAAGGCCAAGTTCAGCTGGCCCCAAGCTGACCACATTAGACTGTTAAAATGCAATGAAACGTATGCTAACTTTTGCTCTGACTATTTGAGCTTCTAGTTCAAGTGTCATTCTGTCATGTCGCAATGAACCAATCTTTTCCTCATTCCCAGTGTCTTCTAGGGGGGCAAAATTGGGATCTCTCTGGAGTTTTTTCACCTCAAAGGGAAAAAAAAGCAAACCATCACTAGATAAATCATCTGTTTTAAGGAGCATGTCATCCAGAGTTCTCAGTATAGGTCCTTATTCTAAAGAAGATGTAGCATGTAAGAAAATGGTGTCTTAGAATATTTTCTTGCAAATTTATCAATTCTATTTTTTTTTACTCTGTGTTAATGTTCAATGATTACATGGAATTGTCACAATACATCCTCTATTTCAGCATAGTATATTAGGAACAGAAATGACATATGTAGCACTGAACAGTAAATACAGCATGTACCTCTTTACGGAGAATTTCCTTTAGTTTTTGAGTGTTGTGTTTCAGTCCAGCCCTAATATCTCTTTTATGTTCTAAATTGCATAGGAAGAGGGAAAAAGACAATATTTATCTACATAAATCAAAAATTTACTTTATCAAAATGAAAATTAAAGGAATTGAAAGCTATAATATCAACCATTACAGTGATACATATGTAAAATATCAGTATAATTTGGCTTCCACGTCATAATTAGAAGTGAATTGTTCCTTTATCTATGAAATTTAATACTTGAACTGAACTTGTAACTCTACAGAGTATGATAATTAACAAGTACATAATCTCCATAAGCAAATTTTGAACCAGCTGATCACCAGAGAAATAGTATGTAGTTGATGAAAGGAAGCAAATTGCACTAGGCCAATACAAAGGCTATGATGTGACAGAAATAATCACTGGGAGATACTGTATTATGTCTGACCAACCAAGTGACCAAAGTCTGATCTTGGTTGGGAGACTTAAGTCCTATTAAGCATGTAGTTTATGTATTGGTTATCAGTAAGACAATGATGACAAACCATCAGCGGCCATTTTCATCATTTCCTTATCAAAGAGATCTCGGTACACAGTCGCTGAGTTGCTGTTGGCTCTAGTTAATCTGGCATTCACAAACTGCTGAAAGTGTTGAAAGTGTGGAAGGTGATCCAGGACATTGGCCATATCCGGCCTGGCTCGTTTAAATCTGAGAGGAATGACAGGATAATGATATTTGAAGTTCAAAGGAACCAATCAATAGGGAACGTACGAATCAGGATCAAAAACAAATTCTTTCTTCCTTTCAACTTTACCCTGGATAGAAATAAATCATAATAAATCATTATTGATACTATATAAATACATGCCATTTTTAATATTATCAAAATAAGAAGACATTGGCCATATCCGCTAATAAGTTTATTGAGAACGAAACTGACATTTATTTCAATTTCAGTTGTTTTCACCGCAAATCCCTCCTTGTAGTCTCCGATCATTGCAATGAATGCCATCACAAATGCTCTGGCTACTGTTTCACCGTAACATGATGACTGCTTTTTTAATACATGCTTCACATCTGAAATGACATCTTCAGGCAATTCTGCTAAATCATCAAATGGTGATTCCAACGTGTTGGCATCAATATCCACAATGACTATGTCCCCCAGCGGCATCTTTTTAGCTTGCTATAGAACAAAATTAAACTTGCACAATTTATTAACTATTCTATCTATATCCTATAACTAGGAGATAACAAGTGTGAATTATACTATAGAACATGCATTTAGTACTGTACCTATTATTTTGCAAGACACGCTAACAAATAGTTATGGTATTCAAACTGGAATAAATCACATGCAAATCACATGCCATACATTGTCATATGGGTATATATATGTATGTGGTAGTTATAACATGTGGATATACGAGTGTGAACCAATATTCAATGTTTTATACATACCTCCATCAAAGAGGAGTGGACACCTATCAGAAATGGCATTGGAGCACTACAGCAATGAAAGACAATAAATCTGTTGAATACATGCATACATTAATAGATTAATAATTTTTTCCAACTGTGTCAAAAACTTATCTTTTGAAAGGATCATCTTTTGACTTTTAGAGCGTTTAAAGACACAGTTTTGTTGTCTCTCTTGAGTGGGAACCGATGCCAATAAAAGTAGACACCTGTAGACCAACAACATCAGTCGCCGAAGAAGACCCTCAGGGTCGAAACGTCTGACGCTCAAGAGAGACAACAAAACTGTGTCTTTAGATGCTCCACAAGTCCAAAGATGATCCTTTCAAAATATATATACTGTACATGCACACATCTACATGGATGTATATTTTAGTCCATTTGAAAAGGAAGAAAAGTTAGTATGAAACTGTATCCTCAGTAAAGCTCTAGGTACACATTTCTAGGAAAACAGTATACTCTAATTTCTCTTAGCAGTCAACGGCGGCCATATTGACCTGTGTGCCATGGTAACGGTACGTAGGAAAGCTGAATGAAAGGGCACTCACCAACAGTAGTCCATCAAGTGGGGAGGCAGGACTGGACAGAATATGTGCTGCCAGTACAAGGGATACAGGACGGTGGAGGCACCCTGTACACAGCCTGTCAGCTAGAGAGAGGAAACAGAGGATTTAAACTGTCTTCCTTCTCCAAGCACACTTATGCACATTCATTATCAGGGCTTCCTTTTAAAGTGACATTTGCCCCACTTGGAAATATTTTACTTCAATCCCCCTCCCTACACCTCCCCTCCCTACACCTCCCCTCCCTACACCTCCCCTCCCCACACCTCCCCTCCCTACACCTCCCCTCCCTACACCTCCCCTCCTCCCCTCCCCTCCCTACACCTCCCCTCCCTACACCTCCCCTCCCTACACCTCCCCTCCTCCCCTCCCCTCCCCACACCTCCCCTCCCTACACCTCCCCTCCTTACACCTCCCCTCCTTGAAGAGAGTCAAATTACTATTTTAATAATAAACAAACATCGAAACATGTAGGTTATTCCCTCAAAATTCTATTTTGTTCCCCACTTCTATCTGTGATATTTTCTAAAGAATCCCCCACTATGCATACGTTACTCTTGC
Organism: Chondrosia reniformis; assembly: GCA_947172415.1. Lineage (NCBI taxonomy): Eukaryota > Metazoa > Porifera > Demospongiae > Chondrillida > Chondrillidae > Chondrosia > Chondrosia reniformis. The sequence continues at coordinate 5,762,002 of OX359201.1, read as the reverse complement.
TTGTTGTAGAAATACATTTTATGAAATACTGTTTGCAGATAACATACATACCACTTCCATACTCTTTGCTGTCATTAGGATTCTCCTTTCAAATATTAAACTGCAGATAGAAAAATAGAGCGGCACAAAACGACGGTATAATTAAATAAAAGAAACCTCACCAATTCACCTAATATACATATGGTCTAACATTAAATGTGAGATGACATTAAATGACAAGAAAATGGACAAAAGGTGACACAAGGTGGACAAGAGGTGACACAAGATGACTAGATAGACAAGAGGTGATACAAGATGACAAGGTGGACATGAGGTAACATGAGGTGACACAAGATGACAAGATGGACAAGATGTGACACTTACCTGGCAAATATAGCTAACATTACATTGTGGTTGAGGTTAGTGTAGAAAGTATTCAGACAATGCTAATAAAAAGACAAGAGGATAAGAGAAGGAGAGAGAGAGAGAGAGAGAGAGAGAAAATTCATTATCTTACAATCAGAGCTGACAGATAGTAACATCTAAGTGACTGTAAACTTACATCCTCTGGTAGAGATGGCAGCCTTGTTGGGTCAGGAATATTCAAGGAGATATCCTCTATAGCCCAGCCCTATATATCAGACACCACTCAAGTGATTGCAAAATCAAGATATAATCAAACCACAAGTATTATCAACATCAAATACTGGTCAAGTTGTACCAGATTGTACATGGGACACACAAAAGCCAGGGTTTCTTTGGCAGATCGCATTCTCCCCTCAAAGAAAAATTGCCATTTTTAATAACAAGTAACATTGAACTGGAGTGCCCCTCAAAATTATCTATATCGTATTTCCCCCTTCCCTTTGTAATATTTTCTAAATGAAACCTTTTAAGCAGTGTATACACACATCACTACAGTACTTTTTGGGTCGGCAACGATAACCTTTTTACTGATTACCGATTGCAACGTCCGGTCTGAACAACCAACCTAAAAGTTACTGTATAATGAATGCAGTTCAAGACAACGTAACATATGTACGTACATACCTCGGAGGGTGACGGAGAGATTGTGACTCTGGTTTCCCCCCCCTTGTACCATGTCTGGCATGCCCCGTGCTCATACGAATGCTTTAGAATGGACTGAACCAGACCATCCTATAGTAAAGACAGAAAAGTCCATAACTTTGTAAGATCAAACACCTGTCTCTGTTCGACACACTCTAAAGGGCAAACGCAATTTGCTAAATGCACCGACAAACTAGTATAGCAACAATAGCTGGTGATGCTACACGTGGATTGTGATAGCACAAGGTTTTCTCAATGCTCAAGTCTTGTAGGAACTTGTCACTATATATACGTATATATGTACTACGTATATCCTTGTACAGATTCAATTACAAATTATAAATTTATGTGCATGAGTTGCTAGTCAAAACTACAACGGAACATATGTACGTTAAAACTACACTAAGTAGACAAATTATCGTAAGGTTACTGGTATGCAAATTAATTCATTAACTACTTTTCTATTTCTAGCTACAGTACGTACGTATATCATCGTACAGATTCAATTACAAATTATAAATTTATTTGTAAAAACACTAGACAAACTGGTTCTTACTCTCTTTAAAGTAATCAACATTTCCACTTTATCCAGGATTCCATAGAAGAAATCATGCCAAGGAAGATGGCTGAAAAAACAGTAGCAGACATTAGCATGGGCTGGAAAGAGACAGTGACCAAACCGGTACTTGCTCTCCATGTCTGTCAGCACAAAAGAGAAGTGTTGTGCAATAATTCTACACAAAGGAGAAACATAATCTGTTTTATATACAAAACAATAATAAAAACAATCTACTTTATATACAAACAAAAATAACCTGTGTTTAGATACAAAACAAATAAATTTCTCTTTTATATGACATAAATATAACTTATATCATCAAACCTATATAGGTCTATTGCGGGGATTAAGTAAGTCATGCACTGGCTACATTTTGCATTGCATGGATTGTTTGGACTTCATCAAAGTGCCATAATATCAACCCGACAAAATGATTTCAGTTGTCAATCAGGATTCCATTCAAAATTAAATATTTTATTATATCTAATCAGCAGGCAAAAGTTGGGGGGAATGAAAATTTTCTAAATGAAGGGGGGGCAATGGTATGAGGGTGTCGAAGCAGTTTAGGGGGTTCCCAAAGTCTAGGGAGGAGGGGTAAAATCAGCTCTATGTAGTAATGCTTTCATAATATGTTGTGTTAAGACGTAAAGTCAATCCTAAAGCTTAGAATACCATCAGTTCAATCTAGTAATCTAGTGATCATATGATGATAATGATCGATGGTTCTGCAATAGAGAAAGTGTTTATTGGTATCAATGACATTATATCCACAAGTGCATATATAATGACTATATGTCCAAGTAAGGAAGAGGAATTTAACATCAACATTCTATGCAAACAAGACTCATGCAACACCAGATTTCTTATCTTACCTTAATCATGTGACACATGGCTTACTATACATATTACATATATTATCATATGTACCTGACACCCCCCCGGATATACATGATCTAATTAAAGGGTTATCTCCATACTTGTAAAATACTGTTGTATACATTTTCAGTTTAAAGGATGAATTTGAAAGTTGCCATATATCATGAATACTTAATAATTTTGCCATATATCATGAATACTTAATAATTTTACTATATCTTTCTGTTAAGAGGTAACAGTTAAAGTATGTACATATATGGAAACATACCATTTTCTTACTTGCTACTTTACTACTGTACATCTACTTTAGAGTAAATGGCCTATAGGGAACTAAATCTAGTGAGAGCTTTGGATGAGGATACAAGAGTTTTTCCTTCTTCTCCACTGGGCCACCCAGATGCATTACTACTACTACTACTACTACTACTACTACTACTACTACTACTACTACTACTACTACTACTACTACTACTACTAGGATGATAAGGCTGGAAGAGACATACGTACGCATTACATGGTTCCACATGACGATTAAGCAAGTTTTAAGACACTTCAATTTCTCTTTTCATCAATCTTCATTAAGGAAACTGACATATAAACATTCTTCACTAGTAATATTGTAATTTACTATGAAATTATTAGGAAATATGTATCATTGAAAGTTTAGCACTACAATGCATCACTGAATTTACATAGAAATGAAGTAAACATTCACATGAGATAGAACACTGCTATTACATTTTGACACTGTTTAGCTTGACTGGAGTGACATACTAAAGGTATGTGTATGTACTGTGCAGGGTGAATCAGGACAAGTGGAATGGAATGAAAGTGTGAAGGAGTAACTGGGGCTACTGGAGAGAACAGAAGAAGGGAGAACAGAAGAGGGGAGAGCAGAAGAGAAGAGGGAAGAGCAGAGGAGGGGAGAACAGAAGAGGGGAGAACAGAAGAGGGGAGAACAGAAGAGGGGAGAACAGAAGAGGGGAGAATAGAAGAGGGGAGAATAGAAGAGGGGAGAACAGAAGAGGGGAGAGCAGAGGAGGGGAGAGCAGAAGAGAGGAGGGGAGAACAGAAGAGGGGAGAACAGAAGAGGGGAGAACAGAAGAAGGGAGAATAGAAGAGGGGAGAACAGAAGAGGGGAGAGCAGAGGAGAGGAGGGGAGAACAGAAGAGGGGAGAACAGAAGAGGGGAGAACAGAAGAGGGGAGAACAGAAGAAGGGAGAACAGAAGAGGGGAGAGCAGAAGAGAAGAGGGAAGAACAGAAGAGGGGAGAACAGAAGAGGGGAGAACAGAAGAGAAGAGGGGAGAATAGAAGAAGGGAGAATAGAAGAGGGGAGAACAGAAGAAGGGAGAATAGAAGAGGGGAGAACAGAAGAGGGGAGAGCAGAGGAGGGGAGAGCAGAAGAGAGGAGGGGAGAACAGAAGAGGGGAGAACAGAAGAGGGGAGAACAGAAGAGGGGAGAACAGAAGAAGGGGAGAACAGAAGAGAAGAGGGGAGAATAGAAGAAGGAATCAATTTCTCCTTACTACTCCCCTTCATGTAAAGCACTAGTGTGTGGCTAGGGCTATTCATGTGATTCAATTCTGTTGGATGTCATGAAAACATTTCCACAGAGAGCGTTGAAATGTCACACTTCATGACTTCTCATGCTTGATATGCCAAAGGTAAATAACCTGCTGGTCACATGATAGTCGCTTGACATGGAGAGAAGAATTGCTCTTCTAGTCCATGAAGCTGGGACCAGGAGGCACTCAAGCTTTGGGTACTCTGTTGCTATGGCAACATAACTATGTCTGTATCATGTTAGCTGTAGGTACGTAGCTCACTCTCACATGTAGCAACCTCTTACATTTGACAAAAAGGTACGTGTTATTATGGAAATCAGAAGAGGATTATGAACAGCCAGAAAAGCCTGACTTGCTTAATACTTATCACTAAAACTATACTATAAATAAATTGATAGTCGGCTCTCTGTAGCAGTGTGTAATAACCAATAATCTATATCAGGAAATGAACCTCCATTTTATAGCTAAGTGATTATGCTCTCTGTGTTCTAGCTGTGGGTATATTATGTAACATCAATTTTAGTGTAAAATGCCTATAGGGAACTAAACCAGTGAGAGTTTTGGATGAGAATACAAAAGTTTTCTCCTACTATTTCTCCAATGGTACAGACAGCATTTTATGGGAGTTCCACCCTTCATCAGTGAACCTGGGAATATTTACCTTTTTTAGTATTTTGTAAATCCTTGGCTCACATGTACGTACATATAGCAGGCCTTCTTACTGCTTAAATAGGTCATTACAATTTGTACCATACCTTATATAAAACCAGTCTCCAATAAAAGCCCGGGTTCAGAGGGGTTAGAAAAAATACAAGCCCCGGGCTAATATTAGAGATAATACGGTATCTATGGGAATTATCACATAGGAAAAACACAATAATGATAAGAATTAATGCTAATTAAGAAATATTGCTTAATCGTCTAGAGTAATTGAAAATGTACCGCATATACATAATAAACCAACCAGAAGACACCATTTACTCCTCACTAGGTCCATAGTCATGTGACAATCACATGACACCACCGAATTAAGGTTTGCTACCTCGTCAAAGGATGAAAACAGCTAATAAACACACATACTCAATCATACTTACGGATTATAGTTTTTACAAGGAAAACAGAATTTGGGAAAATTTTTCTTCGTGTCAGCATCCCATTCGTACTCCTTCGGGTAGACCGTCTCCATTTCCACGTCTAGATAAGCACAAATTAACTGATAAATTTCGACCGAAATAAGCAACTACATCAGCTTTTACAAAACGGACGTTACAAATATTACTGGTTAAACTAAGCCATGGTATAGCTCACCTCCGCCGTCTGAAGGTAACTTTACAATCACAAACACTTCAAAGACATTCGTGGGATTAGGTCTATGAGTTGGACAGGTGGATGTTAATCAAAGATCAGCGCTGGCGTAGTCTAAGTGTGCTTAGTTTTCTCTTACCTTAGTCTTGTCGATTCTAACATTGTTATTAAATAAGTAAGATGTCGCTTTCACAAACTGATAAATATCAAATGGTGTAAGTTGCAAGCTTAGCCCCCGCTCCGACTGGGCGTCCTTCTCTTCAAAGCAGCCATTTTTAGTTAATAATGTTGTCATGTTATGGACTTCCGATTTAATTTGAAATTGTTCGGCTTCGGAAGTGAATTTTGGGATCGGAACTTGGAATAATCATAATTTGATTCCCATCTGCTGAATATATGTTTCATCCGAAGACCTTGTATCAGATATACGGTATCACGGTAAGGCGTATGGCGTCCTACAACGCCATGTCTGGTTCACAAGCGAATCATCGTTATGAAGTAAGTCTGGAATGGCGCTCTATGGCCCTATGCGTACTGTTACGCGTCTCTTTTTCCAATAGGAAAGCATAAAGACCCTAAACAGTCTGCAATCCAACCCCGATGTTAGGTCTAGAGCTGACGCTCATCCGACAGGGCGCCGCGAAAAACTCGACTCATTCTTAAAACGTGCAGGAATAACAGTAAATTATAATCTGCAATTATTGTACTTATGTGTATATATATGCGCTTTCCAGTTCACAAATATTTGATTGTCACATTGATATGAATGTTATATGAAATAGGCCTTTAATCCCTCACTCCATACTGAATTCACCACTTTTGTGCATTTATTTCTCTCCAAATAGCATGAAGATGTCAACAGGTTGTCGATAGTACACATCACTGGTACAAAGGGAAAGGTGGGGTTGCACATTTAGTGATGTGTACACGATTTGTTGAAATGTCTACTATCTTGTTCTCCAATGTAACTCAATGGCTGAGGTGTTTTATGTAAAATGGTTATTTTTACAAGATTGTCTCTTGTCAACATGAACACCTTGTGAAGTTGTGAAGTTTTATTATCATGTGACTGTGTCTGTATTTTCGGATGTGCTTTATATTGCTCTCTATTTATAGGGATCAATTTGTGCAATTTGTGAGAGCATTTTGAGACATAATAATCTGAAAACCGGACTCTTTACGTTAGTTCAGTCTTTAGCTGAATGTAAATAAAAACCAACTTTCGTATTCCATTCTGTGTACGTGCAAGACTCCTTCCTCTCAAGCCTCAAGAGAGGGACTGTCTCTTAATCTGTAGGTCACCTCACCTTGTGGAGGTCAGGGAGAGGATCAGATTAAATGGAAGGCCTTTAGCTAAAGACCTCTTTGTGAAACACTTCTGGACTGTGTATGAGAAGCTTAAAACTTCACAGGTAAATTACATGTAGATTGTTTTGCAAATGTTGGCAACTTTTATTGTGGTACATGTGATCGTTTCATAATGTGTAGTTGCAACAGAGTGATGAAATGCCGGGCTATTTCGCATTTTTAACAATAATGGCAATGCATGTTTTCATCGAAGAAAAAGTGAGTGTATCTGAAGAAGAACACCTAAAGGCAAAGTCTCACAGAGCCAGACCCTCCTATTACTTCATTTTGTTCTCATAACTTGTATATTGTTAAAAAGGTCCAGTTGTATTTTTAGCTATGTGAATACCCTAGCTAGCACCACTTCTTGTGTAATTCGTGTAGGTTGATGTCTCTGTACTAGAAGTTGGTATAGGAGGGCAATATGACAGCACTAATGTCATAAGGTAGATAATTAATTAACTCTTGCTTAATCATATAAATATATAAGAAATATGAAAGAAGGGTGATAAGGTGATAAAAGCAAATTTAGTAAATATGGCAACAAGTTGTCTGTATTCATCCAACTTGGGACTAATAACTAATAAGAATGGTTATCTCTTTTCCAAGGCTAAAGGAATCTGTCCACATGTCCTCTTCCTTCTGTGGTATAGCTGAAACTAGCTATATTTCAAGTATGTACATATAAATAAGAATATTCAAGAATGAAGTTAGAAATAGAGATGATAGTGTGCCTGTAACAGTGTATCCTTGATCATCACATGCAGGTCACATGAAACAATGAATCAATTTTTATTATCATACCACATACATTATCCTACAAAACATTATAAAAGCATGTCTTTTTATATTATAATATTCACTACAGTACTCATATAATGTATAATATATATTATACAGGAAGCCAAGGGTATGTGGAATTGGTGTTATAGGATATGACCATGAATCTATACTTGGGACCACACTCTCACAGATAGCGTGGCAGAAGGCAGGTATACTTAAGGTAAGCCTGGACAGTCCAGATTTATCATCTAGATCTACTTTTAGAGATTATTTAATAATGTTGTGAGTCCCTTTAGTCGAGGAAAAGCTTTGCTTTTTGTCTGTCTGTCTGTTTACTGCAGTAAAGTTACCAGCCCCTCCCCCAGGGGGAGTGTCCTGTATAATGTACAACAGTTCTATTATTGTTGGTTTTTCTTATCATAAACTTGCTTTAACGAACAGTGTAAAAACTATTTGTCTATATATGTGTTTATCTGAAGATGATCTTCTCTGTAGCCCGGGAGACCAGCTGTTACTGTTCCACAAGTAGATGAGGCCATGGAAACAATCAAGCAAAGAGCCAATGAGATTGGAGTGAAATCCCTTGCAGTAGCTCCACCCTTACACACATACAAACCTGAAAACATTGGTAAGTGTTACCATATAATATGTTCCCATATAATATAATATACTCCATAATATATAATATGTTTCAACTTTCAAATATTTTTATTCATTTGTTTATTTAATTTGTCACCTGCATGCCAGATCCTGCAGTACTCCAGAAACATTTTTGATCGTTTTATAAATATCTCTATCACTCTTCAGAGCTTGGCCTGTCTGGAACCCACCAAACCATCAACGCATCTCTGGCGGCACAGATTTGCAAGCTTTGGTTTGAAGAAAGGGAAAACTCAGCACCAAATGATCAAAGCAAAGGTATGTTTATCGTCTTTTGTACATAAGTCAAAAGGGCAGTTAATTGCACTAAGCCAATACAAAGGCTATGATGTGATAGAAATAGCCACTGGGAGATACTGTATTATTCTGATCAACCAAGTGACCAAAGTCTGATCTTGGTTGGGAGACTGAATGGCAACTAGTGATTGCCTCCCAGTTATCCCAGATGACAAAGAATATATACTAGATCTAGGTCAAGCATATTTCCTAATGATTATTTAAAATTATACTGTAGCCAATAAAGTTGAACTGCAGCTTGGCAACACATTTGAACTGACAGAGCCGTTCATCCAAGGTACTGTACAAAACCTAGTTTTACAAATGTTGTCCATATTTGAATACCTCTTAGACATATACGTATATATACCTCTCCACAAAGGGCAGTTGCCTCAATGTACATGTATGTCTATTATTAGATATTATTACACTTTGGTTGAGTAATATCAACTTAGCATGAATAGTCTAACACACCATTTCCAACTTGCTACATCTACTTTAGAGTAAAAAGGCATATTGTGAACTAGACCTAGTCAGAGCTTTGGATGAGGATATAAGAATTTTCTTCATCTACTAGCTTCTCTTCTTCTCCACAGGAGTCGTTTCTTTCTTCTTCTGCTCCACTGGGCCAGACAGCTGTTTCTGGGAATTCCACCCTTTATCAGTGACTCTGGAATAATTTTAACATATACTTAATATTTTATAAACTGCGTATATCTCTCCTCCTAACATTAAACAGCTCATTTACAATATGTTGAAGTTACCGTGTAACACTTATTAGGTCTGAAGAATGTTTGTTGGTATGGTCGAAGTCAGATTGTCAGAAGAGATAACGTTACATACTTCTTGGATGGAGCTCACAATACAGACAGCATCAAAGTTAGATATCTGTAGTCATTTTAATGCCTAATGACTCCTCCCTTTGGTTGAGAGCTGGAGTCTGTTGCCTAGCAACCAATAATAAACAATTTACCTATTAAAACATGCACTTATGAAAAAAGCAGTTTTTTAGAAAACATTACCAAGAGGGAAAAAATACAATATAGTAAATTTAGTGAGGGCAACCTAGTTCAATTGGGCAGTTTGATTTTTTTCAAAGGAGGGCAAATGCTCTATCATTCCCCCAGCCCTAAAAACCCTTAAAAGTGTATTTTAAACTTTCCTGAGTACATGTAGATTGTAAACTTTTCAGAATGTGTGAACTCTGTATTTGAAGTCTAATCTATATCATCACAGATCTAGAAAAGATTTCTTTTCCCCCCTGGACCAATTGGGTCTGAGATAACTGTCAAATGCCCTTTTAACTGATTGGGTCATTAGACTACCAATCACATGCAGTACCACAGCATTATCACAGCTCTGTCTCTTTAGTAGAGATTGATAGATATGCAGACCCTTATATATTTGTTTGTTTGTTTGTTTGTTTGTTTGTTTACATGCCTGTCTCCTCCAGGCAGCTGTTGCTTGGTATAACACTGAGGCAGAAAGAGAAATGAAAGCCCTGATTCAGACTGGTAGAGAGGTGTCCCGGGTGCTATTGTTCAATGTGACTGGAGGAAGAGATCCCACGCCTCTACTGGAGATTTTAAGTGTTAGCTTCATTATATGAGGACTACGTTCAAAACATATTAGCATAGTAATATCATTCCAGTTCTTCAAAATCTCAAGGTTTTAAGGCATTGAATGAATTTCAAATAGAGCTTATAAATTCCCCCTTTTCATGTTTGTATTTTACCCTGAGAAGAAGAAGAAGAATATGAAGAAAACGAAAATGGGAATTTTTAAAGTTTATTATTTCGCCAGAGGGACATATTCGCTTGCCTTTAAGGTCTATTTAGAGTATGTATATTGTATATTTAGCTATGCATAGCCTTGTTTTGTCAATTTTCGGCCCTATACGGGATTTTGCTCCTATACCGATGTATGGGGAAAACAAAAATGTTTCATCCCTACATAGGGAGTACTACCGGATATGAACTACTTTTAATTGGGTGAGTTTATAAGGTACATTGAATGGTTATATTTTTTATTATTACAGAAATCCTCTCATTTTGATAAAGCCCTCTTTTGTCCAAATATTGTTTCTCATATACAAGATAACAGAGCAGGTTTGTTTTCTGACATTGTGGCAATTTAAATTTTTATGTAGAATAAACATCAGCCGGTACTTCTATAAAAAGACCTATTACATATAGATACACAATGAACTTTGAACTGTTCTGTCTTTATTTGAATACAGATCAGACATATCATAATGTTACTCCTCAAATGATGAGACAGAAAATGTCTCTGAATGCTCAATCGTGGAAAGAGCTGCAGAATAATGATACACCTTATAAGGAAGAAAACTGCATTAATTGTGCAATCACCCGGCTGGAGGAATATTCAAGATCTAAAAATAGTCTAAATCAGGAGAAACATGTTTTTGTGCTTGTCACTGGTAGTATGCATTTGGTAGGAGATGTTCTTGGCCTTTTGGGGTTCACTGCTGAACATTTATAATACAGTATGTTTGATAGGTATTGTCATCACTTATTCAAATTTCATGAAGAAGAAGTAGGAATGGCAGTGTTCACCAGTGTCTAGTACATCTGCAAAAAGTAACAAAACAAGAAAGTGATTATGTGATAAGGCTATATAATCATACAGAAGTTGTATATATACTGAAATTTAAGTAACTTAACTATACACTTCTGTGTTTGGGTGCACCAAGCTGAAGTAGGAATGGTGCGCCCAAACACAGAAGTGTATAATTTTTTGTGGTTAAGTTACTTAAATTTCAGTATATATATATATATGCAACTTCTGATTAGCCTTATCTAATCACTGTCTTGTTTCGTTACTTTTTGCAGATGTACTAGTCACTGGTGAACACTGCCGTTCCTACTTCTAACATCATTTTTGTAAATGTTCTTTTATTTACTCTATTATTATAAAATTACTTAAAAAGTTCATCCCAACTTGCTACAGCACCACATGCATTCCTATATACAGGGCCGTACATAACTTTTTTTGGAAGGGGGGGCAACCAGGAGGAAAACTGTCTAACAGATTAATATTATTGTTGAGATTGTTCGAGACCGTACTTGTGCGTACGTATATACCTGGTAGCTGGATGTCGGACGAGCGAAACCTCGACTGAAGCAGCTCATTGGGGCAGGTAAGTCTATGATAGCTCAGTAGCTAGCTGCTATGAACACAAATAGTATTTCATTATACTCTGAAGCCAGTTTCTCTGGGGGGGGCAGTTGCTACCCCTGCCCCATAGCTAGGTACGGCCCTGATATAGCTACTCCCATTAGTGAGAAATGCTTTTATATACAAAATTTGTACAGATGTACAACTTTGATATGCATGTTTGCTATGATTAAGCGGCACCAGAAGGGGTATGAGAAGGTGTGCTCAATCATGCAAATTATGTAGGTTTAGATTTATTCATGGAGAAATAGCCTCCATCTATGAATAATAATAGAATAAGGATTTCTTCTAACTGTGTCGAGACTAATAACCACTAGTCTATAACTTTCGCTACAATTCTCTCAGAAAAGAAATTAATCAGTAACTTTGCACTCCCTTAGAGTTAGATTGATGCTTAATTCATTGTGAAAAACGTTTTCCTGAAATAAATAGGTTGTCCCAAAAAATGACCCCGAATTGCCTTGTATTATTAAGCAACGCCTTCAGTTGCTCGAGACAGCTTGGCAGTAATAACAACAATGAATGACATTATAGAGGGTATTATTATTATAAAATTGGCTGCATAATCTTCCCATCGATCCCAACAGCACCATGGAGACCAAAAGAGAGCTGCTTGTCCTGTTGCTTTTCCTTTTCACCTCTCCCTTTGAGAATATTTCCGCTCAGAGTCCTTATTCTGCATGGAATACGATTTCCTCTAGTCTATTGGTACCACAGTATGAAGAATGGATTAAAACTGGTACTGCAAAGGCACAAGTCTGCAGGCATGATAATCGTATGGAAAATGAGAGAGGCAGAAGATGCACTCACATATATGAAACAAAAATGGTGTAACTGAAATGGTATTCCAGAATTTCCTTCCTATAAGTCAGCATCAAGCTCATCCAGTTCATCTTCATGGACATCATTTCCATGTAGTGCATGTTGGGTATGGAAATTGTAGCAATGATGTTAATTCAGTGTGCACCAATGCTGAAATGGAGTGCACAAATGACCTGTGTGACTATGATGTAAAGTGGACTAATGGAAAACGACCATTTGATACAAATAATGATTTTGCTCCAATGAAAGACACTGTTATTGTACCCCCTGGTGGTTATGTTGTTATTCGCTTCAGAAATGATAACCCAGGCTCCATTGCCATATAGAACCACATCTCTTAGAGGGTATGGCAATGGTTGTTGAAGAGCGTAAGGAAAAGATCCCTGCATTTCCACAGTCATTTCCTCAGTGTGGTAACTTCCCCAGGCCTAGGCCTGATGCTGCAGTAGCTACATAAACCATTGAGCCAGTGATACTAGGTCTGTCAGTTGGACTTGGAATAACTATCTACCATTATATGATAGGTTGACAGTGCTGTTTTCTGCATAGCTAACAGTTATGTTGTGCATGTGTGGTTCATAGCTTCTCTGCAGTAGTGGAAGCAGATCAAACTATATACTTATAATAGTGTCTTAGATAAACTCTTATAAATTATGCATGACTTAAAGTTTACAAATGTTTTAGATATAAAATATTCACAGCACAAGTATTTAGTGACATCTTTATTATAGAATAGAAAAGAAAACAAAGAATTCTATAATTATACCAAGACTCTTAATTAAAAATGGCGTCCTAATTTTTAGTCCCCTCAGAAATTAATTTTCTTGTACGTACATATATAATATTTTCCAGCTGCTATATACAATTTTTAGACAATATGCAACTAAGAGATCTAGACTAGTTTGTGCACTGGTGTGAAATAAAAGCAACAAGATAACAAGGGAAAATGTAATAGACCTATTACAAAATACATAAAACTCTGTAGTCGAAGTCAATCTACATATGTAGTCACAGGTCTATAGGAAACATTCCTGTCAACTGGGCCATTCACATCTTAGTCAACAGTCAAATGACTAAGCATATATACTGACACTTATAAGTTTTCAGACCACTATAGCTATAGCTGGTTAATATATATACATCTTTGCAGCTTTGTCTTCAGTATACAGTGTTTATATATAAACATACAGCTCTTTTAGCTGCCTCTCCTCATGATATATAGCGATGATGTATATAGCTAACCATTGAGGTATAATGTGTATATATGTAGTTATATATCACAATTTCAGTATATATGCCATGTACACTTCCATATTATGGTGAGCCTTAAATTCTTATCACATGATCATTGTCTTGTTTTGATAGTCAGCTGCTATCCCATTTTTAGATAATTATAAGTTAACAAATTCATTTAGGTTTAGTGGTACATTAAATGGGAATGGATTGTGCAAAATAGACATGCTATGGGTTAATAAATTATTGTTATATAGAAATTCTAATGTCTAAAAATGATACGTATATACGTATGTACAACTGCATAATAAGTTAGAAGATGTTTATGTACGTATATATAAATTTAAACTTATGCTGAATGACAGATACATCCAACAGCCACATATTGGTTCTCCATCTTCCATTCTTGTTGATTAGTTGTAGAATCGCAACTGACATACCTCAGAACTGGTATAAGTCTATGCACAGGCTTACACTGACAGAGTCCTAATCTTGAGTTTTTCCTGAATTGTATTATGTCATTACTGCATTTGGCATGAAATATAAACTGTGGTACTCTATAATAATCATAGTCACATTCATAGTTCCATGAACAGATTGCCCGGCTGTATGGATGATCCTGGCTACCTTCCCATTCTGAAGGTTCTTCACATCCGGTGTAGTTCTGGCTTGCTGGACCTGGTGTCCTCAATAACTCACCAAATGCATTGTGTGGACTAGTATAGCTTATATTCACAATTACTTGATGCAGTTGGCTATTTATAGTACCTCTTAAACAGGCTGGAAAGTGACTCGCCATTGGCAGTGGTTCTCCCAGAATTGGGGCAACCACAACTGCAAAAAGAACAAGTAAATACATTTAAAACTTGCAATTGTTCTCTTCCAGTAAAATTTCTTGTAGACTGAACTCGAGCCTTGATTAATGACTTTCAGAGTGAAAAACACACATTATATATACACGTATTAGGTGAACCTATCTGTCATTTCCTGAAATCTTTCCCTTTATTTAGATTACTATATACATAAAATTATTACAGTGTGATAGGTCGTATTATTATGTTACAGTGATCTTCATAAACCACTACATGGGATTATACAAGGAAACAAATTTGAGTACACTTGGAGTTATGATTAGTCTTTTGAATCACAGCTGTCATGTACCACTTCCCAGATATCTTCTTCTTGTGAATATAACCACATTTCCAAGATATTGTCAAATTAAGGAAATACATATGGACAGAGCATGTATGTAGGAAACAGATACAATACAATGACTACATAGTACAACTCCTTTTATCGGCATGTAGGTACATACTCTGAATTTGTGTGATCAATTATAATATTCCAAGAAAGTCATGCATTACCATAATTGGAATCTTACAATTTCTTTGTATGTAAAATTGAGCATTTGCAAATTATATTGTATATAAAAATTAAAAGTAGCCAGCACCATTTCAGTTGAGTCCCAAAATTCACACTTTTATATATACACTCTTAAACATTGTCAATCTGATCATCCATCTAAGCAACCAAATTCTAACTAATTAATATAATATATATCCGTCTATTTGATAGAGAATTGCTAGCATATGATATATATATTCAAAAAACGAAACTGATTATGAAACTGATTATGAAACGTGGCATCAGCATTCACAGACATCCATAAAGCTTATCCAAAGAGTTTTAAAATTTTGATGTTTACTCGTACAGGGCCAAGGATTCACAGAAGATCAAGATAAAGAAAAAGACAAAGACTCCCAGGATCACTGATGAAGGGTGGAATTCCCAGAAACAGCTGTCTGATCCAGTGGAGAAGAAGATGAAAGAAGGAGGAAAAGAAGAAAGAAAATTAAAGACTCTATCTTCATCCAAAGCTCTCTTCAGATTTAGTTCCCCTATAGGCTTTTTTACAGAATAGGCATAGCATGTAGGAAAATGGTGTATTAGATTTCTCATGATATACAGTGCAAGTTACAAAATGCCATAGTAACCATATAGGGCAAATCTATAAAGCACAATATTTCTAAAACTCATTGTAAAAGTTTCATGCATGTCTGGGAATGCTGACAACAAGTTTAAGCTTCATATACGTATATCCATGCATTTGATAGAGCTATATACAGCAGTAAATGTACATTAAAATAGTGCAAAAATATCCGAACGCCTCAAGTTTTTACATGCATGGGGCCCCTAGAAACACATAGAGACAGTCCAGAACACATGCAGCTATCAGACGATAGCTACATAGAAGTAGGCAGCCATCATCCTTTCACAGCACTGGAAATTGAAT
This sequence comes from Chondrosia reniformis, assembly GCA_947172415.1. Classification (NCBI taxonomy): domain Eukaryota; kingdom Metazoa; phylum Porifera; class Demospongiae; order Chondrillida; family Chondrillidae; genus Chondrosia; species Chondrosia reniformis. The sequence continues at coordinate 5,746,037 of OX359201.1, read as the reverse complement.
GTGGCTGGATAGTATTAAACATTAAATTGACACCTATATAGCTAAAATTGTTTCTACTTGGGATCAGAAAAGCTGCTCTCCTCGGCCTATGAGGAAACATACTGCACAGGGTTTTATTCAGGGGGGGGCAATGTGGGGCATCCCCCTTTGGTGAAGAGTTGGATTTAGGTTGCCATATAACTATTTTATCAAGGTATGACACCGCCCCTGCAAAATTTTTAGAAGTCATTTTTTGTCCCCCCTTTAATTACAAAAAATTCTGGATGAAACCCTGCATACAGGATTTTATCCATTTTTTCCTAGTTTGCTTGAAACGATGTGCAGATCTGTAATTAATTATAATTTTCACAAATTTCTTTAAGTATGGAAACCAATTGTTTTCTTTAAAAATTTGTGACTGTTCAACTCGGCACTAATTTGCTTAGAATTCAACAGATTCAATAAGCTGCAACACCAAGTATTAGCTTGATATCATTCCATTTGACAGAGTTACAGCCCTAAATGTTTAATAAATTCTTGTATACCAACTTAATGTACGGTGAGAGATATATACATATATTATGCAGTTCAAAACGTGCATGTGGTAATTATCCATGTATCTTTGTACAGTGCTACATGGGGCAAAATAGCCCTAGTGTGCAAAGCACATGAAGCACTTAAATTTAATTAATAATACATGCATAAATGCAAACAGTCTTACAAGTGCCTAGTGTAGTAGCCATTGGCTAAAGGCTTCTCCTGAATAAATCAGCTATCCAATCCAATCCAGTGTAAGTGACACAAAAGCAATTACCAATAATTAAAATGCTGACATACAGTGGATGGGGGTAAAATACATTAATTAATAGGTCAATGTTTGTCAACAATTAGCTATTTATAGGTACATGATTGATAAGTAGTAAACACAATCAATGACACATACAACCACACAAATTTATACAAGAAGGGTCCAATATTTTCATCTCTCTTGCTTCATTTGCTTTCTAAAGGAAGCACTTCCAAGTCATTTGCCAATGGGCTTGATGCATTAGGGAAGTCGTCGGGTACTAGACCACTATCTGGTGATTCATCATGCTGATAGAAGACTGATCGAAGCAGTGCTCTCTGCTGTGAAGCCACTTGCACTGGAAATAATTCATCATCCTCTTCTCCAAGGTCACCACCATTTTTACCATTTGAGAAAAAAAGCAATCGCTTCATGCACATTCTAGCTGGAGAGTGGCCGCGGGACCTGTCTCCGGGGAGTTTCAGAGAAGGATCTAGTGAAGACATTTGTTGATCCTGAGGATGTATTTCTACACCATTTGAATCAGCTGAATACACACTTCCACCATCTGTGTCATCCATTTGCGAGGATACACTTATGGTACGACTTGCTGGTTCAAATCCTCTCAATTTTATGAGGCTGTCATAGCTAATCTTATAAATATAGTACAAGGAAGGCGTGACAGACACACTAGCACTCCTTGAACCAGGTCTGGAGGAAGTGCCGGAAGATAAATCTGAGGTAAAATACTTCAAATCAGCACTACTTGATCGGTCGGGGGAGATGAAAAGCCTTTGGGAAGTCACAAAGAGAATATCCCTCTTCTGTGATAATAATTTGATCTCCTGGGAGTGAAGGTTTTGAATAATTGATCCATTCCTGGCTAAACGAACTTCTAGACTATCCGAGTTGAAGGCAAAGATGTAAGTATTGACATGAACTATAGAAAGGAGAATAAAAGATTTCTAGGGGATCAGAAAATTCCTTTTTTTCTAGACTACATTGGATCCATAGTGTGATGGAGCATTTACAGAATATTTAAGTACGTATGTGCATGGCCTAAGTGTAATTAATCCTAAGATGGTCGGACCCGCTTACCAAGTGAATGAGGTTCGGAGAACAACTCAAAGTTGGTTCCTTTTTCATAGTCTTGTACAATTGGACAGAAGCGACAATTTACTGTAAGGTTAGAAGGGAGGATGTACTGTATGTTCACTGACTACCATATAATATCACATGTACTGTATGTCACTGACTACCATATAATACCACATGTACTGTATGTCACTGACTACCATATAATATCACATGTACTGTATGTCACTGACTACCATATAATATCACATGTACTGTATGTTCACTGACTACCATATAATATCACATGTACTGTATGTCACTGACTACCATATAATATCACATGTACTGTATGTCACTGACTACCATATAATATCACATGTACTGTATGTTCACTGACTAAATGTTTAAGCAGCCAGCACTGTGATTAATAGTATGTATTATCAGAGTTTCACTATATACAGTAACTACACATCTCATCAAGGGTTGCGATGCCTTACCATTATATCCGACGACCAGTTCTTTTCCATCACTGGTAAGTGCTAAACTGGTCATGTGACTCTTGGGTTCTGGCGTCAGGAAGCGCTTGGTTTCCACGGTGATCTCATCAATCATATCGATGGCACCATTCTTGTAGGCAACAAAGAGCTTTCCAGACGGGATCTCCTCCTTCATTGTCATTCTCACTGGAACATCACTAAGGCATGTCTCCTGTAACAAATAAATCATCACTTCAAAACACAAACTGAAGAAAATGAAAATGCTGAATTGTACACAATGCAAACCTCTAAGGATTAGATGTATAATGGAAAAAAGTTAACATAGCTGGGGGTAGCTGTCATTTTCTGTAATTTCTACTGGCAATGCTCATAAATGTGATTATGAATTCGGTACCATGTACGTATCTATAGTTTGGTTGGCAACTGACCCTGTGCATTTGAAGACTGTCCATTATCTTCTGTTCTGATAGTGCCTTGGGAACACTGTCAGCCGTGTGCTTCCACATCCACATGTATAGCTTGTTCTTAGCGGCCACAAACAGTCTCAGGTACTTCTCCTCCAAAGGAGTGGTACAGAAGACGCTCACTCCTTTACTGTTTGAAACTCGGAATTGTGAGAGCTTTGATTTATCTAACACCTTGTCACCATGGCGACCATGAAAGTACGGGAGTGGAACTATATAGACATAGTTCTCTTTGGTACTGCCTGAATTTCATTGAAGAGATACACATAGATTAGTAACTACAGTTTCAAAATTACTAGCATATGGGAAAATAGAACAGAGTACACACACTACATACGAGAATAAAGTCTTATTGAATGTCAGCAACATGAATTTACTAATTCCAGATGTTTCAACCCGGAGGTCTTCATTAGCAATATATATGAGGAAACGGAATACAAACCAGTAAATTCATGTGACTGACGCTCAATAAGACTTTATTCTCATAATGATCGCAACAAGCACTCCTTATTCCTTCTTCATATAATACATACGTAACCTAGTCACTGGTCCATATTACCGTATATTGGGAATTGAGTGCGTGTGTCAAAAGAATGTGAATTGCAAGTTTTGACTGTATGCGCAATCGTTTGACACGTATTGATTTGACACCTCAGTAATTTCATATACACGTCCCGTACACCTAAGCTTTATCTCGCATTCTTTTAGCCGCAATGTTTACTTAAATCCGTAATTCGCAATCTTTTACTCTCACATTCATATGTCGATATACGGTATTCATTTTTATTCAGTAGAGTAGGACGTCTTACCTGTTCTGAATATGAGGAGGTCATGCTTGTGAGCAATGACAAGCTGAACCACTAACACAGACTTGTCAATTAGCAAAGAAAACCGACCATCTACAAGGCAGCAATAGCATGAGTACGTTACTTGGGTAAAAACACCTCAGTTCATATGAATAATCTAACACACCATTTTTCAATATGCTACATCTACTTTAGAGTAAAGGCCTATATATAGGGAACTAAACCTAGTGAGAGCTTTGGATGAGGATACAAGAGCTTTCTCCTTCTTCTTCTCTTCTCTCTACTGGCCATATGCTATTTCACATGCCCGTATGAATATGCTGTAAATGACAAGGTAGGTTTACCAATTATTTACATTATTGTTATTTAATTATGTATTACTATTATATTTTCATCTTTATAAAGTCATTAAACATTTGTGTAAACATTTACACAGGCGCATATTACACTAGTTTTGATAAATTTCTTTAGACAACAATTTACAATTTCAAACTACATAACAAACCTCTGTATAACAAGAAGGTGCCGTCTGTTGGTGTTGCTACTACCATCATAGTATCATCTGCCAAGAAAATAAATAAATAAGTAAATAAATTTATAACAAAACAATAATAAAAACAAATAAATAATGATTGTTCTTGTGGGTCAAAGTACAACAAATTGCACAAGATACGTATGTCCTGTGGGAGAACTTGCCATAAAAATCCCCGCAGGTGACCGGGTGAGTAAAGTCTTCTACAATGAGATGCGGTTCCCAGGGCTGTAATTTAAACAAATGAAAGACATTCACTCCACATTAAAAATGATACACACAACATTAAATGCACACCATTGATTGTTAAGAAAATGCACCTGATTTATATTTATTGTTTAGATATGGTACTTGGATCCAATAGATCTTATACAATAATGTATAATTCTAAACTGCATAAATGCTCTTCATGCTAATATACCATTATACTTACGTATAATAGTATTATTATAATGTACTTTCAATCTAAGGGTATTTGTTAACAATGTGGTGTGATGACACACGGAGACACCAAGGTTGGGTCAAAACAGGTTTTCTTTCAGACATCAGTAAGTGCAAACGTACATATTACATCCATTAGGTGCTACTAGTGAATCTCTTTTCCATTGTTACGAATCACTTAACATTTAACTTACTGTACATGTATGTAGTCTATATCAGATGTACATATACATGTATGTTGCTAATGGCAACGCTCACATTATTTCTCGTGGCAGTTGTGCGACCACTGGTAGGATGTGTTCCCTTTAAATATCTCTCCACTTTTAGTTTCTATAATTGGTTAGAAAATTAGTGAGTTATGTTAAATTGCTAGAATAAGCTTCAGACATTTTAATTGAACAGGAGTTTTGAGATAAAGTAATAATGTAATGTTGAATGGTCACGTGTACCTGTCCAACTTCTGCAAAATTGGTCTCTTGTGCCTTTTTCCCTTGCAGCAACATGACATTGCCACTTGATGTTCTACGGGCATTCAAACTCTGTGAAAAAATGACATTTAGTTAGTTGCCATGACAACACCTAGTGTTTACACAATGTACAAAAGTACAATTAGGCATACTAAGTCCAGGCTCCGTTGGTCATTGGTTGGTTAAGAGGGAGTTAGATTACAAATATCCCTTCAGCATAGCAGCATATACCAGGGGTCATACGAGTAGGGACCTAGAACACACGGACACGGACTTAATCTTACTCTATATTCTTGCTCTATCCCCTTAATTAGGAGATCTAGTGTTCTTTCTCTTTTGTCTGAAAAGACTGGAAGGGCATATGTAGCTTTCTCTCCATTGATTACTGGATAAATTATAGAAAAATGTCTTACATACAATTGGCTTTATGCATTGATATTTTGAACATTGACTGGACTGCCTTAAGGAATGTGCGCATGCATCAGGTTTAGTTCCCCAATAGGCATAACATGTATGTATTAGATAGGAAGTCTACAAAGTCACACCCATCAGCAGCTACACCCATCAGCAGCTACACCCATCAGCAGCCACACCCATCAGCAAACGCAAACACACCCATCAGCAGACACACCCATCAGCAGACACACCCATCAGCAGACACACCCATCAGCAGACACACCCATCAGCAGGTGAGTCTTAACCACTGAATACAGCTTGGCCACTAATAGTTACGTACAAATCTTACATTTAGCTAGAAGAAAATCTCTGAAGTATTTGTGATCATTGAACAAGCCATTGACAGGAAGAGGAGGAGAGAATTCCCTCATTGTATTCTCAGAGTAGATTACCAATCTAAAGAAACAAAAAAGCAGCCTTTAAAAATCAGTCAAGTAACCATCTTGGTACATATATACGTACGTATACATGGACTCTTTAATGTCATGCATATATACATTAGATTCCCAGGGTCACTGATGAAGGGTGGAATTCCCAGAAATACATAGCTGTCTGGCCCAGTGGAGAAGAAGAAAGAAAAGTCTCCAGGACCTGTATCTTCATCCAAAGCTCTCCAGGTTTAGTTCCCTATAGGCTTTTTTACAGAGTAGGCATAGCATGTAGGAAAATGGTGTATTAGATTTTTCACATACGTATACTGTACATTAGGTTCGCCCCAGTTGCTAGTCTAAGAAAATTGTCCAAAGTCCTTTGCTTCATAGGTATATGATAACCATAATGTTTTGTTTGCAAATATGGTGTTGAACACAATTAGACATACAGATTGAAAGAAGCCATATGAAGAGTTGATACAGTGATGGGAAGCAACCTTTGGAATTCAATTTATTTGAAAACCTTACTGAAAAGAGGAGTGGGCAGCTGATCAATCAGAACAATTATATTGAACTATTTATTGTATATTATCCTGCATGCCCATATAAAGGCTGTGAATGACTTACTTGAAAGTATTGGACAGTTTGTTATGAGTTATAATGGCAAATATATCTGGAAAATAGTCTGTTAAGGATGTATTAGACAAGATATGCTTGACACAAATGTTATCATAGAGGTATTATGTATAATAATCTCATCCTCTGAAACCATATACATAACTGTGGCTCATGACACAATTCCTTCCCGTTGCTAGGATACCGGATAGGCCCTGCATACTTAGCAGTCAAATCTTTTACTACTCATCCTTTCAATGCCTTTAATTGGATTTTTCATTTAGTGAACATTTAATCTAATCTTACATTCAAGTGAAGTCACTTGGAAGGGAAACTATTAAATTATATAAATCACACAGCCAGACAGAATTAGGTCTTCAGTTATATAGCTCCCTAGACACTGTTTGCATTGTAGCAGTTAAACCAATTAGTTGTCATGCTCATTTAATACAATTTAGCTGAATACACCTAGTTACCCACAAATGAGGTAGTTAAGGCTGATAAAAGGGGAATTGGAACTATTGATGCTATTACCAGTCATCATTTCACACATTACCACAAAATGTTACATTCATGTTTGCAACAACTGATATTTGTGATATTTTAATAATGAAATGTATCCTTATATATTAATATTTATTGTACAGTAAATCAGATTAGGGGGACCTGGACATGAGGCAAGGATACGATTGAAGTGCGATCTTATGGCCGTCAGCGGATCAAACTGGAGAGCTGCTCTTTCTGCTACTTCTTCAGAATCATCTTCCATGTATATGATGACAACAATATCATTGCCTATATGACGCTTTCTTTCAACCTACGTATATGGAGGGATGAATGGGTGGATGGGTGGATGGATGGATGGATGGATGGGTGGATGGATGGGTGGGTGGATGGATTGATGGATGGATGGATGGGTGAATGGATTGATGGATGGATGGATGGATGGATGGATGGAAGGATGGATGAGTAGAGAGATGGACAGATATTAACCTGCTGCTTATTTTCAGGATGATACGGTAAAAGGGTTGACACGTGAAACATAATCTCGTGTCCTTCAAATGTCGTATACACAGAATGTGTTCCGGTTGAATCATCTGCAAAAGAAACAATAAACAAATATAGCTCTAAGAAAACTCAGAATTGAAAATGCTTCAAGGTAACGATAGAGTTGAAAGGCTTCAGTAGCTGAGGAATGCCTAGCTACAGGGATTGGATGCCTTTCAGATGGTTGGCATGTAAACATGCAAGTTATGTAGACAGAAAGTGCATGATTTAGGTTGTCCTTCAAACAAATCTTGTGTACCACTAACTTAGCTATGAAACACAATATAGTGTAAATGAGCTAATAGACAGACCCCAATTCCATCACAAGAATGATACAGGTAATTAAGAAGGTTAATAAGCACAGCTCTTAACCAACAACTATGTACCTACGTACTTGCTAGTTTCAACATAAAGTTAGTTATATAATCACATGTGTGTGCACATGCATCCATAAGTATGTACGTATGTAAGCATCTCTATTGCTTCACTGTTCCCATAGAGGAATGCCAAGGATGTGAAAGTACGTACACACACTGCACTCACTCTTATTATCCAGGCCTCCTCTGTAGTTCGGATAGTCTTTCAGTTGAACTCTCGCTCCGAGAAGGTCTAAAAAGGATTCAAAAGGTGGACTTCCTTTCTCTGCGCATTAAAGGAGAAACAGAAAGGGAGAAAAGTGAAACGAATGCATGTAAGTATGCAAAAAAATGTAAAGAATTAAAAGTGAAATGCTTTGATAACACATTCTGTACATAACCCCAAAATGTACAAAATCTGCCGAGCATCATAAACGCTATATCTACTATACACACATGCACATGCACACACGTACAGTGTTACAGTACAGAATGCACTACACACCATTGCTGAGCATTTCCTCATCTGTTGACTGTCCTGCTTTGGCATAGAGCACTCCAAACTTGAAGTGCACTGCTCCCTCTTGTTCCTCAAGAGTGATGAGTTGCTAAGAAGAGAAAGGTACCAGAAGAAGGGATCTTAAGAGAGCACAGGTATTACGCAATAGCGGCGAAGTATTGTGCAATAACAGCCAGGTATTGTGCTGTAACAAATTAGCCTGGCTAGCTTCAAAAAAGTAAGAAAGATTGCATTTGCCCTGTACCTGCTGGATCTGTGGATTTGTTATTTCTTTTGATAAGCTAAACCTCTGCACACCAAATTTCCTGAAAAATGGGAGAGGAGAAGAAACATGTGCTTAACAAATGTACCTACATTTGTACATATTGATAAAAGGTGAGATCATGTATTTAACAGAAGTACTTACTCCAAAATGGCCTTTGAAGAAGGAGGCTTTCCATTGTGCCCCGGCCTTAAACTCAATCTTTTGCTTCCCTAAATGAATCACAAAAGACATTCAACATACGTACGTACCAGACAACATACCCACACATGTGTCCCTATACATTGGACCAATACACCTGTACAAAGCATCTTCACCAAGGAATGAGAAAATTTACTAAAATTAGTAACTTTAAGACAGTTCCAATGTCCAACCAAAACATCATTGCGCAATCATTTTATAAAATTGATTGGCCAATACTTTTACATACATGTAGATACGTAGATATAGGTATTAGTTTCCCTCGTTCTGTTAGGCTGTCCCAGAGTGTAGGCATTCAGAACATGCGAGGTTGACTGTGACATACTCGTTTCTGCCAAAGAATTGCTCTAGAGAGGCCCTCAGCAAAAACAATTGAAAGAAAGAATGGCTGTCTTTCTGCATCATAACCCAGGTAATTCTGGTGAACTGCACAAACAGAAACAAAAGTTATGTAACTAATGTGTAAATATATTAACTGCTATTTATCTATTGTTATCACATTAACCCTCAAAATAGGGGCAAATTGATTCAAAAATGTTCCCAGAATAAAAAGGTGAGTATGTACAATACATGTATAATATACGTACGTACTCTCCCTAGCTACGTATTACATAATATGTATGAACTACTAGTACATGCATATACGTATAGTGTTCACAGAGCATCATTAAAATTTATTAAGAATATGATCCATCTCCATGGTAACCATTTCCATGGTAACCTAAGATTAAACTGTGTTCTGTGTAGGAACCCATAAAAGCTGAGCTAATGTACAATATCTAGACACACACTCAATACATATGTAAGCAAGTCAATTCCTTTCAACATGCAGTACCTTTGCCGAGGAAGAACTTGAAGTACCATCTGGTCTCATTCTCGGGGTCCTCAAGGAGAGCATGGGAGGTCATGCAGCTGACATTCTACAGGTGAAATGAACACACACATACGTACATGCAACAAAGCAGGTGTCAATTGGCTGTTCATTGTGACACTAAATACAGACGTGTGTGAATACATTACTATGTAGGTAACAAGGAGTTAAACGTAGGATTTCTTTATATAGAAAGTCTCCTGTGTATCCAGGCTACTGAACCTGGAAGGAAATACTGAAGGGCTAGAGGAGGAGGAAATGTCTCAACAGGTCCGTTCATTGGCAAGCAATTAGTTCTCACTCTTGTCAATCCCTAAGATGTGTGTTGGACTCACATCACATCCCATCTCGTCTGCCTCTTCTTTAGTCAGACCTTTCTCAATTCTAAATCCTCTCTCCTCTGATGTGGACGGCAGCGAATCTATGCTCAACTACAAGAGGTGACAAATATCTTTCTTCAAACTTAACCAAGTAGTCAATGATAAAGTAATTCTACCTACGTAAATTTAAACAGAACCCAGCCAAGTGTACACTATAGTGTTACATACATACCTACCTATGTAAGAGACCAGACTATCCTAAAGAGCTCTCTGTTTGGTCTCCTAGGAAACCTATTAACACTGGGCCCACACAGAAGGGACAAACTCTATACAAAACAATGGCCATACACATGCTCTATTAAAATCTATTAACAGTCTCCATGAGTCAATGGGCTCATACAGCTGAGAGACTAGCAGACAGTCTGCCAATTTTGATACAGTAAATTGGCTAGGTCAATTATGTAGCAATGTGTCCAGATACACCTAATAACAGTGACACAGGACAACTGGCTGGGCAATAACAAATGACTTTAAGTACATAATTGAAGTTGAAGATGATTATATGTGCCTGCCTAGTCTGGGGTAGTTTCTAAGGCACACAAGAATGTCCAGTTGGAACAAAGTCTACAGCTGTTATAACCTTGAGGGAATGATTGTATTTTTTGTAATTTTAGAATAGATTTTTGGTGGCTAATAGGCAGTTTCCTTTTCAAGTACAAATGTACAAATACTCCTACAAAAGTATGTTTCATGTGTGAATAGAATAGTACGCAAGTTCTTGGCAGAAAGATGACAAAACAGAACCTCAAGACTTTATTAAATAAGATTACCTTTCCCCTGTGGTTGGTGACAGGCGTTGAGACATTCAATACATTTAGTAAAAGGAAATATAGACAGCTACATATGAACAATCTGGAATACTCTCTTCCAAAAATATGGTTATCATATGTATGTGTGCTATGCTAAAACAGATAAGGTTGATAGCCAAATGGATCTAACTAAATTACTGTACTATGTAACTGAGTTAGGGTGTTCCAGCAAGAAGAAGAGTATGTATCCATGCACGTATAAGGGCAAATATCTAGCTACATTATAACAAACTTAAATGTCTTTTGAAAGGATCATCTTTTGACTTTTAGAACGTCTAAAGACACAGTTTTGTTGTCTCTCTTGAGTGTCAGACGTTTCGACCCCAAGGGTCTTCTTCAGTGATACTCAAGAAAGACAACAAAACTACATCTTTAGACACTCTAAAAGTCTAAAAGATGATCCATAGTTATAGAAGAAATCCTTATTCTATTCAACTTAAAATGCTTCATATACATGTCTCTACTAAACAGTTAATTTAATGAATTAATATATTTTAATAATTATTACGAAATTTCATGAAGCCATCTGCAAAATTAATTCTGTAATCCACAGAGTCACCCGGCCAGTACAGAAAGGCAGGTATAAATGGTTGTGATAAAGACTGTCTAAAGACCAGAGGAGTGGAGCAAAGGAATGTGTCAAATGAACTAATGGTGTCCATAATTGACCTCAAATAAAGCAGCTAATTTGTGAAGGCATCAAAGAAACCTCAGCTTACACAAGTACAAGCCTTGTTACATAGATGGATGCTCACTGCATCGCAACTGATGTCTTAAGAACAGGGGCCCATTTCAAAACATCAACTGTTACAAAACAGCTGATGGGAAAAATTTGGAGGGCAATTTGTAAATCTTGTCATCGTAATGAGTCTAACCAAGTTATCATGAAGATACACAAAAACATGTAGTTATATCGACTACATTTTGAAGTCATATTAATAATAATTCCAATCACATACATATTGTAGTATATGTAGTATTATATGTATATAAGTAGGTATATATACATGTACGTATAGAGAAACTATAATCTGATATCTAATGTGATACTAAAACCACAACTGTTTCAATCTTCAAACTCTATATGTAAGAATGATAAGTGTACGTATACGTATGTACACCTTTGTCATGTGATATGAGACAGCTGCTAGATTGGCTACCATATTTGGAAACATGAGGTCATATCCATAATGCATCATACCAATACAGAGGATGTGACATAACCTACTTGCATTTTATGGGTTAGCTCAAGTACGTACACAAAGTTCAATAATGCAATACACCTCCTTAGCACAATATCCTATACTAGGTTGAACAGGGAGTGACTTCAGATGAAGGTAATTTTCAAAACTATTGATTAAAGGAAGTGTTTCATATTTGAACCGAATGTCTATGCAATAGCACAAGTTGCGTACATCAGCATCACAAAGTTCAATGTCACATTGTGTATGTATAAGGACATACGGTACATACGGAAATGGCGTTTCCATTCCAAGTTTCAAACTTCGCAAGCGAACTTCAATAAAACTTCGTTCAAGCTTTGATCACACTTTGCTCGAATATAGGAATTTGTTTGTAACTTCGGTCAAACTTCAGTCGAACTTCGAATGGAAATGCCATTTCCGTATGTAGCGTATGTACACACATTTGTATGACAAATATACTTAAGTTTTATGAAAGAATTGGCTAATAAGAAGAAAGAGAAGAAAACTTCATTCACACCCAACACTGTATGCACCATTCACAGCTATATACAGAACTCTTAAAGGACCAATAAGGCAAAGATTCCACTGGATCATTGATGAAAGATGGTGGCCCAGCAAAGAAGGAGCACAAGTCTGTTGCATCCTCATCCAAAGACTTACCCTATAAAACACGAGTCGAGCAGTACTACTTTCATTCATCAGCTAACTAGCCTCATACGTACATGTGTCAATACGCCACGGAGAATGGTGTCTGGTCTATTCTAGTCAATGGTCCAAAGATGGAATGGTCTTTAGGTCAACCACAAGTAGTAGAGTGATCCTTCATAACACATATATTTTCGAACCAATTAGTGTGAAGAGAATTTGTTCAGCATTTCAAGATAAGAACTGATCTAAATTCCCTTCATTCATGCATTCCTTATAAGCAGACAAAAGAAGCCATTTTGAAATGGGGAAAATTCTTTCTATTTTGTGACAGCTTCTATACAAATTGTATTGTATACATACAGATAAGTTTCATTAGACAGCTGGTAGTATCAAAACATACAAATATTAACCAGCTGTCAAAGAATACTAGCCAATAGAGTTGCAGCTGTAAGGCCATATACACATTTAAAAGATTTCCAGATAGGAAGGTTACATATACGGCAAGTATATGTACGGTTTATTGCTGATGAAGACCTACGTAAGGATGAACCTGAGAAGTCTCAAAATAATCATCAAGCATAATGATCCAAACTACGTAGTACCCTTTGGCACTTCATGTCCATGTATATCGTTTATGAATTATGTAAGTAGAACACCAGGGGAGTATGACAACATTAGAATAGCTCTGGCTCTTACCCTCCTTAGTTGTTAAAAATAGGTGAATGAGGGAATTAAGCAAGGATCTTTCAAAAGAGAGAAAAGTGGGACTCCTTGTTAAGTAAGTATATACACCATTTCACCTCAAGAAATCCTTACGTTAGTAGCACCAGGGGTACTGATAAGAGTAGGTATATGCATACAGCATACAAACTAAAGCCATGCAACTTTAAAAAGCTAAGATGTATCAAAATATTCTAACCATTAAAGTTCATGCAGTGTGATGGAATCCATTTCTGAAAGTATGTAATGAAGGACATCAGCTCATGAAATTCCACTCTGAACACTTAAAAGTGGTAGACTGACGGGACATGAGAGGACAGCCTGGACATGAGAGGACAGCCTGATACAGGTAGTGAAATATCACCAATTGTTGAGGTACTGACTCTTCTAATGTGTGAGTTTAACTAAAAATGCTGAGGGCTATGTACCAGGAGAAGAAGGCTTGGAGATGTATTCCGATCTTTGAAACTTAAACATCCACTAAAGGGAGTTGTGAAACTTAAAGAACAGTGTAAAATCAAAATATTTCTAAACCTAATTGTCAACATCTCTGGTAATTCTGCCATGTGTTCTTAATCCTACATTTTCACCGACACATGACAGATACAGCGATACACATGTAGTTATAAGTACACTGCTATTCTGACAGCCAGCTCGACCAACCATATAATTGAATCACCACTAATATATTGAATGATTACTATTTTTATTTGCACAATTGTTTAAGCATTAACAGGGCACTAGTGTAGTGATTGGGGTTCATGACAGAACACAGGTGACTAAGACCCGTAGCCATGGGTTTGATTCGCAACAATTGCTTCATCATATATTTCTCTCTTCATGAAGATTGACTTCTTGCACTTTGATCTACTGCTACGTATATTAATCATGTACATGACATATCAACTCTTGGTAAGTTCACATGATGATGTCATATCCTGTCATACTGTACAACTTCAAATGGCATTAGTTACAACCAAATCATTGTAATATGCAAGTAGTCAACCTCTTATGCAAAGTACAATTAATCAGTTACCATGACAACTAATGCCAGTTCTAAAAGGCATGGAGAATTGCCTCACACTGTCACACTTTTTGGGAAGGAACAACTAAAGAGAATACAATGAGATCTCTGGATGTTCCTTACTTAACAGTCACAAGTAGAGGAATTGCCACATTTGTCACATGTTATACGTATATATATATAGCCTATCAATGTAAAATGTAAAATTACACTGTGTACAAATATTTATATCTGTACATTATACATTATTTCAGTAACAGTATACACAGTTATTATATTTTAAAGAACACTGACATAAAGTAATATTCGTATGCATAGTGAAACCTCTTAGACCTCAAGGACCACTAGTCATAGAATATTAAGGTGACTGGGGTTGCTACATATAGTGAGATGAAGACTGCTCAGTGTATGAATGTTAGTGTATAGGGAATTTCAATTCACTGTGTGTTCAATTCAAACTGAGAGGGAGTCTCCTCTCTTCCATAATGGCATAGTTACAGAGAGACTAAAATATGCATTCATCGAGCAGGTGACAATACAATACCATCCTTTGATGGAAGGTCACCACTTATGGTCTTATGACGTACATACGTACCACTGCTCAGTGTGCTATACTATGGTCGTATGTACATACCTTTTATGGGTGCACGAGTGTGATGCTAAATAAAGACACTGAAAATGCAACTAAGAGACAATTACATTATAAGAAACTTCAGTTAAATGAAAAATGAAAATATAAGCCCATTAGAATAAACCACATTCTCCCTTGTATCATTAACTTATAACAATACACTGTACGTATGTATATACGTATGTATGTATACTATATGTACGTATGTATATGAATACACTGTATACGTATATACGTACAATTTATACAGTTAAAAAAGCTCTGAGTTGTAGAGGTGTTTAATAAGCTTGCCCTACCCAGAGGGGCGTGGCCTTGGCAGACCCAGTCCTGTTCCACACCTAATGTTACGCTAATTTTCATTAAACAACAACAAACAGACATTGGCTAAACAACAACAAACAGACATTGGCTAAACAACAAACAGACATTGGCTAAACAACAAACAGACATTGGCTAAACAACAAACAGACATTGGCTAAACAACAACAAACAGACATTGGCTAAACAACAACAAACAGACATTGGCTAAACAACAACAAACAGACATTGGCTAAAGACAACAGTTTGTGTGGGACTATAGTAGCATTGTTCTGAATATGCAAATATGAAAATTGTATGGAAGACATTGAAAAACTGTTGAAATAATTGGTTAAAGCTATAAAACGGTATGAATATGAAATTGTATATTAAATCTACACATTGCACTAAGATTTGAATCTAACATTTTGTGAAAAAAGTTTTAAAATTTAAACTAAAAAATCAGAAATACATATTTACATAGATATTTACGTACGTACATACGTAAAGACAAGCTTCACACCGTATCTTGTACAAATATAAACCAAGTCAGTATAGCTCAGCTACTATATGTACGTATATACGTACCTCCCTTCCATGATGTTAAAATAATACCAATGAAATACAAATATAAAGGAGACAGTTCCCAAGATTGACTAGAACAGTCTTTGAAGGCACTAATTATCTGATGACATTGTTAACAGCAACCTTTACATCATCCACAGATCTGCGTGTATAGCTAAACAGCTTGAAAAGCATCTTTTCCATTAAAAACATTTAAGTTACTTTTGTCAATGACCTTCAATTAAGACACACAAGTTATGTCATAATAAAATATGGGAATTCATACCTTACTGCAAAGTCAAAAGTGCAGTAATGTGATGACAGTGTACCATGACCAATTTCTTAATATAAAACTAATGATGCTACTTTATCAAGATACATTTCAAAAGGTAAAGAAAAGAGGTTCTAAAAACTACACAAATTCATATTATGTACTATATCATTGTGTAATTGATTCAGGATTAATCACATCACTCTTCCTATTTCTATGACTTAAATGAAAATATAAGTATATATCAAATGTACATATACTTATATGTACGTACGTACATATACATACATACAAGGATTCACAGAAGATCAAGATAAAGAAAAAGACTCCCAGGATCACTGATGAAGGGTGGAATTCCCAGAAACGGCTGTCTGACCCAGTGGAGAAGATGAAAGAAGGGAAAAGAAGGAAGAAAAGACTCCTATATCTTCATCCAAAGCTCTCTTCAGATTTAGTTCCCCTATAGGCTCTTTTACAGAATAGGTATAGCATGTAGGAAAATGGTATTTTAGTTTTTTATACATACCTATGTAACACGTCATTTCCTGGAATTTGGGTAAGTATCTCTTGTGAGCAGTTTTATATAAGATTTATGTATAATATACCTAACTACGTTCAAAAAGGTAAAGAAATGATGCGAGTTAATATTAATATTTTTTCAATTATTCTCAGCAACAAAATAGGAAATATAATACATGGTGCTAAATAGTGATTGTAATAGTTTGTAATAGTTTTCAGGAATTAAGATTAATAATAAAGCAAAGTTGAAGAATTAACATTTCCCAGTACCTGTTCAAAGCATACCAGAGCTGCCCACATCAAAGTCAAGCTGTTTAAATGTTGCTCAATCAGGAGCAGTGCAGTTTTCTATGTAAAGCATCAGTTAACTGAAAATAAAATAATTCACATTTAAGTTGATTGTAGAAATGACCAACACTACGTGCGACTGTGTGGGCAGCCATGTTACTTGTGACTTGACGCATGGAGAAAAAGTAGTTACTGAAAGAAAATACATAGGTATGTGTACATATATGTACGTAGGTATGTTATAAATAATCTATAACATTTTCCAACTTGCTACCTCTAATTTAGAGTAAAAGGCCTCTAGGGAACTAGACCTAGTGAGAGTTTTAGATGAGGACACAAGAGTTTTTTCCTTCTACTTCTCTTCTTCTCCACTATATTATGCATGATGATAATACTTTTCTTCTTTCTGATAATACAACTAATCACGCTCTTCAATTCCCATATCATATTATTAAATATAATCCTCCTGTTTACTAACTTCAGAAATTGAGCATCGCCATGTGATGGGCGATTTCCTGGATGCTACCTATGTATGCAGTACCATGTGACATGACTTAACTCATTAGTGTTGTCTATTAGCAAGAAAGTTAGCAAGTTTCACAACTATTAGTAAACATGAGATGAAGTTACACTTAAAATTTACAAATTCGCACATAGCCAGTATACTTCATCACTGGAAAGAAATGTGATGTTAACCGGATGCTACACCTCTTAGCTAAACCAATCAACAAGTGATTTATTCTTTATGAGCAACGGGGCATTACAGAAACACATTACAAATGTTCAGTCATTAGATGATAGGGATTTCTCCTAACTGCACCAAACTTATCATTGAGATGGTTCATCTTTAGTGTTTTGAGTGTCTAAAGACACCGCAGCATACCCAAGGGACAAAAGTCTTATTCTAAAGAAACAAACTGTGTCTCTACATGCTAGATGAATCATCTTAAATAAAATGTTCATCTTGGCAAAAAGTAGTACAAAATGGACCTTTAACAATCCAAAACTCAACATTTATACAACAGCCATTCAAACAATGTACTTCATCTATCACGGAGATGACCATCTCATCTGTAGGCTGTAGTTCTACTAACATACATGCCAAGTTCATTACTACAGCAGTGTCTCTACACTATGTATATAAAGAATCTATGACAGTTACTACATACGAGTCATTTCCAACAAAATGGACAGCTTATAAAACTCCAACGTCACACACACAACTGCATTCTGTAAACATACATATCCTAAGATCAGTTAATAACCAAATTAGTAAATCATAGAAATTACTTTCTATTCTATACATGTGTATACATATTCAAACTTGTTACAGGCTGCAATAGTATATATACATACTGCCTTAAATAACTAATAAAGTGTGACTGATATGACCTTTCCTCTATCCAACCTTCACTTTGAAAGGAATTACTACACTACACTGCCTCAGTTGATATAACCATCTTTCTCTACTAAAAAGTTTAATTTGATTTACTGGAAACCTTTCACTGACAATAATAACATACTCACCTTGTCCAATGACTTTCCCAGATTCTTCATGTGGGCCAGGTTTTTAACACTCTCGTGAAGGTTGTCACCGATACTAGTAATTGGAGAGAGAGCAACGGGCTTAGGTCCAGTGTCTTCCTGGGTCTTGGAGGGGAAGACAGAGAACGTCTCGCTCTTAGGGGGGAAGACAGAGAACGTCGTCTCGCTCTCCTCCTCAATCATCCCAATTTCAGCCAGCCCTGCTGACGAAGTGCGGCGGAGTCGGTACGACCTACAGTTGCTCTTCTGAGCACACATTGCGCTCTCTAGCGCTACAATAGTTCTTGGACGGTATTTACTCATAGCGGGGGAGACAATTAATAGCGATTCGCTCCAACGCTCCAAAACTGACTACCTCTGAAGCCAGACTGTGGTCACCCAACTCTTACTTCCTTACTTCCCTTCTATAGATCAATATGACCGCGTTAATAACTTGACAAATGAACACTTCTACTGGTGACAATGAGTTCCTACGATAACCGTAGGATCGAAATACTCCCACTAACTGTCAGTCAATGTCGACAAAATATACGCTCGGTGAATTTGATTTCGAAGCCTTAAAAACTGGTATGGAACGTAAAACATCAAAGTCGACCTGCAACAGCTCACACGGCAGCAAGTTTAAAACACTGTTTTCGAATATCAATTAGCATCCCTAATAAACACGTAGGCTGGTATATCGTATTCAGACTATTTTACAGAAGATAAATCATCGGAAACCGGATTCCGCTTGCACTTCGTCAACGGGCTACCATTGAAATAATGATTAAAGCCTTTTAAGATCAGACTATACCACTGAATAGAGAAAACTAAACGAACCTGCAGTGTCTTTTCTTCATTTTCCTTCCAAGCTCTGGTGTCCCGAAATGATTCACTATTGCTTCTGCCATTTGTGTGTGCCTCCTTCCTCCAGCCATTGTTATCTTCAAGATAATCTTATCTGAGGAATGAATAATTATCAGGTTGTTTTCTTCACTAGTTACAACAGGAAAACTGCAAGCAATTCAGTTTGCCTTGGAATTCCTTTTGCGTGAATCTGGTCTATGGTTTTTGGTTTGCCACACGTTTATATGGAAACGAAATTCATAGTATAGATCTATTACGTCATCCTATCTTTGAAGGAAATGGCGGAGCAAGGTGGTAACGTTGTGGATTCACAAGCGAAAAGGCGGAAAGCTGATACAGGAGAGGCAATGGCTGTTCAAGAAGGCGCGCTGTTTTGCATTGGCAACCCACTCTTAGATATTTCCACAGAAGTAGATGGTGCTTATTTGCTAAAATATGATCTGAAAGACAACGACGCCATTTTAGCTGAGGAGAAGCATTTGCCTATATACAAAGACTTGGTCGACAACTATACGGTTGAATATATGGCCGGCGGGGCTGGGCAGAACGCAATTAGGGTTGCCCAGTGGATGCTCAACAGCAAAAAGAGATTTATAGCCACTTACATTGGCTGTATTGGAGATGATGAATTTGGGAAGAAGTTGAATGAAGTTGCTACCAAAGATGGAGTGAAGGTCCACTATTTGAAGAATAAGGAGCATCCAACAGGCACATGTGCTGTACTGATAAACAGTAAAGTTAGATCACTTGTGGCTAACCTGGGATCCGCTAACCATTACACTTACAACCATCTCGCTAGCCCTGAAAACTGGGCATTAGTGGAGAAAGCAAACATTTTCTATATTGCCGGATTCTTTCTTACAGTTTCTCCTGAATCTATCATGTCCATAGCCAAACATGCTCTTGAGAAGAACAAGCTACTAGTGTTGAATCTCTCTGCTCCATTTATTCCAATGGCGTTCAAGGATGCCCTGCTAGAAGTTCTACCCTATGTTGACATTCTTGTTGGCAATGAATTAGAAGGAGCTGCCGTCAGCGACTCTCTTGGCTATGGCACAAAGGACTTGGAAGAAGTAGCCAAAAGATTGGCAGCTCACTCAAAAGAGAATAAAAATCGAGAGAGAATTGTTATAATCACTCAAGGGCCAGGCGATGTGATTGTATACAGAAATGGGGAGGTGACGAAATATCCCATTCTGCCCATCAAAGAGGAAGATATTGTTGACACAAATGGTGCAGGCGATGCCTTTGTGGGTGGTCTACTGAGCCAGCTGGTCCAGGGCCAGCCTTTTGATAGGTGCATGGAGGGAGCCAATTTCACAGCCCATACTGTTATAATGCAATCTGGTTGTACGTTCCCAAGCGAGTGTGGTTTTGTTTGACTGCATGACCTTTGCACTCTTCCAGCTGTTAACAATCTTTGACAACATTAATTGTTTTTGGGAATTATTTTAGGTTAGGAAGTTTATTTATGTAACATTAATTAATTGAATTAAATTTTTGAATTAAAAAAACACAATATAATCATTCAAGAATACATATGAAAACACTTTTTAATCATTTTGAAAGATAAAAGGATGCTTCAAGGCATCTGAGGCAGATATTCTAGTGTTTGGATCTAAATCCAACAGACGATATAAGAGATCAAATACAGAATTGGGAGGAGACAATAATGAGTCATTTGTTATACGAAACCCTGAGTCACTTGGCAACGGATCTTCTGATTCTGAATAACCCTCTGCAATAAGGCTTTTTGAGTTGGTATGCTTTGCTTCTTCGGGAGATTTGCTTGCAGTTTTTGAAGAAGGCTCATCTCCATTGTGACCGACGGTAGAGCGCAATTTGAAACATAATACCTTTAAATCTGTCTGTTGTAGATCTGGCTTGCAAAGGAGTTCTTTTCCTGAATAACAATTATAATTGACGAGCTGTAAAAGGTAGTGTATTAATTATTATATTGTAAGGAATGAAGTAAAAATAACATTTCCTGCAATATGTGCTTGAAATAATCCTGCGTGAAAATTCACTTTCTTTCCAAAGACAGTTATGTATGTTTATATGAGTATACATAATTACAATAACATTATACACATTGGCTACATGAATTTCAGTTGACATCTATGTATTGTACACATATATGGTGACACAGGCAGAATTTCAATAGCTCCACCTACGTATCTACCTAGTTTAACAGCTGCAGCTTTGCATATACTGGAACCAAAGAGGCTAACAATCTGGCTAAGGGCTGTGAGATCATCCTGGGCTCTGAAGAAGGGATACCTTCCACTGAGTATGCACAACAGAATGACACCTACCGCCCAGTTATCCACAGCTACATAATATGTAAATAGAAAGAGGATATAATCAAATCTGCATACATTAGCCAAAGAAAAATGTTAAAAAGAAGAAGAATTCCCAGGTCACTAAAGAAGGGTAGAATTCCTAGAAATACATAGTTGTCTGGCCAAGTGGAGAAGAAGTGAAGTACAAGGAGAAAACTCTTGTATCCTCATCCAAAGCTCTAACTACGTAGGTATAGTTCCCTTTAGGCTTTTACCGGTGTAGCATGTTGAAAATGGTGTATTAGATTATTCATGAAGAGAGAAGACTTTGGAGGTGCCAAAAAATGAGGACTTTCACAATAACAGCTGATACTTTCACAACTAATCACAAACCAAGCCTACATGCCATTTACATGCTTTTATATTGGTGAATATTGGTGAATATTGGTGAATATTTGAAATCCGTTATTGGACAAGTAGGCATCCTTAAAAGTGCCCCTTCCCATAACATAGTTAACCAAGTGGAAATACCCAATTTCAGTCTTTCTATAAACAGCCCTGTTATTAACCAAAGGACATGGTAGAGTAATTTGTATAACATCACATGATAATCAAATAGTACCAAGTTGCCTAAATATTATTAATCACCGTGACATTAGATGGTGGACATGATCACAAGTGGAAAGTCGGAGAGGACATACAGGTCTCCTGTGGTTTTCCTCCAGATACATATATATCAAGAGTGTCTCTAGGTAAATCAGCCAGTAGAACTACGTATATTAGAGTTGCATTCTATCAAGGCTTAATAGTTATAAATACTGTCTAGCATGCCCACTCTAGTCATGAACAGAGGAAAAATGTGAAAAATTCATAAATAGTGCATGTGCTTACTAATGTATAGTAAATGTTAGAATTTAGGTACAGTATATATGCACAGTATATAAATAATCTAACACACCATTTTTCAACATGTTAAATCTACTTTAGAGTAAAAGCAATATACAGTATATGCCCTTTTTAAATATAGCAATGTGCACGTACCTGTAGTTTGGTAAGGGTGTTTGAGTAGCACCTCTGGAGCCCTGAATCCTGGAGTACCTGCTCTGGGAGCATTCTGACCTGACCTGTATATACGTGTATGTGAATAAGAAAATGATAACCAAACCACAACTGTTTCAAGCATTGTATGTACTTCGTATTAAAAGAAATACACAATTGATGGGTATATCAATCCTAGACCACAGGGAAAGGGATTACGCAACTAGTGCTCTGTTGCCAAGCTACTGCTACAGCAATCACACCTCCCTTACCAAAATATTTTGTATCTATAGAGCACCCACCCCCTACTCACTCACCTGATCAATTATTATTACCAATCATTCAAGTGGAACAGACTTTGTATACTGGCACACAAATTATAACAATTTCCAAAATGGCTTTGAATTGGGTATAATATTTGTACATATACAATAGCAACATATATAAACTTGTAGGTCTTCATCAGCTATAATGTAAAACTCAAGGGCCTACCCAAGTGTCACTGTGTACGTCTTGCCTTACCTGCCCATGCAAATCTCACAAATTTCAGTGTTCTTGTGTTGTGGGCTGCATGCCTGTTTCACCTCTCCCTGCCTGCTGCCTGAGGACCTCCTCTTGGGTCTCAAGCCACTCAGAGCCACTTTATAGGAGCGCTGGTTACAGGGCAGAGAAAACCTCTTAAGTTCTGTTATATTCTTCCTTTTAGAGCTAGTATTGTTTTGAAATACTTTTACACGCTTAGATTTGGGACTTTTAATTTCTCCCTCTAATAATGGAGGACTACATTCATCACAGCCCCTTTCTCTATTGATGGTTACCATGGTAGCCGTTGCTGTGGAAACTGTTGCCATATTTGTTACAGGTGTTGTGGATGTAAGAGAATGTTTTTCATGACCTGTTGGGTGTATGACACTACTTTGTGTAGATTTTTGTATTTGACTTGGATTGCTTGATGGAGTTTTCGAATTTTCAACAAAACGTGGTGATCTTCTTACTTCATCTCCCTTCTGAGAGGCACTGTTAGTTGATGGCTTAGTTATGCTATTATGCAATATACCTGCAGAATTAAGCAATACTTAATCATGTGACCCAGTTAACAATTATACCTGTGAATGCATATATAACATGAAATACCGGAATACCGGAGAGAAATGACATTTGCAGATATTAAAGTCCTCTATTTTTCAATTTTTATATACGTACTATATAGTCTGGTTGAAGTATTGATCTGTATCTAATACCAATTACAGGGAGAAAGTGACATTCAACCTACTATTTTCTCCACTTCTGCCTGACTCCAAATGAGCCAATCCAAAATCAACTAAATAATAGCTACAACCAAAAGAATGCAAAAATGAACTCAATGAACTGAAAATGAAGAAAATAAAAAATTTAAGGAATTCTAAGTAAACAATCACCAACACATTAATAAACTATATTAACAAAACACTGCTATCCATTTCCATATTTGGAAGTACAAAAGATTCAGATAACAAACAACAATGTCTAACTATTCACAGATGCTTAGGTGATAATAATTTAACCTTCTCTTCCTTCTATTGTAAAGGAAGTTGCTTGGTTTTACATCACGATGGATAATATGGAAGGAATGAACATGTCTTAGAGCGGTCAACAAAGACTTCATGTAGATTCGTGTTTCTTTGACATCCATGTGTGGGAGATAGTCCTTAAAAGTGAAAGAAAGAATGAACTTTGACCTTTAGTCAAATAGTTACCGTAATAGCCTACTTATGATGTAGTGTTGAATTCCTATATTTAGTAATTATATTCACATGAAAACATCTTGAAATAAAACAATGTTTTTCCTAACAATTTTAATAATAGTAAAACACACGCACATGCCAACTCAACAATTTTAAAGTGATTATCATTACTTTAATCTATTCATGTCAAAGTAAGAACTTACAATAAACCTGTCATGCTCAATGTAGGGCAACACAAACACAACATGGTCTCTATGGCGAAGGCATGTCTCCAAGGAGATGATGTTACTGCTTCCCCTAATTAGGAGTGGTGAGGTGAGCCAATTATTACAAGATTTGATACACTGATTGTACATACATACATATGTATATGTAACTATACATACATATTTGGTACTTTACAAAGCAGGCAATAAACATGGTCAGATGTTACTATTTTTAAACATGATGTCATGGCTCCACACAAACACGTACATATATACACACTGTGTAGTACATAAAGAGGAAGAGCATGGGCCATATAATTAATTTATCACTATGGCAACACAGGCACATATGGTAACTACAGGTGTGTGCACATACACTGCCCACTCATGTATTCGAGGATTTCCAACCAGTGGGAGTAAAACATGCTTCATTAGTTAGAGTTTAAAAGATAAATCACACGGAAGAGAAACAGATGTCAGTCTTGGGGAATCATATAATACAAATCTTTAAAAACAATATCCATATGACCATGTCACCTATACTTGGTGTCATTAGGGGGCATGTACGTGCTACCTGTGAAGCCTTAGATGTCAACCACAACTTTCTCCTTAAATTGACATTTATTACACATTATACTAAACATGTAGGCGCATGACAGGAAATGTAGGCGCAGGACAGGGTCCGATTCTTACCCCATCACTTGAAGACATCTCAACTCATTCTCAACCCTACAAGGAGAGGATGTTGGTATAATGTGCTTCAAGGCAAACTTTGTCTTCTCAACTCCTTTCAGTTGGGCAAGGAAGACGGAACTGAAGGTACCTTTAGTTAGAGAAACAATATAAATATAAGTAGTCAAAGACTAGAGAATAAAAGTAAAAGAAGCCAACAAAATATTAAGTATTACATAATTCCAAAAAAGATAAATATAAATTACCATTATACACATGAAGGCAATACTTTAATAGTAATTGCCAGAATATAAAAAATTCTTTCAACTGCATCAAACTTATCTTTTGAATGGTTCATCTAAAGACACAGTTTATTGTCATCGAACCATCCAAAACTAAGTGATTGCCATGGTAACAAACCTTCTCCAACCTTAGAAAGGATATTAAAGTTTTCTTGAATGGGTGGAACTGCTTTCAGTAACATTTCAATCTCCTCATCCTCTGGAGAACGGAAAGAAAAACAAGTTTCAAAATTTTATTGATAGTATGCAAACTTTTGATTGGCATTGTTTCTGAAAGCCAAATACGAAGTGGAAGATGTCACTGTTTACAAAATAACAGAAATCTGTGGCCTGTTCACACATATGTAGGTACTGCTACCGGGAGCATACACTTGTCATAAAGTATTCTCTAGACATACGTACATACGTATATGATACCAATGCTCTATACATTCCTATAGGAAAATAATCTACTCTTTTTTTGCATGTTTCCTTAGCCTCAATGCATGTCAGTAGGAAAACGATGCTTAGGTTGTCCATGAAGTTTGTTTTACCTTGTTGATGTTTGGGGCTCAAGATTCGGGAGGGATCTCTCAGTCTTTTTCTCTTCTTGGGCGACGAACAGATGAGAGCTTCCTTCTGTGAGGGAAGGTTGCAAGCCTCGTTGTCTGATACAGTTAGACTTTCATAACTTTCTAAAACCGCATTCTTCTTGTCTGTGAGACTCTTGGAGACTTGGCTATCTGTTTCTGGCTGGTCTTCATGACTGACAACCTCATCACTCTCCTTCACGCTTGACATAATCCCTCTCTATTCAAATAAAAGGTATGTATACAATCATTTAACACTAAGTCAAGCGTTCAATACCATACATGCGAACACCTTTAGCTAGTACACTTTAACGTCTCCTTCGCATAGCTACACCTAAACGCAAAAGTTGTCATTGACTTCATAATCAACAGTGGCAACAGTATTATGTCGTAGACTGGTACGGTCAGGAGAAGACCGTACCAGTCTACCAGTTGAGGCATTCTCTGATGCATATAGGAGCTGATGTACCACGTCCCTTGCTGTTGCATGAATCTTGAAACGCGACGCGCTGCATGCAAATTACACAGAGCTCATGACGTCTATTTCTCGCTTACCTTCCTGCTTTCTAAGCCCACACTTCTAACTCCTTCGCAGCTTGCAATTGCTAGATGTGCTATAACACAGACACAACTTTCAAATTAAAAGAATGCATCTTTTTGCGATGTCGAAACGGAAATGTAACGCAAAATATGCATATTGACTGATTACTAGTGATATCTTTTAATTTACAAATCATACAATAAAATAATGCGAGTGACATTTTTATGAATAAAAATGAAATAGAAATAGCTGAGGAATTATGGTGGCTTTTGTTCATCATTGGTTCCAATAATAATTTTTTGCAATTCACGTTTATCCAGATTAACTTCCTCCAAAACTTTCTAGAAAAAGGATAAAATACAAAAGGTAACGTTAACATGCTTATGCAAGTAGTATACAAGGTACCAAAACCACATTATGCGACAGGAGATTGGAAAGTTTACATTTAAACAAGTTTGATAGTTTTGAAAAAACTGCCCACACGCTTCATTGTGATTGGGCGAGTCCTTTCCCTTCAAAAACACACTCTTGAACCACTTGTGAAAGCAAGTGTCATACTCTTGCTTCAAAGGAGTGCAATCTTCGCCCAAACTGTTCATCGCTTCCTAAACGCAAACAGCACGTAAAACTAACGCAAGAATACACACCCCTAAATACGCCCGCTAGAGACATGAAGCTGCAGTCTATATCATTAATATGTAAGTGTGATGTTCGTGCTATTAACTTATGTAATGAACGTGTTCGAAGTTTTAAAAGTCTTTAAATTCTCCGTCTCTTCTAGGTATGTTTTTCGGTGGCCTTGTAGCAGCCGTACTCTGTCAAGAGGCAGCTTATTTCGGATCAAGTGGTTACGTGCAGTACAGCAATGCAGCTGAACAGCTAACTGGCGCGGAACAATTATTAGAAATAAGATTCAGATCTTTCGAAATCGACGGACTGATACTCTATGCCACCAGTAGTGAAGATGTGACTTTGTACTTTGCTATTGCACTTTATAAATCAAACATATTGATTGATTTTCAGGATGCATCAGGTCTTAAAGAGGTATGAGCTGATTGTCCAATAGGATCAGCAAATACTTTCTCTTGATTCACGTCTCTCCCTCCCTCCATCCACTGTCTAGGTACTAACAATTAATGCGGACTTATCTCCAAGTAGGTGGCACATAATTAGTATCAGAAACATAGGGCAAGGCTTC
This sequence comes from Chondrosia reniformis, assembly GCA_947172415.1. Classification (NCBI taxonomy): domain Eukaryota; kingdom Metazoa; phylum Porifera; class Demospongiae; order Chondrillida; family Chondrillidae; genus Chondrosia; species Chondrosia reniformis. The sequence goes on along the minus strand of OX359201.1, from coordinate 5,718,009 downwards.
TCTCAAATATCCATCACTGAAAATGGAACAACACCTCTGGAAGTCGTTGGAGAGACCTTCCCTTCATTTGATTTTGGTGGTTATACTGGTAACCTATACATTGGTGGCCATCCCAACATTGGCTCTCTGAGATCCGTAAGGTTGCAGAATACTGCAGACCTGTGTATTGACTATATTCACACCGCCAACAAGTCCATTCCTCTGATTGATGGAGATACCCCTTATTATCACTCCTTTATGGTACAACCTGGCTGTCCAGCTAGTCAATGCTCAGCTGCAATGACTGTTACACTGACAAACATCAGTGCATACTTAGGGTTCAATGCCTACACACGGGATACATCTGATGTCACAGGCCTAACATTGATCTTTAGAACCAGGTTCGTCCTTCTTGATATGTGTACATCATAAATTAATATAGGCTGGACAAAATAGAACGTGGTAAAATGTTTGGGGGGCAAACCTACCTACATAGTTCAATATGTGTTTTTATTATTACAGGCAGTTTAACTTTCCTTTAAGGGGGGATAATTTTATGAGGGAGAAAATTTCCCCTGCCCCCCCCCCCAAAAAGAAGCCATGTATATAATATTAGCTTACAGCCTATGCTTATAAACCAAATCTGGTTGGGTCATTCTTTACTGATTCCTGTCTTTACATGGCATGTCACAATAACAAACAACTATTATTATTATTATTATTATTTACATATTGACATCTTGGTTCTGGACATATCCATTATCTGCTCTGTAGGATTCCTGATGGATTACTGTTATACATGGGTCCTGGTGGGACTGGCGCCAGTGATTTTCTAGCTGTCTATCTTCAGAATGGCTCTGTAGTCCTTCATTTTAATTTTGGAGGCGGAGATAGCCAATTTACTATCAGAGTACAGACCAGTGCTAAGTATTCTGATGGACTGGAACACAGCTTAATAATTACTCGTATGCAGAATCAAGCTTCCCTTACAGTTGATAGTGAAGTAATTTCAGCTGTAGCTGCAGGTATGATTGTCTGTTTATTTGTGTTTGCAAATAGGTACAAATGCACACAAATACACAAATACACAAATACGTCTTCAGCTGCAAAATGTTGTTATACAGTATATATATATGATGAGACACTTCAAGGATAGCAACTGAATCAAAGCGGCAATTACAAATTTGATTTTCAAATTTTAATCTTTTTTAGTAAAACTATGTACGTTGAAGTACCATTTTGTTTTTGAATAAATTCAATAAATAGTTATACATTTATCATTATATAATCAAAATAATTATGTTAATATTCAACTGAAGCATTGGCTATCAAATACATGCATGGTCTCTCCCATATGGGTGTTTTAGATTATTTATGCATAGAGTTATATGTCTTTGGACTGACTGTAGCTTTTTGTTTATCACTCCCCAGATGGCCCCCACTTACTTCGTGTGGTTTCACCTCTGTGGGTGGGTGGCTTTAGTGTAGGATTTCTCACACCTCCCGTTATCCCCAGAGAGTCATTTGTTGGGTGTTTGAGTGAGTTTGGTTTTTCTGACACAAGTACAGCCCCTATACCAGTCAATTTTCAGGAAGCAGTTCAGAATGGGTAAGTACATATAGACTAGAATTAATTAACCAATTAACTTGCACCCATTAAGTATGTACACATTGGCCAACAATTAGACAGTGGTCAATCAATTAATCTTACATTAAGTGGGATGGTCCTTTAGCCACATATAACCTACTCTACAAGGTCCAAACTCTTAATAGCAGCTGTGCATCATGGATTGGTTAATTGTCAGAAATTGAGCATAGCATAAGCTAAAAATTACTTCTTCTATTTTTATAAGCTAAGTATTACATGTGTCATATATATTCTTGAAAAGTGTCTGTAACATAATAAAAAGTAAATTGAAGAGATATATAATTAAGTCACAAGTAATCACCAGCAAGCGTTGCTAATCAAAGACCCAACCCATTTTCAGTGGGAGGGGTCATATTAACCAATTATGGTTGCTAGCCACCATTAACCACAGGAAAGTGGGTAAATCTATATGCAATATAAAGTGATAAGCAAACCACAAGTAATCACACATAAATATGAAAAGGGATTACACAAATATTGGTTTCAAGTTTTACTGCACCATATCTTGCTCTTAAATATCTATACTACATACGTAAGTGGCACCTTATAATTTGTCTACTGATGTCTCTGCCTCTAGGTCAGTGCTCTTTAGTGGTTGTTACTCGGGTGCAGCATGCTCCCCTTCGTGCAACATAATATCTGAGACCTGTGAAGACTTCTCTTGTGTCTGCAGTCCTGGATTTTATCTGGATGGTCCAAAGTGTGAGAATATGGATGACTGTTCTTCTGCTCCATGCAATAATAATGGCACATGCTTAGATGGTGTTGAATCGTTTACTTGTGAATGTCTCCCTGGATACACTGGAGCCAACTGTGAGACGGATGTGGATGAGTGTGCAGGAATGCCCTGCCAGAATGGAGGCAGTTGTACTGATTTAGTAAACGGTTTCTCGTGTTCTTGCGCTAATGGTTTTACAGGAGCACTTTGCAGTGATGCAATACCGTTATGTACTCTATTGCAGCCATGCCAAAATGATGGCCTGTGTGTAGATACATCCAATTCTTACGAATGTTTTTGTGTACCCGGATGGACTGGTAGAAACTGTCAAGTTAGTGTGAATGAGTGTGGGACTAGACCTTGCAGAAATGGAGGTACATGTGTAGACGGCCATCTTTCTTATACCTGCCAATGCACATCCGGTTTTACAGGAGAGAATTGTGAACTTCACACCGATGAGTGTAATCCAGACCCTTGTCAAAATGGAGGCATGTGTTTAGACCTTATAAATGCATTTCACTGCGAATGTCTACATGGCTTTGAAGGAACAACTTGTGAACAAGAAGTGAATCTTTGTATCTCTGATCCATGTTTTAATAACGCCACCTGTACTAGTTCCAAAGGCAGTGTTACATGCCAATGTGTCACTGGCTATACTGGCACTCTTTGTGATCAAAATATAGATGATTGTTCTCCTAATCCTTGTAACTTTGGCGGTACGTGTGTTGATGGCATTAATTCTTACTCTTGTAACTGCCTCACTGGATTTATAGGTAGAAATTGTGAGACAGATATTGATTACTGTGAGAATAATCCGTGTCAAAACAATGCCACTTGTATGGATGGATTAACAAATCACTCTTGCATCTGTTTGAATGGCTATACTGGTCAGAACTGTGAAACCGATATCAATGAGTGCTCCACAGATCCTTGTCTGAACAATGGCACATGCATCAATATTGTTGGAGGTTTCGAATGTGCATGTCCAAAGTTCTTCACTGGCACTGCCTGTGAAAGTGATGTTAATGAGTGTGCCATGAGTTACTGCCTCAACGGAGCCACCTGTATGGAAGAAGCTATATCGGATCCTCTTAATGACACCCAGCTAGGATATTCTTGTATGTGTGCCAGTGGATATACTGGATACAACTGTTCAACCAACATTAATGACTGCATGCAAAGCTCTTGCCTAAATGGGGCCACCTGCGTTGATGGCTTAAACACTTTTTCCTGTAAATGCACCTCTGGTTTTTCTGGCCTGTTTTGTGACTTTGTCGATCAACTCACATTCAGGGATGATTCATACATTGTACTCCCTTTCGTCATGGCAACCAGTAACATCAACATCAGATTTGAATTTGCCACTACCTTTGATAACGGCTTGTTACTTTATGTACCAGGGGTGAGTTTAATACGTACATGTGACAACATTCAAACACTATATAGTTACTGTAAGTCAAAAGTGTATATTGGCTGTGTACGTATATAGTTATATATGTGAGCGCCGCCAGTAGAAATTGCAGAAAATGGCCTCAGGTATTTATTGAAAAATAGTGTTCAAACTTGGTACAAACGTTCTCTAATTGTCATAAAGACATTTTCAAAACGTTCTCTAATTGTCATAAAGACATTTTTTAGGTCGGCGCTCACATATACATCTGAATTGTAACTTTATTCAACTTCTTTAACTATGATCCTATGTACATACATATGCATGTATACATAGGCATTTGCTGTATTTGCAATGCAGGCTATTTCTGGTCAGAGCAATGGTGATCTGCTGTCAGTTCAGCTTGTTGACAGTGCTCTGGTAGTAAGGTACGACCCAGGTGGGGGAGCAGCACAGGTCACAGTTGGAGAGGGTCTGGCTGATGGAGCCCTCCATGTACTTGAGATAGGAACCTTCAACCAACAAGTAGAAGTTGCTGTGGACAACAGAATGTGCCAAAGAGGTAGCTGCTATGGAGTTGCACAATCACGAGGTAGCTTGACGTCACTAAACACACAAGGTATCCTGTTAATTGGAGGATTAAATTACTCTACCAGTCAGAGTAGCCGTCACCTTGTTACACCTATAACAACATTCATTGGAGTGGTGGGGGATCTGGCGGTGAATAACATTCCCACAGACTTGAACCCTTTCAGTTCCCTGGGCTACAGAAATGTGGACATTGGCTCACAGAGGGAGATGGTCTGTGCACCTAATCCTTGCCAGAATAATGGCATCTGCATGGATCTGTGGTTCACATATTCCTGCCAGTGTTCCTCTGGTTTCATGGGATCCAACTGCACAGATCAAAATCTAGCCAACTTTGCCAATGATAGCTTTCTTCAAATCCCCAGCACGTCAGGACAGCTGCTGAGTGAGATTATATTTTCATTTACAACTCTCTGGTCAGATGGAATTCTAGCATATTCTGCTAACGTAAGTACCTTTTATTAGTAATGTCTAAGAATGTAGGGCTACACATAAATATAGACTTAGACATACCATCCTTATTTTCTTGATTCAAATTTAGGCTACTTTTCCTAGTTCCCAATTTCTGCTCTATTTGGAAATGGGGATTCTTCATATCTCCCTTGGAGACTCTCATTCTGGTCAGGTGGGGAGTAACCTTAGCAACGGAGATTGGCATCAGGTTACTCTAAGCTTTAATGATGATTCTGTCTCAATGAGATTAAATTCAAGTGCCACTTGTACACTCTCAAATTGTCAGCCATGTTTGGATCCTAGCTGTGATGTCACTTTACCTCACTCAGGTGATCCCGCATATGGACCAATCCTCTTTGGTAGTCTCACCAACTTGGTACCAGAGCTGCAAAGGGATGGCCTATTCATTAGCATACCTCTCCCCCCGAGTCTGCAGAGTTTCGGAGGTTGCGTCAGAGATTTCTATATTCAAAATGAGGCAGTTTCACTGATGCCATCTGGGATGCCATTTTCCTCCAATGATCCACCCACTGCCACACCCAACTGTCCAAGGGAGGATCACTGCACACCCAATGTCTGTGTTAACGGAGGTACTTGCTTATCCGATTGGACAGGAGCCACATGTGACTGTCCTTTGGATTACACTGGAATTAACTGCAGCCAAGGTATGCACCAGTATATAGAGGATAATACTGGTTTGTTATATAATACCACACATAGGAATTGTACTATAATGGTAATTAGAATGCTTGAGCATCAGCGAAAGAGATACGTATTAGCAGAAATTGAACATATCAGCCTCGGAGGTCTTCATCAGCAATTAATGACCTGCGGGTCAAAGCATTCAATTTCTACTTTGAATTATGAATTCAACTACACTGTAGCTATTCTTATCACTTCAATCCTACTATAAGTATGTACGTATACATAATTATTATGTGTAAATGATATTTTATGAAGTATTGACATGCTTTGTTTGTGTAAATAAATATAAGTGGAGCTTCGTACCTGAATCACTGCTGTTGCAGTAATGGTAATTGTTAATTGTAATTGGATGCAGATACGTATATGTTAACTTAGGGTAATATAACGTATAGGCATATTAAATATTAACATAAACTGTTGATGGTACATTACTGACTGCTATTTATTGATTTTATGTGTAGCCAACTCGATAACCTTTGATGGAGAGGCAAGCTACATTCGCTATCAATATGATCTGACACTGGAAGAATTTACAGGTGAAGGTGAATTGGGTTTCAGGACAAGGGACAGTCAGGCTCTCCTCCTTCACATCGGCTGGCAACCAATTGGGGTGCCTGATTCAAATGATTTTCTCTCTCTAGAAGTGTCCGACAGTGAGCTAGTCCTTTCAGTAGACCTAGGACGTGGTAAGTAAGGCCATATTAATATAACCCTTTTTCTGTAGATACAATTGAGTATTTGGCTAAGATAATATACAAAACAAAAGGGAAAGCCCCTATAGTGTTACCATGGCACTGTGCTACTTTTGAAATACACTTACCACTAATGATTAAAATAAACAGTCTAATGTTACCAAATAAGGTGTTACCTTCTATTACATTTCTGATATCAAATTTGGAGTGTTCACTTTGGCTTACCTCTTTTGCTTAGCATTTCAACTTTAGTTGTCTTGTTCCAGTAACTATAGTACTGTATGTATGTACGTATTTATTACTATTTATAACATGATTATGGGTCAGGAATTGATTTGAGTATTTCTCTTAATAATACAAAACTTTATGTGTTCTGCATAGGCATTGGGCGAGTATATCACAATGTGGATGTGACAGACGGTCAATGGCATACAGTAAGGTGGAGCCAGAGCTTGATGGACATTTCATTAATAGTCGATGACACAGCCCCTCAGCATGGTACGATACCTGGGAGTTTCACTTCCCTAGATGTTGACCAGAATGGTGTGGCCTATATCCACATCGGAGGATTTGCTGATTTTGAACACATTAGAATTCAGGGTACGTATGTTATAGCTGCATAAGATTTCAGTAAAGTGAATAGTTACATGTCCCAATTACATGATTAATCAGGGCAATTCAACAGAATATGATTTTGATCATGTCCTCTTTTAGGAAAAGTTTGACAAATTATTTCAAATTGCAGTCTAAATGATTGCTTCATTTGTATTAGTGGTAACATTCAATAGTTCTGATTTCCCGACAACTATCACTTTAATTTTTCCCTTTTATGTACGTATGTTGGTATTTGTTGTTGATTATCACGGAATGATAAACAAACATAATATCTATGATAACATAAGAAATAACAAAACATTGCTATTCAAAGTTAATCTGTTTGGTGAATGTAACAATAACATAATTCCTTTTGCAGAGTCTATAACTGATAGTCACTTTAAAGGATGCATGAGGGGAGTAGAGTTGTCTGGAATAAGAGTCAAATTCTTTCAGGACACAGAGAACATTCAAGTGCTCTCCATGGGAGTGAGACCTGGCTGCAATCCACCAGATTCATGTACACTATCACCTTGTCCTTCAAATAGTACAGAATGTATGGATATATTCTTTGATAGGCAATGTTCCTGTATTGCTGGTTTGACTGGTGAGGATTGCGACATCAATATAGATGACTGCTCTCCCAATCTTTGTCTTAACAAGGGTAACTGTACGGATGGTCTAAATTCCTTCACTTGCGAGTGTCCCTTTGGATTTTCAGGTAGTCTCTGTGAAACTGAAGTCAGTCCCTGTGAGGGTGTGACCTGCATGAACAACGGAACCTGTGCTGCTAACAATGTTAGCAATTACCAATGCATTTGCCCATATGGTTTTACTGGAAGATTCTGCGAGGATGATATTGATGAATGTCTCTCTGATCCATGTAAAAATGGCTCCTGTGTGAATGGTCTGGCTTCCTTTACTTGTCAGTGTCAGGAAGGTTTCACTGGTATCCTATGTGATGTAGATATAGACTTTTGTACTCACCCCAATCTCTGTCAAAATGGAGGAACATGTGTGGATGATATAACCAGCTATACCTGCCAGTGTCTTGATGGTTTTAGAGGGGAAAATTGTTCTATAAATATAAATGACTGCATCTCAGAACCGTGTCTGAACAATGCTACCTGTATAGATGGGATAGCTAGTTACAGTTGTGTGTGCCCTAATGGATACACTGGTGATGAATGTGAGGTTACCTTGGTAACGTGTGGTCACATGCCTTGTCTGAATGGAGGCAGCTGCAATGAGACTGATGGTGCAGTTGATTCAAATTTTGTACAGAACAACTTTATTTGTAGCTGTCTCCCTGGTTACAATGGTACAACTTGTGATAATGTATACAACCTGTGTGAAGCCTCAAATCCCTGTATCAGAGGGGAGTGCATCCCGGGTACAAATGTAAGCTGCATTTGTCCAGAAGGCTATACCGGATACTATTGTGATACTGAAATAGATTTCTGTGCTGACAATCCATGTAGTGTAAATTCAACTTGCTTTGCTAATGTAACTGGTTTTACCTGCCTCTGCTCTGAAGGCTTTTCTGGGACAAATTGTGAAATTAATATTGATGATTGTACTGACATGCCTTGTCAAAATGGAGGCAACTGTACTGATGGTGTTAATGGATACACTTGCACATGTCTACCAGGTTTTACGGGGCCAGACTGCTCAAATATTGTTGATTTCTGTGATTCTAATCCATGTGGCCCGGGAAATACTTGTGAAAGTTTAAATGGTACTTTCTTCTGCTCCTGCCAGGAAACCCTTGCAGGACAAACATGCAATGATATTAACCACTGTTATTTTGCTACCTTGATTAACCCTGAGCCTTGTAAGAATGGAGGAACATGCATCAATGAATTAGACAGTGCTACTTGTCTCTGTCAAAGTGGATATACGGGAGACCAATGCCAGAATGATGTTATTGACTGCCTACCCGGAATCTGTTCAAATGGTGGAAGTTGTATTGAGGGCGTTAATTATTTCAATTGCACTTGTCTCACAGGTTTCACTGGCGATAAATGTGAATTTGGTCCTTGTGAAAGGGAGCCCTGCTTAAACAATGGTTCATGTACAGCTCTTAATGGTACAACATCGATTTGCAATTGTTCATATGGATATAGTGGAGATAGATGTGAAGAGGTTATCAATCTTTGTGAGACTAGACCTTGCCTCAATAATGCAACTTGTGTTCCTGAAAATGGGAGCTTCCAATGCCTCTGTCATTCCCTTTACACTGGTCTAACTTGTGAGAGTTTAATAAGTAACTGTTCTGACCAGCCTTGTCGGAATAATGGTACTTGCATGGAAATAGAAAATGGAGTCTCCTGTACATGTAGTGACCAGTTTACTGGCCCTACCTGTGAGGTAGCCTTGGGTCCCTGTGACCTCCAGCCCTGTAAAAATGGAGGGACCTGTGTTCTCATTAATAATGCAACTGTATTTGAGTGTCTCTGCTCATCCAATTTTACTGGACCAACATGTGAAACTATGACAACAGTTGACCCGTGTGATGCAGTAATGTGTCTGAACAATGGATCTTGTGTGGCTAATGGTACTGTAGCAATCTGCTTGTGTAATGAAGGATATACAGGGGCATTATGTGAAACTATGACAACAGTTGATCCATGTGATGAAATAATGTGTCAGAACAATGGATCTTGTGTAGTTAATGGTACTGTAGCAATCTGCTTGTGTAATGAAGGATATACAGGGGCATTATGTGAAACTATGACAACAGTTGATCCATGTGATGAAATAATGTGTCAGAATAATGGATCTTGTATAGTTAATGGTACTGTAGCAATCTGCTTGTGTAATGAAGGATATACAGGGGCATTATGTGAAACTATGACAACAGTTGACCTGTGTGATGCAATAGTGTGTCAGAACAATGGATCTTGTATAGATAATGGTACTGTAGCAATCTGCTTGTGTAATGAAGGATATACAGGAGCATCATGTGAAACTATGACAACAGTTGATCCATGTGATGAAATAATGTGTCAGAATAATGGATCTTGTGTAGTTAATGGTACTGTAGCAATCTGCTTGTGTAATGAAGGATATACAGGGGCATCATGTGAAACTATGACAACAGTTGACCTGTGTGATGCAATAGTGTGTCAGAACAATGGATCTTGTATAGTTAATGGTACTGTAGCAATCTGCTTGTGTAATGAAGGATATACAGGGGCATTATGTGAAACTATGACAACAGTTGACCTGTGTGATGCAATAGTGTGTCAGAACAATGGATCTTGTATAGATAATGGTACTGTAGCAATCTGCTTGTGTAATGAAGGATATACAGGGGCATTATGTGAAACTATGACAACAGTTGATCCATGTGATGAAATAATGTGTCAGAACAATGGATCTTGTGTAGTTAATGATACTGTAGCAATCTGCTTGTGTAATGAAGGATATACAGGAGCATCATGTGAATCTATGACAACAGTTGATCCATGTGATGAAATAATGTGTCAGAACAATGGATCTTGTGTAGTTAATGGTACTGTAGCAATCTGCTTGTGTAATGAAGGATATACAGGGGCATTATGTGAAACTATGACAACAGTTGACCTGTGTGATGCAATAGTGTGTCAGAACAATGGATCTTGTATAGTTAATGGTACTGTAGCAATCTGCTTGTGTAATGAAGGATATACAGGGGCATTATGTGAAACTATGACAACAGTTGATCCATGTGATGAAATAATGTGTCAGAACAATGGATCTTGTGTAGTTAATGATACTGTAGCAATCTGCTTGTGTAATGAAGGATATACAGGAGCATCATGTGAATCTATGACAACAGTTGATCCATGTGATGAAATAATGTGTCAGAACAATGGATCTTGTGTAGTTAATGGTACTGTAGCAATCTGCTTGTGTAATGAAGGATATACAGGGGCATCATGTGAAACTATGACAACAGTTGATCCATGTGATGAAATAATGTGTCAGAATAATGGATCTTGTATAGTTAATGATACTGTAGCAATCTGCTCGTGTAATGAAGGATATACAGGGGCATTATGTGAAACTATGACAACAGTTGATCCATGTGATGAAATAATGTGTCAGAATAATGGATCTTGTATAGTTAATGACACTGTAGCAATCTGCTTGTGTAATGAAGGATATACAGGGGCATCATGTGAAACTATGACAACAGTTGATCCATGTGATGAAATAATGTGTCAGAATAATGGATCTTGTATAGTTAATGATACTGTAGCAATCTGCTTGTGTAATGAAGGATATACAGGGGCATTATGTGAAACTATGACAACAGTTGATCCATGTGATGAAATAATGTGTCAGAACAATGGATCTTGTGTAGTTAATGGTACTGTAGCAATCTGCTTGTGTAATGAAGGATATACAGGGGCATTATGTGAAACTATGACAACAGTTGATCCATGTGATGAAATAATGTGTCAGAACAATGGATCTTGTGTAGTTAATGGTACTGTAGCAATCTGCTTGTGTAATGAAGGATATACAGGGGCATCATGTGAAACTATGACAACAGTTGATCCATGTGATGCAATAGTGTGTCAGAACAATGGATCTTGTATAGTTAATGGTACTGTAGCAATCTGCTTGTGTAATGAAGGATATACAGGAGCATCATGTGAAACTATGACAACAGTTGATCCATGTGATGAAATAATGTGTCAGAATAATGGATCTTGTATAGTTAATGGGTCTTTTGGTACTTGTCGCTGTTCTGAAGGCTATTCTGGCAGTGCTTGTGAAGTTAGGGTCATTCCTGATGTTTGCAGTCCGCCTCCCTGCTCCAACAACGGAACATGCATGGCCACAAACGGATCATACATCTGTGCTTGTCCAAATGGTTTTACTGGCTTTAACTGTTCTGTTGAGATAGCACCTTCTTCTTGTCTAAATGACTATTGCGATAACAATGGTACTTGTATACAAATAGGTGATGATATAGCCTGCATATGCCCTGTAGGATATACAGGCTCTTTTTGTGAAGTGTTACTCTTTATTGACTGTTCACACTCTCCTTGTCAAAATGGTGCTACCTGTCTGACTAATGATACCATCATTATGAACCTGACACTGTTCTATGATGCAATCACCATCCCTGCTTACTCCTGTAATTGTAGGCAAGGCTTTACTGGTGTTAACTGTGAGAGTCTTGTCACTACAGACCCTTGTGATAATCGACCATGTTTGAACAATGGCAGCTGTGTTCCAGACAGTATTAATTTCAGTTGTATGTGCTCAGAAGGCTACACTGGAGAAACCTGTGAGTCTCTTCTTCCACAAGATCCCTGTCTATCTCAGCCATGTTACAATAATGGCACTTGCCTCAGAACTCTTGATGGTGGCTTTACCTGCTCATGTATGGCTGGATATACTGGACTATTGTGCAATGTCACCATAGCAACAGCCCCTTGTGATGCTAATCCATGTCTTAACAATGGTACTTGTACACCAAATGGAAGTGAAGACTACATATGTTCATGTGTTCCGGGTTTCACTGGAACTAACTGTAGCGATGTGATTGGCCCATGTGAGTCTAACCCTTGCCAAAACAATGCTACCTGTGAAGAAGACAACGGTGGTTATATCTGTCAGTGTATTCCTGGGTATACAGGTGCTAGCTGTGAATTTATGGTGGATTTTTGCAGTGATTTGCCATGTAGAAATAACGGTTCTTGTGTCAATGTTGCCAATGGTTACGTCTGTCTATGTACCCAGCCATATACTGGCGACACCTGCCAGGATATTGTTGACTTGTGTTCTTCACAGCCTTGTTTAAATAATGCCACCTGTGTTAGTCTTGTCTCTGCCTTCTTCTGCGACTGTCCTACAGGATTTACTGGGACCATCTGTGAAGTAAATGTTGATCCCTGTGATTCTGATGATCCCTGTGAAAATGGAGCAACTTGTTTTAGTTCTGCTCAATCGTTTGCTTGTTTTTGTCCTACGGGCTTTACTGGTGACTTCTGTGAAATAAATATTGATGACTGTGACAGTGATCCATGCTTCAACAATGGAACCTGCACAGATGATATAGCCTCGTTCTACTGCACTTGTGAAAGTGGATTTACCGGAGCATTGTGTGAGGACATAATTAATCCTTGTTTCAGTAATCCCTGTTTTGGGGACAGCAATTGCATTTCAGCTGGTAATGGAACATTTAACTGTGAATGCCCTCCTCTGTTCACTGGGGTACTTTGTGATGAAGTGGTAGATCCATGTGCAGGCATTGTCTGTCAAAATAATGCAACCTGTTTTGAAGGCAGCTGTGACTGTGTAGACTGTTTCTATGGTAACCTTTGTGAATTTGAAATGGATTTTGAAACTTGCAATAATTGTACTTGTCTGAATGGAGCCACTTGCATATCAGTAGAGGATATAGGGAATGCAACTCTTAGTGCACTGACAGCCTGTGTTTGCCTTTCTGGTTTTGAGGGAGACTATTGTGAGATAAACATTGATGAATGCCTTTCTTCACCTTGTGCAAATGGGTCATCTTGCATAGACCTTATTGATGACTTTGAGTGTCAATGTCTTCAGGGATATACGGGTAAAAATTGTACTGTTAATATTGATGATTGTATAGAGGTTGATTGTGGAAATGGTACTTGTATAGATGGTCTGAATAGCTATACTTGTGTTTGTGCTGAGGATTTCACTGGAGAATCTTGCAAATCCATCATTGACAATTGTGCATCAAATCCATGTGTGTATGGAAATTGTACAGATGGTATTAATAGCTACACCTGTATGTGTGATATAGGATTTGAAGGCCTTAACTGTAGCAGCAAGATTGATGAATGTATTGACGGGCCTTGTATCAATGGTGTTTGTATTGATGATATTGGATCTTATAACTGTGTATGCGAAGATGGATTTAGTGGTTTTAACTGTGAGGAAGATATCAATGAGTGTTTGCCGAGCATTTGTAACAAGGGGAAATGTATTGATCTAGTTAATAACTATACTTGTGAATGCGATGTTGGATATACTGGGAGGAATTGTGAGGATGAGATTAACGAATGTGTTCCAGATCCCTGTCAGAATGGTGTGTGTGTTGATGAAATAGGAAGATTCAGTTGTGACTGTTTTGATGGATTTACAGGACAGAATTGTACAGAGAGATTGGGTCCAGACTGTGGAGACATGCCATGCATTAACCAGGCTACTTGTGTAGATGTACAAGGTGACTTCTTGTGCATCTGTGAACCTGCTTTTACGGGAAGATATTGTGAAATTTTATTTGATCCCTGTTCAATGGATCCCTGTCTAAATGGCACTTGTGAAAATACTGGCAATTCAACAAATGTCACTTCTGAAATTGATGCAGATTTATTGGCCTCATATGAATGTACCTGTTACCCTGGTTACACTGGATTACAATGTGAAGTGGACTTAGATCTGTGTGCTCCGTCCCCATGTCTTAACAATGCAACATGTGTAGATGAAGGGAGTAGGTTCAAGTGCCAATGTCAAGCTGGTTATAGTGGTCTTGTATGCGAGATAAATGTAGATGAGTGCCAGCCTAATCCGTGTCTCAATGGTGGAGCCTGTATTGATGGTATTAACAACTTTACTTGCTCCTGTCTCCATGGCTACACCGGAGAATTATGTGAAGAGGATATTGATGAGTGTTCACCTCAGCCTTGTATGAATGGGGGCACCTGCATTGACCAGATTGGTTCGTATGCCTGTCAATGTGTTATAGGGTACAATGGAACTAATTGTGAGAACAACATAGATGAATGTGCCATAAATCCATGCTTAAACGGTGGCAGCTGTTTTGACTTGGTCAATAACTATTCATGTTCTTGTGTGACAGGATTTACTGGTGAATCATGTCAAATAAACATTAATGATTGTGTAAACAATCCCTGTGGAGAATTTGGTATCTGTGAAGATGGTTTCAACAATTTCACTTGTCACTGTGTTATCGGTTTCACTGGAGCCTTTTGCGATGAAGAAATTGATGAATGCTCTATGGCCCCTTGTGTGAATGGAGATTGTATTGATATGGTGGGTGGCTTTATTTGCAGCTGCTACAGTGGGTATTCAGGTGGTCTATGTGAACAGGATATCAACGAATGTGAGGTTTTAGAACCTTGTCAAAATGGAGCAGCATGTATTAATTTGGTTAACAATTATACCTGCTTGTGTATTAATGGCAGTGGCTATGAAGGAAGGAATTGTGACATCGATATTGATGATTGCATCATAAATCCTTGTCAAAATGGAGGTAGTTGTAACAATTTGGTTGCCAATTACACCTGTGACTGTGTTCCTGGATGGGATGGTAGAAATTGTACCCTTAACATTGACGAATGTGACCCCGCCCCCTGTAAAAACAATGGCAGCTGTTCCGATGGTATAAATGCTTTTACGTGCGCGTGTTCTCCTGGTTACACTGGTCAGACATGTGAAGATGATATAAATGATTGCATTCCAAATCCATGCTTGAATGAAGGTGCCTGCGAAGACAAAATTAATGCTTATATGTGTAACTGCTCTCCTGGATATACAGGGTCAAATTGTTCAATAGACATTAATGAATGCCTGTTGGATCCTTGTGAAAATGGTGGGATTTGTACTGACGGGGTCAATGATTTTTCTTGTAACTGTAATGATACGGGATTTCAGGGCAAAACATGTGATAGTGACATGGATGAATGTACTTTAAATTTGCATGAGTGCAGATTAGATACTGGAAATTGCGTAAACACGGTTGGCTCTTACACGTGTGAGTGTTCTCCAGGATACACCGGTCAATTCTGTGGGGAGGATATCAATGAGTGTAGTAGTAGACTGCACCTTTGTGATAATAACAGTACCTGTGTAAACACAGTAGGGAACTACAGTTGCTCCTGTAATGGAAACTTTACTGGAAGATTCTGCGAAACTGACATTAATGAGTGCAATGAATCATCAACCCTTTGCAAAAATGGTGGAAGTTGCATTAATTTATTGGGCACATTTAAGTGCCAATGTCCTCAGGAATATAGTGGTCTTTTTTGCCACATCTACAGCCCCACTCCAAATGCATCTGGTAGTATAGCTGGTATCACCATTGCAGGTATTATAGCTCTTGTTTTAATTATACTCTTTGTACTTCTCTTAATTAAACTAATAACTTATCGCTTGCGCAAGCAGAAAGAAAGATTTGGAGCTTACAGTCCCAGCAGGGAAGAATTAGATATTGCATCTAAATTACACTTTATAAATGAAGTTGCTAAGGAACGGCTCATCTAGTTTTTTCTTCACTTTTGTCAAATCCATCCATTTATTAATTTGCACTCTACTGGTATTTTTAACTCTATGTCCACTCCATGCATTACTGTAGTACAATGTATTTATGTATATTGTTCATGTATAATTATATTCATATGATAGCAAATCCTGGTTATTTGGACAATGAATAAATGCACCACATAAAACATTTTTAGTCTATAAAAAATATTATTATATAGCTTATATAATAATTCTATATCACTATACTTGCTGCACAATAATTTACTATAGAGTAAAATGAAGATAATAATTTTGTGATAGAATGGTTTATGATAATCAATTAATATAGCTTCTTTATTATTTTTATATCAATAAATTCATCATCATTATGATTACCAATTAAGATTTTATTTGACAATTATACAAAAGGATAGAATATTAAAACAATGTACATAGTATAGTTTTTCTTGCTTGTTCACAGTTTCTTCTCCTTTTTGAGTGGTTGCGTGTTGGATAATTATAATTGCTGCAGTACTTTGAATTTGTTCTGCATCACTTTACTGTGTAGAGTTGATCATCAGTTACAATAGAACAAGTATAAGGTATCAGATTGGTCTATTTATAGGTGATCATGATGACGTCAGAATAAGATAAATGGGTAGTTAAATGAATAAATAATGGATAGGATATACCAACCTTAACTAATTCATACTGAGTGTTATGGTGGAATAAGTACAGGGTTCCACACTGTATATAGGTAGCTGCATACTGCATGTACATACATACTTATGTACATACGTATGTACACAATACATACGTATGTTTGCATGTAAATAGCACATCTCTGTTTAATTAGTTAGCCAGGCACCTAATTATGAGGCAGTTCATAAAAGGTACGTATTTAGTGGAGTTCTACCTGGCAACACCTGAAATGTGGTTACATCAGTTATGCAGACACTTTTATAATTATGTAGATGTATGAGAAATCCATCATACGTATACGTATATGTATATTCCTTAGCAAAAGGACATTCATTGTTTTAAGAATTACTTGTACGTATAAGCTACACCTTTACGATTGCATCTTCAAATCTTAGCTTGTTCTGTAAATCAGGTGGAGAAATGTGCCACCAAGCACAATGTATATTAATTACATGTATGCAAGGCCAAGCCTAACCATCACTCCAAGCCCAACCATCACTCCAAGCCTAACAATCACTCCACAGCTTTCAATCCTCTAAATTAGGCCATCAGGATCAACCTACTAGAACCATTCCTTCTTATAATGCATCTTTAACTCATCATAAGTAGAAGATGGATCAATAGGCATCCACAAACCTTCCCAACGCTACCATCACATACCTTACTTAACTATTATCCATACTACGTATATACAACTCTGTCATCACATACCTTAACTATTATCCATACTAAGTACTCTGGCTCTGCCATCACATACCTTAACTATTATCCATACTAAGTACTCTGCCGTAAGAGGACACTGAATAGAAGTTGAGCTTGTTATCAACGTCGTTGTCTTGCCAAGCAACCTGCCACGCCGGATCAGCGTGCTTGCCACTCTTAGCTGTGGACTGGTAGAGGAGCACACTTCCCTTCTTCTTCTACAAATTATATTGATGTGAAATCCCATTTGTCACGATACACAAACTTTAGCATTTATATCGTGCAATACTATTATGGAAATTATCGGTATACCAACTTAAAATGATTTGACATGAATTGGGCAACTAGAAACACGCAGGGACAGTCCAGAACGCAGCTGTCAGAAGGTCTTTATATAGAGGCAGGTAGCCATTATACTATTACAGCAATTGAGATTGAGTGTGGCTGGTTATACTAGTTTACCTTCATATCGCGCTAAAATCGTTTCTACGTGGGACCAGAAAAGTAGTTCTCCTCCGCCAATCAAGACAGTTACAGGATTCTATCCATTTTTACCAGTTTCTAGATGAACCACAAATACTGGATATACCTTTAAAATGGCTTGGAACGATGCACTGATCCCGAATTAACTTGATATAATTTGACTACATTTTTCTCGCAAATACCCTATTCTTAAGTATGGAATAGCGCCAACCACAATCGTTTCCTTTTGAAATTTTGTTGTTTAAATAGAAGCGCAAAACCTTATAAAGTAGGCCTACCTGGACACATCTCTATGGTGGTTGCGGTTCCCATAGAGGTTGGTAGCGCTTAGACTCTGAAGCTGTCTCCTAATCGGTTGGTGCCATAGAGACGTGCTCACCAATAATCCGGATTTCGGGGGGGTTCCACGTAATGTGGGATTGGCATCTGATATCTTAGGATTCATATGAGTCGGCCATATCGAGAAGAACTGGTTCTTCTCACGCAAGTGACACCCAAAGCTCAACTCGGCAGAGCGTTACCACCGATCCCGGCCTCTGAGCGTCGTGGATGGTAGCGTTCGGTATGGTCCAACTTTTTTTCTTTGGAGTTTCGTTGGCCGTCGATCGGCAAAATTTCACTTTAACGACATCCATGTAATATATGTGGATAAATATTGCTTCAACAACAATCAAGTACTACACAGTGCATATCCATGTGTATAAGAAATCTTTGGAAGCGCTCTAGTTATTCGGATATACATATATTATAGTATCGCATTTGGTACCTACTCACGGTCGGCCATTTATAGTATTGTACAATTATCGTATATATAAATTTAATACACATTTATTGCTGTAACTCTTTCAAACACCAACATATGAAGTTAATAATTGATGTCAGCATTCACAGACATGTATGAATCATTTCCAGAGAGTTTTAGAAGTTTCAATTTTTGTTCATATTTGCCCTATCTCTCACCATACATTAACTTTGTGTGGGAGATTTTAATTTACATTAAGGGTCGTAACTCCGTCAAACAGCAAGATGTGAAGCCAATACTTGATGTCAGCATTCACAGACATGTATGAAACATTTGCAAAGAGTTTTAGAAATTTCAATTTTTGTTCATATTTGCCCTATATATCTCTCACCATACATTAACTTTGTAGAGCAGATTTTAATGTACATTAAGGGTCGTAACTTCATCAAACAGCAAGATGTGAAGCTAATACTTGATGTTAGCATTCACAGACATGTATGAAACATTTCCAATGAGTTTTAAAAGTTTTAAATTTTGTTCATATTTGCCCTATCTCTCACCATACATTAATTTTGTATGGTAGATTTTAAAGTACATTAAGGGTCGTAACTCCAACAAACAGCAAGATGTGAAGCGAATACTTGATTTCAGCATTCACAGACATTTATGAAACATTTCCAATGAGTTTTAGAAGTTTCAATTTTTGTTCATATTTGCCCTATATATCTCTCACCATACATTAACTTTGTAGAGCAGATTTTAATGTACATTAAGGGTCATAACTCCATCAAAGAGCAAGATGTGAAGCCAATACTTGATGCCAGCATTCACAGATATCAACAAAAATTGAAATTTCTAAAACTCTTTGGAAATGATTCATACATGTCTGTGAATGCTGACATCAAGTATTGGCTTCACATATTACTGTTTGATGGAGTGACGACCCTTAATGTACATTAAAATCTCCAACACAAACTTAATGTATGGTGAGAGATAGGGCAAATATGAACAAAAATTGAAACTTCTAAAACTCTTTGCAAATGTTTCATACATGTCTGTGAATGCTGACATCAAGTATTGCTTCACATCTTGCTGTTTGATGAAGTTACAACCCTTGATGTACATTAAAATCTCCAACACAAAGTTAATGTATGGTGAGAGATAGGGCAAATATGAACAAAAATTGAAATTTCTTAAACTCTTTGGAAATGATTCATACATGTCTGTGAATGCTGACATCAAGTATTGGCTTCACATCTTGCTGTTTGATGAAGTTACGACCCTTAATGTACATTAAAATCTGCTCTACAAAGTTAATGTATGGTGAGAGATAGGGCAAATATGAACAAAAATTGAAACTTCTAAAACTCTTTGCAAATGTTTCATACATGTCTGTGAATGCTGACATCAAGTATTGGCTTCACATCTTGCTGCTTGATGGAGTTACGACCCTTAATGTACATTAAAATCTGCCATACAAAATTAATGTATGGTGAGAGATAGGGCAATTATGAACAAAAATTAAAACTTCTAAAACTCTTTGGAAATGTTTTATACATGTCTATGAATGCTGACATCAAGTTTTAGCTTCACATCTTGCTGTTTGTTGGAGTTACGACCCTTAATGTAAATTAAAATCTCTCACACAAAGTTAATGTATGGTGAGAGATATATAGAGCAAATATGAACAAAAATTAAAACTTTTAAAACTCATTGGAAATGTTTCATACATGTCTGTGAATGCTGACATCAAGTATTGGCTTCACATCTTGCTGCTTGATGGAGTTACGACCCTTAATGTACATTAAAATCTCCCACACAAAGTTAATGTATGGTGAGAGATAGGGCAAATATGAACAAAAATTGAAATTTCTAAAACTCTCTGGAAATGATTCATACATGTCTGTGAATGCTGACATCAAGTATTGGCTTCACATCTTGCTGTTTGATGGAGTTACGACCCTTAATGTACATTAAAATCTCCAACACAAAGTTAATGTATGGTGAGAGATAGGGCAAATATGAACAAAAATTGAAATTTCTAAAACTCTTTGGAAATGATTCATACATGTCTGTGAATGCTGACATCAAGTATTGGCTTCACATATTACTGTTTGATGGAGTGACGACCCTTAATGTACATTAAAATCTCCAACACAAACTTAATGTATGGTGAGAGATAGGGCAAATATGAACAAAAATTGAAACTTCTAAAACTCTTTGCAAATGTTTCATACATGTCTGTGAATGCTGACATCAAGTATTGCTTCACATCTTGCTGTTTGATGAAGTTACAACCCTTGATGTACATTAAAATCTCCAACACAAAGTTAATGTATGGTGAGAGATAGGGCAAATATGAACAAAAATTGAAATTTCTTAAACTCTTTGGAAATGATTCATACATGTCTGTGAATGCTGACATCAAGTATTGGCTTCACATCTTGCTGTTTGATGAAGTTACGACCCTTAATGTACATTAAAATCTGCTCTACAAAGTTAATGTATGGTGAGAGATAGGGCAAATATGAACAAAAATTGAAACTTCTAAAACTCTTTGCAAATGTTTCATACATGTCTGTGAATGCTGACATCAAGTATTGGCTTCACATCTTGCTGCTTGATGGAGTTACGACCCTTAATGTACATTAAAATCTGCCATACAAAATTAATGTATGGTGAGAGATAGGGCAATTATGAACAAAAATTAAAACTTCTAAAACTCTTTGGAAATGTTTTATACATGTCTATGAATGCTGACATCAAGTTTTAGCTTCACATCTTGCTGTTTGTTGGAGTTACGACCCTTAATGTAAATTAAAATCTCTCACACAAAGTTAATGTATGGTGAGAGATATATAGAGCAAATATGAACAAAAATTAAAACTTTTAAAACTCATTGGAAATGTTTCATACATGTCTGTGAATGCTGACATCAAGTATTGGCTTCACATCTTGCTGCTTGATGGAGTTACGACCCTTAATGTACATTAAAATCTCCCACACAAAGTTAATGTATGGTGAGAGATAGGGCAAATATGAACAAAAATTGAAATTTCTAAAACTCTCTGGAAATGATTCATACATGTCTGTGAATGCTGACATCAAGTATTGGCTTCACATCTTGCTGTTTGATGGAGTTACGACCCTTAATGTACATTAAAATCTCCCACACAAAGTTAATGTATGGTGAGAGATAGGGCAAATATGAACAAAAATTGAAATTTCTAAAACTCTTTGCAAATGTTTCATACATGGCTGTGAATGCTGACATCAAGTATTGGCTTCACATCTTGCTGATTGATGGAGTTACGACCCTTAATGTACATTAAAATCTCCCACACAAAGTTAATGTATGGTGAGAGATAGGGCAAATATGAACAAAAATTGAAATTTCTAAAACTCTTTGGAAATGATTCATACATGTCTGTGAATGCTGACATCAAGTATTAGTTTCACATATTACTGTTTGATGGAGTGACGACTCTTAATGTACATTAAAATCTCCAACACAAAGTTAATGTATGGTGAGAGATGGGCAAATATGAACAAAAATTGAAACTTCTTAAACTCTTTGGAAATGTTTCATACATGTCTGTGAATGCTGACATCAAGTATTGGATTCACATCTTGCTGTTTGATGGAGTTACTACCCTTAATGTACATTAAAATCTCCAACACAAAGTTAATGTATGGTGAGAGATAGGGCAAATATGAACAAAAATTGAAACTTCTAAAACTCTTTGCAAATGTTTCATACATGTCTGTGAATGCTGACATCAAGTATTGGCTTCACATCTTGCTGCTTGATGGAGTTACGACCCTTAATGTACATTAAAATCTCCCACACAAAGTTAATGTATGGTGAGAGATAGGGCAAATATGAACAAAAATTGAAATTTCTAAAACTCTCTGGAAATGATTCATACATGTCTGTGAATGCTGACATCAAGTATTGGCTTCACATCTTGCTGTTTGATGGAGTTACGACCCTTAATGTACATTAAAATCTCCAACACAAAGTTAATGTATGGTGAGAGATAGGGCAAATATGAACAAAAATTGAAATTTCTAAAACTCTTTGCAAATGTTTCATACATGGCTGTGAATGCTGACATCAAGTATTGGCTTCACATATTACTGTTTGATGGAGTGACGACACTTAATGTACATTAAAATCTCCCACACAAAGTAAATGTATGGTGAGAGATAGGGCAAATATGAACAAAAATTGAAATTTCTAAAACTCTTTGGAAATGATTCATACATGTCTGTGAATGCTGACATCAAGTATTGGCTTCACATCTTGCTGTTTGATGGAGTTACGACCCTTAATGTACATTAAAATCTCCCACACAAAGTTAATGTATGGTGAGAGATAGGGCAAATATGAACAAAAATTGAAACTTCTAAAACTCTTTGCAAATGTTTCATACATGTCTGTGAATGCTGACATCAAGTATTGGCTTCACATCTTGCTGCTTGATGGAGTTACGACCCTTAATGTACATTAAAATCTGCCATACAAAATTAATGTATGGTGAGAGATAGGGCAATTATGAACAAAAATTAAAACTTCTAAAACTCTTTGGAAATGTTTTATACATGTCTATGAATGCTGACATCAAGTTTTAGCTTCACATCTTGCTGTTTGTTGGAGTTACGACCCTTAATGTAAATTAAAATCTCCCACACAAAGTTAATGTATGGTGAGAGATATATAGAGCAAATATGAACAAAAATTAAAACTTTTAAAACTCATTGGAAATGTTTCATACATGTCTGTGAATGCTGACATCAAGTATTGGCTTCACATCTTGCTGCTTGATGGAGTTACGACCCTTAATGTACATTAAAATCTCCCACACAAAGTTAATGTATGGTGAGAGATAGGGCAAATATGAACAAAAATTGAAATTTCTAAAACTCTCTGGAAATGATTCATACATGTCTGTGAATGCTGACATCAAGTATTGGCTTCACATCTTGCTGTTTGATGGAGTTACGACCCTTAATGTACATTAAAATCTCCCACACAAAGTTAATGTATGGTGAGAGATAGGGCAAATATGAACAAAAATTGAAATTTCTAAAACTCTTTGCAAATGTTTCATACATGGCTGTGAATGCTGACATCAAGTATTGGCTTCACATCTTGCTGATTGATGGAGTTACGACCCTTAATGTACATTAAAATCTCCCACACAAAGTTAATGTATGGTGAGAGATAGGGCAAATATGAACAAAAATTGAAATTTCTAAAACTCTTTGGAAATGATTCATACATGTCTGTGAATGCTGACATCAAGTATTAGTTTCACATATTACTGTTTGATGGAGTGACGACTCTTAATGTACATTAAAATCTCCAACACAAAGTTAATGTATGGTGAGAGATGGGCAAATATGAACAAAAATTGAAACTTCTTAAACTCTTTGGAAATGTTTCATACATGTCTGTGAATGCTGACATCAAGTATTGGATTCACATCTTGCTGTTTGATGGAGTTACTACCCTTAATGTACATTAAAATCTCCAACACAAAGTTAATGTATGGTGAGAGATAGGGCAAATATGAACAAAAATTGAAACTTCTAAAACTCTTTGCAAATGTTTCATACATGTCTGTGAATGCTGACATCAAGTATTGGCTTCACATCTTGCTGCTTGATGGAGTTACGACCCTTAATGTACATTAAAATCTCCCACACAAAGTTAATGTATGGTGAGAGATAGGGCAAATATGAACAAAAATTGAAATTTCTAAAACTCTTTGGAAATGATTCATACATGTCTGTGAATGCTGACATCAAGTATTAGTTTCACATATTACTGTTTGATGGAGTTACGACCCTTAATGTACATTAAAATCTCCAACACAAACTTAATGTATGGTGAGAGATAGGGCAAATATGAACAAAAATTGAAACTTCTAAAACTCTTTGCAAATGTTTCATACATGTCTGTGAATGCTGACATCAAGTATTGCTTCACATCTTGCTGTTTGATGAAGTTACAACCCTTGATGTACATTAAAATCTCCAACACAAAGTTAATGTATGGTGAGAGATAGGGCAAATATGAACAAAAATTGAAATTTCTTAAACTCTTTGGAAATGATTCATACATGTCTGTGAATGCTGACATCAAGTATTGGCTTCACATCTTGCTGTTTGATGAAGTTACGACCCTTAATGTACATTAAAATCTGCTCTACAAAGTTAATGTATGGTGAGAGATAGGGCAAATATGAACAAAAATTGAAACTTCTAAAACTCTTTGCAAATGTTTCATACATGTCTGTGAATGCTGACATCAAGTATTGGCTTCACATCTTGCTGCTTGATGGAGTTACGACCCTTAATGTACATTAAAATCTGCCATACAAAATTAATGTATGGTGAGAGATAGGGCAATTATGAACAAAAATTAAAACTTCTAAAACTCTTTGGAAATGTTTTATACATGTCTATGAATGCTGACATCAAGTTTTAGCTTCACATCTTGCTGTTTGTTGGAGTTACGACCCTTAATGTAAATTAAAATCTCTCACACAAAGTTAATGTATGGTGAGAGATATATAGAGCAAATATGAACAAAAATTAAAACTTTTAAAACTCATTGGAAATGTTTCATACATGTCTGTGAATGCTGACATCAAGTATTGGCTTCACATCTTGCTGCTTGATGGAGTTACGACCCTTAATGTACATTAAAATCTCCCACACAAAGTTAATGTATGGTGAGAGATAGGGCAAATATGAACAAAAATTGAAATTTCTAAAACTCTCTGGAAATGATTCATACATGTCTGTGAATGCTGACATCAAGTATTGGCTTCACATCTTGCTGTTTGATGGAGTTACGACCCTTAATGTACATTAAAATCTCCCACACAAAGTTAATGTATGGTGAGAGATAGGGCAAATATGAACAAAAATTGAAATTTCTAAAACTCTTTGCAAATGTTTCATACATGGCTGTGAATGCTGACATCAAGTATTGGCTTCACATCTTGCTGATTGATGGAGTTACGACCCTTAATGTACATTAAAATCTCCCACACAAAGTTAATGTATGGTGAGAGATAGGGCAAATATGAACAAAAATTGAAATTTCTAAAACTCTTTGGAAATGATTCATACATGTCTGTGAATGCTGACATCAAGTATTAGTTTCACATATTACTGTTTGATGGAGTGACGACTCTTAATGTACATTAAAATCTCCAACACAAAGTTAATGTATGGTGAGAGATGGGCAAATATGAACAAAAATTGAAACTTCTTAAACTCTTTGGAAATGTTTCATACATGTCTGTGAATGCTGACATCAAGTATTGGATTCACATCTTGCTGTTTGATGGAGTTACTACCCTTAATGTACATTAAAATCTCCAACACAAAGTTAATGTATGGTGAGAGATAGGGCAAATATGAACAAAAATTGAAACTTCTAAAACTCTTTGCAAATGTTTCATACATGTCTGTGAATGCTGACATCAAGTATTGGCTTCACATCTTGCTGCTTGATGGAGTTACGACCCTTAATGTACATTAAAATCTCCCACACAAAGTTAATGTATGGTGAGAGATAGGGCAAATATGAACAAAAATTGAAATTTCTAAAACTCTCTGGAAATGATTCATACATGTCTGTGAATGCTGACATCAAGTATTGGCTTCACATCTTGCTGTTTGATGGAGTTACGACCCTTAATGTACATTAAAATCTCCAACACAAAGTTAATGTATGGTGAGAGATAGGGCAAATATGAACAAAAATTGAAATTTCTAAAACTCTTTGCAAATGTTTCATACATGGCTGTGAATGCTGACATCAAGTATTGGCTTCACATATTACTGTTTGATGGAGTGACGACACTTAATGTACATTAAAATCTCCCACACAAAGTAAATGTATGGTGAGAGATAGGGCAAATATGAACAAAAATTGAAATTTCTAAAACTCTTTGGAAATGATTCATACATGTCTGTGAATGCTGACATCAAGTATTGGCTTCACATCTTGCTGTTTGATGGAGTTACGACCCTTAATGTACATTAAAATCTCCCACACAAAGTTAATGTATGGTGAGAGATAGGGCAAATATGAACAAAAATTGAAACTTCTAAAACTCTTTGCAAATGTTTCATACATGTCTGTGAATGCTGACATCAAGTATTGGCTTCACATCTTGCTGCTTGATGGAGTTACGACCCTTAATGTACATTAAAATCTGCCATACAAAATTAATGTATGGTGAGAGATAGGGCAATTATGAACAAAAATTAAAACTTCTAAAACTCTTTGGAAATGTTTTATACATGTCTATGAATGCTGACATCAAGTTTTAGCTTCACATCTTGCTGTTTGTTGGAGTTACGACCCTTAATGTAAATTAAAATCTCCCACACAAAGTTAATGTATGGTGAGAGATATATAGAGCAAATATGAACAAAAATTAAAACTTTTAAAACTCATTGGAAATGTTTCATACATGTCTGTGAATGCTGACATCAAGTATTGGCTTCACATCTTGCTGCTTGATGGAGTTACGACCCTTAATGTACATTAAAATCTCCCACACAAAGTTAATGTATGGTGAGAGATAGGGCAAATATGAACAAAAATTGAAATTTCTAAAACTCTCTGGAAATGATTCATACATGTCTGTGAATGCTGACATCAAGTATTGGCTTCACATCTTGCTGTTTGATGGAGTTACGACCCTTAATGTACATTAAAATCTCCCACACAAAGTTAATGTATGGTGAGAGATAGGGCAAATATGAACAAAAATTGAAATTTCTAAAACTCTTTGCAAATGTTTCATACATGGCTGTGAATGCTGACATCAAGTATTGGCTTCACATCTTGCTGATTGATGGAGTTACGACCCTTAATGTACATTAAAATCTCCCACACAAAGTTAATGTATGGTGAGAGATAGGGCAAATATGAACAAAAATTGAAATTTCTAAAACTCTTTGGAAATGATTCATACATGTCTGTGAATGCTGACATCAAGTATTAGTTTCACATATTACTGTTTGATGGAGTGACGACTCTTAATGTACATTAAAATCTCCAACACAAAGTTAATGTATGGTGAGAGATGGGCAAATATGAACAAAAATTGAAACTTCTTAAACTCTTTGGAAATGTTTCATACATGTCTGTGAATGCTGACATCAAGTATTGGATTCACATCTTGCTGTTTGATGGAGTTACTACCCTTAATGTACATTAAAATCTCCAACACAAAGTTAATGTATGGTGAGAGATAGGGCAAATATGAACAAAAATTGAAACTTCTAAAACTCTTTGCAAATGTTTCATACATGTCTGTGAATGCTGACATCAAGTATTGGCTTCACATCTTGCTGCTTGATGGAGTTACGACCCTTAATGTACATTAAAATCTCCCACACAAAGTTAATGTATGGTGAGAGATAGGGCAAATATGAACAAAAATTGAAATTTCTAAAACTCTCTGGAAATGATTCATACATGTCTGTGAATGCTGACATCAAGTATTGGCTTCACATCTTGCTGTTTGATGGAGTTACGACCCTTAATGTACATTAAAATCTCCAACACAAAGTTAATGTATGGTGAGAGATAGGGCAAATATGAACAAAAATTGAAATTTCTAAAACTCTTTGCAAATGTTTCATACATGGCTGTGAATGCTGACATCAAGTATTGGCTTCACATATTACTGTTTGATGGAGTGACGACACTTAATGTACATTAAAATCTCCCACACAAAGTAAATGTATGGTGAGAGATAGGGCAAATATGAACAAAAATTGAAATTTCTAAAACTCTTTGGAAATGATTCATACATGTCTGTGAATGCTGACATCAAGTATTGGCTTCACATCTTGCTCTTTGAGGGAGTTACGACCCTTAATGTACATTAAAATCTCCAACACAAAGTTAATGTATGGTGAGAGATAGGGCAAATATGAACAAAAATTGAAATTTCTAAAACTCATTGCAAATGTTTTATACATGTCTGTGAATGCTGACATCAAGTATTAGCTTCACATCTTACTGTTTGAATGAGTTACTACCCTTAATGTACATTAAAATCTCCAACACAAAGTTAATGTATGGTGAGAGATAGGGCAAATATGAACAAAAATTGAAACTTCTAAAACTCTTTGCAAATGTTTCATACATGTCTGTGAATGCTGACATCAAGTATTGGCTTCACATCTTGCTGCTTGATGGAGTTACGACCCTTAATGTACATTAAAATCTCCCACACAAAGTTAATGTATGGTGAGAGATAGGGCAAATATGAACAAAAATTGAAATTTCTAAAACTCTCTGGAAATGATTCATACATGTCTGTGAATGCTGACATCAAGTATTGGCTTCACATCTTGCTGTTTGATGGAGTTACGACCCTTAATGTACATTAAAATCTCCAACACAAAGTTAATGTATGGTGAGAGATAGGGCAAATATGAACAAAAATTGAAATTTCTAAAACTCTTTGCAAATGTTTCATACATGGCTGTGAATGCTGACATCAAGTATTGGCTTCACATATTACTGTTTGATGGAGTGACGACACTTAATGTACATTAAAATCTCCCACACAAAGTAAATGTATGGTGAGAGATAGGGCAAATATGAACAAAAATTGAAATTTCTAAAACTCTTTGGAAATGATTCATACATGTCTGTGAATGCTGACATCAAGTATTGGCTTCACATCTTGCTCTTTGATGGAGTTACGACCCTTAATGTACATTAAAATCTCCAACACAAAGTTAATGTATGGTGAGAGATAGGGCAAATATGAACAAAAATTGAAATTTCTAAAACTCATTGCAAATGTTTTATACATGTCTGTGAATGCTGACATCAAGTATTAGCTTCACATCTTACTGTTTGAATGAGTTACGACCCTTAATGTACATTAAAATCTCCAACACAAAGTTAATGTATGATGAGTGATAGGGCATATATGAATTAAACTTGAAACTTCTAAAACTCTTTGGACATGTTACATAAATGTCTGTGAATGCTGACATCAAGTATTGGCTTCACATCTCGCTGTTTGATGGAGTTACGACCCTTAATGTACATTAAAATCTCCAACGCAAAGTTAATGTATGGTGAGAGATAGGGCAAATATGAACAAAAATTGAAATTTCTAAAACTCTTTGGAAATGATTCATACATGTCTGTGAATGCTGACATCAAGTATTGGCTTCACATCTTGCTCTTTGATGGAGTTACGACCTTTAATGTACATTAAAATCTCCAACACAAAGTTAATGTATGGTGAGAGATAGGGCAAATATGAACAAAAATTGAAACTTCTTAAACTCTTTGCAAATGTTTCATACATGTCTGTGAATGCTGACATCAAGTATTGGCTTCACATCTTGCTGTTTGATGGAGTTACGACCCTTAATGTACATTTAAATCTCCAACACAAAGTTAATGTATGGTGAGAGATAGGGCAAATATGAACAAAAATTGAAACTTCTAATACTCTTTGCAAATGTTTCATACATGTCTGTAAATGCTGACATCAAGTATTGGCTTCACATCTTGCTGATTGATGGAGTTACGACCCTTAATGTACATTAAAATCTCCAACACAAAGTTAATGTATGGTGAGAAATAGGGCAAATATGAACAAAAATTGAAATGTTTCATACATGTCTGTGAATGCTGACATCAATTATTAACTTCATATGTTGGTGTTTGAAAGAGTTACAGCAATAAATGTGTATTAAATTTATATATACGATAATTGTACAATACTATAAATGGCCGACCGTGAGTAGGTACCAAATGCGATACTATAATATATGTATATCCGAATAACTAGAACGCTTCCAAAGATTTCTTATACACATGGATATGCACTGTGTAGTACTTGATTGTTGTTGAAGCAATATTTATCCACATATATTACATGGATGTCGTTAAAGTGAAATTTTGCCGATCGACGGCCAACGAAACTCCAAAGAAAAAAAGTTGGACCATACCGAACGCTACCATCC
Organism: Chondrosia reniformis; assembly: GCA_947172415.1. Classification (NCBI taxonomy): domain Eukaryota; kingdom Metazoa; phylum Porifera; class Demospongiae; order Chondrillida; family Chondrillidae; genus Chondrosia; species Chondrosia reniformis. The sequence continues at coordinate 5,687,325 of OX359201.1, read as the reverse complement.
ACGACGCTCAGAGGCCGGGATCGGTGGTAACGCTCTGCCGAGTTGAGCTTTGGGTGTCACTTGCGTGAGAAGAACCAGTTCTTCTCGATATGGCCGACTCATATGAATCCTAAGATATCAGATGCCAATCCCACATTACGTGGAACCCCCCCGAAATCCGGATTATTGGTGAGCACGTCTCTATGGCACCAACCGATTAGGAGACAGCTTCAGAGTCTAAGCGCTACCAACCTCTATGGGAACCGCAACCACCATAGAGATGTGTCCAGGTAGGCCTACTTTATAAGGTTTTGCGCTTCTATTTAAACAACAAAATTTCAAAAGGAAACGATTGTGGTTGGCGCTATTCCATACTTAAGAATAGGGTATTTGCGAGAAAAATGTAGTCAAATTATATCAAGTTAATTCGGGATCAGTGCATCGTTCCAAGCCATTTTAAAGGTATATCCAGTATTTGTGGTTCATCTAGAAACTGGGAAAAATGGATAGAATCCTGTAAGTGTCTTGATTGGCGGAGGAGAACTACTTTTCTGGTCCCATGTAGAAACGATTTTAGCGAGAGGTGTTCCGATATGAAGGTAAACTAGTATAACCAGCCACACTCAATCTCAATTGCTGTAATAGTATAATGGCTACCTGCCTCTATATAAAGGCCTTCAGATAGCTGCGTTCTGGACTGTTCCTGCGTGTTTCTAGTAGTCCCATTCATGTCAAATCATTTTAGCTTGGTATGCCGATAATTTCCATAATAGTATCGCACGATATAAATGCTACACCATTAAAGGTCGTATATTAGAAATTTAATGTACATTATGGTGCTGTAACTCTTCCAAACGAAAAGGTTTGAATCTGAAACTCTATGTCAGTATTCACAGAGATGTAAGAAAGGTTTTCATTGAGTTTTGCAAATTTTGATATCTATTCTAATTTGCCTTATCTCTCACCATACGTACGTAATGTATGGTGAGAGATAGGGCAAATATGAACAAAACTTGAAACTTCTAAAACTGAATGGAAATGTTTCATACATGTCTGTGAATGCTGACATCAAGTATTAGCTTCACATCTCACTGTTTGTTGTAGTTACGACCCTTAATGTACTTTAAAATCTACCATACAAAATTAATGTATGGTGAGAGATAGGGCAATTATGAACAAAATTAAAACTTCTAAAACTCTTTGGAAATGTTTTATACATGTCTATGAATGCTGACATCAAGTATTAGCTTCACATCTTGCTGTTTGTTGTAGTTACGACCCTTAATGTACTTTAAAATCTACCATACAAAATTAATGTATGGTGAAGAGATATATAGGTCAAATATGAACAAAAATTGAAACTTCTAAAACTCTTTGGAAATGTTTCATAAATGTCTGTGAATGCTGAAATCAAGTATTGGCTTCACATCTTGCTGTTTGTTGGAGTTACGACCCTTAATGTACTTTAAAATCTACAATACAAAATTAATGTATGGTGAGATATAAGGCAAATATGAACAAAAATTGAAATTTCTAAAACTCTTTGGAAATGATTCATACATGTCTGTGAATGCTGACATCAAGTATTAGCTTAACATATTACTGTTTGATGGAGTGACGACCCTTAATGTACATTTAAATCTCCAACACAAAGTTAATATATGGTGAGAGATAGGGCAAATATGAACAAAAATTGAAACTTCTAAAACTCTTTCATACATGTCTGTAAATGCTGACATCAAGTATTAGCTTCACATATTACTGTTTGATGGAGTGACGACCCTTAATGTACATTTAAATCTCCAACACAAAGTTAATATATGGTGAGAGATAGGGCAAATATGAACAAAAATTGAAACTTCTAAAACTCTTTCATACATGTCTGTGAATGCTGACATCAAGTATTAGCTTCACATCTTACTGTTTGATGGAGTTACGACCCTTAATGTACATTGAAATCTCCCACAAAAAGTTAATGCATGGGGAGAGATATATAAGGCAAATATGAAAATAAATGATACTTTTAAAACTCTCTAGAAATGTTACATAAATGTCTGTCAATACTGACATCAAGTATTAGCTTCACATCTTGCTGTTTGTTGGGGTTACGACCCTTAATGTACTTTAAAATCTACCATACAAAATTAATGTATGGTGAAGAGATATATAGGGCAAATATGAACAAAAATTGAAACTTCTAAAACTCATTGGAAATGTTTCATAAATGTCTGTGAATGCTGAAATCAAGTATTCGCTTCACATCTTGCTGTTTGTTGGAGTTACGACCCTTAATGTACTTTAAAATCTACCATACAAAATTAATGTATGGTGAGAGATAGGGCAAATATGAACAAATATTGAAATTTCTAAAACTCTTTGGAAATGATTCATACATGTCTGTGAATGCTGACATCAAGTATTAGCTTCACATATTACTGTTTGATGGAGTGACGACCCTTAATGTACATTAAAATCTCCAACACAAAGTTAATATATGGTGAGAGATAGGGCAAATATGAACAAAAATTGAAACTTCTAAAACTCTTTCATACATGTCTGTGAATGCTGACATCAAGTATTAGCTTCACATCTTACTGTTTGATGGAGTTACGACCCTTAATGTACATTGAAATCTCCCACAAAAAGTTAATGTATGGGGAGAGATATATAAGGCAAATATGAAAAAAAATGATACTTTTAAAACTCTCTAGAAATGTTACATAAATGTCTGTCAATACGGACATCAAGTATTAGCTTCACATCTTGCTGTTTGTTGGGGTTAAGACTCTTAATGTACTTTAAAATCTACCATACAAAATTAATGTATGGTGAAGAGATATATAGGGCAAATATGAACAAAATTTAAAACTTTTAAAACTCATTGGAAATGTTTCATACATGTCTGTGAATGCTAACATCAAGTATTAGCTTCACATCTTGCTGTTTGATGAAGTTACGACCCTTAATGTACATTAAAATCTGCTCTACAAAGTTAATGTATGGTGAGAGATATATAGGGCAAATATGAACAAAAATTGAAATTTCTAAAACTCTTTGCAAATGTTTCATACATGTCTGTGAATGCTGACATCAAGTATTGGCTTCACATCTTGCTGATTGATGGAGTTACGACCCTTAATGTACATTAAAATCTCCAACACAAAGTTAATGTATGATGAGTGATAGGGCATATATGAATAAAACTTGAAACTTCTAAAACTCTTTGGACATGTTACATAAATGTCTGTGAATGCTGACATCAAGTATTGGCTTCACATCTTGCTGTTTGATGGAGTTACGACCCTTAATGTACATTAAAATCTCCAACTCAAAGTTAATGTATGGTGAGAGATAGGGCAAATATGAACAAAAATTGAAATTTCTAAAACTCTTTGGAAATGATTCATACATGTCTGTGAATGCTGACATCAAGTATTGGCTTCACATCTTGCTGTTTGATGGAGTGACGACCTTTAATGTACATTAAAATCTCCAACACAAAGTTAATGTATGGTGAGAGATAGGGCAAATATGAACAAAAATTGAAATTTCTAAAACTCTTTGGAAATGATTCATACATGTCTGTGAATGCTGACATCAAGTATTAGCTTCACATATTACTGTTTGATGGAGTGACGACCCTTAATGTACATTAAAATCTCCAACACAAAGTTAATGTATGGTGAGAGATAGGGCAAATATGAACAAAAATTGAAACTTCTAAAACTCTTTCATACATGTCTGTGAATGCTGACATCAAGTATTAGCTTCACATCTTACTGTTTGATGGAGTTACGACCCTTAATGTACATTGAAATCTCCCACAAAAAGTTAATGTATGGGGAGAGATATATAAGGCAAATATGAAAAAAAATGATACTTTTAAAACTCTCTAGAAATGTTACATAAATGTCTGTCAATACTGACATCAAGTATTAGCTTCACATCTTGCTGTTTGTTGGGGTTAAGACTCTTAATGTACTTTAAAATCTACCATACAAAATTAATGTATGGTGAAGAGATATATAGGGCAAATATGAACAAAATTTAAAACTTTTAAAACTCATTGGAAATGTTTCATACATGTCTGTGAATGCTAACATCAAGTATTAGCTTCACATCTTGCTGTTTGATGAAGTTACGACCCTTAATGTACATTAAAATCTGCTCTACAAAGTTAATGTATGGTGAGAGATATATAGGGCAAATATGAACAAAAATTGAAACTTCTAAAACTCTTTGCAAATGTTTCATACATGTCTGTGAATGCTGACATCAAGTATTGGCTTCACATCTTGCTGATTGATGGAGTTACGACCCTTAATGTACATTAAAATCTCCAACACAAAGTTAATGTATGATGAGTGATAGGGCATATATGAATAAAACTTGAAACTTCTAAAACTCTTTGGACATGTTACATAAATGTCTGTGAATGCTGACATCAAGTATTGGCTTCACATCTTGCTGTTTGATGGAGTTACGACCCTTAATGTACATTAAAATCTCCAACTCAAAGTTAATGTATGGTGAGAGATAGGGCAAATATGAACAAAAATTGAAATTTCTAAAACTCTTTGGAAATGATTCATACATGTCTGTGAATGCTGACATCAAGTATTGGCTTCACATCTTGCTGTTTGATGGAGTTACGACCTTTAATGTACATTAAAATCTCCAACACAAAGTTAATGTATGGTGAGAGATAGGGCAAATATGAACAAAAATTGAAATTTCTAAAACTCTTTGGAAATGATTCATACATGTCTGTGAATGCTGACATCAAGTATTAGCTTCACATATTACTGTTTGATGGAGTGACGACCCTTAATGTACATTAAAATCTCCAACACAAAGTTAATGTATGGTGAGAGATAGGGCAAATATGAACAAAAATTGAAATTTCTAAAACTCTCTGGAAATGATTCATACATGTCTGTGAATGCTGACATCAATTATTAACTTCATATGTTGGTGTTTGAAAGAGTTACAGCAATAAATGTGTATTAAATTTATATATACGATAATTGTACAATACTATAAATGGCCGACCGTGAGTAGGTACCAAATGCGATACTATAATATATGTATATCCGAATAACTAGAGCGCTTCCAAAGATTTCTTATACACATGGATATGCACTGTGTAGTACTTGATTGTTGTTGAAGCAATATTTATCCACATATATTACATGGATGTCGTTAAAGTGAAATTTTGCCGATAGACGGCCAACGAAACTCCAAAGAAAAAAAGTTGGACCATACCGAACGCTACCATCCACGACGCTCAGAGGCCGGGATCGGTGGTAACGCTCTGCCGAGTTGAGCTTTGGGTGTCACTTGCGTGAGAAGAACCAGTTCTTCTCGATATGGCCGACTCATATGAATCCTAAGATATCAGATGCCAATCCCACATTACGTGGAACCCCCCCGAAATCCGGTGTCACAGGATATTTTATCCCCCGTGTATTTTATCCGCCCGGATAGTATAAACTATCCGGGCGGATAAATGAAACTAGGAAATTTTATCCTACCCTAGGATAATTTATCCTACCCTAGGATAATTTATCTAATACTCTACGATTTAAGCGTATCATCACGAAATCCTTTAGATACATAAGAAGGAACCTTGGGCTGAAAAAGGGATACGATTTTCGGATTTTCAGCCAATAGGAAAGTGACAAAATAAAAAAGCGCCGAAAATGTCTATAAAAACCGTTGCATTTTCGTCCGTAACAGTTTAATAATCGATCTACAATGACATCGACGATACTATCAGAGGAGAGATGCCAAGCACTCGTTCACTATATCCACGGAAGCAAGGAAAGTCGACCCGAATATCCTGACGGATTCACAGCTAACGATAAGAGAGCGTTGAGACAGCAGGCCGAGAAATTTGATGAACGAAACGGCGTTCTATTTCGAAAAACCGTCAAGAATGACACAGGAGAGGAGGTGATGCAGCGAGTGATCACAAGCCAAGAAGAAAAGCAGCGAATTTTGACAGCTTGCCACAGCGGCATTGATGGCTCCCATTTTGGACGAGATAAGACCTACAGCAAGGTGTGTACATGCTTCATAGTATATATAGTTATATTTGTTTATCTCATTATAACCCTAATTGTATATACTAGGCATATGCATAGGAATTAAACATGTATAAATTGTATATATATTAATATATATTATATCTTTTTTGATTAATTTTACAACAGTGATAATTAATATATATATATATTATTATATTTTTTGATTGATTTTACAACAGTGATAATTAATATATATATATATATTATTATATTTTTTTGATGGATTTTACAACAGTGATAATTAATATATATATATCTATTTTCATCTATAGATAGCACAGTCCTTCTACTGGAAGTCACTAACAAAGGATGTCCTTGATTTCTGCAAGTACTGTGACACTTGCCAGAGAGTTAACAGCAAACTGGCTAAGAACAAGCCTGAACTACATCCCATTCCTGTCACAGATGTGTGGCACAGAGTGGGGATTGATTTAGTTGGCCCACTTCCATTGACACCACGTGGCAACCGATACATTATCACTTTAACGGATTATTTTTCCAAGTGGCCTGAAGCAGCTTCATTACAAGACAAGACTGCAGTAGGTGTTGCCGAATTTTTAATGTCCATATTTTTCCGCCATGGATGGCCTCAAATTGTCCAATCAGATCAAGGTCGCGAGTTTGTGAATGATGTCACTAAAAGCCTCTTCCAACTCACAGGGGTGGAGCATAGAATCAGCAGTGCTTATCATCCCCAAACCAACGGCTTGGATGAAAGGATGAATCAGACCCTTGTCAGAACCCTCATTAAGCTCACACAGGACCAGCAGGAAAATTGGGACCTTCATTTGGAAGGAGTTTTGTACTCATACAGGATCTCAAGGCAAGATTCTTCCAAGTTCTCTCCTTATTTCTTAATGTACAATCGACACCCAAGAAAGGCCATTGATCATGAGTTGGCAAACTCTTCAATTGACCCAGCCTCACTCATTGATGATGAAGACAGAAAGGACACTTTGGTGAAGCAATTGATTGAACTGAGGGAGCACAATAAGGCAAAGGCCACAGAAAACATCCTTAAGGCACAAGCAAGGCAAAAGAAGTATTATGATGTAAAACACTCTAATTATGTAAGTTATTTACTACTGTATAATATTTCATTATGCATTATAGTATATTATCAGTTTGTACTGCCATTGCCTTTTACCTGAAGATGGTGAGGAGATGGCCTTATGTGGCAATTGTCAGGGATGGTTTCATAAATCTTGTGAGGCCATTCCAGACAGGATATTCTCCGAGAAGGACATTTCATGGGTTTGCTCCCAGTGCACTTGACATAACAGATTGCATTTTAATTTTTGTAATTTCATGACATATGACAAGTATTATTTTAGTATTTTTTTCTTATCTCATGCATTTGACATAACAGATTATGTATTTTATTAAGTATTTTGTACTTATTTATTAATAATAAACATTCATATATGACAAAATGATTAGGATAAACTATCCTAGTTTATTTCATCCCCCAGATAAAATATCCTAGGATATTCTATCCTAGAGTAGGATATAATTTCCTAGGGTAGGATAATTTTTCCTAGGATAAAGTATCCCGGGGGGATATTTTATCCTAGGATATTTTATCCGGGGGGATAAAATTTAGGGGGGATAGAATTTACTGTGACACCGGATTATTGGTGAGCACGTCTCTATGGCACCAACCGATTAGGAGACAGCTTCAGAGTCTAAGCGCTACCAACCTCTATGGGAACCGCAACCACCATAGAGATGTGTCCAGGTAGGCCTACTTTATAAGGTTTTGCGCTTCTATTTAAACAACAAAATTTCAAAAGGAAACGATTGTGGTTGGCGCTATTCCATACTTAAGAATAGGGTATTTGCGAGAAAAATGTAGTCAAATTATATCAAGTTAATTCGGGATCAGTGCATCGTTCCAAGCCATTTTAAAGGTATATCCAGTATTTGTGGTTCATCTAGAAACTGGGAAAAATGGATAGAATCCTGTAAGTGTCTTGATTGGCGGAGGAGAACTACTTTTCTGGTCCCATGTAGAAACGATTTTAGCGAGAGGTGTTCCGATATGAAGGTAAACTAGTATAACCAGCCACACTCAATCTCAATTGCTGTAATAGTATAATGGCTACCTGCCTCTATATAAAGACCGTCTGATAGCTGCGTTCTGGACTGTTCCTGCGTGTTTCTAGTAGTCCCATTCATGTCAAATCATTTTAGCTTGGTATGCCGATAATTTCCAAAATAGTATCGCACGATATAAATGCTACACCATTAAAGGTCGTATATTAGAAATTTAATGTACATTATGGTGCTGTAACTCTACAAACGAAAAGATTTGAATCTGAAACTCTATGTCAGTATTCACAGAGATGTAAGAAAGGTTTTCATTGAGTTTTGCAAATTTTGATATCTATTCTAATTTGCCTTATCTCTCACCATACGTACGTAATGTATGGTGAGAGATAGGGCAAATATGAACAAAACTTGAAACTTCTAAAACTGAATGGAAATGTTTCATACATGTCTGTGAATGCTGACATCAAGTATTAGCTTCACATCTTACTGTTTGATGGAGTTACGACCCTTAATGTACATTGAAATCTCCCACAGAAAGTTAATGTATGGTGAGAGATATATAGGGCAAATATGAACAAAAATTGAAACTTCCCAAACTCTCTAGAAATGATTCATACATATCTGTGAATGCTAACATCAAGTATTAGCTTCACATATTACTGTTTGATGGAGTGACGACCCTTAATGTACATTAAAATCTCCAACACAAAGTTAATGTATGGTGAGAGATAGGGCAAATATGAACAAAAATTGAAACTTCTAAAACTCTTTCATACATGTCTGTGAATGCTGACATCAAGTATTAGCTTCACATCTTACTGTTTGATGGAGTTACGACCCTTAATGTACATTGAAATCTCACACAAAAAGTTAATGTATGGGGAGAGATATATAAGGCAAATATGAACAAAAATTGAAACTTCTAAAACTCTTTGCAAATGTTTCATACAAGTCTGTGAATGCTGACATCAAGTATTGGCTTCACATCTCGCTGTTTGATGGAGTTACGACCCTTAATGTACATTAAAATCTCCAACACAAAGTTAATGTATGGTGAGAGATAGGGCAAATATGAACAAAAATTGAAATTTCTAAAACTCTTTGCAAATGTTTCATACATGTCTGTGAATGCTGACATCAAGTATTGGCTTCACATCTTGCTGATTGATGGAGTTACGACCCTTAATGTACATTAAAATCTCCCACACAAAGTTAATATATGGTGAGAGATAGGGCAAATATGAACAAAAATTGAAATTTCTAAAACTCTTTGCAAATGTTTCATACATGTCTGTGAATGCTGACATCAAGTATTGGCTTCACATCTTGCTGCTTGATGGAGTTACGACCCTTAATGTACATTAAAATCTGCTCTACAAAGTTAATGTATGGTGAGAGATAGGGCAAATATGAACAAAAATTGAAATTTCTAAAACTCTTTGGAAATGATTCATACATGTCTGTGAATGCTGACATCAAGTATTAGCTTCACATATTACTGTTTGATGGAGTGACGACCCTTAATGTACATTAAAATCTCCAACACAAAGTTAATGTATGGTGAGAGATAGGGCAAATATGAACAAAAATTGAAATTTCTAAAACTCTCTGGAAATGATTCATACATGTCTGTGAATGCTGACATCAATTATTAACTTCATATGTTGGTGTTTGAAAGAGTTACAGCAATAAATGTGTATTAAATTTATATATACGATAATTGTACAATACTATAAATGGCCGACCGTGAGTAGGTACCAAATGCGATACTATAATATATGTATATCCGAATAACTAGAGCGCTTCCAAAGATTTCTTATACACATGGATATGCACTGTGTAGTACTTGATTGTTGTTGAAGCAATATTTATCCACATATATTACATGGATGTCGTTAAAGTGAAATTTTGCCGATCGACGGCCAACGAAACTCCAAAGAAAAAAAGTTGGACCATACCGAACGCTACCATCCACGACGCTCAGAGGCCGGGATCGGTGGTAACGCTCTGCCGAGTTGAGCTTTGGGTGTCACTTGCGTGAGAAGAACCAGTTCTTCTCGATATGGCCGACTCATATGAATCCTAAGATATCAGATGCCAATCCCACATTACGTGGAACCCCCCCGAAATCCGGATTATTGGTGAGCACGTCTCTATGGCACCAACCGATTAGGAGACAGCTTCAGAGTCTAAGCGCTACCAACCTCTATGGGAACCGCAACCACCATAGAGATGTGTCCAGGTAGGCCTACTTTATAAGGTTTTGCGCTTCTATTTAAACAACAAAATTTCAAAAGGAAACGATTGTGGTTGGCGCTATTCCATACTTAAGAATAGGGTATTTGCGAGAAAAATGTAGTCAAATTATATCAAGTTAATTCGGGATCAGTGCATCGTTCCAAGCCATTTTAAAGGTATATCCAGTATTTGTGGTTCATCTAGAAACTGGGAAAAATGGATAGAATCCTGTAAGTGTCTTGATTGGCGGAGGAGAACTACTTTTCTGGTCCCATGTAGAAACGATTTTAGCGAGAGGTGTTCCGATATGAAGGTAAACTAGTATAACCAGCCACACTCAATCTCAATTGCTGTAATAGTATAATGGCTACCTGCCTCTATATAAAGACCGTCTGATAGCTGCGTTCTGGACTGTTCCTGCGTGTTTCTAGTAGTCCCATTCATGTCAAATCATTTTAGCTTGGTATGCCGATAATTTCCAAAATAGTATCGCACGATATAAATGCTACACCATTAAAGGTCGTATATTAGAAATTTAATGTACATTATGGTGCTGTAACTCTACAAACGAAAAGATTTGAATCTGAAACTCTATGTCAGTATTCACAGAGATGTAAGAAAGGTTTTCATTGAGTTTTGCAAATTTTGATATCTATTCTAATTTGCCTTATCTCTCACCATACGTACGTAATGTATGGTGAGAGATAGGGCAAATATGAACAAAACTTGAAACTTCTAAAACTGAATGGAAATGTTTCATACATGTCTGTGAATGCTGACATCAAGTATTAGCTTCACATCTTACTGTTTGATGGAGTTACGACCCTTAATGTACATTGAAATCTCCCACAGAAAGTTAATGTATGGTGAGAGATATATAGGGCAAATATGAACAAAAATTGAAACTTCCCAAACTCTCTAGAAATGATTCATACATATCTGTGAATGCTAACATCAAGTATTAGCTTCACATATTACTGTTTGATGGAGTGACGACCCTTAATGTACATTAAAATCTCCAACACAAAGTTAATGTATGGTGAGAGATAGGGCAAATATGAACAAAAATTGAAACTTCTAAAACTCTTTGCAAATGTTTCATACAAGTCTGTGAATGCTGACATCAAGTATTGGCTTCACATCTCGCTGTTTGATGGAGTTACGACCCTTAATGTACATTAAAATCTCCAACACAAAGTTAATGTATGGTGAGAGATAGGGCAAATATGAACAAAAATTGAAATTTCTAAAACTCTTTGCAAATGTTTCATACATGTCTGTGAATGCTGACATCAAGTATTGGCTTCACATCTTGCTGATTGATGGAGTTACGACCCTTAATGTACATTAAAATCTGCTCTACAAAGTTAATGTATGGTGAGAGATAGGGCAAATATGAACAAAAATTGAAATTTCTAAAACTCTTTGGAAATGATTCATACATGTCTGTGAATGCTGACATCAAGTATTAGCTTCACATATTACTGTTTGATGGAGTGACGACCCTTAATGTACATTAAAATCTCCAACACAAAGTTAATGTATGGTGAGAGATAGGGCAAATATGAACAAAAATTGAAATTTCTAAAACTCTCTGGAAATGATTCATACATGTCTGTGAATGCTGACATCAATTATTAACTTCATATGTTGGTGTTTGAAAGAGTTACAGCAATAAATGTGTATTAAATTTATATATACGATAATTGTACAATACTATAAATGGCCGACCGTGAGTAGGTACCAAATGCGATACTATAATATATGTATATCCGAATAACTAGAGCGCTTCCAAAGATTTCTTATACACATGGATATGCACTGTGTAGTACTTGATTGTTGTTGAAGCAATATTTATCCACATATATTACATGGATGTCGTTAAAGTGAAATTTTGCCGATCGACGGCCAACGAAACTCCAAAGAAAAAAAGTTGGACCATACCGAACGCTACCATCCACGACGCTCAGAGGCCGGGATCGGTGGTAACGCTCTGCCGAGTTGAGCTTTGGGTGTCACTTGCGTGAGAAGAACCAGTTCTTCTCGATATGGCCGACTCATATGAATCCTAAGATATCAGATGCCAATCCCACATTACGTGGAACCCCCCCGAAATCCGGATTATTGGTGAGCACGTCTCTATGGCACCAACCGATTAGGAGACAGCTTCAGAGTCTAAGCGCTACCAACCTCTATGGGAACCGCAACCACCATAGAGATGTGTCCAGGTAGGCCTACTTTATAAGGTTTTGCGCTTCTATTTAAACAACAAAATTTCAAAAGGAAACGATTGTGGTTGGCGCTATTCCATACTTAAGAATAGGGTATTTGCGAGAAAAATGTAGTCAAATTATATCAAGTTAATTCGGGATCAGTGCATCGTTCCAAGCCATTTTAAAGGTATATCCAGTATTTGTGGTTCATCTAGAAACTGGGAAAAATGGATAGAATCCTGTAAGTGTCTTGATTGGCGGAGGAGAACTACTTTTCTGGTCCCATGTAGAAACGATTTTAGCGAGAGGTGTTCCGATATGAAGGTAAACTAGTATAACCAGCCACACTCAATCTCAATTGCTGTAATAGTATAATGGCTACCTGCCTCTATATAAAGACCGTCTGATAGCTGCGTTCTGGACTGTTCCTGCGTGTTTCTAGTAGTCCCATTCATGTCAAATCATTTTAGCTTGGTATGCCGATAATTTCCATAATAGTATCGCACGATATAAATGCTACACCATTAAAGGTCGTATATTAGAAATTTAATGTACATTATGGTGCTGTAACTCTTCCAAACGAAAAGGTTTGAATCTGAAACTCTATGTCAGTATTCACAGAGATGTAAGAAAGGTTTTCATTGAGTTTTGCAAATTTTGATATCTATTCTAATTTGCCTTATCTCTCACCATACGTACGTAATGTATGGTGAGAGATAGGGCAAATATGAACAAAACTTGAAACTTCTAAAAATGAATGGAAATGTTTCATACATGTCTGTGAATGCTGACATCAAGTATTAGCTTCACATCTTACTGTTTGATGGAGTTACGACCCTTAATGTACATTGAAATCTCCCACAGAAAGTTAATGTATGGTGAGAGATATATAGGGCAAATATGAACAAAAATTGAAACTTCTAAAACTCTCTAGAAATGTTACATAAATGTCTGTCAATACTGACATCAAGTATTAGCTTCACATCTTGCTGTTTGTTGGAGTTACGACCCTTAATGTACTTTAAATTTACCATACAAAGTTAATGTATGATGAAGAGATAGGGCAAATATGAACTAAAATTGAAATTTCTAAAACTCTTTGGAAATGATTCATACATATCTGTGAATGCTAACATCAAGTATTAGCTTCACATATTACTGTTTGATGGAGTGACGACCCTTAATGTACATTAAAATCTCCAACACAAAGTTAATGTATGGTGAGAGATAGGGCAAATATGAACAAAAATTGAAACTTCTAAAACTGAATGGAAATGTTTCATACATGTCTGTGAATGCTGACATCAAGTATTAGCTTCACATCTTACTGTTTGATGGAGTTACGACCCTTAATGTACATTGAAATCTCCCACAAAAAGTTAATGTATGGTGAGAGATATATAGGGCAAATGTGAACAAAAATTGAAACTTCTAAAACTCTTTGCAAATGTTTCATACATGTCTGTGAATGCTGACATCAAGTATTAGCTTCACATATTACTGTTTGATGGAGTGACGACCCTTAATGTACATTAAAATCTCCAACACAAAGTTAATGTATGGTGAGAGATAGGGCAAATATGAACAAAAATTGAAATTTCTAAAACTCTTTGCAAATGTTTCATACATGTCTGTGAATGCTGACATCAAGTATTAGCTTCACATATTACTGTTTGATGGAGTGACGACCCTTAATGTACATTAAAATCTCCAACACAAAGTTAATGTATGGTGAGAGATAGGGCAAATATGAACAAAAATTGAAACTTCTAAAACTCTTTGCAAATGTTTCATACATGTCTGTGAATGCTGACATCAAGTATTGGCTTCACATCTTGCTGCTTGATGGAGTTACGACCCTTAATGTACTTTAAAATCTGCTCTACAAAGTTAATGTATGGTGAGAGATATATAGGGCAAATATGAACAAAAATTGAAACTTCTAAAACTCTTTGGAAATGATTCATAAATGTCTGTGAATGCTGAAATCAAGTATTCGCTTCACATCTTGCTGTTTGTTGGAGTTACAACCCTTAATGTACTTTAAAATCTACCATACAAAATTAATGTATGGTGAGAGATAGGGCAATTATGAACACTTCTAAAACTCTTTGGAAATGTTTTATACATGTCTATGAATGCTGACATCAAGTATTAGCTTCACATCTTGCTGTTTGTTGGAGTTACGACCCTTAATGTGCATTAAAATCTGCCCTACAATATTAATGTATGGTGAAGAGATATATAGGGCAAATATGAACAAAAATTAAAACTTCTAAAACTCTTTGGAAATGTTTCATACATGTCTGTGAATGCTGACATCAAGTATTGGCTTCCCATCTTGCTGTTTGACGGAGTTACGACCCTTAATGTACATTAAAATCTCCAAAACAAAGTTAATGTATGGTGAGAGATAGGGCAAATATGAACAAAAATTGAAACTTCTAAAACTCTTTGGAAATGTTTCATACATGTCTGTGAATGCTAACATCAAGTATTAGCTTCACATCTTGCTGTTTGATGAAGTTACGACCCTTAATTTACATTAAAATCTGCCTTACAAAGTTAATGTGTTGTGAAGAGATAGGGCAAATATGAACAAACATTAAAACTTTTAAAACTCATTGGAAATGTTTCATACATGTCTGTGAATTCTAACAACAAGTATTAGCTTCACATCTTACTGTTTGATGAAGTTACGACCCTTAATGTACATTAAAATCTGCTCTACAAAGTTTATGTATGGTGAGAGATATACGTACGTATGGTGAGAGATAGGGCAAATTTGAGTAAATATCAAAATTTGCACAACTCAATGAAAACCTTTCATACATCTCTGTGAATAATGAGATAGAGTTTCAGATTCATATCTCTTCATTTGGCAGAGATACAGTACTTAATATACTTTTTATTACTGCTATACACAGTTAATGTGTGGTGAGAGATAGGGCAAATTTGAGTACGGAGATATCAAAATTTGCACAACTCAATGAAAACCTTTCATACATCTCTGTGAATAATGAGATATAAAGTGTTAGATTTATATCTCTTCATTTTGCAGAGTTACAGCACTTAATGTACTTTAAATTACTGCTATACACAATTAATGTATGGTGAGAGATAAGGCAAATTTGAGTACGTAGATATCAAAATTTGCAAAACTCATTGAAAACCTTTCATACATCTCTGTGAATAATGAGATAGAGTATTAGATTTATATCTCTTCAATTGGCAGAGTTACAGCACTTAATGTACTTTAAAGTAGTGCTATACACAGTTAATGTATGGTGAGAGATAGGGCAAATTTGAGTAGATATCAAAATTTGCAAAACTCAATGAAAACCTTTCATACATCTCTGTGAATAATGAGATAAAGTGTTAGATTTATATCTCTTCATTTGGCAGAGTTACAGCACTTAATATATTTTTTATTACTGCTATACACAGTTAATGTATGGTGAGAGATAGGGCAAATTTGAGTAAATATCAAAATTTGCACAACTCAATGAAAACCTTTCATACATCTCTGTGAATAATGAGATAAAGTGTTAGATTTATATCTCTTCATTTGGCAGAGTTACAGCACTTAATATATTTTTTATTACTGCTATACACAGTTAATGTATGGTGAGAGATAGGGCAAATTTGAGTAGATATCAAAATTTGCAAAACTCAATGAAAACCTTTCATACATCTCTGTGAATAATGAGATAGAGTTTCACATTCATATCTCTTCATTTTGCAGAGTTACAGCACTTAATGTACTTTAAAGTAGTGCTATACACAGTTAATGTGTGGTGAGAGATAGGGCAAATTTGAGTAGATATCAAAATTTGCAAAACTCATTGAAAACATTTCATACATCTCTGTGAATACTGAGATAGAGTTTCAGATTCATACCTCTTCATTTTGCAGAGTTACAGCACTTAATGTACTTTAAATTACTGCTATTCACAGTTAATGTATGGTGAGAGATAGGGCAAATTTGAGTAGATATCAAAATTTGCACAACTCAATGAAAACCTTTCATACATCTCGGTGAATGCTGAGATATAGTTTCAGATTCATATCTCTTCATTTTGCAGAGTTATAGCACTTAATGTACTTTAAATTACTGCTATACAAAGTTAATGTATGGTGAGAAATAAGGCAAATTTGAGTACGTAGATACAAAACTCATTGAAAACCTTACATATATACATCTCGGTGAATAATGATATAGAGTATTAGATTTATATCTCTTCAATTGGCAGAGTTACAGCACTTAATGTACTTTAAAGTAGTGCTATACACAGTTAATGTACGTACATTAAATTTGTATACAAGAATTTAATGTACATTTAGTGCTGTAACTCTGTCAATTGGAAAGATGTGAAGCTGAAACTTGTTGTCAGCATTCACAGACATCCTTAAAGCATATCCAAAGAGTTTTACAAATTTTGATGTTCACTCATATTTGCCCTATCTCTCACCATACATTAAATTTGTATGCAAGAATCTATTGTACATTTAGTTCAATAACTCTGTCAATTGGAAAGATGTGAAGCTGAAACTTGTTGTCAGCATTCACAGACATACATAAAGCATATCCAAAGAGTTTTACAAATTTTGATGTTCACTCATATTTGCCCTATCTCTCACCATACATTAAATTTGTATACAAGAATCTAATGTACATTTAGTGCTGTAACTCTGTCAATTGGAAAGATGTGAAGCTGAAACTTGTTGTCAGCATTCACAGACATACATAAAGCATATCCAAAGAGTTTTACAAATTTTGATGTTCACTCATATTTGCCCTATCTCTCACCATACATTAAATTTGTATAGCAGAATCTAATGTACATTTAGTGCTGTAACTCTGTCAATTGGAAAGATGTGAAGCTGAAACTTGTTGTCAGCATTCACAGACATCCTTAAAGCATATCCAAAGAGTTTTACAAATTTTGATGTTCACTCATATTTGTCCTATCTCTCACCATACATTAAATTTGTATCCAAGAATCTATTGTACATTTAGTGCTGTAACTCTGTCAATTGGAAAGATGTGAAGCTGAAACTTCCTGTCAGCATTCACAGCTATCCTTAAAGCATATCCAAAGAGTTTTACAAATTTTGATGTTCACTCATATTTGCCCTATCTCTCACCATACGTACATTAAATTTGTATACAAGAATCTATTGTACATTTAGTTCAATAACTCTGCCAATTGGAAAGATGTGAAGCTGAAACTTGTTGTCAGCATTCACAGACATACATAAAGCATATCCAAAGAGTTTTACAAATTTTGATGTTCACTCATATTTGCCCTATCTCTCACCATACATTAAATTTGTATCCAAGAATCTATTGTACATTTAGTGCTGTAACTCTGTCAATTGGAAAGATGTGAAGCTGAAACTTCCTGTCAGCATTCACAGTTATCCTTAAAGCATATCCAAAGAGTTTTGCAAATTTTGATGTTCACTCATATTTGTCCTATCTCTCACCATACGTACATTAAATTTGTATAGCATAATCTAATGTACATTTAGTGCTGTAACTCTGTCAATTGGAAAGATGTGAAGCTGAAACTTGTTGTCAGCATTCACAGACATACATAAAGCATATCCAAAGAGTTTTACAAATTTTGATGTTCACTCATATTTGCCCTATCTCTCACCATACATTAAATTTGTATCCAAGAATCTATTGTACATTTAGTGCTGTAACTCTGTCAATTGGAAAGATGTGAAGCTGAAACTTGTTGTCAGCATTCACAGACATACATAAAGCATATCCAAAGAGTTTTACAAATTTTGATGTTCACTCATATTTGCCCTATCTCTCACCATACATTAAATTTGTATCCAAGAATCTATTGTACATTTAGTGCTGTAACTCTGTCAATTGGAAAGATGTGAAGCTGAAACTTGTTGTCAGCATTCACAGACATCCTTAAAGCATATCCAAAGAGTTTTACAAATTTTGATGTTCACTCATATTTGTCCTATCTCTCACCATACATTAAATTTGTATAGCAGAATCTAATGTACATTTAGTGCTGTAACTCTGTCAATTGGAAAGATGTGAAGCTGAAACTTGTTGTCAGCATTCACAGAAATCCTTAAAGCATATCCAAAGAGTTTTACAAATTTTGATGTTCACTCATATTTGCCCTATCTCTCACCATACGTACATTAAATTTGTATACAAGAATCTAATGTACATTTAGTGCTGTAACTCTGTCAATTGGAAAGATGTGAAGCTGAAACTTCCTGTCAGCATTCACAGCTATCCTTAAAGCATATCCAAAGAGTTTTGCAAATTTTGATGTTCACTCATATTTGCCCTATCTCTCACCATACATTAAATTTGTATAGCAGAATCTAATGTACATTTAGTGCTGTAACTCTGTCAATTAGAAAGATGTGAAGCTGAAACTGGCTGTCAGCATTCACAGACATCCATAAAACATATCCAAAGAGTTTTACAAATTTGATGTTCACTCATATTTGCCCTATCTCTCACCATACATTAAATTTGTATAGCAGAATCTAATGTACATTTAGTGCTGTAACTCTGTCAATTGGAAAGATGTGAAGCTGAAACTTGCTGTCAGCATTCACAGACATCCATAAAACATATCCAAAGAGTTTTACAAATTTTGATGTTCACTCATATTTGCCCTATCTCTCACCATATATTAAATTTGTATACAAGAATCTAATGTACATTTAGTGCTGTAACTCTGTCAATTGGAAAGATGTGAAGCTGAAACTTGTTGTCAGCATTCACAGACATCCTTAAAGCATATCCAAAGAGTTTTGCAAATTTTGATGTTCACTCATATTTGCCCTATCTCTCACCATACGTACATTAAATTTATATAGCAGAATCTAATGTACATTTAGTGCTGTAACTCTGTCAATTGGAAAGATGTGAAGCTGAAACTTGTTGTCAGCATTCACAGACATCCTTAAAGCATATCCAAAGAGTTTTACAAATTTTGATGTTCACTCATATTTGCCCTATCTCTCACCATACATTAAATTTGTATGCAAGAATCTATTGTACATTTAGTTCAATAACTCTGCCAATTGGAAAGATGTGAAGCTGAAACTTGTTGTCAGCATTCACAGACATACATAAAGCATATCCAAAGAGTTTTACAAATTTTGATGTTCACTTATATTTGCCCTATCTCTCACCATACATTAAATTTGTATAGCATAATCTAATGTACATTTAGTGCTGTAACTCTGTCAATTGGAAAGATGTGAAGCTGAAACTTCCTGTCAGCATTCACAGTTATCCTTAAAGCATATCCAAAGAGTTTTGCAAATTTTGATGTTCACTCATATTTGCCCTATCTCTCACCATACATTAAATTTGTATAGCAGAATCTAATGTACATTTAGTGCTGTAACTCTGTCAATTGGAAAGATGTGAAGCTGAAACTGGCTGTCAGCATTCACAGACATCCATAAAACATATCCAAAGAGTTTTACAAATTTTGATGTTCACTCATATTTGCCCTATCTCTCACCATACATTAAATTTGTATACAAGAATCTAATGTACATTTAGTGCTGTAACTCTGTCAATTGGAAAGATGTGAAGCTGAAACTTCCTGTCAGCATTCACAGACATCCATAAAACATATCCAAAGAGTTTTGCAAATTTTGATGTTCACTCATATTTGTCCTATCTCTCACCATACATTAAATTTGTATACAAGAATCTATTGTACATTTAGTGCTGTAACTCTGTCAATTGGAAAGATGTGAAGCTGAAACTTGTTGTCAGCATTCACAGACATCCTTAAAGCATATCCAAAGAGTTTTACAAATTTTGATGTTCACTCATATTTGCCCTATCTCTCACCATACGTACATTAAATTTGTATACAAGAATCTAATGTACATTTAGTGCTGTAACTCTGTCAATTGGAAAGATGTGAAGCTGAAACTTCCTGTCAGCATTCACAGACATCCATAAAACATATCCAAAGAGTTTTGCAAATTTTGATGTTCACTCATATTTGCCCTATCTCTCACCATACATTAAATTTGTATAGCAGAATCTAATGTACATTTAGTGCTGTAACTCTGTCAATTAGAAAGATGTGAAGCTGAAACTGGCTGTCAGCATTCACAGACATCCATAAAACATATCCAAAGAGTTTTACAAATTTGATGTTCACTCATATTTGCCCTATCTCTCACCATACATTAAATTTGTATAGCAGAATCTAATGTACATTTAGTGCTGTAACTCTGTCAATTGGAAAGATGTGAAGCTGAAACTTGCTGTCAGCATTCACAGACATACATAAAACATATCCAAAGAGTTTTACAAATTTTGATGTTCACTCATATTTGCCCTATCTCTCACCATATATTAAATTTGTATACAAGAATCTAATGTACATTTAGTGCTGTAACTCTGTCAATTGGAAAGATGTGAAGCTGAAACTTGTTGTCAGCATTCACAGACATACATAAAGCATATCCAAAGAGTTTTGCAAATTTTGATGTTCACTCATATTTGCCCTATCTCTCACCATACGTACATTAAATTTATATAGCAGAATCTAATGTACATTTAGTGCTGTAACTCTGTCAATTGGAAAGATGTGAAGCTGAAACTTGTTGTCAGCATTCACAGACATACATAAAGCATATCCAAAGAGTTTTACAAATTTTGATGTTCACTCATATTTGCCCTATCTCTCACCATACGTACATTAAATTTGTATACAAGAATCTAATGTACATTTAGTTCAATAACTCTGTCAATTGGAAAGATGTGAAGCTGAAAATTCCTGTCAGCATTCACAGATATCCTTAAAGCATATCCAAAGAGTTTTACAAATTTTGATGTTCACTCATATTTGCCCTATCTCTCACCATACATTAAATTTGTATGCAAGAATCTATTGTACATTTAGTTCTATAACTCTGCCAATTGGAAAGATGTGAAGCTGAAACTTGTTGTCAGCATTCACAGACATACATAAAGCATATCCAAAGAGTTTTACAAATTTTGATGTTCACTTATATTTGCCCTATCTCTCACCATACATTAAATTTGTATAGCATAATCTAATGTACATTTAGTGCTGTAACTCTGTCAATTGGAAAGATGTGAAGCTGAAACTTCCTGTCAGCATTCACAGTTATCCTTAAAGCATATCCAAAGAGTTTTGCAAATTTTGATGTTCACTCATATTTGCCCTATCTCTCACCATACATTAAATTTGTATAGCAGAATCTAATGTACATTTAGTGCTGTAACTCTGTCAATTGGAAAGATGTGAAGCTGAAACTGGCTGTCAGCATTCACAGACATCCATAAAACATATCCAAAGAGTTTTACAAATTTTGATGTTCACTCATATTTGCCCTATCTCTCACCATACATTAAATTTGTATACAAGAATCTAATGTACATTTAGTGCTGTAACTCTGTCAATTGGAAAGATGTGAAGCTGAAACTTCCTGTCAGCATTCACAGACATCCATAAAACATATCCAAAGAGTTTTGCAAATTTTGATGTTCACTCATATTTGTCCTATCTCTCACCATACATTAAATTTGTATACAAGAATCTAATGTACATTTAGTGCTGTAACTCTGTCAATTGGAAAGATGTGAAGCTGAAACTTCCTGTCAGCATTCACAGACATCCATAAAACATATCCAAAGAGTTTTGCAAATTTTGATGTTCACTCATATTTGTCCTATCTCTCACCATACATTAAATTTGTATACAAGAATCTAATGTACATTTAGTGCTGTAACTCTGTCAATTGGAAAGATGTGAAGCTGACACTTGTTGTCAGCATTCACAGCTATCCTTAAAGCATATCCAAAGAGTTTTGCAAATTTTAATGTTCACTCATATTTGCCCTATCTCTCACCATACATTAAATTTGTATACAAGAATCTAATGTACATTTAGTGCTGTCACTCTGTCAATTGGAAAGATGTGAAGCTGAAACTTCCTGTCAGCATTCACAGACATCCATAAAACATATCCAAAGAGTTTTGCAAATTTTGATGTTCACTCATATTTGCCCTATCTCTCACCATACATTAAATTTGTATACAAGAATCTAATGTACATTTAGTTCAATAACTCTGTCAATTGGAAAGATGTGAAGCTGAAACTTGTTGTCAGCATTCACAGACATCCTTAAAGCATATCCAAAGAGTTTTGTAAATTTTGATGTTCACTCATATTTGCCCTATCTCTCACCATACATTAAATTTGTATACAAGAATCTAATGTACATTTAGTGCTGTAACTCTGTCAATTGGAAAGATGTGAAGCTGAAACTTCCTGTCAGCATTCACAGACATCCATAAAACATATCCAAAGAGTTTTGCAAATTTTGATGTTCACTCATATTTGTCCTATCTCTCACCATACATTAAATTTGTATACAAGAATCTAATGTACATTTAGTGCTGTAACTCTGTCAATTAGAAAGATGTGAAGCTGAAACTTGTTGTCAGCATTCACACACATCCTTAAAGCATATCCAAAGAGTTTTACAAATTTTGATGTTCACTCATTGGAAATGTTTCATACATGTCTGTGAATGCTAACATCAAGTATTAGTTTCACATCTTGCTGTTTGATTAAGTTACGACCCTTAATGTACATTAAAATCTGCTCTACAAAGTTAATGTATGGTGAGAGATATATAGGGCAAATATGAACAAAAATTGAAACTTCTAAAACTCTTTGGAAATGTTTCATAAATGTCTGTGAATGCTGAAATCAAGTTTTCGCTTCACATCTTGCTGTTTGTTGGAGTTACGATCCTTAATGTACTTTAAAATCTACCATACAAAATTAATGTATGGTGAGAGATAGGGCAATTATGAACAAAAATTAAAACTTCTAAAACTCCTTGGAAATGTTTTATACATGTCTATGAAAACTGACATCAAGTATTAGCTTCACATCTTGCTGTTTGTTGGAGTTACGACCCTTATTGTACAATAAAATCTGCCCTACAAAGTTAATGTGTGGTGAGAGATAGGGCAAATATGAACAAAAATTGAAACTTCTAAAACTCTTTGGACATGTTACATAAATGTCTGTGAATACTGACATCAAATATTAGCTTCACATTTTACTGATTGACGGAGTTACGACCCTTAATGTACATTAAAATCTACAACACAAAGTTAATGTATGGTGAGAGATGGGGCAAATATGAACAAAAATTGAAATTTCTAAAACTCTTTGCAAATGTGTTATACATGTCTGTGAATGCTGACATCAAGTATTAGCTTCACATCTTACTGTTTGAATGAGTTACGACCCTTAATGTACATTAAATTCTCCAACACAAAGTTAATGTATGATGAGTGATAGGGCATATATGAATAAAACTTGAAACTTTTAAAACTCTTTGGACATGTTACATAAATGTCTGTGAATGCTGACATCAAGTATTGGCTTCACATCTTGCTGTTTGATGGAGTTACGACCCTTAATGTACATTAAAATCTCCAACGCAAAGTTAATGTATGGTGAGAGATAGGGCAAATATGAACAAAAATTGAAACTTCTAAAACTCTTTGCAAATGTTTCATACATGTCTGTGAATGCTGACATCAAGTATTGGCTTCACATCTTGCTGATTGATGGAGTTACGACCCTTAATGTACATTAAAATCTCCAACACAAAGTTAATGTATGGTGAGAGATAGGGCAAATATGAACAAAAATTGAAATTTCTAAAACTCTTTGGAAATGATTCATACATGTCTGTGAATGCTGACATCAAGTATTGGCTTCACATCTTGCTGTTTGATGGAGTTACGACCTTTAATGTACATTAAAATCTCCAACAAAAAGTTAATGTATGGTGAGAGATAGGGCAAATATGAACAAAAATTGAAACTTCTAAAACTCTTTGCAAATGTTTCATACATGTCTGTGAATGCTGACATCAAGTATTGGCTTCACATCTTGCTGATTGATGGAGTTACGACCCTTAATGTACATTAAAATCTCCAACACAAAGTTAATGCATGGTGAGAGATAGGGCAAATATGAACAAAAATTGAAATTTCTAAAACTCTTTGGAAATGATTCATACATGTCTGTGAATGCTGACATCAAGTATTGGCTTCACATCTTGCTGTTTGATGGAGTTACGACCTTTAATGTACATTAAAATCTCCAACACAAAGAATGTATGGTGAGAGATAGGGCAAATATGAACAAAAATTGAAATTTCTAAAACTCTTTGCAAATGTTTCATACATGTCTGTGAATGCTGACATCAATTATTAACTTCATATGTTGGTGTTTGAAAGAGTTACAGCAATAAATGTGTATTAAATTTATATATACGATAATTGTACAATACTATAAATGGCCGACCGTGAGTAGGTACCAAATGCGATACTATAATATATGTATATCCGAATAACTAGAGCGCTTCCAAAGATTTCTTATACACATGGATATGCACTGTATAGTACTTGATTGTTGTTGAAGCAGTATTTATCCACATACATTATATGGATGTCGTTAAAGTGAAATTGTGCCGATCGACGGCCAACGAAACTCCAAAGAAAAAAAGTTGGACCATACCGAACGCTACCATCCACGACGCTCAGAGGCCGGGATCGGTGGTAACGCTCTGCCGAGTTGAGCTTTGGGTGTCACTTGCGTGAGAAGAACCAGTTCTTCTCGATATGGCCGACTCATATGAATCCTAAGATATCAGATGCCAATCCCACATTACGTGGAACCCCCCCGAAATCCGGATTATTGGTGAGCACGTCTCTATGGCACCAACCGATTAGGAGACAGCTTCAGAGTCTAAGCGCTACCAACCTCTATGGGAACCGCAACCACCATAGAGATGTGTCCAGGTAGGCCTACTTTATAAGGTTTTGCGCTTCTATTTAAACAACAAAATTTCAAAAGGAAACGATTGTGGTTGGCGCTATTCCATACTTAAGAATAGGGTATTTGCGAGAAAAATGTAGTCAAATTATATCAAGTTAATTCGGGATCAGTGCATCGTTCCAAGCCATTTTAAAGGTATATCCAGTATTTGTGGTTCATCTAGAAACTGGGAAAAATGGATAGAATCCTGTAAGTGTCTTGATTGGCGGAGGAGAACTACTTTTCTGGTCCCATGTAGAAACGATTTTAGCGAGAGGTGTTCCGATATGAAGGTAAACTAGTATAACCAGCCACACTCAATCTCAATTGCTGTAATAGTATAATGGCTACCTGCCTCTATATAAAGGCCTTCAGATAGCTACGTTCTGGACTGTTTCTGCGTGTTTCTAGTAGTCCCATTCATGTCAAATCATTTTAGCTTGGTATGCCGATAATTTCCATAATAGTATCGCACGATATAAATGCTACACCATTAAAGGTCGTATATTAGAAATTTAATGTACATTATGGTGCTGTAACTCTTCCAAACGAAAAGGTTTGAATCTGAAACTCTATGTCAGTATTCACAGAGATGAAAGAAAAGTTTTCATAGAGTTTAAATTTGCAAATTTTGATATCTATTCTAATTTGCCTTATCTCTCACCATAAGTAATGTATGTGAGAGATAGGGCAAATATGAACAAAAATTGAAATTTCTAAAACTCTTTGCAAATGTTTCATACATGTCTGTGAATGCTGACACCAGGTATTAGCTTCACATATTACTGTTTGATGGAGTGACGACCCTTAATGTACATTAAAATCTCCAACACAAAGTTAATGTATGGTGAGAGATAGGGCAAATATGAACAAAAATTGAAATTTCTAAAACTCTTTGGAAATGATTCATACATGTCTGTGAATGCTGACATCAAGTATTAGCTTCACATATTACTGTTTGATGGAGTGACGACCCTTAATGTACATTAAAATCTCCAACACAAAGTTAATGTATGGTGAGAGATAGGGCAAATATGAACAAAAATTGAAACTTCTAAAACTCTTTGCAAATGTTTCATACATGTCTGTGAATGCTGACATCAAGTATTGGCTTCACATCTTGCTGCTTGATGGAGTTACGACCCTTAATGTACATTAAAATCTGCTCTACAAAGTTAATGTATGGTGAGAGATAGGGCAAATATGAACAAAAATTGAAATTTCTAAAACTCTCTGGAAATGATTCATACATGTCTGTGAATGCTGACATCAAGTATTAGCTTCACATATTACTGTTTGATGGAGTGACGACCCTTAATGTACATTAAAATCTCCAACACAAAGTTAATGTATGGTGAGAGATAGGGCAAATATGAACAAAAATTGAAATTTCTAAAACTCTCTGGAAATGATTCATACATGTCTGTGAATGCTGACATCAATTATTAACTTCATATGTTGGTGTTTGAAAGAGTTACAGCAATAAATGTGTATTAAATTTATATATACGATAATTGTACAATACTATAAATGGCCGACCGTGAGTAGGTACCAAATGCGATACTATAATATATGTATATCCGAATAACTAGAGCGCTTCCAAAGATTTCTTATACACATGGATATGCACTGTGTAGTACTTGATTGTTGTTGAAGCAATATTTATCCACATATATTACATGGATGTCGTTAAAGTGAAATTTTGCCGATCGACGGCCAACGAAACTCCAAAGAAAAAAAGTTGGACCATACCGAACGCTACCATCCACGACGCTCAGAGGCCGGGATCGGTGGTAACGCTCTGCCGAGTTGAGCTTTGGGTGTCACTTGCGTGAGAAGAACCAGTTCTTCTCGATATGGCCGACTCATATGAATCCTAAGATATCAGATGCCAATCCCACATTACGTGGAACCCCCCCGAAATCCGGATTATTGGTGAGCACGTCTCTATGGCACCAACCGATTAGGAGACAGCTTCAGAGTCTAAGCGCTACCAACCTCTATGGGAACCGCAACCACCATAGAGATGTGTCCAGGTAGGCCTACTTTATAAGGTTTTGCGCTTCTATTTAAACAACAAAATTTCAAAAGGAAACGATTGTGGTTGGCGCTATTCCATACTTAAGAATAGGGTATTTGCGAGAAAAATGTAGTCAAATTATATCAAGTTAATTCGGGATCAGTGCATCGTTCCAAGCCATTTTAAAGGTATATCCAGTATTTGTGGTTCATCTAGAAACTGGGAAAAATGGATAGAATCCTGTAAGTGTCTTGATTGGCGGAGGAGAACTACTTTTCTGGTCCCATGTAGAAACGATTTTAGCGAGAGGTGTTCCGATATGAAGGTAAACTAGTATAACCAGCCACACTCAATCTCAATTGCTGTAATAGTATAATGGCTACCTGCCTCTATATAAAGACCGTCTGATAGCTGCGTTCTGGACTGTTCCTGCGTGTTTCTAGTAGTCCCATTCATGTCAAATCATTTTAGCTTGGTATGCCGATAATTTCCATAATAGTATCGCACGATATAAATGCTACACCATTAAAGGTCGTATATTAGAAATTTAATGTACATTATGGTGCTGTAACTCTTCCAAACGAAAAGATTTGAATCTGAAACTCTATGTCAGTATTCACAGAGATGTAAGAAAGGTTTTCATAGAGTTTTGCAAATTTTGATATCTATTCTAATTTGCCTTATCTCTCACCATACGTACGTAATGTATGGTGAGAGATAGGGCAAATATGAACAAAACTTGAAACTTCTAAAACTGAATGGAAATGTTTCATACATGTCTGTGAATGCTGACATCAAGTATTAGCTTCACATCTTACTGTTTGATGGAGTTACGACCCTTAATGTACATTGAAATCTCCCACAAAAAGTTAATGTATGGTGAGAGATATATAAGGCAAATATGAAAAAAATGATACTTTTAAAACTCTCTAGAAATGTTACATAAATGTCTGTCAATACTGACATCAAGTATTAGCTTCACATCTTGCTGTTTGTTGGAGTTACGACCCTTAATGTACATTAAAATCTACCATACAAAGTTAATGTATGGTGAGAGATAGGGCAAATATGAACAAAAATTAAAACTTTTAAAACTCTTTGGAAATGTTTCATACATGTCTGTGAATGCTAACATCAAGTATTAGCTTCACATCTTGCTGCTTGATGAAGTTACGACCCTTAATGTACATTAAAATCTGCTCTACAAAGTTAATATATGGTGAGAGATATATAGGGCAAATATGAACAAAAATTGAAACTTCTAAAACTCTTTGGAAATGTTTCATAAATGTCTGTGAATGCTGAAATCAAGTATTCGCTTCTCATCTTGCTGTTCGTTGGAGTTACGACCCTTAATGTACTTTAAAATCTACCATACAAAATTAATGTATGGTGAGAGATAGGGCAAATATGAAGAAAAATTGAAATTTCTAAAACTCTTTGGAAATGATTCATACATGTCTGTGAATGCTGACATCAAGTATTAGCTTCACATATTACTGTTTGATGGAGTGACGACCCTTAATGTACATTAAAATCTCCAACACAAAGTTAATATATGGTGAGAGATAGGGCAAATATGAACAAAAATTGAAACTTCTAAAACTCTTTCATACATGTCTGTGAATGCTAACATCAAGTATTAGCTTCACATCTTGCTGCTTGATGAAGTTACGACCCTTAATGTACATTAAAATCTGCTCTACAAAGTTAATATATGGTGAGAGATATATAGGGCAAATATGAACAAAAATTGAAACTTCTAAAACTCTTTGGAAATGTTTCATAAATGTCTGTGAATGCTGAAATCAAGTATTCGCTTCACATCTTGCTGTTTGTTGGAGTTACGACCCTTAATGTACTTTAAAATCTACCATACAAAATTAATGTATGGTGAGAGATAGGGCAAATATGAACAAAAATTGAAATTTCTAAAACTCTTTGGAAATGATTCATACATGTCTGTGAATGCTGACATCAAGTATTAGCTTCACATATTACTGTTTGATGGAGTGACGACCCTTAATGTACATTAAAATCTCCAACACAAAGTTAATATATGGTGAGAGATAGGGCAAATATGAACAAAAATTGAAACTTCTAAAACTCTTTCATACATGTCTGTGAATGCTGACATCAAGTATTAGCTTCACATCTTACTGTTTGATGGAGTTACGACCCTTAATGTACATTGAAATCTCCCACAAAAAGTTAATGTATGGGGAGAGATATATAAGGCAAATATGAAAATAAAAGATACTTTTAAAACTCTCTAGAAATGTTACATAAATGTCTGTCAATGCTGACATCAAGTATTAGCTTCACATCTTGCAATTGCTGTTTGTTGGGGTTACGACCCTTAATGTACTTTAAAATCTACCATACAAAATTAATGTATGGTGAAGAGATATATAGGGCAAATATGAACAAAAATTAAAACTTTTAAAACTCATTGGAAATGTTTCATACATGTCTGTGAATGCTAACATCAAGTATTAGCTTCACATCTTGCTGTTTGATGAAGTTACGACCCTTAATGTACATTAAAATCTGCTCTACAAAGTTAATGTATGGTGAGAGATATATAGGGCAAATATGAACAAACATTAAAACTTTTAAAACTCATTGGAAATGTTTCATACATGTCTGTGAATGCTAACATCAAGTATTGGCTTCACATCTTGCTGTTTGACGAAGTTACGACCCTTAATGTAAATTAAAATCTCCCACACAAAGTTAATGTATGGTGAGAGATATATAGGGCAAATATGAACAAAAATTAAAACTTTTAAAACTCATTGGAAATGTTTCATACATGTCTGTGAATGCTAACATGAAGTATTAGCTTCACATCTTGCTGTTTGATGAAGTTACGACCCTTAATGTACATTAAAATCTGCTCTACAAAGTTAATGTATGGTGAGAGATATATAGGGCAAATATGAACAAAAATTAAAACTTTTAAAACTCATTGGAAATGTTTCATACATGTCTGTGAATGCTAACATGAAGTATTAGCTTCACATCTTGCTGTTTGATGAAGTTACGACCCTTAATGTACATTAAAATCTGCTCTACAAAGTTAATGTATGGTGAGAGATATATAGGGCAAATATGAACAAACATTAAAACTTTTAAAACTCATTGGAAATGTTTCATACATGTCTGTGAATGCTAACATCAAGTATTGGCTTCACATCTTGCTGTTTGACGGAGTTACGACCCTTAGTGTAAATTAAAATCTCCCACACAAAGTTAATGTATGGTGAGAGATATATAGGGCAAATATGAACAAACATTAAAACTTTTAAAACTCATTGGAAATGTTTCATACATGTCTGTGAATGCTAACATCAAGTATTGGCTTCACATCTTGCTGTTTGACGGAGTTACGACCCTTAGTGTAAATTAAAATCTCCCACACAAAGTTAATGTATGGTGAGAGATATATAGGGCAAATATGAACAAAAATTAAAACTTTTAAAACTCATTGGAAATGTTTCATACATGTCTGTGAATGCTAACATGAAGTATTAGCTTCACATCTTGCTGTTTGATGAAGTTACGACCCTTAATGTACATTAAAATCTGCTCTACAAAGTTAATGTATGGTGAGAGATATATAGGGCAAATATGAACAAACATTAAAACTTTTAAAACTCATTGGAAATGTTTCATACATGTCTGTGAATGCTAACATCAAGTATTGGCTTCACATCTTGCTGTTTGACGGAGTTACGACCCTTAATGTAAATTAAAATCTCCCACACAAAGTTAATGTATGGTGAGAGATATATAGGGCAAATATGAACAAAAATTAAAACTTTTAAAACTCATTGGAAATGTTTCATACATGTCTGTGAATGCTAACATCAAGTATTAGCTTCACATCTTGCTGTTTGATGAAGTTACGACCCTTAATGTACATTAAAATCTGCTCTACAAAGTTAATGTATGGTGAGAGATATATAGGGCAAATATGAACAAAAATTGAAACTTCTAAAACTCTTTGCAAATGTTTCATACATGTCTGTGAATGCTGACATCAAGTATTGGCTTCACATCTTGCAGTTTGACGGAGTTACGACCCTTAATGTAAATTAAAATCTCCCACACAAAATTAATGTATGGTGAGAGATAGGGCAAATATGAACAAAAATTGAAATTTCTAAAACTCTTTGCAAATGTTTCATACATGTCTGTGAATGCTGACATCAAGTATTGGCTTCACATCTTGCTGATTGATGGAGTTACGACCCTTAATGTACATTAAAATCTCCCACACAAAGTTAATGTATGGTGAGAGATAGGGCAAATATGAACAAAAATTGAAATTTCTAAACCTCTTTGCAAATGTTTCATACATGTCTGTGAATGCTGACATCAAGTATTGGCTTCACATCTTGCTGATTGATGGAGTTACGACCCTTAATGTACATTAAAATCTCCCACACAAAGTTAATGTATGGTGAGAGATAGGGCAAATATGAACAAAAATTGAAACTTCTAAAACTCTTTGGAAATGTTTCATACATGTCTGTGAATGCTGACATCAAGTATTGGCTTCACATCTTGCTGCTTGATGGAGTTACGACCCTTAATGTACATTAAAATCTGCTCTACAAAGTTAATGTATGGTGAGAGATAGGGCAAATATGAACAAAAATTGAAATTTCTAAAACTCTTTGGAAATGATTCATACATGTCTGTGAATGCTGACATCAAGTATTAGCTTCACATATTACTGTTTGATGAAGTGACGACCCTTAATGTACATTAAAATCTCCAACACAAAGTTAATGTATGGTGAGAGATAGGGCAAATATGAACAAAAATTGAAACTTCTAAAACTCTTTGCAAATGTTTCAAACATGTCTGTGAATGCTGACATCAAGTATTGGCTTCACATCTTGCTGCTTGATGGAGTTACGACCCTTAATGTACATTAAAATCTGCTCTACAAAGTTAATGTATGGTGAGAGATAGGGCAAATATGAACAAAAATTGAAATTTCTAAAACTCTTTGGAAATGATTCATACATGTCTGTGAATGCTGACATCAAGTATTAGCTTCACATATTACTGTTTGATGGAGTGACGACCCTTAATGTACATTAAAATCTCCAACACAAAGTTAATGTATGGTGAGAGATAGGGCAAATATGAACAAAAATTGAAATTTCTAAAACTCTCTGGAAATGATTCATACATGTCTGTGAATGCTGACATCAATTATTAACTTCATATGTTGGTGTTTGAAAGAGTTACAGCAATAAATGTGTATTAAATTTATATATACGATAATTGTACAATACTATAAATGGCCGACCGTGAGTAGGTACCAAATGCGATACTATAATATATGTATATCCGAATAACTAGAGCGCTTCCAAAGATTTCTTATACACATGGATATGCACTGTGTAGTACTTGATTGTTGTTGAAGCAATATTTATCCACATATATTACATGGATGTCGTTAAAGTGAAATTTTGCCGATCGACGGCCAACGAAACTCCAAAGAAAAAAAGTTGGACCATACCGAACGCTACCATCCACGACGCTCAGAGGCCGGGATCGGTGGTAACGCTCTGCCGAGTTGAGCTTTGGGTGTCACTTGCGTGAGAAGAACCAGTTCTTCTCGATATGGCCGACTCATATGAATCCTAAGATATCAGATGCCAATCCCACATTACGTGGAACCCCCCCGAAATCCGGATTATTGGTGAGCACGTCTCTATGGCACCAACCGATTAGGAGACAGCTTCAGAGTCTAAGCGCTACCAACCTCTATGGGAACCGCAACCACCATAGAGATGTGTCCAGGTAGGCCTACTTTATAAGGTTTTGCGCTTCTATTTAAACAACAAAATTTCAAAAGGAAACGATTGTGGTTGGCGCTATTCCATACTTAAGAATAGGGTATTTGCGAGAAAAATGTAGTCAAATTATATCAAGTTAATTCGGGATCAGTGCATCGTTCCAAGCCATTTTAAAGGTATATCCAGTATTTGTGGTTCATCTAGAAACTGGGAAAAATGGATAGAATCCTGTAAGTGTCTTGATTGGCGGAGGAGAACTACTTTTCTGGTCCCATGTAGAAACGATTTTAGCGAGAGGTGTTCCGATATGAAGGTAAACTAGTATAACCAGCCACACTCAATCTCAATTGCTGTAATAGTATAATGGCTACCTGCCTCTATATAAAGACCGTCTGATAGCTGCGTTCTGGACTGTTCCTGCGTGTTTCTAGTAGTCCCATTCATGTCAAATCATTTTAGCTTGGTATGCCGATAATTTCCATAATAGTATCGCACGATATAAATGCTACACCATTAAAGGTCGTATATTAGAAATTTAATGTACATTATGGTGCTGTAACTCTTCCAAACGAAAAGATTTGAATCTGAAACTCTATGTCAGTATTCACAGAGATGTAAGAAAGGTTTTCATAGAGTTTTGCAAATTTTGATATCTATTCTAATTTGCCTTATCTCTCACCATACGTACGTAATGTATGGTGAGAGATAGGGCAAATATGAACAAAACTTGAAACTTTTAAAACTGAATGGAAATGTTTCATACATGTCTGTGAATGCTGACATCAAGTATTAGCTTCACATCTTACTGTTTGATGGAGTTACGACCCTTAATGTACATTAAAATTTACCATACAAAGTTAATGTATGGTGAAGAGATAGGGCAAATATGAACAAAAATTGAAATTTCTAAAACTCTTTGGAAATGATTCATACATATCTGTGAATGCTAACATCAAGTATTAGCTTCACATATTACTGTTTGATGGAGTGACGACCCTTAATGTACATTAAAATCTCCAACACAAAGTTAATGTATGGTGAGAGATAGGGCAAATATGAACAAAAATTGAAACTTCTAAAACTGAATGGAAATGTTTCATACATGTCTGTGAATGCTGACATCAAGTATTAGCTTCACATCTTACTGTTTGATGGAGTTACGACCCTTAATGTACATTGAAATCTCCCACAAAAAGTTAATGTATGGTGAGAGATATATAGGGCAAATATGAACAAAAATTGAAACTTCTAAAACTCTTTGGAAATGATTCATACATATCTGTGAATGCTAACATCAAGTATTAGCTTCACATATTACTGTTTGATGGAGTGACGACCCTTAATGTACAGAAGATACAAGGTGTCATTTCAAGTCACCTCGATTGCATTTTCCAATAGTATCAGGCTTGCTGGTGCTTAAGCCAAAAAGTGGGTTAAGCACCAGGAGGCATATAGAAGCTACAAGGTGTCATTTCAAATCACCTCGATTCCCTAGTAACTAGTAACTCTCAGCTACTGTAATTCAGTTAGGGGAGGTGTGTAGTACATGCTTAACAGTTTCTATG
The DNA here is from genome assembly GCA_947172415.1 of Chondrosia reniformis. Lineage (NCBI taxonomy): Eukaryota > Metazoa > Porifera > Demospongiae > Chondrillida > Chondrillidae > Chondrosia > Chondrosia reniformis. The sequence goes on along the minus strand of OX359201.1, from coordinate 5,652,442 downwards.
TATCCTCTTTTGACACCACAATCTAAGTGAATGAGAAATGTGCAATGAATGGACTACAGGATCAGATATCAATGTGCAATATAATTTTTAAAATGGCAGTCAAATGAAGTTGTTTGCTATCACCATTTCTGTAAACTAGAAGTTATTTGGTTCCCTTCTTGTTCACTTTAAGGTATGTACCACATTCTAGCAGCTTGTATGCGCTTGTTTGTCTTGTCTAACTTTGTTGTTACTCCTTATGAACTCATAGGACTTATCATAATGCACTGGACATTATCTCAGATAACAAGTTTGACTAAGAAAGTGACAAATAAATGGACAATATGATGGGAGATGCTACATGCACAGCTCTGTGAAGTTTTGGTACTTAGGAATTATGCATAAGTTAATTTGTATGTACTGTAGACAACTTTATAGTTAAATGGGAATCATTCATGCTGCTAATAAAGTTCATTAATTTTGTACTTTAATTACTAATTGCATGGATTGCAGCTGTAATTGCTATGGCAATCTTGTTATTTAGATGTAACCAAGGTAATTTGTACTTGGTTGAACTTTTGTTCTTAAATGTCAGGCATGTTTTCCTCAAGTGTGACTAGAATGATAAGAATTGTTCTAATAGTTGTCTATCAGTCCAGGCCAATAATAATAGTACATTTTCAGCATGTTTATTCCCAGGTTCATACTACTGTGAGTTTCATTTTTTGTTTCCATAACACTAACTATAGTTATAATTTTTTTGTGTCTTAAAGTGATGAAGGAAGGTAATGTTAGGTTAACCAAAGGAATCTCAAACTAGTTCTTCATACAGTTTGGCTTTAATCCATAGCTCTCAGCTAATGTTCTCCAGCCAAACCAGAAATGTGGCAGTGCTCAGCTGGAGAGCTCCTTGGCCACGCATGTACAAGCCATTTATAGGTCAGCAATTAGTTTAAAGTGTCTATACCCTGGAGCCAGGTATCTGTCCTTTCCTGTTGAAGTGTATAGCTAGCTGTTTGTATTCTTTGTGTGATAATCATTTCAGACTATTTGTGATTGACTATTACTTAGAGAACTTTGTATTTTATATATATAGGTGTTGCTATGGTAATTTGTAAGACAATTATTAAAATGTTCTAAAATGGTCAGACTGTACCATGCATCAGTACATGTTAACTATAACAACTAACTTAAGGAGGATGTAATTCCTCTTCATGTGCATTGTTGCACTGTTATTGCTAAGCTTAAGTTGTACATGGGTTCATATAGCCTATTATCTAATTCTTCTCAATGGCTGTCAACTTATAGCTATAGAATAATGGATGTTTTTAATTCAACTATCGTTATGGTAACAGTTTAATTTATTACCAAATTAAGAAGGGTACCAATTAGCTGAAGCAATAGACAATAAAGTTGGATAGTAAATTAAGTATTCATCCATTATGTATAATTCTGACAATCAGTTTTAAACCTTTCATGGTTCAGTATATATAGATTGTTTCTGGTATGTTTCTGGACTTGTATGTTAATTGTATGCATTATACACTGTATATAAGTGCATGTATATAAAAGTCTGAAAATGTTCCATAGATACGTATGTACGTATATTGTATATATATGACGTATACAGTATTCTTTAAGTATAAGTGATAATAATAGTATATACAAAATAATGACTTAAACTCAATGTTGGGCAATACGTACATGTAGTCAAGTGTAGTAGGACATTAGTTAGGTACAGTATTTTTGGTTTGTGTTAACAGTGGCATTTGTAGAGTTCAAATAATATAAGATGCAAAGCTCTCTCTTGTATACAAACTCATTTCCTATGCATATAGCTACTATAGTTATTGAAACAATTACTGCAGCTGCTACAAATTTGATGGTAAGATCTCCAAAAGAAAGCTTTGTTAGCTTGCTTGATTTACCTTTCTTCTCCAAGCATTTATTAATACTGGTTTTGTTACCTGTTGTTTCTTTATCATTCCTAGGTGATCCAGTTTTATCATCTCCTGATTGGCTGCTGTTTTGGCATTTCCTGTGATCGTCCCCTTTGACTTTAGAGGAATCAGAAGTAGTCCTGTCTTCTTCTTCTTCTTGTGGTCCATCGTGATTGTCCTTCATTCTGTGATCATCTTCAAATTGTATTTTGGCCAAATCTTGAGCTATTTTAGAACGCTTGTCCCAATTAAGAAAAAGAATGACAACAATGTAACATATTAATGCAACTATGGCTCCTACTGTTAAACCAATCAAAAGGCCAGCTGCCCCCATATCCAGTATTACTACTAATATTGCACCAACTACAAATCCGAGAAAGCCAAAGCCTATAGTAGTAACTATACCTCCTAGTAATTGTAGACCACAACCTCGAAGTACACAGCTCAGAAAATATTGTGTGAAGCCAAAGCAACTTTTACCAATCTCAATTAGCCAAGGAAGGTGGACCAGCCTCAAGATGCATTCATCAGAAGTGGTTATTCGGGGCAAATATTCTCTCAAAGAAAATGCAAGCATTTCCTCAAAAATTAAAACCCAAATTCCAAACATAACAAATGAGGTGAACATAGATTTCTTTGCTTCTTTTGGTTTACCTAAGAAATAATATCAGAGAGTGCAGTAGCTTACCTAAGAAATAATATATATTATACCATATATCAGGAATTGAATGCGTGTGTCAAAAGAATGCGAATTGCGAGTTTTTGACTGTATGCGTAATCTTTTTGACACGTATTGATTTGATACCTCAGTAATTTCGTATACATGTTCCGTACACCTAAGCTTTATCTCACATTCTTTTAACCGCAATGTTTACTTAAAAGCCGTAATTCGCAATCTTTCACTCTCGCATTCATATCCTGATATACGGTATACATAAATAGCTATAGTGATAATGTGAGTATTTATATCCATATTTCCACATAGTAATCCTAGATTAACAAGTATCCCATAATAGTGCTAATTAGTTCCACCAATGTCCCAATGCTAATTACAAATACAATGTATTTGAAATATAATAAGACAATCATCCACTGATATATATGCGTACTTACCGGCACCAAGGTTTGTCCCTATCTGTATTGCCATTGCCATACCAAGTGCCAATGGACCTGGTATAAATGCTATGACTTCATAATTTGTTATAACACCGAGCACCCCCAACTGGTTCTCGTTTCCGGGCTTAAAGCCTAAAAGAAGGAAACCGGCTTGAGTTGAGCTCCAACTTAAGCACACCATAATGACACCAGGTAAACCCAACTTTAGAAACTCTCCCCAACCATTCAAACACTCCCTACTCCATCCGTTCCAGGTCTTCTTATTCAACTTCAGGACCATTCCAACAACCACAATTGAAAGTAGCTGAGAGTAATAGCAGACGCACAGAGAAAGTGCGGCTCCTCTCATTTCCATTTGTAATACCACAACAAACACAAAGTGAGCCACAATGTTAACAACATTAGCCACTACTCCTGTCAGTATGAAGGGTAAAACTATACCCTGGACTTGATAGTATCTGGTCAAGAGGTATTGGAGGATAAACGGAGGAACAGCTGCATAGAACACTTGTGTAAACTCTTCAATCAGGTCTATGACACAGGGAGGTTGATGTAGTAGATGTAGAATAGAAGTGGAGTTGAATAATATTGTGTATTGTAGGAGCATCACTAGAAAGAAAATCAAAATAGCTCTCTGAAGTAATACTCCTACTCTTGGGAAATTTCCAGCACCAACAGATTGAGAGACCAGAGTTTCTACAGCCGTCGCCATGCCAATAGTAATACTAGTTATGATTAGATGAATGAAGCTTATATTAAGAGCTATAGCATCCACAAAATCAGATGTGGTCACATTGTCCCCCTCAATATGTCCAACAAAGGCAATGGAAGTGTAGAATGGAACTTCCAATAGAACACAACTTAAGGCAATAGGTATAGCAAGATACAGCTGGGTCTTTACCTCTCCTTTGATCCATAAGAGCTGGTTAAAAATCCATTGAGCCCTCTTTGACTTTAGAATCTTCTTGACAACTTGAGGCATTTTAGTCTTGACACTCATATTTCTGATGAAACTATTCCAAAGTATTCAAAAGCTTATAGCTATAGCCATTTGGAGCCATGGCGTGGTTAGTAGCAGCTGTGAGCTCATGCTGTAACTTTTCACACTTAAGACTGCAATATGAAATATACTTCAAGTTATATAAACTTTTAACAAGTGTATACGTATATACATTATAGAATAACATCATTTACAGTGTACATGGATATTTGAATGTGAAATTAAAATATTATTATTTGACTTTAGAATCTTTTTAACAATCAACTTTTGGCATTTTAATATTTAATCTTGAAGTTCATACATTCTGAAGTTAAAACTGAAAAACTATTGATTTCCTCATATGAAGTAGTCATGATCGATCATGCTTAGCCACTTGCATGGTGCTATGGTGTGGTTAGTATCATATACTGACCTCATGCTGTATATATATATAACTTTACACACTCATGCATGAGGTATATACAGTGGAACCTCTCTAAGACGGACACCATCGGGACAGAGGCCATGTGTCCATTATATGGAGGGTGTCCTTTATTCAGAGGTTTTTGTTTTAAGTTTAAGTTTATAGATAGAGATATACTGCGTACAATCGCACCGGCTGTATCTCACTTACTGAAAAGAAGCACTAATAAAGCCGCGGTTGAAGTTATTGTAGCTGCTGTTAATCGTAGCGCAGGATATGGCATAGATTTTATGTCACACAAGACTACATTGATAGACTCCGAGAACTTATCATGCCGTAGAAATAGAATAGCAATTTTTTTTAATAAACTGGTGCTAATCACGTGTCCGAGAAAATAGCGCAAGTGTCTGCAATGTCCGTTATCAGAGGTTCTTTTGTATTGTGTCGCGGTCAAACGGGGAGTATTTTGTTGTCCGTTTTACGGGTTAGAGAGGTGTCCGTTTTTGGAGGTTTTTTTGTACAGAGATTACCGGATATCGTTCGGGACCTGCGTAAGTGTCCGTTTTATCGCAAGTGTCCGCCGTTGGGAGGTGTCCGTTAATGGAGGTTCCACTGTATATGAACTTTAATTATGAACTTTTATCAATACCTCATATGAATAAACACGTGCACTAGAACAAAAAGTCTCCATTTTATAATTTTCACAGATTGAATAAATACCATAAAATAAGATTTATTAATTATGTGTATGTTGCATGTCATGCACTTATTAAAGTCCATTTTGATCTATTAACCACCAAAGAGCTGAAGCTGCTGTTGCTATAGCAACAGCTCCAACTAGACCAACAAACTTCAAACCAGTTTTATCTGAAAAACAAAGACAAAAAGGTACAACACAGTCTATACTAATTAGATATGTGAAATCCAAATGGTTACATACAGTTAAATATACTTAGAATGAGGGAAGGCATTGCTGTACATGGACTCACAAAAGATCAAGAAGGAGACAAAGATTCCCAGGGGCAATGATGAAGGGTGGAATTCCCAGAAACAGCTGTCTGGCCCAGTGGAGAAGAAGAGAAGTTGAAGGAGACAACTAAAGCTCTCACTAGGTTTAGTTCCCTATATAGGCCTTTTACTTTAAAGTAGATGCTCAGTGACAGAGCACTAGTTGCAAAAATAAGTTCTATTCCAGTAACTGCTTTTTTTAAGCGTACATACTTGTGGTTTGATTATCACTATGACAGTCCAAGCTTATCACTTGGTCAATGGTGAACCTACCACTTTTAGTTTGTATCTTTACAGCTGGTGCTTCAATTGCCTCTTTGAGCACCTCTGCTTCATCGGAACAAGGTCTGTAGCAATCCTCCAGATGTTCAACAGTAGACAAAGACGTAGCATCCTCAAGCGAGATCAACTCTACAACTCTATGAATGGACTCCTATATATGTATGTACACAGCCATAGACTATAATTATACAAATATGAGGAAATTAAATTCACTAAACATCATTTTGACAATAGAGTAATTCTAACTGCGTTGAACTTATCTATTGAAAGGGTTTAGACGTTCTAAAAGTCAAAAAGATGACCCTTTCTAAAGATAATCATTTTGACAATAAAATTGACCCTGATTTGGTAATATTACCCAATAAAGCTTACTTGTTCCGTTTCACCATCAAAGGTATAATCACTTATTGGGAAGATAGTGATTGGGGGAGTGATCAGACTCCTGCGAGGTAAACCCTGTGATAATGATGTAAGAGTAGCTCTTTTATCTTGATCTTCAGAGGCAACTTCCTGACTCAGCAATTCACAGCGAGCCATTAAACTACGAAGTATGTCCACTTTAACTGCTTTCTCTCCTTCCTCCCAGACTGCCTTTGGAGGAACATAGCCTCTGAATGACAGCATGCCTTGCAGTTTCAAGGTAGCTGAAGTACACATTGTACAGCAATCACTTTCTTCTTCTGTGTTCTAGGAGGGATCATAAAGTCACTGTCTTTGAGATGGTTCATCTCTAGTTTTTGAGCGTCTAGAGGCGCAGCTTCTTCAGTCACAGAAGTCCCCCAAGCCCATCCGATTATCAAGAAACTAAATGGGTATCTAGACCTCAAAAGACTAAAGATGAACCATCTCAAAGATAGGTCTGGCACAGTTAGAAGAAATCCCTATCATCTAATAAAGTCACTACATTCAATAACAATAGTTGTTCCGTGGTTTAAATAAAAATCGGGAAGTAAACTTTGATCAATTGAGAAATAAGGGCAAGGAGCGATTAAAGAAAATTAATATAACAGAATTACCTCAGTCCTGAAAAGCTCTACTTCTGTTTTGACACCAGCTGTGCCTTGTTTTTGTTTATTTGTTTCTGGTTTAATGACCTCACTGCTGTATACCAAATGTCCATGTTTACCAACAAGTATACTGGACTTTAAGGAGGAGATCAAAGACTTCATCCCACCCTGAGTAGAATCAACACAAAACATAGAAAATTGGTAATCTAAAACATACTATATATACATCTATTCTACGATATGGTACCTATGGCAGACTAAAACACTATTTTTAATTCATGCTACATCCATTCTACAGTAAAAGGCCTATAAGGGAACTAAACCTAGTGAGAGCTTTGGATGAGGATACAAGAGTTTTCTCTTTATCTCTTCTACTCCATTGGCTTTAGGAGGCACTGCACTTCACATTAGCACAAAATGGAGTATATACACTAAATATACCAACTTTAATGGCATGCTGCATTTTCACAATATCCCTTTTGAATTCAGAACAGGGAACTAAGAGTTGGACTTGAATATTGCCATGGAGACAATGCCATCGATCACTATGAGATTGGGTCTTCAATTCAGCTGGAACAAAACTATTCTAAAGGGAGATCACTAATGAATCATTGTGTTCACAAGCACAGACTACGCATGATACTTACTCCTCTCTCTGAGACATCCACTGTTTTACAGGTAGTTCTGAAATAATACTGTCAAGGAATGTATAAACTAGAGTAGAAGATATGTATATTTGGTATGAAGGCAAAGGCAATTTCAAATGGAGTCAATATCAATATCAATTATAGCACTACGGTAAGGAGCTAGTAGATGTCAGTCACAAATGGCCGACCATATTCTCATGTTGTGATAGTTATAAGTACTTAAATATATAACTGATGTTCCCAGAAACAACAGCAGAGGTTACCAGGTAACTTGTGCACAAATACACAACCGCAGAGGTTACCAGGTAACTTGTGCACAAATACACAACAGCAGAGGTTACCAGGTAACTTGTGCACAAATACACAACCGCAGAGGTTACCAGGTAACTTGTGCACAAATACACAACAGCAGAGGTTACCAGGTAACTTGTGCACAAATACACAACAGCAGAGGTTACCAGGTAACTTGTGTACAAATACACAACCGCAGAGGTTACCAGGTAACTTGTGTACAAATACACAACCGCAGAGGTTACCAGGTAACTGGAGGATACTTAAACGTTGCTGGGCAAATCTGCAATAAAATAAAGTGGAAATGACTTGGTGTAACAAGGTCTACATGTTCTGATTGGCTCTTTTGCAATTCATAAATTTTATCCAAGAGTTGCCTGAGCCTCGGGTATAATCCTTTTGCAGAAGCTGGGGGTGTGACCACATACAACCCAATAACATCAAGACCTCCAGGCAATGCTCTTATCACCTACCAACAAAGAGGAAACAACATGAGAAAACATGGATGCAAAAAATGGACGCTGGATGATAGTCTGGCTATTCCAGACTGACTTATTAGTTATTGGTCTATTGCGCACCTGTCGCGTGTGTTCTAATATCCACCAATCTTCCAGGGTCTCTAAGCTCGATGCGCTCTTCTTTGACTTCACTTCCTGGTCGCTGTCAGTCTCTAAGGATTGAGAGGGCGTCTTTACAGGAAAGCATACATAATTGCGCTGCGCTCCAAGCTGGTAGAGGAGAACGACCGAGAATAATTTGCCAACTCAATCTCATCCATGCACCTCACCTGTCCAATCAAAAGTCCCACGTGATTTATTGGAGAATTCTGAACGGATTCTACGCATCCATTCTCAACAACAATTAACTTTCCCATAGTTTGACTACAGATACTCGCTTTTAAATAATTGGTCTATTTAGTGGCCATTTTATAAGATTGTGCAAGCCATCATGTGATAGATCCACATGATTAACACAGTGCAAAAATTATACAGAAATTATACTAATCCTACGTGCAGGGTGCAACAGGGAGAAAGGGGCTTGGTTGCGTTCCCTAGATGATCTCTCTTCTTGACGACGAAGATCTGCTTCCATCTGATGGGTACGTTTGTCGCCAAGTATGCATTGGAGATATTAAAGGCCCTTTATCTGGTTTGATGATTGTTCAACCGGAAATTCCAATTCTTTATTGCATTTTTCATTGTTCCACTTATTGATAAAACAACCATTTAACTTATTTTATAGGCCTTCCTTTATGTCTAATTATGCAGGAGAAATCTAAAGTCAGTGTTTAGTTCTGAACAGTCACTGAGCGCTTCTCTAACCTATTCGGCACCCAAGCAACCGAAGAAACAAAGCCAGCAACAAGTGCAGTCTGGTTAGTGTTTGAACGGCTCATCGATAACTATTTTATGAAATAAAACTTTAGGTACGCACAAATGCGTGTCGTTTTCTTTTGATTATCCGCCATTTTCTTTTGCAATTTTGGCATGTTTGGTTTGAGAAACCTGCCAGTGGTCATTATCATACAATTTCTGTCGCGACCTTTGTGTTACTCTGTCTATTTACACGCTTGTAGCCTCACAGTCAAAAGTGATGTCGGCAGCCTCAGTAGAAGCGCAGACTTAGTGAGTTATGTTGAAGGTGGCATGTCTACATGTTTCAGTTGCCATGGTGATGTTATTAGGCACGCCCTATGCAATGTCATTACTGTCCTTTATAAGGTGTAAGGTAACACTCCCATCTTGTTGTAGTTTTTACCAGCTGTTATAGCATACATTCTATGTACATTATATCTATGTTTCATACATATGACTGGCATACAATATTGCTCTAAATAAAACATCTTTGGTCTTCAATATACAATAGGGAGATGTCTGTAATTATGCGGTACTTACGTTAACTAATGTTTTACTGAAATTAGTAACTAGTTGTACTATGCTGTCAGTTTATTGATGGTTTTGTTGAAATGGATTTGAATAACTGGATGCCTTAATAGTAGCCCGCTAGGCTAGTGGCCCGCTAGGCTAGTAGCCCGCTAGGCTAGTGACCCGCTAGGCTAGTGGCCCGCTAGGTTAGTGACCCGCTAGGCTAGTGGCCTTCCCAGTCTAAATAAGGATACCTAACCTAACTGAAGTAACATAAAAATTATTATATTATATGTAAATAACCTTGATCCTTCTCCTTCAGTGTTGATGGAAGGTATGTTCCTCAAGGAAGGTTGGGATGTGCCATTGTGTCTTCTGGAAATAAAGAAGTGAGAAACTGTTCTTACTGATATATAGTTGATGCAGATTGACTTCACAACTCCCTTGTTTCAATTTTAACGAGCAATAAGTAAAAGTTTGAATCTTATAGTAAAGTATATGTTCGTACATACGTACATATATACTGTACACATTCAAATCATACTATAACAGTTCATCATGTAAGCATTCAAGCAGTTACATAGTACTATGCGTTACATTCTTGTTAGCTATCAAATAACTTTAAAAGCCGTTTCTCCCTTACTGCTCCTTGATTAACTTGAGTTTCTCTTCCCGTAGCACAAACTGCTTGTGTATGCGTCCCGAGATAACTACAAAGGTGTTGCCAAAGTAACTTCTTCATTCAAGTTTACTCTTCAAAGTGGGTTTTATGCCAGTTTCTATGACGACCAGAGGACTGCATGGTCACTCCATTTTGAGAGTGCATCAGACCTGGAGAACATTGCCAAGCAGATAGGAATAGCTAGAGGCAGTCAAGGAGAATCATCCAGTGTGATTGTCCAAGATCTCCTGTTGGGCGAAGGCCAGGAGGTCTCAAAGGACGATTCAGTGGATACTAAATATGCTGGATACCTTTTCAAAGATGGCAGCCTCGGAAAGGTGAGAGAAGAGATATCAGATTGTATATTAGCATAGTGTAGTTATACAAGAAAGTACAAATTAATTTGGTAATTGTCAGAGAAAGGACTCAGTTTCAATAAATTATATACGGTACATTCTTTTACTTTTAACATTCATGGTTGTCTGTTAATCACCTAATAAAAATGGCCAACCTTAAGTAAGTAACAGTTTTTCATGTATTACTGAAATTAATTAATTAATAAGCTAATAATTCAGAGTTACGGACAGAGTTCAGTCCCGACACATTCGGATAACTGACATTCCACAGCATACGTACGTATATTACGTACATATATATCCTGCTTGTGAATGTAGGTTTTTGATTCCAACACCAGTTCTGATAAATCTTTTAAATTCAAAGTTGGAAAAGGAAAGGTTATCAAAGGTTGGGATGAAGGCATGTTAGGAATGCGGAAAGGAGGCAAAAGACTTCTCATTGTACCTCCCAGTTTGGGCTACGGATCGCAAGGTGTCTCTGGTAGGATTCCAGCTAACTCTTCTCTTGCATTTGAAGTAGAAATTAAGAGAGTCAAGTTCAGCAAAGAGAAAGGATCACAAAGCTCTGATCTCCCTCCCCCACCTCCTGAACCAAGGTATGATGTAATTGCTCTTAAATAAGGTACATGTACGTACAGTTTTGTGAGCCTATTATGAGTAAGATATGCGGTGACTAATGTTTTTGTGAGTGAGAGAGTTATCAGTTTACCCTTCATCTGCAGGTCTGCTGAGCCACCTCCAGTTTCTCCCTCTATAAAAAGGAGAGCAGAATCTCTGAATGAGGATGTCATGGTTGGAGTAAGTTGTCTTTGCAAATGAGCGAACTCTTCTTCTGTGTTCTGTTAAGTGATGTCTTGTATATATTATACAATAATAATGAATATGCAGTTAAAACAGTATAAGTACGTATGTCTATTTGTAAAACAAGAATACATATAATTTGTTTACCAGTTTACACTATTAATGTTCCTAAATACATATATTAGATACCCTTGAAGTGTGTCAATTAGAGCAAGTCAGGAAATACCCTATGACTTTGGTAAATCTGCATATTTAACACTCTGTCTCTCTAGACACCTGAAGATGGTACAAAAACAGAAATTATGTCAAGAATTTCCAAAATGGGCCAACCCATGCTTCCAAGAACAATGGAGGAAAAGGTAATTAGACATCTAGATAAGTCAAATCTTCATGCTTATGAGAAATTTGATTTATGTACATACGTATGTACGTATATATGTACATATGTACGTACGTAGATGAGAATGGAGGCTGAGATGGGAAGTAATACTTCATTCATGCAACAAGGCGGCAATCCAATGATGATGCAAGGGAACCAGGGTATGATGCAAGGAAACCAGGGTATGATGCAAGGGAACCAGGGTATGATGCAAGGGAACCAGGGTATGATGCAAGGGAACCAGGGTATGATGCAAGGGAACCAGGGTATGATGCAAGGGAACCAGGGTATGATGCAAGGGAACCAGGATATGATGCAAGGGAACCAGGGTATGATGCAAGGGAACCAGGGTATGATGCAAGGGAACCAGGGTATGATGCAAGGGAACCAGGGTATGATGCAAGGGAACCAGGGTATGATGCAAGGGAACCAGGGTATGATGCAACAGCCATCAATGATGTCCCAACAACCTTCAAACAGTATGATGGGAGGAATGAATCAAACTCCATCTTCACAGGTATATAGTGAATGTCCTGTTATCCTCTTGCTGTAGTATCATTTTCTTTTATTTTACATGCACAGCAAATAGCTATTTATCAGCCTCAAAAGCCCTGGGCTCAACCACAACCCGGGATGGTGGGCCAGCAACCTGGGATGGTGGGCCAGCAACCTGGAATGGTGGGCCAGCAACCCAGGATGGTGGGCCAGCAACCTGGGATGGTGGGCCAGCAACCTGGAATGGTGGGCCAGCAACCTGGAATGGTGGGCCAGCAAGCTCCATATGGCCAACAAGCTCAAATGACTCAACAGCAACCTGCAGCCTATCCACAGCCCCAAGCCCAACCTCCTCCCCAAGCCCAACCTCCTCCCCAAGCCCAACCTCCTCCCCAAGCCCAACCTCCTCCACCGGTAAGCATGCTCTATCCCTGTTTTAACATCATACCTTGCTCTAACAATTGTACATATACGTATATGCTCCTATTCATTGAAACAACTATAGTGCAACATTCTTTTTGTATGTTTACTTCTGTCTGCTGTAAACAAACTGTTGTAGGAGGAGAAGAAGGAGGAAAGTAAACAAACACTTTTACTTACTGAGACTAAACAGGTACAAACAGAAGTGAAGCTGGACTTGGCAAAGCTCTCTGGAAAGATTGATGAAGTGAATGGAAAGGTACGAGAATGTAGAATGTTAAAATGATAAGCTAACCACAACTAGTGTCACTAAACAAACATTCCAAAGGAATTATTTGCCTAAACCCTTAGCTTGATAAGTTACAGAAGCTGTCAGAAGAGGCTCCTACACCGAGCCATTCTCTGACTGTCCGTGGACCAGGCACCAATAATATGGAAGCAGCCGTTGTGTTGCATAACATTCAGAGAATTATGCAGGAAAATGAGCACTTGAAGAAAGAGGTGTTTGAGAAAAGTGCTCGTATTGAGTCTCAGAATGTCAAGATAGGAGAACTGCTTGAAAGGAATCAGAGGTACGTATGTATGTAGGTTAAGTGTCAGTTTTCCTATAGCTTGCATTCCATATGCTATTCAAATTTAATATACATAACTACGTATATTAATACGTACGTATACGAAGTTTGCTTTAATGTGCCAACTTTAATTCACATACTGTATGTACGTATATTAAAAGGTCCATTTGTACAGTCTAATACTTCAGACAGGTGTATGTACGTTTACTTCTTTGTATATGAACTTGTTCCGATAAATTAAATCATTTTGAATCAAAAGACAAATTCCTTGGTTTCATTATCACCTTCAGGTGTAGACCTCAACGTGCTTATTTATACATACATAACTACGTAATAAGTTTCTTTATATTTGTTTATTGTTTATAGATTTGTTGAACAAAGTAATTATGTTCTTGAACAGCGAAATGAGTCTTTCAAGAGTACGTCTGCTCAATCTCAAGTTCGAGTGCTTCAACTGGAGCAGGAAAAGGTAACACAATTAATGAAATTTCTCTTAGGGGACATGAGTGGGTGGGGTTAATCCAGGGGCAAATGATGATGATATGCAAGGTTTTAAAATCAGCTATGGGTCTCTTAAATCCCAATCTTCATACTGTAAATCCCAAAATTAAAGCGGTCCCTTTATTAAAGCGAGTTGCGCGTATACGTAGTATGGAATCGCGAAATTAATGGTATGTACGTAAGTCATGTCACGTCACTGTCAAGATGTGGTTGTATCGGTTGTCAGAGGTAAAGAGTCACAGAGAAGCAGAAGTCTGAGAAGTAAATAATAAGGTACTGGTAGAGTTGCGAAGGAAGAGACCAAGCTTACACCATCCTGAACTTTGCGCAAAGATTAACAAGTTTGCCACTTTCTCTAGCAACAAAGCTGCTGTCGATAAATACTTGTAAAGCCTGATCACTATATTTAAAGGCCACTATTCTACTCATACCATTACAATGGCTAAATAAAAGGGACTCCATAATAATGGGATTTACAGTATTTTTTGTTTGGTATTCCAGAAACCAGTTATCCATATTAGAGCAGTTTCATTGTGTCCTGCAGCTGCATGTCTATTGTCTTGCTGTGTGTTCTTTCTGTTAGGCTTCATTGACAGCTGAATTGAGCAGTACGACAGCTGCTCTGAACTCCATTCAGGTGGAGTTGTCCAACCTGCGGCAGGCTGAGACAGAGCTAAAGCAGCAACTCTCCACAGCCCTGTCCGAGGCACAGAATAACGCCCAAGAATGGGCAACCTCCAAGAAGAAAATGGAAGGTATAGTAGAGGAACAAAATACAGTGCATTCTCAGTTAGCAGACCTCAATTATCCGAATTAACGTACGTACGTATATACATAAATGTACCATATCAAAAGGTATCTAGAATTGACTTGTTTTTGCAGTATAACCCTTTATATACATTTAATTAATGTACGTACGTAAATATGTACTGTGTGTATGTAAATATACTACATGTGTATTAGTGTACGTAACTATGTTGTATGTTGTAATTATTAAAGAAAAAGTCTTCTCTTTTTTGTGATTTTCATAGAATCTTCTAGTGAGTTAGAAGAGGCAAAGAAGGTTTTGAAGGATTTGAAGAATGAAAAGAAGAAGTTACAGCAGAAGCTGAAGCAATTGGATGAAGAGCTTGGGGAAGCTAAGGACGAGAAAGAGGCAGCTAAGAAGGTTTGTTTGTATAATATAATAGGTTCAAAGTACACATGAATAATATAAACACCATTCTCCTATAAACATTGTTAACATCAAAATTAGAAATTTATTAAATTTAATATTAAATTTAGAATAATTTATTCTAATGCATTTAGAATAAATTGTTTTCCACAGAGCCGTAAAATGGACAGATATACATTAGTGTTTTAAAAATTAAATATCTTTTTCCTTTTTAATTTAGTACAGTAAAAGTTATTTAGTATAGAATAAGTTTTCTATTCTTTTTTTGCTTTTTGAAGAATTTGAATACTCAAAAGAGGAAACTTACCAAGGAGAAGAAGAGGCTTGAAGATGAGGTGGAAGAGATGAAGCATTCCCATGATGTAAGTATTTGCACTTGGATATGTTGTAATTATGTAATGTTGCTATAGTTACTAACAATAGTTAGCATCAGCCCTTGTTGAGAATAAAATTCCTTTTTCAAATTAATTAATTAATTAAATTAATTCCTTTTTCAAATTAATTAATTAATTTATTAAATTAATTCCTTTTTCTTGCTGTTAGACTGAGTTATCCCATTTGAAAGATAGGCTTCGTAAGGAGAAATCATCTTCAGAGACCCACATAGCAGAACAGGTGGCACAAGCTGAGAGGGATGTTGAAGATAGGTGGAAATCCAAGGCTGATAGGATGGTTGCACAAAATGATGCTAAATGGCGGGAAAGACTGGATGATGTCCAGAGCGAACTGAATGGATTAAAAATAAAGAATTCTGAACTGCAAGTTAAGGTATGTTGTTGTTTACAAATACGTATGTATCTGAGACACTTAAACAAGTATGTAAAGTTGGTGAAAATATCTCCATTTAATACTTTCTTCAGAGCTATGAAATAATTAATATATAATTATAGGAATCCCCCTAACAAATATATAGAAACTCAGTAGTGTTCGATTAAGTTTTTTACAAGATTGTATCGGATCTGATTATGTAGGTTACTCTCCTTATGTCTCCATTTTGTCAATTAAATGTATGTAGATTGCTACTGGAAGTTCTCAGGAGGTCAAACTGTATGAGAAGAAGGTTACAGAACTCTCAGAGAAGACTCTACAAATGGGAACCTCTCTTGAAGCAGCAGACAAAAGAGAGAAGGAATTGACTCAGAAACTAGTGGAAATGGAGAAGGTACGTACCTACATATAATCAAGTCGTTGTTCAGAATTTTATGAATATATGTACATTTGTTGTGTACTTGGCTAGTACTTGTGATACATGTTAGTAAAATTAAGCATTACTCTTACCGTTAATTATTCCATTTCTTTTTGTAACATCTTGCTTTCCAATTGGTTCCAGGATCTGGCCAATGAAAAAATGAAGAGCGAGGCCTTAAAGAGTAGTGTTTCTGCTAAAGCTGCAGAAGTTTCAGAGGCTCAAGGCCAGGGCTTTAAGGAAGGTTTTGACGCTGGCAAGAAAGCCAGCGATGAAGATGCCACCTCCCAGGTTAAGAGAATTATGAACACTGTGTATCAGAAAATGGCTGCAGAATTCAAAAAGAAGGAAAACTTTACATCTAAGGAAGTTCTATCCATCACCTTGGGAACAATAAGAGTAAGAGTCATCTGCCCTTAATCACATGGCCATACTATGGTTACTAGAGTACTTGTTAAACTTTAGGATATCACTTTAAATGAACTAAATCCATCAAAGGCCAATAACCAAGAGGTTGAGGAAGAAGAGGAGGAGGAAGAAGAAGAAGAGGAGGAGGAAGAAGAGGAAGATAAAGAAAGTTTGTTTAGAATTTTATTTATTATTATAGTTACGTATGTATTTTTGCTTCCTCTATATACATACGTATGTATGTACACATTCATTTAGAAATACTCTGTTGTTTTACCCTTCAAATTCTAGAGGAAAGCACTGCCCCAGGTATTAAAGTGGAGCCCGGAGATGTTCCAAAGGAACCAGGCCTCATGCCTGGTGACATAGAACCTCAAGCATCTAAGATCAAACAAGAACCTGTACACATGAAACCAAAGCCTGAGGACAGAGAGCCGGAACCTGAAGGAAGTGAGCCAGAACCTGAAGGAAGTGAGCCGGAACCTGAAGGAAGTGAGCCGGAACCTGAAGGAAGTGAGCCGGAACCTGAAGGAAGTGAGCCGGAACCTAAAGGAAGTGAGCCAGAACCTGAAGGAAGTGAGCCGGAACCTGAAGGAAGTGAGCCGGAACCTGAAGGAAGTAAGCCGGAACCTGAGGGAAGTGAGCTGGAACCTAAAGGAAGTGAGCCGGAACCTGAAGGAAGTGAGCCGGAACCTGAAGGAAGTGAGCCGGAACCTGAAGGAAGCGAACCAGAACCTGAGGGCAGCGAACCAGAACCTGAGGACAGCGAGCCAGAATCTGAAGGAAGTGAGCCAGAACCTGAGGGCAGCGAGCCAGAACCTGAGGGAAGTGAACCGGAACCTGAAAGAATTAAGCCAGAACCTGAAAGAATTAAACCAGAACCTGAGGACAGCGATCCAGAATCTGAAGGAAGTGAACTGGAACCTGAAAGAATTACGACAGAACCTGAGGGAAGCGAGCCAGAACCTGAAGGAAGTGAACCGGAACCTGAGGGAAGCAAGCCAGAACCTGAGGGAAGTGAGCCAGAACCTGAGGGAAGTGAGCCAGAACCTGAGGGAAGCGAGCCAGAACCTGAGGGAAGTGAGCCAGAACCTGAGGGAAGCGAGCCAGAACCTGAGGGAAGCGAGCCAGAAGATGAACCTAAAGGAGTACATGTTGAAGATGAACCAGAAGGAAGTGAACCAGAAGGAAGTGAGCCAGAAGGAAGTGAACCAGAAGGAAGTGAACCAGAAGGAAGTGAACCGGAAGGAAGTGAGCCAGAAGGAAGTGAACCAGAAGGAAGTGAACCGGAAGGAAGTGAGCCAGAAGGGGTTACACCACTACCTGAGGGCCAGGCTCAGTCTGGTGGTATGACTGAACGAGAAGAAGAACAACCAGAGAGTCATATTGTTTCAGATGGAACAGGTGAATCGCCAATTAAATCCTCAGAGCCGAGCTTTATAGACCTAGCAGATGACACAAAAGATTCCCCTTCTCCCCAGACCAAGGAGACAACAAATCCTGTTCCTGTTCCTCTTGTTGCAGAATCTCCACCTCCTGTACCGTCTGATGATGATTTTACAGCCAGTGAAGATGAAACAGATGGCCCTCCCCCACCACCACCACCAACAGGGGCAGATAGGAGCCCTGATGATGATGAATTTTTTGAGACATCTCCTGATTTCCCTGAAAAGGAGGTAACACCAGAAAAGCCTGCTATCCATACAGAACATGAAACTGACACTAACGCTAACAAAGAGAGTGATGAGAGTCAAAGGAAAGAATCCGCTAAGTCACAACCAGAGATAATAGCTATAGATTCAAGTCCATTAAAGCCTAAAGCAGGAACATTATTAGGCTCGGAAGATGATGAGGATTTCTTTTCTCCTCCCCCCTCTAATACGACAAACCCAAACCCTGCCCCCGACACTACCAGCACACTCACTGTTGATCCATTCAACCCTGAGGGTCTCTTTGGCGATGAGAATGCAGACTTATTCCTCGGAGCTGAAGTTAAGAAGGTAAGCTAAATAATCACTGAAAGGTATTACACCAACCAGCCAAGTGACCAAAGTCCTATCTCGGCTGGGGGACGGAAGCCCTATTAAAAGGGAAACCAGTAATCACCTCCCATGTCATCCAAGATGGAAAAAACATCAAAGAACCACAGACAGCTGTGTTGCCCTGGTGTTTTCAGGCATTCACTGGTTGCCATTTTAATAGGACTTAGGTACCCCAGCCAAGACAAGACTTTATTGGCTGTTTGTTGTAATATCTTTCATGATATTGACTTTTTCATTATATATAGTCCTTGCACAGGCTCAGTGTACGTAATTAGCTCCCTTAATTCAAAATACGACAAGTTTCTAATTAGTGCTCTACAATTTGATGATGTCTTCATTTTTAATCGAATATTACCTACTACGTACATCTAGTTTTGTGTATTTAAATGTTTGTATTTATATGCAGTCCCCACCGAAGGTAGACAAGAAGGTGGCTCAGGGTTCCCTCTTCAGTGATGATGATGATGACGATGAGGGAGATGATATGGGATGGCTCAAGAGCTGAGGAAACTATTTGAAGCACATTTATAGGAGCTGATATCTGCTATTTGTCACATACATACATACATACATCTTAGTCACACACAAGCCTACGACAACTGATATTCTATTTTTTGGAATTTTTGAATTAGATATAAATCATGCTGACTTGAGAGCTACATGTATGATTAATATGCATACCCATCAGAGTTATGCCATAAAATTACACATTTAATTTAATGTAAAAGTTTAAACTCCATGTGCAAAAATTGGTGTCAATGTTTAAAGTCTTGGAAAGGGATGAAAGAATAAGCTGGAAATTGAACTAATATAGCTACTGGTTATATATAAGACCATCAGTGTTCTGCCACTAAGTTATGTATATATACATATACAATTGCAACATGCATGTACAGCAGTGTTCCATTTATAAATCTGATCATGAAATGTGATTTGATTTTATAGCTAATTTCTTTGTAATGTACAATTGTTCAACTTAAATTTTGTGTCAGCTACTGGTAGCTGTTTCATTCTTATTATCACTCATTAGTATGGCATACAATGGAAGTCAGAGTATAATAAGTCCCAAAATCCCCTATTTTTCAATGCAATTGCAGCCTATCAAATTATTATAATACATATAAAAACAAGCAATATAACTTATTAGTAAGAAAATCTCTTAAGTCAATGTAACCTCTTCCGCTTCCACCTTCCAAATTTTACTTTTCACTGGCAAATTGAAACGATTATCAGCCTGATTGAAATGAAGAAAATGTTACATCAATCAATTTTAATGTTGCTATAAAGTGTATATAGTACGTATGTACACATAAAAGCAGACTTTGAAATTTCAAGGAAAGTTTTATAACTTATTTACCTTTCGGACCTCTTGTAAAGTCTTTGTCTTGATCCGACCAATATACAAACCCTTTGAACTACACAAAATGTATACAATTTAAAAGGATTCTTGTACGTATATATTGCCTATAATACCTACATTCATGCACAATATATTGAAACTACTAATTGGTCAATTAAAACACAATTGCTTGTAGCTAACCTTTTCCCAAAGGCTACAGATTCTGAGGCAAGATTAAGTTTGAAAGACTTGACTGACTCAGCCTCTATATAATACAGCCTCTTGTCAAATGTAAGAGCAATGTAATTGTCTTTCTGTGTGATGTGGTTCTTGGATGCAACAAACACAGCCGTGTCACCTGGCATTAAACTACAAAGATATCACATATTTAGCTGAAAATTGCAAAAATGAATCAAAACAGATCACATGTACGTACTTTGTAGATATACATAATATTGAAGAAAGCATCTATAGAAATGTTTGATGGTAGCTTAATTAAGCAGGATTCTTCCATAATCATATTCATGGGCAATTAAGATGGCCACTGCTTATGAGATTTCACTGGAGTGCTTAGGTCATTATAATTTACTAGTATATTAGACCTCTACAGAGTTGACAGACTATACGTATACATATTGTTAATGTTCCTACAGCTAAGTATATATACAGAGGTTAGAAACAACATCTTTACTCTTCAACAAGTCAAAAATGAAAAAACGATCGAAAATATAAGTTTGCTGCAGTTAGAAGAAATCAGGCAGAGCACGTCCCTTTTATGTGTACTCTGAACATACGAAACTTACTCATTCATCTTCACCGTAATGGAAGATCTGTCTGTAGGATCGCTATCACCATCCACCTCAGAATACACTGACAGGGCCATTGCAGTTCCCCTAAAACAATACAAGTATTATACACTGTATATATCTTGAGGTATATTATAAATAATCTAATACTATAGATTTGGTTGACATCAATATGAGACCAAGGAAAAATATTTAGAAGAGACTTATGTACTATTCAGGGAAAACCTATACGTATATAGGGCTTTGGGTGAGGATATATACATATACAGTGTATTCATGTATGTATGTACTTTACTGTTCAATATGTGAATACGTACGTATGTACTGTACTTCTACGCATTAAGACAAAGCTAAAGGGTTTTAACAAATATATAGTTGAAAAGGTTGTCAGGGATTTTAACTGCTATAGCTGACTATCAACTTATGAACCACTGAATCGTTTAGAAGCATATCTAACCCTGCATGTCATTAACGCAAATGAACAGTCGAAATAAAATTGGCCAAATACCAAAATCTATGGAATCATCTTTCACCACTACTTCTGGCTCTACAGGGCATGCTTAGTAAATATATTACATACTTCGTGTCCTTAACTTGGTCTTCTGTGGTTGACTTATCCATGCTTCTTTGGAGTTCCTTTTTGTCCCTCTCTAGTTCCATTCTTTCCTTCAGAGCCTGGTCCAATTCAAACTCCTTTTGTGTAAGCTCTCTCCTCAGAAACGAGTACTTCTCTTTCAATTCAGTGATCTCTCTAACTTGATCCTTATGGTATTGCTTGCTCCGCTCCAACTCTTGATAGCAAGATTTAGAATCCTTTTTGCTGTCTTCTAGTTGGTTTTTTAAACTGTCAACATCATTTTCTAGTTCCTTTACTCGGCTAGTCAGTGCTACTTTCACATCACTCAGAGCAGAATATTGGCTTTTTGACTCTTTGAAGTCGTCTTCAAGTCTTTTCTTTTGAGCTAACATTTTCTTCTGCTTTTCCTTGCATTCCTGGAGCTTCTCTTTCAGGTTTTTATTTTCTTCTACTATTATTACTACCTTTTCAGAGAGGTCTAGATTTTCCTGTTGGGAACGCTTGAGTTTCTCCTCCAAACAGTTGCACCTTTCACTATTGATATGTAATTCTTTTTGTAATTGTTGTCTCTCTAACGATCTCTCTTCCAGTTCTGCTCTGAGTGAATCAAATTCAGCCATCAGATTCTGCAGCCTTTCTTCACTCTTCTTCTGGTAAGCCTCATGTTTAGTAATCTCATGCGAAGACTGCTTTAGTGCTTCCTGCTTTTGCAAAGACTCAGCCAGAATTGCTTTCTTTTCCTCCTCAAGAGCTTCAATTCTTCTCTGAAGGGTCTGCGATGTGCGTTCTAGCTGTAATCGAATTTCTTCATAGTCTTGTCTAGTTTGCCTACTTCCATCTTCAAGTCGCTGCAGCTTGTCTCGAAGGTCAATGTTACTGTTCTCAGTTTGGATGAGCGTGTTGTTAATGCTTGCGATGCCCTCACTTAGCACACTTGCCTCCGTGAGGAGATGGTCCATGTATTCTACCGGGTGCTGGAATTCCTGGAAACCACTATCCAGACTGGGTGTGTGAACTAGAGCAGTTTTGACAGTTTTCAGTTGCATGGCTAGCTTATTCAACTGTTCTGTGAGCAATAACTCTTTTTCAGAAGTTGCATCCAACTGTCTTACAGCAGCAGAAAGCTTTTCTGTCTTCTCAGCAATTTCACTCTTAGATTTTTGGAGATCCATCTCTAAGGTGCTATTTTCCTTTTTCAGAACTAGGTGTTCAGCTAGTAGCTTTTCATGGGTGCTGGAAACATCCTTCAACTGTACCTCTAGTCCTCCAACCTTCTCCTCCAGGGTCTGTTTTTGTTTCAAGAGTCGCATTTGTTCTTCTTTGCTGCAGTCTTTAAGATAGGCTATTTCTTCAGCTAGACTAGCTCTTTCTAAATTCAATTTCTCGAGGTGAACTTTATAGTCGTCTATCACCTTTTGGCTCATTCCAAATGATCTTTGCATCTCTTCATCCTTTTCTAGCTGAAAGTCATTTCGCTGCTTTATTGCCTCATCTCGCTGCTT
Organism: Chondrosia reniformis; assembly: GCA_947172415.1. Taxonomy (NCBI): domain Eukaryota; kingdom Metazoa; phylum Porifera; class Demospongiae; order Chondrillida; family Chondrillidae; genus Chondrosia; species Chondrosia reniformis. The sequence continues at coordinate 5,629,685 of OX359201.1, read as the reverse complement.
TATTGCTTCATCTCTCTCCTTTATTGCTTCATCTCGTTGTCCTATTGAAACATCTTTCTGCTCTATTGCATCACATTTCTGCCTTGTTGCTTCATCTCCCTGCTCCATTGCTAATGCTTTCTCTCTCTTCAAAGTGGACAGCGTCGCCTCCAGATCAGTCGCCTGGTCCTTTAAGCAAGTTCTTGCAGTGTTCACTAGCTCCAGCTCTCTTGTGAGCTGTACAATAGCATTGCACGACTCTAAAGTAGATTGCTTCAAAGATTCTATCTCTTTCTGTTGCAAGCTCCTTTCTTCTTTCAAATGCCTAAGGGAGTCGTTTTCAGATTCCAGTTTTATGACTTTAGACATTAGCAGCGATACCTCCTTTTCTAACTTCTGTATTTCTCCCCTTGCTAACTCTTGCCCAAAGGCTACTGCATCAGATTTTGATTTCAAATTCAACAAATTGTCTTCGGAAGCACTAGTAAAAAGACTTCCCTCCAAACCTGGGTTCACTGGGAGCTCCTCGGAGAGGTCTGAGCATTGAGAGACACTAGAACCAGTTTTAAACAGGTCTGGCAGCAATAACTGGGTTCGATTCCTAAAAGGAATTGAAATAAAGATATCCATAACATTTAATAGGAAAGTACTGCATGTACCTTATAAATGCTTGATAATGACTATTCATATTGCTCGTAAATTCTTAGCAAACTTTACAATCAGATCACTTTATAGCTGCTTGACCAATAAAAATCGTCTAGCTTTGACAGACTTACTAGTACTGTAAGTATAGTGCTTCATGGTAAGTCATTTACAGACATTATTGTACTAGTAAGTCTGTCAAAGCTAGAGGATTTTTATTGGTCAAGCAGCTATAAAGTGATCTGATTGTAAAGTTTGCTAAGAATTTACAAGCAATATGAATAGTCATTATCAAGCCAGCCAAGGGACTAAACATTTATCTTGGCTGGGGGACTGAAATCCTACTAAATTCACAAAGTACAGATAAAACCATATAATACATATACACAATCCACACAAATGTGTCATGTACGTACTCAGCGGTTCATTTCAAGGGAAAGTATATGCTAATTATCCCACTTATGTACATACATACATACATATACGTATATATCTTTAAATAGGCCTGTGTGGCTAGGTAGACGTATATATCTTTAAATAGGCCTGTGTGGCTAGGTAGACGTATATACTTACCAGAAAGAGTCTGCCAGTGATTTGGGTAACTTGGTAACCATGCTCTTAGCTTCAGTTGAGTCCAGTTCTGGTACACTGAGGGCCAACCTACCACCATCCATTACCTGGAGTGGGCAGATACAGATGATAACATGGAGCAGCATGCACGAAGGGAGAAATTAAAATTAAAGAACACACGAATGACATACGTACACATGGCCCGTGTTAAAGCAAAAATGAGATATTTAATTACAAATGACACAATTACAGTCAGGGGCCATTTCAATCTATCAGATGGGATTGATACACGTCTACATATTACACTGAACAAAGGGAGTTAATTGCACAGAGCCTATCAGGAGGAGCAGGGGCACACCCTCAGTCACACCCTCAGGCACACCCTCAGGCACACCCTCAGGCACACCCTCAGTCACACCCTCAGGCACACCCTCAGGCATGAGCTGTGCAAAGGCTATGATGATAATCAAATATTAACTGGAAAAAATTACGCCATATGTTACACTGCTTGGACTTACTCGAGGTGAAAAGGGTTTTTCATTGGCCCCAGGAAATAACTTGATTAGAAAGTGGTCACCACAATCATTAAGAAAATGCCGTCGTCTTTCTTTCTCAGTTGTCTTCCACTCCTGTAACGCTTCATCCAAAGAGGTTGTCAACTAAAATACATCAAGGGATCAGACCATGGGATGGATTGATGATACAGGGTGTGATATGGGTCAGAGACCTGTATTGACTCACTTTTCTGATAGCTTCTGTTGATTCCTTTCTTCTGATTATTTCTCCCATTATCTCAACTAAAATCTGAGGAGATTCACAAATTTTACCTAAAATGCTCATCCTAAAGGAAAATTAAGCATTTTTAAGTTAATAATACAAAAATCTCCTTGTATTGGTCTGGCTTGCTATCCCCTACTTCTTGCCTGCTGCCAATAATTGCAAGGGTGCGAGAAAGTAGGGTCTAGCAGAAAATGTAAATGCCACACCTCAAGGATAAGCACCCCGCAGCGTACATACAAATTACGGCGGTCTGACGATGGTTTCAGCTGAAGTGTCTTGTGATTTGTGCCTAAAGGAAGCCCTCAAAAGTACAGAAAGAGCAAGAATATACTCGAGTACATGGACAGCCGCAGGTATCTCGTACTACTGGCCTCCCATGTAGGCGCCCGTTTACTGGTGTGAAATCAGTAGCTGTAAACTGATTGGTCGAGGCGAGGTGTGATATTTACATTTCTGCTAGACCCTACTTTCTCGCCCCCACACAATTATCGGTGGCTGGCAGGAAGTAGGGGATATTAGCAAGCCAGACTACCTTGTTATATGTTATTTAATATACAAAAGATTCAATAGACAAAAACTAGTCAGGTCAGTTAGCAGAGAACTAGTCAAAGACAAAGAGAACAGTTAAGGACAGAGATACATGGTCAAACTAACTTCTTTTTGATTAGCTTTAGCTGTTCCCTTGCAAATAAGCCTTTCTTGCTAGTCTCAGACATTCCTTCCTGAATTTCAGTAATCCATCTAAAATAAGGGATTGTTTATCATGTGACAGTCATGTGACCATCATGAGCCTGTGACTCAATATTTCTAATTGTCTAAATCAGTATCCTAATATTAATGTATATAAAGGTACGTACATACATCAGAGGCTTGCCATAGCCATTCCATGTAATTACTCCACTGCAAACCGTATCCAAATTAAGGTATATACGTACGTACATACATATATATACTGTAATAATTACTGTTACAACTCACTGTAATCTTTTATGAACATTGATAACCAGGTTCCTCCTTGAGTCTAAACACACCTGTAGCTTTTGTCTGTCAAATGATTCAGCAGGAAATCCAATCAATTAGGTAGGTGTACAATTGCATGTCATGTCATGTCATGTCATGTCATGTTATATAGGTACGTACCTTAGTATTTGGTCATTCTGGACCATCATAACAAGTGTCTGTTTCTGTGTCTCTTTCAGTTGAATCAACAGAGATTTTTCTCCCGACTTAAGAGCATTCTCCATTGTCACCTTTGCCGTCTGTAAATGAAGCACGTAAAACAATATCAATACCAATGGACAGACATAACTCCTCCTTCAACAAAGAGCAGTAAAACTGTCAAGTGAAGCTATACGTAAAAACACATCAAACAAGACAAAGGTTCTTATTCACAACTCTAATTATCAGTGATGTAGAATGGATCTTTTCTTTGTTGGCTGATAGCAAGAAGGTCAAATAGTAGTCAAAGTGTTTGGTAATCTAACAGTGTGTATCTATGGTAAAGCTGGTCTACATATTGTAAGGGTGTGACTGGGGGTGTGACTGGGGGTGTGACTGGGGGTATGACTGGGGGTGTGACTGGGGGTGTGACTGGGGGTGTGACTGGGGGTGTGACTGGGGGTGTGACTGGGGGTGTGACTGGGGGTGTGACTGGGGGTGTGACTAGGGTGGGAATGACCTGGGTCTCAAGGTGGCTCATTTAATTGCTCAAGATAGTATCATAGTGTATCAATAGCAGTGAACTGTCCTAATCAGTTAGCTCTTTACGTGCAGGAAAATGGAACGCATACATTATACATATGTATCTACCTTACTATGTACATATATACCCTAGTTTAACTATAGGTCTTTTGGATGGGAGATCATTTAATACTTTAAGTGTCTAAAAATGCAATAACAATATTTATGCTCAGGAATTATTGCAGGTGATGAAGACAGTAGGACAGTTCAACGTACCTTGGCTAAAGATAACTGAGTCGTCAGCAACTCTTGTTGTTCTGCACCAAACCGTTGCAGCTCTTGGTAACGTTGAGACCAGCCTGGTATACTGTCGGGGTCACTGTCAACAGCCTCTGTACAAGTGAAATTAGACATTTCCCATTTATCTAGAAAACAGACACATTTGAGAGAGATAGAAAATCATACCAACAATCTCCTTTGATTTGGCCAAAAGTTCCTCCACATGGCTGCTTGTGAAAAGCTGGAGTGAGTAAAGACACAATTAAATTAATCTTTAAGTTGTACAGAATGAAGGGTTAGGGTAAGGATTAGGGGAATTCCCAGAAACAGCTGTCTGGCCCAGTAGAAAAGGTGTGAAAACAGTCTATTTCTCCCTAGCCTTATATGTATTGATGCAAACCATATCTTTAGGGAAAAAAAGTCTTGGATTATGCATGTGAATGTGACAGTCTTACTAATGAAAAATGTGACTAATAGAGATAAAGTGAATTTATTGATTGCTAATTAAATTAGACCTATATACTAACGTATGTATGTACATTAATAAATTTATTTCTCACTTCAGACTTACACTATCGAGTGTCTTCTCGCAATCACCTGCAAACTCTTGCAAGTTGCTGTTTGGGTCTTGTCTGCTGATCCACTCATACAAGGTAAGGTCAGTGCTGCCGTTTGTCCCAGCTGACAGTGAAGAGGGAACGAGCACTTCCTTTAAAAGCTTCAAGGACTGTGGAAAATCCCTCAAATGCTGTCTCCAGGTGTCCACGTTCTTTTGGAACTCAGAAAATTCCACTTTTAGGCAGTTCATTTGATTCCTAAAAGTCCTAATATTATGTATAAAACAAAAATTGAAGCAAAAAATTTGATTAACACACCCTTAAAAGTCAAATCAAAGAATGAATACTTAAAATGAGTTGTGTACATACGTAATTCCTTAGTAATAATAAGTCCTTTTAAAATGGTATAAAATATTCCTAGTGAGTTAAAAGAACTTACTCCAAAGTGCTATTGCAGTTTTTCTGTACAGCTTTCCAAGCTCTGACCTGTAAATCTTGTCCCTTTAGTAGTGTGTCATAATAGTCAGTCACACTCTCACCCTGTCGCTCAAATTCCTTCATAAAAGTAATCAAATGATAAAATCACTGCAATGGCACTTAAAGACAGATTAATACGGACTGTTAATAATTCCTACATGGGAGACATATATGTAGATTTACTGGCTTCAAACGCACCTGAATAACCTGCAATAATGCGTGAGGCTTTTTACACACTTCATCTATGCTTTTGTGTCGGAGGATATCTGTTGATGAAGAGAAGGGTGCAACTCACAGAACTGGTTCACACAGGTTTAGCTGTGTGTACATTGATGGGCAGTGAAAGTGTGCACGTTATGATATGTGGATGAGATTATATTATACGTACGTATGTACGTACCTTGAAAGTTGCCTGCCTTTAAACGAGGAGGTGATGTTGAGTGTAACCATGGACGGACAAATACAAGAATGGGTTTAGATTCCTGCAAAGGGGCGGGGAAGGGGAAGGGGTGTGACATAAATAGCACACACAAATGCAGATGGTTTTATAGAAAGAGATGAAAGAGGAGAAAATGGCCACTACATACACACATACATACGTATAAATATAATTTTGTTATGTTCATGAAAAATCTAAGATACCATTTTCCTACATGCTATATGCCTATTCTGTAAAGAGCCTATAGGGGAACTAAACCTGAAGAGAGCTTTTGGATGAGGATACAGGAGTCTTTTCTTCCTTCTTTTCCCTTCTTTCATCTTCTTCTCCACTGGGTCAGACAGCCGTTTCTGGGAATTCCACCCTTCATCAGTGATCCTGGGAGTCTTTGTCTTTTCTCTATCTTGATCTTCTGTGAATCCTTGGCTCTCATGTAAGCTATTGATAACTTTGACTTCAGCAACTCAACTGTTTTGATATGGATGTCCAAGTAATTAAAACCAAATTGATAATTTATCACCAAAATCAATTTTTCAGTATACATATATCAGTACAACAATGTACAAAGGAATCCATATCACATATCATTATTTCCTTACATAAATCCCATTAACATCAATATTGATAGTCACAGCCATATTAGTTTAGTCTAGATCTGTCACTGATTAATTAACTGCCTGTATACCTTCGTATCTAACTCAGTATGATTAACTGCCTGTATACCTTCGTATCTAATTCAGTATGATTAACTGCCTGTATACCTTCGTATCTAACTCAGTATGATTAACTGCCTGTATACCTTATCTAACTCAGTATGATTAACTGCCTGTATACCTTCGTATCTAACTCAGTATGATTAACTGCCTGTATACCTTCGTATCTAACTCAGTATGATTAACTGCCTGTATACCTACATATCTAACTCAGTATGATTAACTGCCTGTATACCTTCGTATCTAATTCAGTATGATTAACTGCCTGTATACCTACGTATCTAACTCAGTATGATTAACTGCCTGTATACCTACGTATCTAACTCAGTATGATTAACTGCCTGTATACCTTCGTATCTAATTCAGTATGATTAACTGCCTGTATACCTTCGTATCTAACTCAGTATGATTAACTGCCTGTATACCTTCGTATCTAACTCAGTATGATTAACTGCCTGTATACCTTCGCATCTAACTCAGTATGATTAACTGCCTGTATACCTACGTATCTAACTCAGTATGATTAACTGCCTGTATACCTACGTATCTAACTCAGTATGATTAACTGCCTGTATACCTTCGTATCTAACTCAGTATGATTAACTGCCTGTATACCTACGTATCTAACTCAGTATGATTAACTGCCTGTATACCTTCGTATCTAACTCAGTATGATTAACTGCCTGTATACCTACGTATCTAACTCAGTATGATTAACTGCCTGTATACCTACGTATCTAACTCAGTATGACATTGTAACTTCTAATACAAAAGCTCAACAATCCAATAGTAACTATGTATATATTTATAATATGTATATACACTAGGAAGATAATACCTAAATCTGTTAAAGGTGGACTACCTACCTACCTAATTATTGCTTTTAAATTTATAGCTGATTGTTTTTGTGATTTTTGTTTTATATCATTACTTCAATAATCTCTTTGACATTTACTGTACTGCAATAGTAGTTGTTTATAATATACGAAGTACAGGCAAAAGCCTATAATTCTATATATTCTATAATTTCAAAAGGTTGATGAAATAGGACTGGCTATTTATTGTTTGGAAGGTCTTACAGGCTTCCCAGTCATGTGACTTGTCATGTGACTTAGTGTCATGTGACTTACTGTCCCAGAAGTGTAGGAAGCAATGATTTGCGACTTGTCCATCAGCTGTCCCTCCAGAGTCATTAGAATTACATCCTGAGACCCCACCCCCAAACTGACACTCACCTCCTCCCACAGTTCTGACACCCTATATGGTAATACCAATAATTTAAAATGGCCGACAAATCAAGATGACATCATTTGAAACATTTACTCTCGTCTCTTTCTTCAAAACCTGAGCACGATTTCCATGTGCCTTTAATAGCCGTTTTTACTATACACTTAGCACTATGTTGTTACATTAACAAAAGTACCAAATTTATGTGCAAAGATTGAGTAAAGTTTATACAAATACCCTCGACCGTAAAATACTCTCAGAATTCGGTGAGTCACTGATATACTCACACGCTTAGGACATAATCCTGTCAAGTCTACCACAAGACAGATGTTTCTAGGTAGCGGTGTCGCATTCTAAACAACAGCAGCCGAATAGCGACAAACGGATATGGTAAATTAACTAAATTTACAAAGTTAGGTAAGCCCGAGTAAGAGTAACTCAAATAAAGTATCGTGAACACAGTTAAGTTATCATATACTGTAACTTATACAGTAGGTACTGGAAAGTTAACGTACTTTTGGGAGGGCAAAATGTCTTCATTGACCTGGATGAAGGAACCAGAATTCGCTTGAAAGATTTTCAACATCTTGTTGTATCGAATTTGTTCTTCTTTCAAATGTTTCCATATTATACTAACAAAGGATGAGTCATTTTCGCTGACGTAGCCTTACTAGGAGGAGGCCATTTTCTTAGAAGAGTCTAATGAGTCTATCAAACCGCGCGCTGAATAGGCTGATTTCACCTGTTTGGAATTGTCGATTAACTTACCACGCCCAAATACCCCCTCCCCTTAGTGCTATTTTTAGAATCAATCCCGTGCAGTTGAATTACTCACAAGTCCAGCAAGCACTAGCATGTCTGCCAGTTCAGTATGATGCTTTTGGATTTTCTAGCCCAATCGCTACTGGCGTTAGATGCTAAAATGCTAGATTTTCTCTTTGTTTGCCATAAAAATAACAAGTTGCCGAAATTTATATACTACGTGTGTCTCCTTTGCGAACTCACTGGTCACGGCGTATTATGGTTTGCGGCAAGTATCATTACATTTCTGTTTGTGGATCACCAAGAAGCCAGAATCATCTCATTGTATCTCTTTATACTGCTTGTAATTGATATTGTTTTAGTTGCGCCAATAAAAGTTTATTTTAAGAGACCTCGGCCCTCGGCCAACGAAGGGAGAATTATGTGGCAAGTATCTGAAGTGGATAATTATGCTTTTCCATCAGGACATGCGTCCCGCTCGGTAGCAGTTGCCCTTTTCATGGCCCCCTGGTTTGGCAGCAGAGTGGGGCTGATGATGTACGCCTGGGCCTTGTGTGTCAGTGCCTCGCGCGTGTTGATGGGACGGCATCACCCAAGCGACGTGATAGCTGGAGTTTTAGCCGGGTTCATTATCGCCTGGTGTACAAATCTAGTACTTCATTCCCTTAGAATACATAATTTTTTCTTCACTTGATTTTTTAGAAACAATTTAAAGATAATATGCTGTATATCTGCCAGGTCATTTTATTTATGTATAATGTAATTTTCTTTGCATTTCTTATAATACAACCATTCTTTACGTATCAATATACTTACATTGAAATTGAATTTAAATCATTTACAAATACATTTTATGATCAAGGACTTTGTCCGTATTTGTGAACTGCTTCCAGGAAAGATTTCATGTGGTCGGGGCTAATGTCAGGGTATATGCCATGTCCCAGGTTGGCTATGTGTTTGCTCAAACCAAACTCTGTCATCATATCTTTGACCCTTTCATTTATGTCATTCTATGAAAGGAGATGATATAACAATAATTAGTGATGGAACTGTAGATATAATATTTAGATCATTTTAAGGTGCTAATTACTCAATGACTTAGTCCACGTTGCATGTAGGTGTTGCTTTATTCTGGCATTTAGATGAAAACAAAGATATAAATAGTAAGTATTAGTTCCTGAACTGCTAATTCCCACACAAAGACAAAACGAATTACTAAAAATGCAAACAGTTTCCAAAAAATGGTAAGCATTTAACTAATTAGCTCTAAGTTGCATAACTCATTATTCTTATGTTGAAATCATTCCTACTGACATTCAAGAAGAGGGGGGTGGGGTGAGATTTTATCAAGGGGAGCAAATTTCAAGGGGTACCATGGCTTTGAGAATAAGTCTTCTAAGTAGGTTATATATGAATGTGGCACTGTGGTACTGTAGTAACAGTACTTACATACTATTATATATATATCAGCAGTTTCTGGTATTTTCCTTGATAGAATGTTTGGCTAATGAAATAATGTTTCCCTCTCTACATGCAGTGCAATTATTTATGTATCATCATATTAGGATATCTTTGTGGTCAATAACTAAACTTGTAGGGGCAAGGCACTGTTCAATTTAATAATTGTGGTTGCAATTATCAGATTTCATCAGCTCTACATTCAAAAAGATTCTTCTTGCATGTCTACTTACAGTAGAGGAATACAATGCACAGGGATCAAGGTTTCCCTGAAGGACCTTTCCTTTAACTGCAAGTCTGGCCTTTCTAGGATCCATTGTCCAGTCGATTCCCAAGACATCAAATTCTGTATCTGCTAGATGCTCCATAGCATAATGAGCTCCCTTCGCAAATACAACCTGACGTAAAAGGAATGACTTTACATCACTTTGTGTAATTAAATCACTTGTTTAGACTTGCAAAAATTATATGCTTTAATAAATTTTAAGTAATTTTCTAAAAGGGGATAACCTGGTAACAATGCCACTGTTTACGTACAATTTGACAGGCTTACCATGGGGACTGCACTTTGACCTAGTCTCTCTTTCACTCCCTTAGCTATCTTAGCCAAGGAGGGCAAACAGAATTTGCTAAACATTTGAGGACCCAGAATTCCAGCATGAGAGTCAAACACTTGAACCATCTATGAACAGATACAATAAGGAAGCTGTGTTGTATAGCAGAAGTGTATATCTCAACTCTAATAGGCTGCCATAATGGAAATACATTAAAAGGAAGTAATGGTTATATGGCAAGAAGATTAATGTGACACAATGCACATATATACTTACACCAATGGACAATCTCCATAAACTAAACAGTATAGAATACTCAAAAATGAAACTTAATATGCAGCTTGAAGTAGTTTCTTGGTTTCAAGGGCGAATTGGTTTCAATGTAATGCAATTGTTAGTGTTATTGTAAGTTCCTGACAATTTACACTCACTTGAGCACCAGCATAGACCTGCTCTACTAGAAAGTTAATGCAAACTTCAGTAATGATATCTAGCAGCTTGAAGGATGATTCAGGGTGCCTGTAGAGCCATGCCTTTGATTTGCTGAATGTACTACTGCCTCCACCATCTATCATATAAGCCATTAGCGTCCACTATTGAGGGGAAATAGTTCTTTTACATGAATACCTAATACACACCATTTCCAACTTGCTACATCTTTGTACTTTAGAGGAAAAGGCCTATGGGAATTAAACCTAGTGAGAGCTTTGGATGAGGATACAAGAGTCTTCTCTTTTTATACTTCTTTTCCACTGGGCCAGACAGCTGTTTCTGAGAATTCCATCCTTTATTGATGACCCTAGGAATCTTTTGTCTTCTTGTTGATCTTTTATGAGTCCGTGGCTCTCTGTGCTAAATCTAGGGTCTCTATACACAATTTCCACACACAATTTCATATGTAGGTCCTATATCCTTTCCAGATATGAAGTCAAACTTGGATTTTTATGTTCGACATCATGCCAAGTACTTCACTAGACAACATCAAATTAGTATTGTCTGGACACTAAAATGTGAAAATGTCTCCTTCCAGTGGAGAGCTACTCACTGGAGCTCCACAGAAACCCAGTAAGGGTACACGACCTTCCAACCTCTGTCTTGTCAGAGTGATGGCCTTTAGAACATAATCCAGTGTGCTGGAAATGTCAACCGGATACTGCAACTTGCCAATGTCATCTGGGTTAACTAGTGGAGATGGAAAACTAGGACCCTGTCAGAAGACATGAGACAATAATTCATAAAGTAGTGGTATATTAAGCGTGTATATGTAAATATAGGTATTAGTTATGTACTGTAGTTTTAACGGCCTAACCTACATTGCACATACGTATATATTTCTACAGGGTCTACAGCTAGGAGCACGAGCTGACCTTTCCGGGAATCATTTCAACTTTCATTCCGAGTGCTTGAGGGATGACCAGTATGTCGCTAAATATGATCGATCCATCCAGTTCTGGATACCTGTTGATGGGCTACAGTGATGGTTCGGCGGTAATGGAGTGATATGACTAAATGGAGATATTACTGAAGCAGGAAACGTACCTGAAGTGTAATTTCACATGCAAGCTCTGGAGTCTGGCATACCTTGAAGAACTCGTTCTCTGCTCTCAAAGCTCTGAACTCTACAGTGATAACAGCTAGCTAGCGTTGGACATGATAAACACCCAGCCTCCATTGGCGACCTACCTGGTAAGTATCGTCCCGCCTGTCTCATCACCCATACCGGCACCCTCTCCACCTCTTGGCCTCGCGCGGCCCTTAAGAGCAAGTCGTTCTTCATCTCTGGAAACGACCTATCGTTCGTGTAGTCCGCCATATTTTTTAGTTGCTCAACCACAAGTAGGTTTACTGTACACTACCTGCCATTCACAAATGTCTTACCACATCCTGCAGCAACTGACGAGGATAATTGAATGAAACCATTCTACGCAGCAGATGGAGAGAAAGCTGTTGATCCTGTTTGGCAGCCAAACTGGAACAGCTGAGGATGTAGCAGAGAGGATTGGCAGAGGAGCATGGAGGAGACATTTCAGGGCTCGAGTGATGCCCATGGATGAGATTGATGTAGCACAGATGGTAGATGAGAAGTTTGTATTGTTTGTAGCAGCCACAACTGGACAGGGAGACGAGCCTGACAATATGAAGGTACGTACCTCTCAATGGATGGCTGGACTATAATTGTATGAGTACATTCATAATAATTATGATTGTTTATTATTGCGACATGCTATACATACTGATATCAGTAAAGACAAACCCAACCACAAGGGTTTATAAGTTACACTAAAAGAGTTCGTCGTCAGAGTATCTAGGACTGAGTATACAGCTGAATAATCACTGGACCCAGGCAACTGTTCCAAGTTTTTTTCTCTATATTTACACCTCAGAGATTTTGGAAGTTCTTGCTAAAACGCAGTCTCCCCAATGACCTACTGGAGCACCTTTATATTGGTGTCCTAGGATTGGGAGACTCCTCCTACCAAAAGTATGTTTCCATGGCAATATACTGTCTAATATTGTGATAGCATTGCTGTAAATGTTATTTGATTTAAGTTTAATCTGTTTATGTCATTTTGTTAGATATAATTTTGTTGGAAAGAGACTTTATCGTCGTCTCTTACAGTTGGGGGCAAGTGAGCTAGTCCCCCTTGGTCTAGGTGACGACCAGCATGATCTTGGGTAGGTCGCTATATATAGCAGTATTGGGGATATATATAGCAGTATTGGGGATATATATAGCAGTATTGAGATAGAGCCTCCTGTGGAGGTAGCCCGGGACCTCCTGTTCGCTCAATTAGTTAACATGAGTATAGTAATCATAACATGTAGGTTACTATATATAGTAACTATAATTATACTTAGGATGTGGTCTAAAGAGACCCATATATGTATATCAGTTTACATGTGATCATCATGTGATCATCATGTGATTATGATTCATCTGCCTCACTTTCTCAGTGTTGATGCAGCAGTGGATCCTTGGTGCTTACAGGTCTGGGACAAGCTGTCCACATTGTGTCCTTTACCTCCTAATATGGAAGTTATTAGTTCATCTGAAATGTATCCACTAAAGTCCTCATTACATAAGCTTTGACAAATAGGGCACTTTAAGGTCTGATCTTAAAGCTGCCATGTCTCATCATTTGACTATGGATGTTACCCCACCCACTCATGTCTCCTGAGGAGTGCAATGAGCAAAGGGTGGACCCGAAATCATTGATAGGAATTAACCAGCTACTCAAAGAGTACTTATCTGCTGATAAGGAAACCACAAGCTTTTTAGCTTATTAGCAGATTACCACTCATCTATGCCATACTGATGTGTCCTAATAAGGACAAAAGAGCTGTCCCATTACTTCAATTCCACCCATTAGCTCATTGCGCTCATCAGGAGACATGAGTGGGTGGGGTAAAATCCAGAGTCAAATGATGAGATAGCATAAACTTTGTCATTTTACATCGTACCAACTTCTGTTATGACTTGACCAGACTCTGTAGACCGCCACCAAAGTATCATATCTCTCTTCTAGAACATTCCATTGCTGTGCCTCTTAGTCGTCCAAGGGTGTGGAAGAAGGAAGCAAACACAGGTTGGAATGTCTGTAAGACTGGGTTTTCTGTATTTCGTGTCTTAGATTATGAGCGCCATTCGAATGAAGTTGATATAGTGGAAGAGTGACCGGAATACCCCATTCATTCATTCTTACTAAATCTTTCCTATTTATAAGAAGAAACCCGGTTTCGAGTGTTCCTTCTATAATTACCGTGATTAGACTACGTATATACTTTCCTGCTAATTTGTCTAGAATAAATTATGTTTTCTATACTTTCTCACGTTTTACATACTGTATAGTCCCTAGTAGATCATTACCTTATATGGCACAGCTTGTTTCCAATGAGTGCTTGACAGCTACTGGGCATTTTCAAGATGTTCGCCTTATCACTTTTGATATAGCAAGCTCTGGAATGAAGTAAGTAGGTTTAACTGGTAAGTGCTTTGCACCATTTTCCAATTATTAAAATATTTAAAAAGATTTTCTGAAGAAGCCTAGCGGGCTAAGTATTGTGTTGATAGTGAATATTCCATCCATATGTAATCCAGATTTGTTCAGCACCATCAATCAATATTGATATTGATATACTTGACTTAGATACCTGGCAGAAAAAATCAATTGTCTAAATGGTACAATTCTCTTACATATCCTCTCATAATCTGATCCTGTTAAATTGAATGATCAAATTGTTGGGGAGCTTGTAGAAAACTGCATGAAAGCAGCAAGGGTTGTGCAAGGGTCACTGTGAATATCCTTAAGACAGGTCTGGTTCAGTGGAGATGAAAAAAGGGAAAAATCCTAATTTGTATATGAAATACTTTCAATCAATAAATCCTTTTTAAGGTGGGATGGTCCCATTAGTCAAATACTTTACAAGGGTCCCAATTGGTAACAGAGTAAATAATACGTATATATTAGATTAACTTAAAAAAGGAAACAAAGTAAAACATTCAAATAGTAAAACTTTACATGAATGTCATTGGCCTGAGGAATGGTGTTAATGTGAGATGGACCATGTCTGTAGGCACAGAGCTGGAGATGTGTTAATGATTCAACCACAGAATTCAGTGGAGGCTGTTGATGAGTTTATCGAGGTCTTAGGTCTCCAGCCAGAAACGTCTTTTCTCATAGAACAAACTAAGGAAGGCAAGTAAGAAGGGACACTATCACATGATATTCACATGTATTTACATATGTTTGTAGATGTTCCCATTCCCACTTCCATTCCAAATCCCTGCACTGTAAAGTGGGTAGCTGCACACTACTTTGACATACAGAGTGTTCCCAGGAGGAGCTTCTTTGAGTTTTTAGCTCATTTTGCAACCTCTGAAATGGAGAAGGAGAAGTTGATTGAATTCACAACAGCTGAGGGACAGGTTAGATCCTATATCTCTGTCAGTCCATGTGTACTAGTCTACCTCTTTAACTTATACCTTTAGGAAGAACTATATTCTTATTGCAATAGACCAAGAAGAAAGATAACAGAGGTAGTTAGTGAAAGAATGTTATTAAACTTGGTATTTTATAAATACACATGGTTGTTGGTATTTATAATCTCTGAGTTATATATGTTATGCAATATCTATATATAACAATAGTGGCTTTGCTTTCCATGTATACAGACATATAGACACCAATTGCCCTCTTTGTCTTCAGGTGTTGGCTGACTTTCCTAATGCCACCTCACAGCTTCCGTTTGAGTATATTTTTGACCTCATTCCTCCACTTCAGCCAAGAGCCTTCTCAATTGCATCTTCAATGGTGGTCAGTACATCTTGCCATGATCAGCACATGATCAGCACATGATTATAGAATTTGGGCAAGAAAGCTGTCATTTTCCTTTGAAATTCATTCAACAAGCGCAAGATAATTGATTTAAGTATTTATGATCCTAGGACTTGGTCGTTTTTAACTTCCCTCATCTTATATGAACACACACACACACTCACACACCTCTACACACACACACACACACACACACACCTCCACACACACTCACACACACCTCTACATACACTCATACACACACGTCTACACACACACACACCTCTACACACACCTCCACACACACTCACACATACCTCTACACACAGGAGACTTGTAATTACTGATGGTGTGGTGATGTTTAATTTTTTGCAATTAATACTTTAACGTATCTCCTCACTGCTAGTATTTACCTACAGGGCCATCCCGGACAGGTACAGATATTGATGGCTGTTGTTGAATATAAAACAAAATTAGCCAAAACAAGAAAAGTTAGCTTTTATTTTTACAGTATGTTGCAACTTTATGGATTGATTGCACAATCCATAGGGTGTCTGTTCCACATGGTTATCGTCTCTGGATCCCAAATCAGCCATTTCCATTCCAGTTTGGATTACATCTGGAACTTTAACTTTAGAAAAAAGTCTTCACCAGCCAGCCATCATGATTGGTCCAGGCACTGGGTGTGCACCTTTTAGAGCAGCCATTGAAGAGAGGATAGCCGTTGGAAACAAAAGTACATGTCTAAAGATTCACTCATCATGAATAAACTGAAGGAAAGTGTACTGATGACATTCATAGTCCCTTGTCCCCTGTAGCCACAATAATGCTGTTTGGCTGTAGATCCAAGTTTGCAGACTACTTCTTCGAGAGGGAATGGGAACCACTAGTCAAAGAACAGAAACTAATCTTGTACACAGCCTTCTCAAGAGACCAAGTCAGTTCAATTAACTCAATATCATTTTTCAAATACACAGGTGGACTGGATTATTTACATGTACGTATATATACAACAAAGAAGCATTGTTCTAGATGTATATAGGTGTCCAAAATAGGTTACAATTCAGTGTATATACAGTACCTTTTGGGTCGGTTGTCCCGGCCAGATATTGCAATCAGTAATCGTAAAAGGTTATCGCTTCATGAAAATCTAAGATACCATTTTCCTACATGCTATATGCCTATTCTGTAAAAGAGCCTATAGGGGAACTAAACCTGAAGAGAGCTTTGGATGAAGATACAGGAGTCTTTTCTTCCTTCTTTCATCTTCTTCTCCACTGGGTCAGACAGCCGTTTCTGGGCATGCATGGTGACGTCATTTTAGTGGGAAAGTTTGTTCAAATGGTAGTCGCAAGTCACCGATGGCAACGTCTGGTCTAGACAACTGACCCAAAATTAAAATTACTATATATACATACCAAGCTCTATAACCAGTGATAATCAATATAACAACTAATAATGTCTTAATGTCATTGGCTACTTCTTTGTTACTGACTATATGATTGGTATATTTTGTAGAATTGCCCCAGTTAAAAGACACTAAATTTATTTATCATTTTATAGGATTTCAAGGTATATGTACAACATAAAATACAAGAACATGGTTGCCATATATGGAACTGGATTAGTAAAGAGAAAGCCTATATCTACATAGCTGGGTAAATCAGTTCATGTTGTTGGATGTAATACAACAATTGATGGATATCCTATTATAGACTAATGGGTGTTCCAGGGCATAAATGAAATGAATGAATGCAGCTAAGCCTTCTATAGATCCAGAATAGCCATACAGTGGCATATTTAGAGGGAGGGTGGTGCTCTGGGTGCTGAAGTACCCTCCTCTGAGTTGGACTTTGCATTAGCCATATTCCTTCTGGGGGGCCTTACCCCAGTAATATCATCCTTTCTGTTTAGCTCCTATAGAATTTAGCATCCCTTTACAAATTTCTATATGGATCTACCCTTACTATAAGCCAACTTATTTGTACTATTATTATGTAATGGTTCCTCTTTAAATGCTTGTGCAGAAATGCAAAGAGGATGCCTGAAGATGTGCTGGATTCTTTGAAGGATATAGGGATTAAGCACGGAGGTTTACCAAGTGAAGAATCAGAAAAGGTCTTCAAAACTTTAGAGTTACATAAACGTTTGCAATTAGAAACTTGGGCATAACTCTGTTTAGTAGATTGTACAGTCATCTTCACCTCATATTTTCTTATGTGTTACTGTGATAATTAATCATTAACTAGAGAACAATAAAAATTTTCTACAAAAATAGTGAAGATGTAGGGATGGCACAAAAAGCATAGAAACAAGAAAGGGATGTTACACAGTGAAGCATTAGCTATATATGCACGAATCATACAACACCCTTGCTTGTAGGATTCATGCATAGCTAATGCTTCACTGTGTAACATCCCTTTCTTGTTTCTATGCTTTTTGTGCCATCCCTACATCTTCACTATTTTTGTAGAAAATTTTTATTGTTCTCTAGTTTCTGTACTTTTTATGGAGCATAAGCTAGGAATTCGTTGTATTTTAAACCACTTTGGTTTTGCAATCTTCGACTGATTATGACGTCATTAAAATGGCGAATTTATTGAGGTCTTGACTCTTGAGCCATGAAAACTGTCATACTCAATAATAGCGTTATCGCTCTCGCTTCTACAAAAGAATACAGCTCGGAAAATTTAGAGTAATTTCGATTAAGAAGTAGTCCGAAGGCTTATTTCGTTTTTTAGTT
Source organism: Chondrosia reniformis (assembly GCA_947172415.1). Lineage (NCBI taxonomy): Eukaryota > Metazoa > Porifera > Demospongiae > Chondrillida > Chondrillidae > Chondrosia > Chondrosia reniformis. The sequence goes on along the minus strand of OX359201.1, from coordinate 5,611,510 downwards.
ACAGCGGGCGAAGAAGATGAAGAAGATGAAGAAGAAGAAGATGAAGAAGAAGAAAACGAAAATGGGAGATTTCAAAGTTCGTTCGTTTACCAACGATACACGGTCGCTTGCCTTCAAGGCCAATTTATAGCATGTTTGTTCTATATTCAACTCTACATAGTCTCGTTTTGGCGATTTTCAGCCTAATTCGGAATTTCGCTCCTATACCAATGTATGGGGAAAACGAAACAACCCGTACCATCCCTACATAGAGAGTACTACCGTACTCTCTGATATAATATTGCAGTAAGTTCACATCATATACTATGTAGGCTAATTATCTATATTATACAAATATGCACACAACACTTCTAGCTAGGATGGTTGTATATATATATATATATGAACCAAAAATTAATATTGTATATAATGTAAAAGTGTTAACACTAATTTGGCTGCACACAATATGGACATAAAAATTGCAATTGATCTTGCGATCCTAGCCTTTCACGTACAGGTATACATATATACTGTTGTCATTCATATACATTAATCTATAATTATGAATAATTTCTTTCCTGAATCATAAAATTAGAATGTATACACAGTCAGTAGAAAAAATGTATATAATTCTGATCCATATATATAATACATAAGTACAAAAACAACAAATGCATTACAAAAACAATAACATAATTAAGTGCAAATTTAATATATAATAAACCTAAAAAAGAGGTGACATTGAAGATGCTGACACCACTCGAAAGTTCAAGAAGATGTCTAGTCCTCACACCAAAAGTCCTTGCGATTCTGATGACATCTGGTTTTGGCCTGTAACTGTAGTTCTTCCCACATTTTGTCTCTGTAGACACTAAACCTATCTTATTACTGCTATAAACTGTCACAGAATTCTTTGAGCACAATTTACAAATCTCTGCTTCATCGCGATCGGTTTAAGCGTTTTACAGATTTAATAACGTTTAACTGCTGGTAAGCGTGAGATTAAGAAAGCTTCAGAGAGATTCGACAGACGACTTCTTTAGGCATCACAAATTTGGAATGTTCTCAAATTCACTAAGGACTGCGATGATCTCGCGCCTCTTCAATTTAGCAGCACTTCGTCAGCCATTTTGTATCTTGCGAAAGTTGGTATGAAGCTTATAATTATTGCTGACGTCATCTCAACACGTGACCGGAAATTCCTAATAAGGAGTTTTCGCGGGAAATTTGAATGCAGCCGTATAAAAGATGGCGAGGTGTGAAAAATTTCAGTTTACCCCCAGTGGCTTACTTGACGCGTGAGATTGCTAAAGTTTCTGTGCCTGACGGTGGTCTTTCCTTATCCCGAGTAGTCCTGTTCGGAGCGCTAGACAAGTAGACCCAGGATTCCCCTCGGCTCCGCCAGCGAGCCGAGAATGCGGCCTGGTGTCACGTTGGATATGCAATCTGATCAGGAACTCAGTGGGAGGGTTGGTGCTTGGGATTGGTCCTCACTAGCTCTGGCTTCGGCTGGGGTCTGACGGCACGGAGATTGAGGTGATCACGTAACTATGTAAGTTGAAGTCGGTTGTCGACACCTGATTTGGGTAGTTGTTTCGCCAGTCCCCACTTCAAGGATGTCATCCGATCCTGAGGAGTTAAAGGTGTGGCAACACACTGATTCTCATCGGGGCAGTTTGCGGTTCGGGAGGGTCGGACTTGGCATAGGCTGAAAGTGAGGCTAACGCTGATCGATTCCTATGTCATGGCTAGTAACTCCATGAGTGCAGATTACTGCGCAGTTACAGCTTCTGTTACACAATAGTTAGTGTCAACGCTGTGGGGTGGGGCACGATGTACTTTCACCTCCTCGTGGTGTGCCCTGGGGCAACTCTACTTGAGTTGTGCTGAGAGAAGTACATGACCAGTTTCAAGATCTATTTTTCTCAAGTTAAGTCAATTATTATGATATGAAACATAGTATCATTATATTTCATGTATTTTCATTCTGTAGGATTAGGAGGAGCTGTTGCATGTGTCTTGAACTTTTATGAAATGCAGATTGTATAACAATATTATGATATATGCAGATTGTTTTCATGAAGTTGTTCATTTGACAGTACTAATTATATTACTGTGTAGCATGCTCTTATCATTTGAATGAGTTGTCTTGTAATAGTTTTATGGCATAGCCAATCACTGATCCTTGAAACTTAAATTTAATTGATGAAAAAAGCACATTTTTGTCACTTCAAAATCTACCTATTCATCGGCTGTATTTTAAATGCAAAGGCCTTTGAGTGAGTTTGACTGAAAGTTTTATGTACAATGAAATATTTTCCCAAACTATATAACCTCGCCATTATTGAATTTTCATGTTGGGACCATGTTTGTATATAGAAAATAAAATTTATACATGTTCATAAATTATTCTTGATAATGGTTACTCCACTTTGGTTTCAGACTTAACCACTGAATACTGACTATATAAACATGAGCATTCAATTAATGTTAATTATTTCTTGGATTCAGATTTATGCTTAAAATATTGTTAGTTTAGCTTCATGCCTAAAGTTATATACATCATGATCTAACTCTTTAAATAAATGTATGCCTAAATTTAAAGGTAGTAGTATTGTAAATAGGTCTATGCATGTTCGTTATATTAGTTTCACATTTTCACATGCTTTATGAATCACTCACCCAGGCACAAGTGCAATGCGGTTTACTATGTGTACAAACAAAACTAAATCCGACCCGTTTCACTTAGTTGCGAAATATAGGTGACGTCATCGCCACGTGTTAGAGGATAGAAAGACAGAGCACAAGTAAGTGGTACCAAGTAAGTTCAGTCTAAACCTTGCTTAAAGTGTGATGCGTGGACTAAAAACTTCAAAATTAAAGGTTTCGTATACCTTTTTACGCTTTTAGGTTCAAAATGTCGGCAGAACTTCAATGGATGTGTATAAGAAGCTCGTCTTGTTTTCTAGTAAAGAAGAATTGTGGAATCTTTAGTTCGGTAAGTTACAGAGCCAATCTCAGCGGCTAACCTTGTCATAGCAATGTGTGTAACCCTAATGTGTCTGTGTTTGTAAAGAAGTGTTTAATGGTGCTTGAGCACATTGTTTCCTCCTGACATTAGGAGCCCAACAACTTGGCCAACAAGCACTCATACAAGTACAGCATGGTACGGCGAAAGGCAGTTGGAATGAGAAGTGCTGGAGACAAGGGAGTGGAACTGCTGACAAAGAGAGTAAAGTACGTCCGCAGGCCAAAGACTTTATTTGTTGCAACACGTCTCTCAAGAGATAGGAGAAGAGTGTACAGAACCATCAGAAGGAAGTTGGGAAAAACTGGGTATAGAAGAGACTTAATTGAGGTAAGAACATCAGTACATTCCCCATTTTATGAGAAACACTTTACATACACTTTATTACTCAGAGGAACTTATTTTAATTTTGAGTGTGATGAATGTCATTTGACAAAAAACCTGTTATAAGCGAACTGGTTCCCTGCACTGAATGATCCAATTAGATTATTAGGCAGAAACTCCACTTAGTCCAGGGGACTACTTTTCAGGGAGGCCAGTAACAGTACATATACATGCAACATACGTATATATAAACACACATACAGTAAATCAGTCATTAAATTGGTCAGTAATCAGTTTATCTGTTCATTGGGCAGCGTTTGTTGTCAGGGGGTGCTGTCACTGAAAATCTGCTGCCATGGCCTGGGCTTGAACTACAGACATCCCATAATCACTGGATCCTGAATAGCTAGTATATGCCATCATCCCCAGTTGTAACAGTCAAAATAGACATTTGACAGATGACACATTTTATGATCCTCATTTGACCTTTAATTTGAATTTCTAAAAAGGATTATTATGGGCGATGTTACCATGTGGTTATGATATTGGTTGCCATGTGGCTGTGATATTGGTTGCCATGTGGCTGTGATATCCCAATGTAGTTAGACTATTTTAACTCATTACTTATTGATGTAACGTGACAGTAGAAGTATCAGCTGAACTGAAATTATTGCTACTTTTCATTTCACAATGCTCTGTCTCTCTACATACATAGCCTGCTGTGAGGCGAGCCAGTGCAATTTTAGCAAGCCAGAGGCCAAGGAAGATAAAGACAGCAAAGAAAGCATGAATTATTCAACTCTTTTAGCTGTTATTTGATTGTTTGGATTCTAAAATTGAATTCAGAGTAATATTTATCCTAACATCCACTTGAACAGTGTTGTTCAATCTAGGCCTACTCTTGAACATTGATGTTTAATCATGAGTACATTAATCTAGGCCTACTCATGAACATTGATGTTTAATCATGAGTACATTAATCTTGACATACTTATGAACATTGATGTTCAATCCTTGACATGCTCATGAACATTGATGTTTAATCATGAGTACATTAATCTTGACATACTTATGAACATTGATGTTCAATCCTTGACATGCTCATGAACATTGATGTTCAATCCTTGACATGCTCATGAACATTGATGTTCAATCCTTGACATGCTCATGAACATTGATGTTCAATCCTTGACATGTTCATGAACATTGATGTTCAATCCTTGACATGTTCATGAACACTGACTGTTTTCTGGACCAACCAAATTCATAAATATATTCATATGTTGTGCTGCATCTGAAATTCTCACTATGTGCAGTAGGAAATTATGAGTTGCAGTCATGTATGTATGTATGTATGTATGTATGTATGTATGTATGGGTTTCAGTAGTCAACTCTCAATGTTGATAGCATCATGAATTGTTTTGGGAGTACATGCAATAAAATGAAAACACTCAAAAACGTTAACATTAATAGGTAAAGTTTTAATTTATACATGAAACCTATAGCGTTCATGATCAAGGATGCCACATGTTGGCAACATCAACAATACACTTGACAAACATCACATCATCCTTCACAAAGCAGCTTCCTTCCTCCAGGTGAGCAAGAGGGACAAACCGAGGACAACCTGAGGCTACATTCATATCTTCTCTTGGCCGTCGAAAACTTTCACTCGTAGGAGAATCAGAAGGAATGAAAGTTTGCGCAATGTTGTTCTTCGTTTCTTGATCAACAAGTATAAAAGAGACCTACATAATCAAAGGCAGGCCAATAGTCTTACACGGTTATAGATCTGTAAGTTACAGTCTACCCGATAAGGGAACAGCAAAAAATGTACTTGCTAAGCAAAACGCTCATACCTAAAAGATCCTTCCACTCATAGTCGCAAGCTTACCTGTGCGTCAAAGGGCCAGTGTAGCAGAGCATCGTGTCCTCCTTTCATGAGCACCAAGTACAACGAAACATGACTTCCCCGCTCCGTCCCATCGCCGTTCAGATAGATCCGAAGGCACATTTTGTAACCAGTCTTAGCCGTATATTATTATTATTATTATTATTATTATTATTATTTAACGTGCCACATGCATAGCACTAGGACAGACTGTCCTATGAGGCACACACCAATACATCATGACAAATAAATCAGTTCAACAAAACATCAAGTCATCAATCAAAAAGGTCAACTAAATCTAGCAGTCCACATCTTCAAAATAATCTTAAGGATTGAGTGATGCTTGCATCCTTGATCCAGAATGGCAAATAGTTTATCATCATCAGTCATCAAATCAAACCCCAGTGCTACCCGTGACAAAGACTGAAAAAGGTCCACCCGCTCATCCTTCCATCTCTCGCACTCCAGCAGCCAATGTTGTACATCTTCCACCTTCCCCAAATCACACTCCCCACATGTTCTCTCCGCTCTCTCGAGACCCCTCCACCTTCCACATTCAATCCTAAGTGGGGCTGTCCCACCCCTGATCATCATCATCATCCGTCTCTTACCCTTATCTGCCACATCTAAACATCGAGATTCACCACCTTTCTCCTTCAAAAGTTTCAACAAGGCCAACTTGGGTTTTGTGACTAGTTCACCATCCCATTCATCTTCCACCTTCCTTCTCGCACAAGCCTGCAACATCATTGTGATTTCTCTAAATGACAGCCCTTTTACCTCCTTGGCACCGATTCCACCCCAACCAAAACATTCCAGGTATTTTTTCAGATTCTGCAACCTCCACCACTCTTAGCCGCCTCCAACACTGCTGCCCTCAAAATCCTTCCTTCAAACAGTGGATTCGTCATAACCTTCAACCAGAATGTAACACATCTCACCCTTGCAAGCCAGACCACCGGGAAAGCATCAGCCTCCATCATCAGGGATACCTTTGGGTGGCGCACACCCACCCCAAAGAAGATTCTCAGGGCCCTTAACTGTAGCTGGTTCAACCCATCTAACTTCTGATGGCAACCCCAGATCTCTGCCCCATACAACAACACGGATTCCACCAGTGACTGCATCAACTGCATAAACGACCTGCCGTTCACCTCCCCAACTGACTCCCGACACCTCCGCAGCCAAGCACCTAATGCCTGAGACCCCATTTCCACCCGATGCTCCACCATACTTGAGCAGCCCAAACTGTCATCCACCATACAGCCCAAGTACTTGTAAGTAGACACCCATGGGAGCTCCTTCTCACCAATACTGAAATGATCAGCACACTTATTGACCCCTCTTTTCCTCATGTGCATTACCGCACTCTTTTCCACATTTATCTCAACGGACCATTCCTCACACCAACTTTCTAAGCACTGGAGACTCTTCCTCATATCATCTGCACTCTCAGCCAATAGAGCGTATAAAAAGGGGCACTGTCGATAAAGACGTTTTCTTTTCGTTGTCTCTCTACATGAGGGATCTTCCACAGGTAAGTGCCGTCAAAAAAAGTGGGCAGAGAATGTGAAAGTTGCGATTTCAAATTAGAAAAATTCGTAAGCAAACATTTAATAATACTTTCAAGTGCCCTAACTTTGGACAGTAATTTTTCATCATACTTTGGTGTCTCCGGTCTTGTCGGCGCTTGATCTAAATTCTCTGAATTTTTATCCTTGGGGATTCTAGTTAGGTTGATGCTAACATTTGCTACCAGCTCAGTCTCATTAGAAGCTGAATCACCAAGTTGGATCCGCCTGTTGATAACTAGCTCTGCAGGTCCAGTAGACTCCTGGGCCTGGTGGAACTGAGAACTAGGATCTTCGGGTATGTTCATGCTAGCTATATGTGTAGCTACCTAGCCTAGACAAGTTGTACTCGACTAGTCATCAAGCCGCAGCGGCTTATTCATGTCAAATACCCTCAGCTACGTTACCGGCCTTTATAAACTAATATTTGAGACCGCCTGGGCCAACCTGGGTGTATTAGCTAGTGATCTCATAGTCCGTGCCTGCTTATGTATAGTCTCGTGAACCAGACCCTCGCCTTCATTTTTTAAATTCACTTGATGACGTTCATGGTTGGCGCCTGGCCATGGAGCGTTTGTGCAGATAGCGGACTTATGGAACACCGTTTCGGCCTGGGCTAAGCGAGACTCGTACACAGCCAGCCAGACTGCTTGGGCGACATTTCATCCCCTGATTACCAAAATGGTAATAATGCTTAAATATTATCTAAATATGGAAAATATTTCTAAGACTAGTATATTACACAAATAAATGCTCCATGCCCTCAAAAGGTAATTCTAAAAATAGATTCTTGTACAAAAGAAAAAATGTAATCAAAAACAAAATTTATGAGTCAACTGCTGGTTCTACAGCACATTTAATAAAGATGGCATCATTTACAACATAATTGTCTAAAGTCAGGACATTCTCGTGAGCAAAATCTGTAACGCCATATAGTAAATCCTTGTCTGGGTCTGAAGTTGGTCTTGTACAAGTGACTGTCATTGTATGTTGGATGTGTTCCTTTTGCTCAACTTGATCGTGATCCAACATCTCAAAAGATATCTACAAATAAAATGATCAATTGAGTCACTTTAGGGGAACCAAAAATGTATTTTATAATAATGGTATATACAGTACATTAACATTATGCACCTTCAGGCTAACTGGCCAAGGGAGTAAGTCATCATATTCACTCTTCTCCAAGCAGAGAAACAATGATAAACAATCATTCCCTTCTCCTTTGCCACTGGGATAAAGAACAATGCGCATTCTGTATCCGTATCTTTTTGTAAAGAAAGGTTGACTGGATACAGAGAAATCTTTATCACGAGAAGCTTCACGGCAATGTCTGGCTATATCTTTAACTTTCCACACAAGATTGCCATTGTACGTGCTCTGAAGTAATTCCTTTACAGAGTGAATTTCCTCAACCATACAGTAGTGTATTGAGGTAGTTGAATCTTCAAGATTGCCAATTCGCTGATCCTGTATTGAGTGCTTCTTCTCCATATCAGATATCCTCTGGGTAAGCTGTTTAAAGTCATGGTCTGAAGTGGATGGTTTGGCTTCACAGTAAACATGCACACAAGTGGATTTATCATATGTTTTTCCATAAAACTGTATATAGCAGAAATTCAACCAAGTTAACATTTTGGCTAAAGCAATTACATATGGACTTACATCTTGACAATTTTCCAGTAAAGGACCGGTGTTGGGAACAAAGCGTGTTGTGATATTCTCTGCTTGGTTTCGTTGCAAATTGCCATCCTGGGGGGATGTCGTCTCCCTATCCTCACTGCTTGGGTTGCTAAGCAATGATCTGTTCCTCTCTGCAGGCTCAATGGGAGCTAAATCATCCTTCTGCCTCTCCTCTTCCTACAGTGAGTGAGCAGAGATGCACCGTTAGAAGAAATCAAGGATTATCATTAAGAAGAACTTACAGGGATGAATATGGTTTCAAAGACCTTTGAACCCAGTTTCTACAGTAATGATAGTAATGATATATAAAATACTTAGAATATAGCTGCAATAAATTAGATATACAATATTTATATATAACTCACAATGAAGAGAGATGAGTTACAGTTTGGACATTGTGTAGGATAAGCTCTGGAAGATGGTCTCTATGTTATATAGTCATTAGAGAGAAATTTATTATTAAAACACAAAATATGCAATAATGCTAGTTACCTGAGAAACATGATTAACGATCATTTCATGACTACTACAATGAGAGGAGGCAGGAGAGACTGTCCTGCAACTCAGCTTATGTCCATCAATTTCTCCCTTTTGAAATTGTCCACCACAAATTTCACAAGCCACACACTGATGTAAGCACTCCCGACAGTGGCTCTAGAAGCCAAAAGACGACAAATATATAAACATTATATAGCTATACGAGTATAGCTAGGGCTAAACGTGTTTACGACAATACTCACTTCAAAATCCTTAAACTTTCCAATCCATTCGCATTCAGGATAGGAACATCTAACTCGAACAACAGATACTTCTCGATTAATCGCTTTGTCTTCATAATACTGTAAATCCAATTAAGATACGTTTAAAACTAACGAACCATGTTTAAGAAGGAATATGTAAACTACATATACGTACTTTCAAGCGATCCACATTAATGCGACATTCGTGGCAAAAGTGGTCTCTTAGCCTAAGGTGAAACAAAAGAGTACGAGTCTTACAAATTCTCGGCCTAGTCGCGGTTTTATATTGTACCTGGAAATGTCATGGAAACATTCTTCGCAAAGTCTGTCTCCTTCTGTCGTTTGAACAGGATTTTTCAAAAGGTTTTTACAATGAGTACAGAGGTAACATTCCCGTACTTCAACTCCCGGAGCGAGCCTTACTTGATTCATTTCGGTCGGAGAGGGACAGAAAGAGAATGACGATAATTGACGAAAGAGTATCTATATATATAGATTATGTTAGCCTAAAGAATGAGGGATTTCACCAGAATACAGTAGTCTATGATAATACCGCGAGTTCTATTATAAATGGCCGCTACCGGTATACCAACATATAGCTATTTTTGAGAAACCACATTTACAATACTTGCTTTTAATATATACATTACAGCAGAGCAACATTTGTGTGAATAAATAAGCTAAAAATTATGATAAACGGTAATAATTATAAAATAGTGTATTACAATAAAAGTGACATTCCAGTAAAATCCTTTAGTAAATCTAGTTGTATACTGTTCAGGGATGCCTTATGTTGGAAATGTCAACAATGCACTTAACAAACATCACATCATCCTTCACAAAGCTGCTTCCTTCCTCCAGGTGAGCAAGAGGGACAAACCGAGGACAACCTGAGGCTACATTCATGTCTTCTCTTGGCCTTTGAAAACTTTCACTCGTAGGAGAATCAGAAGGAATGAAAGTATGCGCAATGTTGTTCTTTGTTTCTTGATCAACAAGTATAAAAGAGACCTACATAATCAAAGGCAGGCCAATAGTCTTACACGGTTATAGATCTGTAAGTTATAGTCTACCCGATAAGGGAACAGCAAAAAATGTACTTGCTAAGCAAAACACTCGTACCTAAAAGATCCTTCCACTCATAGTCGCAAGCTTACCTGTGCGTCAAAGGGCCAGTGTAGCAGAGCATCGTGTCCTCCTTTCATGAGCACCAAGTACAACGAAACATGACTTCCCCGCTCCGTCCCATCGCCGTTCAGGTAGATCCGAAGGCACATTTTGTAGCCTGTTCTACCAGTGTAGAAGGGTGGACTATCAATAGCTTTTCTTCCAAACTTTGCTTCTCTCTGCAACCTTCTTACATCTGCAACGCGCCAAACAAAGGTACCATTGTAGCTGGTATTCTGAATTTGCTGCAGCTGGTAATATTGCTCTCTATTTTGCATTGATAGAGCATTACACCTGTCCTCCAACTCTATTACCTTGTTCTCCATAAGTGTCAATGGTTCAGGTCGTTGCACACATAATCCAGGAAAGGCTGTCAAATGTTGTTTAGGTAGAACTAACTCTGTCAAACCAGAACACGCTCCCTCAGTTGTCTCTTGCACAGGGAGCGTGACCCTTGGGTGGTTACTCTGGGAAGTTACGTGTTGCATCAGACTGGAGCTGCTAATTCCAATACACAGAGCACTCTGACTTCTATTTGACTGCATACTTCCATCAGGGATTCTTAAAGTGGACTACAATTTGTTAGTAAATAAAATAAATTACTATATAAAGTAGATGAAAGTGTGAACAGTCAAATGTATATGTGTGGACAGTGTTGCTCGACTTTCAATTCACATTTTTTAATAATTGCAGGAAGGGGTTGAATCAGCATAATTACTTCTATCTTTTTGGAAGTTCATGATCATCTTTCAATTCTTTGGATTAATTATTTACTTCTATATATATAGGGTCAATAGAATTTCTTGTATACGCACGGTTTTCTTTCACATATCAATTACCTACCTTAGATTCTTCGACTGCTTCGTTAAGGGTTCTGCACCCGCATTTTTCCCATTCACAAATTGTGCAACGTTTACCTTTCAAGCTACATGTACCAGAACGTGTATAAAGAGTAGTATATGTTTATATCTACCGTGTACTCTCTAAGTTATAGGCTTAAGATACACATCACTTCTGTGTTTGTACGCACCACGCGCACATGCAGTCGGCTATGCCTATATAATAACCCTATAACCTTTCTGACAACTATCCTGTCAAAATTAAGTATGGTTTAATAAAGGGTCATAAGCATCTGTAAACTCAGGACCACAATTTTGTAGTCTCTAGCTCGCGTTGGATAGAGGAGATACACATAGGCCTACATATGCACGCGCCAAATGTCTCGCCAAATGTGTATTATCGATTCATATGATATATTGAGTATCATCTGTTTGCGTACCTTGCTTTCACCTTTACACGCTCTTCACAAAAGTCGTCCTCCTCGTTCGTTTGTCTCACATTATCCAGGAGTTGCTGGTCCGGCTGTAGTTGAGGTGTTCTAGCAATTGGATCAGGTTTTACTGAATGAGAACTCATTACTATACGCAACGACGCGACTATATTAGTTAGACTAGTATTAGTTAGACTAGTAAATAGTTAGTCAGTAACTTCGACCAACAAATGGGCCGGTCATTATATAGATACGTACCATCACTTCCGTCTAGATTCATCTTTGATAGATATCCACACGTAATAACTAGGTATACAAATAATTATTAATCGTCAATGCTATTTGACCTATCATTACTTCCGTAATTTACAATTTTTGGAAAGTAAAAATCACACATTATCGAAAAAACTGGATGCTGAACACAATCTGTGCGTGGGCGGATCCCAATCTCCAATCCCCGGTTGTGGTTGCGTAGTTTAGATTGATAAAATCATATAAAACCTATAAAAATGGCTACCTTGACCGTTATATCAAACATTTTAATATATGGGCTATCTTCTATCGGCATTTTTTACTTTGTTTCTAAAGTCCTCAGATGGTACAGAAGAAACTCAATCAAAGATAAAGTTGTTTTAATAACAGGAGCCAGCTCTGGATTAGGAGAAGGTGACAGATGACACAACTGCAAACACTATATGATGAGCCTTGACATTAAGACTGACTCATTTTACAAGAGTAATCTAAAACACCATTTCCCTACATACTACGCCTATTCTACAGTAAAAGGCCTATAGGGAACTAAACCTAGTGAGAGCTGTGGATGAGGTTACAAGTGTCTTTCTTTATTCTTCTGCTCCACTGGACTGCATGTACACTGATGACCCAGTGAATTAAATATTTACTTAATTGGGGAGGCCACTAGCTAAGATCTTAATTACTGTCAATGTCCCCAAACAAAGTGGTAATAAATAATTATTAGGTAGATTATTGAAAACGAAGTATTTAACTTCACTAAATTTATTAGGTAGATTATTGAAAACTAAGTATTTAACTTCACTAAATTTATTAGGTAGATTATTGAAAGCAAAAGTATTTAACTTCACTAAATTTTCTCTTGTCTCATTCTAGCTTGTGCTAAGCTCTTTCACAAGGAAGGAGCTAGATTGATATTATGCAACAGAAGCATTCATCAGTTGAAACTTCTACAAAGTAACCTGACGACCCACACTTCTTCAGGACAGCACACTCCTCATGTAATACAACTGGACCTCGGGCAACCAGACTCCATTGAGAGATGTGTCAGGGAGGCCATTGCCATATATGGTAGGGTGGATGTACTAGTCAACAATGCTGGTATTAGTTCCCGCAGTCTGGCCTTGGATACGGACATAGCAGTGGACAGAAGAGTTATGGAGATTAACTACTTTGGCACAATTACCCTTACAAAAGGTTAATCTTTCATTTGGTACTTCTTTAGCATAAGCTTGGAATTAATTGTTCACTTTTGAAAGTAAATTGCCATTTTTAATTTCATTGAACAACTTTGATCTGCTAATTGATACTGTATTACATGACCTGCTTGGTTAAATAGAAAGTTTATTTCTTCTCCTCTCTCATGCAGCACTGTTGCCTTCAATGGTGAGCAAGAGATCTGGTCACATTGTGGTTATCAGCAGCGTGCAGGGCATGATTGGAATACCAAACAGAACCTCTTGTAAGTACCACCTTTGTTAATCCAACTGCTCTATGGTCAATCTACCTGATCTGTTGTTAATCCAACTTTTCTGTTGTTAATCCTACTGCTCTGTCATCTTCCTGACAAACTAGCTGAGTCAGTCTTTACTCTTCCTTATGCTCTGGTTGCCTATTATGCAACATTCATGAGGATTGCATTACATCTAATAGATAAATCATTATGAATACAAATACCTTTTATGCACATGTTCTTAGAAACTTCTGACCAAATCACATAGGAATAATATTGTGTCTCTTCCTTGTGTTACTCTGTACCTGGTATGCAATTATTAATTGCCCTTGTTATTTTAATAATCTTAATATAGTAAAGGTCAGAAAGTTGGTTAAAATTTCTCACTTTTTAAATGAAAGTGGACATTTACTTTGTACTGTTTGTATTAAAACCTGTTTTTGCCTTTTACTTAGATTCAGCCTCAAAGCACGCCTTGCAAGGTTACTTTGATGCTCTTAGATGTGAAGTGACTGCAGAGGGTATCTCTGTTAGTGTAATTAGTCCAGGATACATACGAACACATCTGTCCCATAATGCCCTTCGCGGAGATGGGTCAACACATGGCAGTAAGTGAGAGAGGATTGTGCAATCACAACAATTAGATTAACCACCCATTATGTCTATAATGTGATAACATATAAAAATGCCTTTGTATATATATACCTGAATGTGATCTCAACTCTGAAAATTCCAATTTAGAGCAAAACAAACATAATAGTATTGATTACCATTTTAGACAAAAGTAGTGTTTAGAAATGGAATTCTAGCCTGTAATAAATCGGACATTAACCAACATTTAGAAGTTCAACATTTCCTTAGCAGAGTGGCTTTTCAATTTGTGTGGAGATGACCTCTTTGTGGATAAACATGTTGTGTTACTATTTTTAGAACATGTCTCCTTTGACCTCTAGTTTTTGGGTATTGTTGTAGGGAATTTATTAGTCATTCAATAGTGTAAAGTACCTTAGCCCTTCCTAATATGTACATAGACCAAGAGATCATAGTAACTTATAACTTCTGCCTTTTTATAGCCTGTGATATGTTGGATGTACATTAGTTAATAATTGGAACTGATAAGGTGTAATCAGTGTCTACAGTTGAGACCACACTCAACATGAAGTCAGCCTGGCATCAATTGGCATGATATGGCTTCTGTTTGCATTTGAGATAATAAAATTATGGTTTGCAATTAATTCCCTCTTGGAGGGGAAGTGCATATTAGGTATAATGTGTGTAATTAGCTGCAAGTGGTTGCCTATTATACCTAAGTAAATACAGTATAAGCACTTTCATAAGTATACTATAGCTAAGTATGGTATAAGCACTTTCATAAGTATATTATAGCTAAGTACGGTATAAGCACTTTCATAAGTATATTATAGCTAAGTACAGTATAAGCACTTTCATAAGTATACTATAGCTAAGTACACATTTTATATATGTATTTAAAGGAGTCATTGCTTACTGCCTAAATTGATACGTAAAATTTATTGTCCCTTATCTTAATTTTTGTAAATGACCTGAAAAGTATAATATTCCTTTCAAAAAAACTGAGATTATTAATCAATGATTGCATTTATAGCTAAAGATTTAATTTCATATAAAACAACTATTAACTGACAAAACCTTGAACTTCAGTTTCAATTTGAATGCGACATTTAACTGGTTATCTCAGACATTTAAGAAACGTTATGTACAACACTGTAATAACTATATGTATAAAATCATGGTATAGATAATTAATGTATGTCTCGTTTACAGTGCTGGATGACACCACAGCCAAGGGAAGGTCACCTGATGCGGTTGCTATGGTGATACTAGATACAATACAGCATTGCGACAGAGAGGTTACTGTTGCTGGTGCAGCCACTAAAGCGGCAGTCCATCTCAAGTATCTGTTCCCGGGACTGTTGGATTGGATACTGGTAAAACGAGCTAAACTACAACAGCGTCATCATGACTGACTGTAATAGTGACCTTTATAAATGTATTACCATATATTTTGTCAACATTAAGATGAATCTGTATCTCTATATTATTGTGGTTAGGGCAGTGTGTGGTAATTGTGTTAATTATGATGTTCAAAAGTGAATGTCAGGTTGTTTTTTCAATTAAGTATAATACACATTCCTACAATAGACTTCACTTGAATGTTACTATTTTTAGCTTATTTTGTTTGCAATATAAAAAGCAATGAAAAATCTAATATACCTTTTAGCATATTCTGTAGAAGAACCTACAGGGGAACTAAACCTGAAGACAGCTTTGGATGAAGATACAGGAGTATTTTCTTTCTTCTTTTACTTTCTTTCGTCTTCTTTCATCTTCTTCTCCACTGGGTCAGACAGCTGTTTCTGGGATTTCCACCCTTCATAAGTGATCCTGGGAGTCTTTGTCTTTTTCTTTATCTTGATCTTCTATGAATCCTTGGCTTGGAAGCAATGTACATTATACTGATATGAACTATTGGATACTGCCGATTGAAACATCAGTGTGCATAAGGTTCTGCCTCATTAAGAGCCTTTAAAAGCCCGGGCCATTGTGTCCATAGTCACCTCAAAGTATCTGTTTCTATATATGTATCACTGAATGTGTTGTTTATAGTTGAAAAAGGTCATTTAATTAGTTAAGGAATGCAATTACAATTGTAATATTACAAGTACATTTTAGGTATATATATATGTTTTTGTGGTTACCACACAGCACATTCACCTCCCAATAGCTCTTTACTTCCTCCTGTATTGTTACAATGGCTGTGTGTTTGATCTAAGAAAGTCATATAAAGGAATACAATTATTAATGTAATATGTATATACTATTGCTGAAATAGGTTTATTCTCCTAGCCTAAGTACATAATGAAACAATATTCCAGTGTTTCAATGCCTATATCCATCATTATAGAATATAATATAATATAGTGATCCAATGCATAGCTGTTGAAATGTTCTGTTTAATTGTTATTAATCTCCCGGCTATATAGTGAAGTTTTTAATCATGTCTTCACCTTTAGCCACATGCAAAGGTTGTCTAGGGTATTGTGCAATACCATGTGCATAACCTTTTAGTCCATACCACTTGTACTCACCACTTGACTATAGTAACAGATTATCAAACAGTTAATGATCATAACAAAATGAAGTGTACACTTTCAAGTTTATTTACAAATCAATTGGTTACTCAGTTTCAATATGCAAAATTATGGAAATTAAAAATGCAGTCCACACTCCTTTTACTTCTTCCCTGTGTTTATTTTCTTGTAGTTCTCTTCTATGTAGTCGACAAATTCTGTGTATTGAAAGTAAACAATATAAGCATGGCTAGCTATACAGAAAGACTTGTAATTGTACAATAATAATTAATATATGTTTACACAGAGCTTACTTATGAATTCTTTGTGTTGTGTTATTCAATAGAATTAAGTATTTTTTCAATTACAAAAGGGTTGCAAATGATAAAGGAAACATTACACCTAATAACACACACAGCTTTCAATTTTTGCAAAAGGTTTCTGAAGGAATTTAAAAACTTGTGGATAAACATGTTGTGTTACTATATTTAGCCACACTAAATTCTTTTTAATTAACAACTACAAAGGGAAGCACTACTATAACGTAATTATAGCATGCATAAAGGCCGCCTCTGGAAGGAGACCTGTATAATCCAAGGAATGGGAGGCAATGACTGGTTGCCATTTAATAGGACTTTGGTCCCCCAGCCAAGATTAGACTTTGGTCACTTGGCTGGTCGGGTGTAATAATATCCATAATAACCTTTGAACAGGCTTAGTGCAATTAACTTCCATTTTTTCACTATGCAATGAATGTATAGCATGAATTCCAAAAGAAACAAAGCATTTTCAATCCTATTGCCTAATCTGGCAAATGCCTTATAAGGAAAAGGTAGTTTTAACCAGTGTTTAAGATTTGTATTGATTTTGAAACCTCATGCAATCCGATTTTACTTTCTATTTCAGCCCAAACATCATAATGCAGATAAACATTAGCTGAACTATATGTTTATCAAGTCAGGATTGTGGAGTTCAACAGATAGATTCATATACATGTACATATGTATACAACTCACCGCTATAATTTATCAAATCATCACCAAGAAATTCGCATGCATTTGCTATGAGCTCATCCACTGCAAAAGGTAGCATTCAAACAGTATAAATTAACATGTTACTACCACAATTGTGTAATCAGTGATAATCTCTATTGTGGTCAAATATGGAAAGCAGTTTACATTGCTTGAAGAACAGGCTGTATCATATGACAAAGATAACATGTTTACCCAGTTACCCCATCCCTTAGCAACTTCTAGAGAAAATATTTTTAAATAGATAGGTGACATACGTAACTAATCTCAAAATTTGAGAATCTTGATTGTCTGTGGGGCCTAAAATCTTAGGGATTACAACAACTGGTGATGAGAGTAGTTCTTATTCTCTTACCTTTTTCTTCATCATCATCATTGCCCAAGGCCTTTGTCATGAACCTTTTGAGTTGGGTGGCATGAATTAAGCCATGCCCTTCCTGTTCAAACACGCAAAAGGCATCCTTTACATTCTCGTGAGAAGGCCATTCTGGAGGAAGATCCGGTATGTCTTGAACAAAGTTACGGAAATGCTTCCAAGTCAAATGTCTTGACAATTCCACTGCTGCTTAAAAAAGGTTAATAGTAATTTGACATACCTTGTTATATATATTGAGATATTATATAAAATAGATTTTGTTGAAAAAGCTAAATTTGACAAATCTAATAAACTGGAAAACACTTTTAAAATATTTTACATCCCCAAAATTCGTACCTTTTATTTTACTGGCTTCATTCTTTAGCTCTAAAGCTCTGTCTTCTGAGAACCCCATACACCTAAATATAAACTCCAATTTACTCAAATCGACGGTACCCTGCGTCAAGTTCTCGTATGAGCTGAATTCCTTAAACAGGTCTTCAAGTTCCTTCTCATCAAACCCAACTCTGTTACTCCTATTTCCATGTTTTGGCTCATTTTTTCGTTCTTGAAATTGCCCACTTTCCGCCATTTTTATGTGATTAAGCAATGTCTCAACGAGTACCAATGGATAAGTCTAAGAAGTTAGCCCTAGCTAGGAAGAAGGTATGTCAATGGTGATAAGCATTATGAAGTGTTTTCCCCTTTTAACATTATTTACATTGGATGCCTTAGTAGTAGCTATTCAGCTAGTGACCTCCCAATTAAAATTCAAATGAATTGTTAAGATTAAAGAACACATAGAACTCTGCATACGTATTCGCCATTCATACTTCACGCGCTTTTGTGATGCAACCCTTTTCCACTCAACCTTTTCTGATGTAACCTCTTCTACTGTCTAATTTATCCTCTCTAAATGGCTTTTTTTATAGCTAAGAAAGTTCCAGACAAAGATCTCACACCATCCACATGCTTCTCTTCCCCTTGAAAGTCATGAGGCTGATGATTGTGATGCTGATAAGGAATGGAATGGTCCTGCATCACTGCAGTATGCTGACTGTATACATGACATCATGTTTTATGCCTATACATTGAAGTTGATGGATAACCTGACCCAGGGTCTTTATCAGCAGGGGAAATCCACTAATTAAATAGGGAGGTGTTGACATGACTAGATGAGAGATGTAATGAACAATCTAGAACTGTATTCCAAGTATGGTTATGATGCCTATGAAGATAAGGAAGCATAAGGAGACTTAAAATCACAATTTTCTTAGACTAGTTACTTGGGGCATACCTAAAGAGCCTTGGATGAGGATATCGTATATATGTACTCAAAACAATTTTGTGGAAGTGGTATATTTCAATTTACTTTCTCTCTCTCCTTCTTCCTCTCTCTTTCTCCCTAACTCCTCTCTCCTTTCTCTCTCTCTTTCTCCCTAACCCCTCTCTCCTTTCTCTCTCTCTCCCTAACCCCCCTCTCCTTCTCCCCCCTCTCTCAGGTCGGACACTGTTTCTAAGGTAGTTAGTGCAACTGAAGAGCAGCAGTCTAATGCCCAGGAGAGAGCCATGATTTCAGAGGAGAAACACTTTGAGATGATCAGAGAGAAGGCAGCCAGTGACTTGGAAAGGTCACAGAAAGTGAGTTGTTACAGCCAACTCCACCTTCCATCAGCAGTCCTTTTCATTACATGTACTACAGTAATACAAGAATATAACATTTTTATTTCATGCTACATCTACACACATAAGAGTAGGCCTATATGGAATTAAACATAGTGAGAATTTTGGATGAGGATAGAAGAATTTTCTCCTTCTCTTCTTCTTCTCCACTGGGCCAGACAGCTGTTTCTGTGAATTCTACCCTTCATTAGTGACCCTGGGAAGCTTTGTCTTCTTGTTGATCTTTTCAGAATCCTTGACCTTTCAGGCTCCATGGCAAGTAGCATTACATACTTCCATCATGTTTTGAAAGCCTATACCTAATATGTTATATAGTAGGTCTTCTCACCAGGGTTGATAGTACATCAGGGGTAGACCTTGCAGGTGTGGATATGTCAATTATTCTAAGCATGTGTTTGTTGAGTGTCTATTCAAATCATTTCTGTGGCATATAGCAAACAGACACAGGTATTAATACCTTTAACCAAGGAGTGAGATTTATCTACACTGGAATGTAATATTTTAACACAGTTTTCCTCAGAAATATGCCCATTGTGTCTGACACTAGTTCACAAGTTCCTGACTCCATTTCCTTTCTGCTCTCAGATAATGGATGCACTTCAAAGCCAGTATACCAAAGAGAGATCAGGCCTAGAGGAACAAGTGAAGGTAGGCGGACATCATTACAGATTACCTGATGACAGCTACAGACATCATTTGCTGTGGTAGTAGTATTACTAATATATTGAGTTCTCCTTCAATGGTTTCTGGTCTATGCAGGCTTATTCTCAGACTGTAGACATTCTAGTATCTGAGAAGACTAATTTACAGGAAGAGGTTGTCAATCTGAGGAGACAGCTGGGAGAAGTAGAAGGTGTGTGTTGATGTGTTGATGTCACTTGACTTAATTGTCAGGTATTCGTAAGTAAGCTACTTGGAATGTCTGTGTGATCCTATTATCATTATTGGAAAACTATACTGACACCACAGATATGCTGATAATGTGACAAGTACACTGACAAGACCTTCCCTCAAGTATCAGGGACATTAATTTGCCATATAAGAGCATTTTGAAGTGTGTCTCTTCTATCAGTCCCCTGGTTGTAACTTTGTTTATCCACTGAAAACAGCCCATCTCACAGGCCACCTGTTACCTTATATCCATTAGTAGTTGTTATGTATGAATCATATAAACATGTGTACCAGGGGCAGACCTTCTAGTGCTTCTTGCATTTTTGAGCCACAGTCTGTGGTCTGTAATTTATGCTGACAATGTTCACTTGCCTGTGTATTGTGGGCATATATGAACTACGTAGTCTCAAGTGTCTTATACATGAACACTCCCACTCTCCTAATGTCTCTGTACACTTTTAAAGCTTACATTCTTATATATCTTTTAAAGGGTGAAATGATTGTGTACATCTGAAGTAAAATTAAAGAGTGCCTAAGTGCTCCTTTACAGTAAATTACTAAAACATGATCAATGAAATAAATTAGAGATACATGTATTAAATTTAGATTAAAATTAAAATTAATTAACTAAATTGTCAGGTCTGCTGTCAGAGGTAGGGGAAATCTATGGAGGGGTTCCCAAGAGCGGTCCCTTGGCATTATAGCTTTGTTGTTCCGTTTTGGTTGCCATAGAAACCTATGGTTCTTGTCAGTTGTATCTGCAATCAGCCAAGACCAAACAAGAGGAGTTGGAGAGGGAGAGAGAGGGATTGTTGGATCGGCTGGACCAGCTGACCAGACAGACACAGGAGACATCTACTGTCAACACCAAGTACCAAAATGAGTTGGTCAGAATGAGGTGATTAAGACACTTCTAGGGTCAACCAATGGATGTGTGTATAATTGATTTGTGATTTCATTATTGGAAAAAAACAATCTGTATGTATGCTGGAGGTGGTGTTACCAAGGTAGGTGGACTTAGGTCACATGTGGTCCTTCCTTATCTTGTGATCCTGGTTTGTCTGCTGTTTACTATTCTCTGGCCCACACTGATTGCCGCTTATCATCTTATTTTATCTGATATATTTATTGACCTTACCATATCCAATCGTCTGAGTGGCTGTGGCATATTAGAGGGGGTGCTTTGGGTGTCGACTCATCCTCTCTGTGTATTAGCCTTATTTCAAAATACCTCCCAAACCACATCATAGCCTTTCTCTGTCACGCTCCTATTTTACTAAGCCCTCCCCCTCCTTAAAAGTTTCCAGATCTGCTTCTGTGTCTGTTGGATTAGGTATGTTTAGTGTGGGTGTGGCATTTGGGCGTGGTGTTCCTAGGAAGCTGGGGTGTGGGTGGGAGTGTCATTGTTACAGTGCGCCTTTTTCCTGGGAATCCTTGCAGGTTGGTAGTAGATGAGAGTAAGATGGAGAACGAAGAATTGGTCAGTAAACTACGATCTAAAACAGATGAAGTTGAGAAGCTGAGAAACCACTACACAATACTGCAAAGCTCCCAACCTGCAGGAAAGGAAAGAGGGAGTTCAAAGGAGCTCCAAAGAATGGCAGAAGAAAAGGAAAAGGTCATTTTTTACAAATATTATTTTTACATCAATGCCCCCCCAATTGAGTCACAACTGTTTCTTTAATGATTACAACAGGACCACAGGTCAATGATTAAAATACTACCCAAGTGTGTATTGACTTGCAGTAATGACCTAGCTATTTCACTATTTGGGTTCCTTGCTGATATAAGTGAACCTATGTAGACGTCAGATGTAGACATCAGTCATATATGTGCATAATGTTAATCAGGGCAGTTAATAGTCGAAACAGGAAATTCTGTTGTCCCAACATGGGAGTAGTCAGACTTGTAAATATGACCCTGGTAACCATGGTGATGGCCGGCCTGTTGTTCTGCAGATGAAGACTACAATTCAGAGGTTGAATGTTAGTAGGGATGAGTTGAGCGATCACTTGACTTCGTTGCAACAACAGCTGGAACAGCAGAAACTGGACTACGATTCAAAGGTGAGTATTTACACTTTCCATGAATTTTATGTGTACCTGCACATATGACTAGTGAAGCTGAGACTGGTATGTAGTACCTTTCACTTCCTCTAGCTAAGTGGCTTTATGAAGTTTCAATTTTTCATAATACAGTTTCAATTGAGAGAGAGTATCGTTAACAGCAATGAAAGTGTTCACAATTGAAATGAACTTTAACTATGAATACTGACTTGCCTTTATACATAGATTAATAGTAGTTACACTTGAAAAACAATGTTAGACAAACTGAATATGCACTTTGGGAATTTAACTTTAAAATTCCTTTACAGAGTGTTCACTTCTTAGCTTTGTAATTATGAATGAATGTGGTAGCTGAGCCAGCAGATTGTTTGAAGTGGTTGTTAGATTTACTGGCTAATTTGTTCCTTCATGCACTGTTGGTCAATGCCCATCAGTGCTCTGCCAAAATTGCCACACCAACTCTTCTTTTCTATTAAACCATAAATACATTTTACATAAAGGATTAATGTAAGTATATCATGTGTTTCATTATAAGATAAATCTATTCAATAGTTAAATGAATCCCTCTGTGAGCAAGATGAATTAAAAGAAAAGCTGAAAATGGCTGAGTCAGCAGTTCAACATGCTGAAAGTTACCAAGGTGAATGGACTTAGGTCTCTGATTTCATCCAAATATGGAACGCCAGTACCCCATGACTGGTATTTCCATAATAAGTTTAGTATGTGTGATAACAGTTCTCAAAACACACTGTCAGATAAGACGAAAGTGAAGGAATGCATGCAATGATTTCCTCTCCTTTGTGATGGCAATCTTTTCTTTAGAAGAAGCTACTGCTGCTAAAGAGAAGGAGATTGAGGACAGTCATCAGAACATGGCTGATCTAGAGAAGGAGGTTGACAGTCTTCGTGGGCAGCTCAACCAGCAACTCTATCACAATAAAGAGCTTGTGGAGTAGGTCCATGCCACTTCCTAATCATTATGTCACACCTCTCAATTACATGTATGCTCATATGATAATTCTACTCAAGTGAATCCCGCTATGTGATTGGAGAGCTTCACTTGAAGAAATATCTTCTCTTCTGGATAGAGATAAGATTGATGTGTTACTATATGTATATATCTATAAGGAATTTGTGGCATCCATTTTGATAATTGTCATTTTATCATGACCCCATATTTCTTATTCTCATCCTACCCTATTTTTCATCCTTCCATATTAATTACTGGATGCCTAGTAGCTAATGACTAAATACCTCCCCAGACTAAATGAGATACTTGACTTCATTGCCATCATTTTAGTGTTCAGTTACCTGTCCTTTGACCTTATCACTTGAATGTCAATTGTGTATGACCTTTGACCTTATCATTGAATGTCTACTGAATTGTGTGTCCTTTATTGAATTATTTGATTGTGTAATATGACCACAGTCCTAGCATGCCTTGCTCTCATGGCTGATGGCTCCAGTCTGTCTGGCTGGCCTGCACCAGAGGGATGCACCTGATGATGGACCCCAATTCTCTCATATCCTTATTTAAGCTAGCCACTCTCTAATTGAGTGACATCACTTCCCTCCTACGCACTCATGAATGTCTTTTAATATGTCTTTTTGATCCTTTGGAGAATTCCTGTAGTAGTTCTGTGTTGCAAAGAATATAAAAAACTTTTTGCTACTAATTATTATAATAGTTATTTATCTAAACTCTAAAACTTTATAACATTGCCATTTTATTGATATTGATTGTTTAACCAGTTTCTTTGTCATAACTTGAAGATACTTCATAAACTAGTCTGACAGCCATTACAGGCCAGTCAGCAAATATATCTTCAAGCCTGCAATAGTGGGAATCCATGGGGATTTCCCTTTCCCAATGACCCCTACTGCCCTTATTGACATACTTCCGTACCACTTTGTAGTTGTAAGTACTGTACCTTGTGTAAGTCCCACTTGTCACACTTGTGTAAGCACATTGTGTGGTCACGCTTGCACTCTTGCTTGATTGTGTGTATTAAGTGTAGTTGATATGTAAGCTATTGAAACAGGAGTCTCCTAAATCCCAATTGTTGCAGGCCATTTTAGTACATTAACATTCAATATTCCTACACAAAGTTAGCATCCCCACTCCTGAGCACTGTGGCTATAAATAGTGACATTTGTAATGGGTGTGATGATATGTGATATGTCATGATGTCATGATTAACTAGTTCCTCCCTGTGCTGCCATACCATATTAGTGAATCCCACACAAGCTCCTGCAATGTACCCATATGTACACTCTGAATGGTCAGCTTTGGTTAATTACAAATTACTGCTGACAGTCTAACCATTTCCTACAGAGGGATGGTATTCCTAGAAATAGCTCTCTTATCTTACTGAGGTGGTAAAATTATTAGCCCAGAGGCCATATACACACACAGCCAACATTCTGTTGCATTTAAGAAGAGAAAATTAGTTATTCCTAAGTAGTAATGGCTGGACTGCACTGATGTTATATATGTAGTATTCCCTATGCCACTCCTATATCCTGTAGTCACTGACAGCTGTGAGGCCCCTTGTGTTAGTGCTTGAAACACAAGTCCATTCCTAAGAGGAAGAGTACGTAGTTCCAGCCGGTATTGTGCAATAACAGTACTATATAGCCTGAGGAGTGTCATTCCAAATAAGGAAAAAATCAACCAATCTCTTTAGATGATACAGATTTCTTCTAAATCTTTAGTCTTTTGAGCATCCAGAGACACAAGTCATTTTCTTGAGAGTCGGACATTTGGACCCTAGGGTCAGTCACTGAAGAAGCCTCTGTGGTATACTCTGCCTGGATGGCTCATACAAATGACATACAACCGCTCACATACTAGATGTTGTAATATTAAAAAAATTAAGTACCATACTAATTCACAATACATCCTGGTCTACATTTCACTACATTGTATACAGAGACTCGCAGGGTCAATGACAAAGGGTAGAATTCATAGAAACAGCTATCTGACCCAGTATTATGATTAGTTAGTATCCTCATCCAAACTCTCTTCTTATGTTTGGAAAGGATCATCTTTCGACTTTGGGAGCATCTAGAGGCGCACTGTGAGTCACTGAAGAAGACCCCCAGGGTCGAAACATCTGGCAGAAAGAATAATAAAAAAACGCGTCCTAGACGCTCCCAAAGTCAAAAGATGATCCTTTCCAAATATAAGTTCGACGCAGTTAGAAGAAATCCTTACTCTTCTATTCTTATGCATCGCTAGTGACTACATTACCAGCACAGGATCTTGTATAGTATTGATTGTCTATAGGTTTTCCCTAAGTCAAGGAAAACTGTCTATTTCAAGTATCTCTTCCTAACCTCGTACGTATTAATGTTAACCATGTTTGTATGAAAACGGTGTTGTAGATTTTCATGTGCACATACGTATGTACGTATGTAGCCATAGGTCTATATGTACATGTGTACATACGTTATATAGAGGAAATGTTCAACTTCCCAATACTACATGCACCTGATGTACATTAAACCATGTAAGGTCAAATGTAGGTGTTGAACTTTGTGTAGTAGGATGTTATTGGAGAAACATATCAACAGAGACATATAGTTTTGGAATCTCTCTATTCAATAGAAACACACTGTTTGGAGATTTCCCTATACCATGTTGAATCATCATCTGAATACACATGTTTTCATTAATGCAGTCCATTGCTGACCTTTGACCTGTGCTACATGACTCTTGTTAGTTAATTGGATGTCACACCTGTTGGTAGGTATCCTATTGATACCCTGCCATCCCATAGTACCAGTATACCCAGCTATCCCATAGTACTGAGCTTATGTCCTATATATATAGTACCAGTATACCATGACATCCCATAGTACTGAGCTTACATCCCATAGTACCAATATACTCAGAATAGATGGTTAGTTTGCATTCTACTACATCAGGCACACAAGCTAAAGTGGTCCCTTAGGAAAGTGAATTCCCAGATTAAGCTACAGTAGGCAAGTGTTCCACAGTGCCAGAAAATGATTTATTCTAATAGGATGTATTTGTTTTGATGTGGTTCAATTAATTGGCCATTGAAGTCAAACTACTTAGAGACTCAATTGTGTGTTTTCTGTATATTATGTATGTAAGTGCCCAAATTTGTTAAGTTTTTGATGTACTGTAGGAGGATTTTTGTGATACACTAAAATTCAATTCAGTTTGTGTCTGAAAACATTAAAGTCTCCATACATAAGATTCTGCTATGTATTTCAATAACAGGCTATCAGGATGTTCAAATTCACTTACCTCATCTAATTCCACTAAGTGTACAGGGGTGCATTTAAACTATAAATTCCTAGTTTTATATTTATAATTATATTACTAAAAATAGGGTGTAATTTCAGAATGGTGATATTTTAAATTGACTTTTGACTGCATTACAGGTTGTCACATGTGCCTCAATTGCTCATTAGCTGCTTAGGAATTTACAGTTTAAATTAAGTACAAATAGTGTAGTGTCTGTGGGGTCCCTCTATTGTAGTCATTCCAGACTGTAGACTATTATGTCTATACGTACAGTATATACAGATCACATTCTAATACTATGCCCATGTGAGGGTTATGTATAAATGTTTATCCTTTATTAATGAGATGTTGACCTGAAGATGGCATATCAAGCTTGGTCATCCCACAGACCTCTCAAGTACCATACATACTGAGAATACATGTCTACATTGTGTATACAGACTCCCAGATTCATTGATAAGGGAGAAACTCCCAGATTCATTGATAAGGGAGAAACTCCCAGAAACAGCTGTCTGGCCCATTAGAGAAAAAAGTTACCAAGTTACCAACAGGAAGCCATACTAAACCTAATTTCTGAAACCTTTGCCTTTGGTGCCCCAAAAAGATGAGTTTATCCTCATTTCCAAAGCTCTGAGGTTTTACTCAAGTAATCAGTCCAAAACCGTCTCCACCAATTATTTTCCTTAATCGTCGTATTAATGTTAACTAAATCTGTATGAATATGATGTTTGTATATTTTTCGTGAACACACATCGTATGTTTACATATGTGTGTAGCCATAAGTCTGCATATGTACGTATGTACATACACTGTATAGAGGATGTGTTCTATTCCTTAATACTTAGCAGGAGATATCTACATATTCACTTACATTAAACTACATGCACCTGATTTACGTACAGAAAACCATGTAAGGTCAAAGGTGGGTAGTTGTATTTCTGTGGTGAACTTTGTGTAGTAGGATGTTGGAGGAGCATGGTAACAAACATGTTATCTGGGGATCTCCTTATCCCATAGCAATAGACACACTGTTTGTGGATTTCCCTATACCATGTTGTATCGTCATTTGAATACATATTTTTGTCTCATTCCCCCTAAGATACAATCAATTACACTGAACTTTGACCTGTGTTATTTGTGTTAGTTTTACTGAATGTCCCACCTGCTGGTATATAGTTATCCTGATGGTACCCTGCCATCCCATAGTACATTACATACAAGATTAGTATACATTCTACTACATTGTGTATACAGACTAATTTGGTCACTGACAAGGGATGCCCAGATTACCTCTTCTTAACAACTGTCAATGGATACTCACTTTCTCCTCTAAAATTCTACAAATAATTGTATAAACACTTGGTCATGCAGCTTTGGATTCCAGAGTTTATCTTGAGCAGGATCAAGATAAACTGTTTCAAGTGTTTTAGGAATGTAGCCAGGTTCAAGTGTTTTAGGAATGTAGAATGTTTTAAATGTTATTTGTCAGCTGCTTATGAATGTAGCCAGGTTAGCAATATTCTCCTGTAACCACAAAAGGATAGATATTCCCATGAGTATATCACTCACATGTCTACACTTATTTCTATTAGCAGTGCTGTACTGAAATTCAATCATTTAAGAAAATTCACAGAACCCTATTTTATTCAATTAACCTTTTTACAAGGCTGTGTTGTTATCATCTATCACCCTACCAGATCTAAAAAGGAGAAATTCTGTTGATTTGGTTTAAGCAAACCTTACTGTAAACCTTATTGAAATAAAAGTTGAACACCTTATTTAAATTGAAAGGATATTTATACAATCACATCATTTCATCTATCACATATGTAATTATTAATCTACAATGTGTAAGATGTATATGTGAAAATTATTACTGACAGTCATCGAAATTTCTAATCTAGAAGGATTAAAGGGCAGTTATAAAGAAAAGCTGTAATATTGCGCATGTTAAACCTGCACTATGGAGTTAGTACAGGTATAACTGTGGGGCCAGTGCAGCAGTAATATGATCACACAAAGGGAATACTGCACCTCAACAATAGCATTAAATTGATAATGCATTGAGGAAATATTTCATTCAGCCTCTGAATGGAAAGAATGTTCAGCAGTAGCAGCTGTCATAGATTAAACTGTCAACATGGTACACATGCCACCACAGTACAGCTAGTTACATAATGTTGAAAGTACATACTGGTGATACTGAACTGTCGCCTTGGATCTCTAATTGATTCCCATCTTTGTAGTCAATTGAAGGATACTGTACTATTAACTGATATTATCCTATTGTTTTCTACTCTGTTGTTAAGTAAAAGTTTTGGACCATCCCACCTAAAGTAGATATTGGCTGATGATTGATTGTGTTTTCAGAATTTGACTTATAATATTAGTTATCCATGTACCTACATACATAATGGCTCTGGTTATCTCTTTATCCTAAATCCTTTGCATATTTTAAGCTTGTTCCATGTGAAGGAGATACCTTGCAATTATGCATGGCACCAATTTATAAGGTAATTACATTCTTTTACCTAAATTGGGTTATCTTTTAATTGCTATAGTGGTTTTTATATCTTCTCTCTTCATGTTCAAATTATTCATTAATTGATACTTGCCACACATTAGCACTACCTCTGACCTTTGTTACATGACTCAGCATTTTGGTGTTATTGGATTATCCTCCAGTGTGATATTCCTAGCTACAAGTATCCATCACCATGGTTACCTCGCCATCCCATTGTTGTGTACCCCAGTCTACAGATGTCAACATCCTACTCAAAGTAAAAGTAATATCTCCAAACATGTCTAAGGTGAGAGGCGTTTTCTTAGAAATGCAGTTGTCACCTGCCAGAGGTAGTTCCTATATCCCATAGATTTCAATGGCATGCTTGCATTCAGTAAAAACTTTTCAACTCTTACACTCTGTAATTTGAACTCCAATATACACAGAGTCAAGTAAGGAATGCTTTGCAAGGGGGAAGGTTCAATAAGGAAAGTGATTTTCAGAGAATTCCTGTGATGTAATCATCATTACTTTCAAAATATTCTATTATGTGAAAGAGTAACAAAAGTGAAGGTTGAATATATGTATATTATAAGAGGTGTTGTGCTATTCAGCAATGCTCATCTACATCTCTAAATCTAACCATATCTCTCTTTACTGATTATACGTAAACTGGCCCAATTAAACTATTTTAAGTGATACATTAAAGAAATGAGACTTTGTAATAACACATCCATGTAATGTAAGTAATTGAATTATGCTAAATAGCAATACATGGGATGGTTTTGACAGGAAACTGATTTAACTTTATATCCTCAATCCCATTATGGAATGTTCTAATGAATTAGCTTTACTACAAACAGGGACCTAATGTGTGTAACTGTTATATTTAGATTTTAACTGATTGATATGATGTAACACCTTGCCTGTGTGCCTGATGAAGTTAGGTGATTACTGTTGATTACTGTGAATGTGTGTGCCTTGTCATGGTTTTATTACATACAGTGTATCTATTTCCATATATACAGTAATTTATTTCCATATATACAGTATATCTATTTCCATCATCATTCCTAAACAACTCCATATTAGGTGGAATACAGGCTAGCTTCTGATATTTCCTAAAATTTCTCTCCATACATATACGTATACACATATTTCCTAAAATTTCTCTCCATACAGATATACACATTGTGGTGACCTTTGTACATATATGGATGTGTTATCTAAAATACCACATACTAATTTATGTATATCATATCTACATTTTATTAGCAGGAATTCAGCTTCTCGTACGTGTGTAAAACTTTATTAGTTGCTTATATGAACTAAAAATGAAATAAACGTAAAACCAATTTACTAGTGTTAATTGGCTATACATGGACAGAAAGTGTTACATGTCATTTGAATGTACTTTCCCCATTATAGGGTTACTTCACAGCTAACTTCAAAATGTGCTGATCTAGAGATGCAATTAAGTAGACTCAGCAGTGAGTCCATCGACCACAAGACCCTCCTTGAGACCGTACACCATGACAAGGAAGCTCTCAGTCGGTCAGTCTTTAGAAACATCCTGCACCATGAATAACCGAACACATAATGTTCAACATGCTACATCTATTTAAGATTAAAGGCCTATAGGGAACTAAACCTAGTGAGAGCTTTGGATGAGGATACAAGAGTTTTATCCTTCTACTTCTCTTCTCCACTAGGCCAGACAGCTATTTCTGGGAATGACATCCTTCATTTACATATTATAAAGTCATTACCATATTTTTACATGTTGAGAAAGGCCAGCCATAGTCATACTACTAATCATAGTCATATCGAAATGATATATATCATATAACTATATACAGTATGTATGTGAACCATCTGAGTATCTAAATATGCTGACATAACTTTCGGGATTATTGACACAAAGTCTAGATCATTCATGGTTTTATATTTTGGAGAGTCAGTCATCTTCAAAGTAATCTAGAAACCCATGCACTTGCATGGATAGAAATATTGATTGCAACAGGTTTATGATATTCCCTAGTTCATAATGCATTAATGAAGTCATCTTTCTTTGAAGTAGAATGTATACAATGCCATTTACTGCATTCAGATAATTGTGCAATCAGTCCTGCAGCACCTTCCTAGTATCAGTCCTGTA
Source organism: Chondrosia reniformis (assembly GCA_947172415.1). NCBI lineage: Eukaryota > Metazoa > Porifera > Demospongiae > Chondrillida > Chondrillidae > Chondrosia > Chondrosia reniformis. The sequence goes on along the minus strand of OX359201.1, from coordinate 5,580,078 downwards.
GCACCTTCCCAGTATCAGTCCTGTAGCACCTTCCCAGTATCAGTCCTGTAGCACCTTCCCAGTATCAGTCCTGTAGCACCTTCCCAGTATCAGTCCTGTAGCACCTTCCCAGTATCAGTCCTGTAGCACCTTCCCAGTATCAGTCCTGTAGCACCTTCCCAGTATCAGTCCTGTAGCACCTTCCCAGTATCAGTCCTGTAGCACCTTCCCAGTATCAGTCCTGTAGCACCTTCCTAGTATCAGTCCTGTAGCATCAGTGAGTCTGCTTGTTGCCATTGTGCATGAACAATTCTGATTATATCATGTACTGTAATATTATGTATGCTACGTACGTACTGACATAACCATATAGGGAATTACCCTTATTAGCACAAAGCTCAGATCAATCTCTAATTCTTAGTCACATGTATCCACTCTCCAAGTAACCCAGAAACCTATTTGCATATTTTGATGGGTTAGTTTAGGTCAGAATGTTGTAATCATTACATTTAACAATGATCTAATAACTTTTGTGAGTCAGCTGTTTTTTATCTGTAAAGGAAAGAATGTTCTAGTATTTTAGTGTAATTATAAATTACTGATTCCATATTTAGGCCTTCTTTGGTTTTTGAAGAATTTTTTATAAAAATGTATATGCATTTGGATATCATTACTTAAAATTCAAATATTTAAATACTTTTGAAATGCTTTTGAAATTTGTTGCTATAACAGAATATATTAAGGAATTACTTTATCTAATAACTTAGTTAATTTGAACATATATACACATGAATACATTCTTGTTTCAAACTAGTTTGAATTGATGAGATTTCACCCTATATATATTGTTTCTCATTCATCAGTGCCGTAGCTCAGAATAAGGAACTTAAAGCTCAACTGATTGAACTACAAGATGAATTTGTTAAAATGGTACCTATGAACATACTGTACTTTTTAGTCAATTTCTGATTACATTTCAAATAAAACATTCATGGATGGTATGTACATAAGCAATGCCAATGGCTCCGACTAGAGATCCTGGTCATGACTGGGGAAACTGAAAGTTATAACGGACTCATAGACCTGTGAAGGCCTAGTCTCATACCCATCCCTAACTTCTGGCCGCCATTTTCCAAGGTGTGGAAGATGGATCTGGGGACTATGTGCATTTTTCTTGGCAGAGTCTGGCAATCCGTGGACTCCAATCAGATTGTAGATACTGCATAATAACGAGCAAGTCACATGTGTCATATGTATGTGCCCATCATGTGTCCATCATGTGCCCATCATGTGCCCATCATGTGTCCATCATGTGCCCATCATGTGATATTGCGCAATTATCGCCAAGGAATATGCAAATGGTTCCCAGACCCAACCTTCCGAGGTGTCAGCCATTCTTGCAGAAGTTGGGGATGTGTATGAGACTAGTGAAGGCCTATATAGGTAAACCAATTTGAGATGTAGTCTGTGATTATCAGACTGTTCCATTTGGTTGAAGGAAAAGAGAAAAAAGGAAAAAGAAACAGTTACCCAACATTGGCCCAGTCTATTCACCCTTATCTAAATTGTACTACTGTGCATACATGTTCCTGTGAGAACAAGTTGGTTTAAAGTAGCCCAACCCATTTCCTGTGGGAGGGGCCATCTAAACCAATGAGCTTGTAGGCCACCATCAGTCTGGCTAAACCAAATTAAAAAAATCTATATAAGTATACCTTTAAATTATGGTAAATGAGAATGGTACCTTTAAGAGGTTAAATTATGGTAAATGAGAAGGGTATATAAGTATACCTTTAAGAGGTTAAATTATGGTAAATGAGAATGGTACCTTTAAGAGGTTAAATTATGGTAAATGAGAATGGTACCTTTAAGAGGTTAAATTATGGTAAATGAGAAGGGTATATAAGTATACCTTTAAGAGGTTAAATTATGGTAAATGAGAATGGTACCTTTAAGAGGTTAAATTATGGTAAATGAGAATGGTACCTTTAAGAGGTTAAATTATGGTAAATGAGAATGGTACCTTTAAGAGGTTAAATTATGGTAAATGAGAATGGTACCTTTAAGAGGTTAAATTATGGTAAATGAGAATGGTACCTTTAAGAGGTTAAATTATGGTAAATGAGAATGGTACCTAAGAGGCCATAAACATAATATAGAGGACATTAGTGTGGAAATTCTGTATGTTGTAGCTCAAGTGCATGCATAGAGTTCAGATTTAGCAAAAAATGGCTACTGTTTCATATTGACCAGCTTAATTTTCCAAGTTTGATCTTAATTTCTTTGTTATAAATAAAGTGCCTATTTATTTCATTTCATCAAATAAATTGTTTCAAATTTGGTCATATTAATTTCAATTTTGCTGTTTTCATGTAGTCACACAAGAATATGGAATTAGCAAGTGATTTGGAGACTGAACAATATGGTAGGAAGAAGCTGATGGAAGCATCTACTACACACGGACAGCAGGTGTCTCTTCTGAATGAACAGATTGAAGTTTTACGCACAGAACTGGCCAAACACCGTCAGGCGGGGGATGGGAGGGAGAGGGAGGAGGAGGCTGATGGGAGCACGGAAATCAGCAAGAGTGGACAGGAGACAGTGGATGGACTCTTAACTGAGGAAGATACTCTAATGAAGCAGAGTTTGAAGAATGTTGAAGCTGAGAGAGACTCCCTTGTTCACAAGCTGCAGACTGTCCTCCAGGAAAGGGAAGATATGGGCCAGCAAATACAACAGCTGGCTAGCGAAAAGGACACCTTAACAGAACAGCTTCATTCCTTCTCACTGCATGAAGAAGCTAACGAATCACATGACAATCATGTGACTCAGGATCAAATTTTAGAATTGTCTAGCAACTTTACAGCCCTTCAGGTACCCAACAATATATTGAAAGTTATATACATACATAATGAATCTTTTTATTCAAATTATTTTGTTTGGAAAGTTACATATAGTTACGTTTTTGAATATTCAAGCCGTCATAAATTCCCACTTATAGTCTTTGCATAGTAATGATTTAAATGTCTTTGTTTGTATGAAATGTGTTTAAAGTATTGATATTGATATTTCAAGCTATTGTTTGTCCTACATGTATGTTTCCGTTGCTATTGCTTTATCCCTATCCCTATCCCTATCTCCATCCCCATCCCTATCTCCATATCTATTCCTCTCCTTCTCCCTGTCCCCATCCTTAGGATCGGTTCACATTGGTGATGTCACAGAATGCTGATTTGGTGGACAGACTTCAGGAATATGAGTATATTACTGTGCAGTTGGAAGGAGAGAATGCTACGATTGCAGAATACATAGAGCTGTATCATAACAAGAGGAAGGCTTTGAAGGAGAAAATACAGGAAAAGGACAGTTTTATTGATAAGCTACTTAAAGAGAGAAGTGAATTAGAGGTCAGCAGTTGGCTAAACATAAATAGATAAATGTAAATGACTTGACAGGCTAGAGGATTGTCATAGGCTAACTGTTGACAGATACTGCATCCTTGTTGATTAGTTCTTGACTGGTCCTAGTTTATTGACAGATGATAATTGTTGACAGAATATACATGTGACTAATGATGTACACTTACGCATTTGCACTGAAGCAGTCTTTGAGCAAAGAAGATTATCTGTTCAAGGTTTTCCTCAGTGCTACATTTAATTAATCATAACAGGCTCAACCTTATGTATGTGCAGTGTAATATTAGATGAGTGCCCCTTATAGTAGTATCTATGTATATATAGGGGAGTATCTTAGAGATATGTACCTAATATTAGTAAATTTTTATAGTGCTAAATGTACTTGCTATATATTTTATAGTTCTATATGAGCTTGCTATATATTTTATAGTGCTAAATGTACTTGCTATTTTATAGGACAAGCTGGCACAGATACAGCAAGCAGCGGAGGCATTCGTCCACCCTCTCCACTCTCCTGTGGTAGAGGGCAGGCAAGCGGAGGAGGATCCTTCATTACAGGTCCAAGAGGACAGTAGCGAGATGGTTACCAAGGAAACACTCAGATGTGTGCTGGAAAAGCTTTCACCTCCTGTCTACACTAGCACTGGTCACCATGGCAACCTAATGGTTCCATGTACCTGCTGCTCCGGGGAGATTATCAATGTTTAGGAGTCCAAAATGAACTATGAACTATGAACCCATTTTTCAATGAACCATTGCTTGACACTAACACAAGTATTATTCATTTTGAGTTTTAAAATTCATCTTTAAGAATATACAGATTTACGTATATACTATGACATGTAACGTTTAATGTTTTCTTCGTTTTGAGGGAGCTTTGAACCTGTCTAATGCTGAAGGTGTTTTACTCTCCTCTTCAACTTTTGTTTTCTTTTCCTCCTCCATTTTTGCAATCATACGAGCTCTGGCTAACTCCTATATTAAAAAGAGATCCATGTAGTACCACATGCAGTGATACTGGATACTGCACTAGCTCCCACTTTACACATTATAATGCTTCCAATATAAGCCCATCAGAACACAGTATATACGTATATACGAGAAGGATTTTAGACTTTACATGTGTATGTTTTTTAGAATCTTAGTTGATATAGATGAGAAACTATTTATAATATATACATTTCTGATGTACATACATACTTTTGTAGAATAATACTTATATTTATGTATAATATATATCCCTTCTAACGTTTCAATAAATCCATATGTACCAAGCCTAATAAACTGACCCTTTTCTTCCTTTCCTTTTCCACCTGCCTCTTCTTGGCCAGCTTGTGAGGTGCTGTCTTGCCTCTTGTCTTTTGCATCTCCTTTTCTCTCTTGAAAGCTAAATTAGCTTCCTTTTCCAACTGCCTTTCTTTTTGAATGGTTTCAGTGTCAGCCCTGTCAACGTGAAGGATATCTGTTGGGTCCAGCGTGATCACATCAGCAGGGATCTACGAGTATCAAGGAGACAATTGCACCTCTTCAGTTGTGCTGACATAGCAAACTAAATACATTCTTTAGAGTATGAGAAGCATACATATTTGTATATATGATTAATCTAAGACACCATTTTTCTTATATAGGTATAGACTACATCTACTTTAGGATAAAGGCCTATAGGGAACTAAACCTAGTGAGAGCTTTGGATGAGGATACAAAAGTTTTACTGAGTACTAAATACCTGAAGTTAACAATATAATATTTATATATATTTATATATATAAAAGAGACCGAAGAGGAACCCTTTCAAAGATAACATCAACATAATTAGAGGAAACCTGTAACATTTACAGACATAGAAGTATTTGACCAATTATAATAATTAACAACAAAATGGGATATCTTGGCCTTCACACAGCACTACATACCTAGATATATGTTCATATTCGATTCCCAATAGATGGTATACTTACGTATATACATACATATGCATACACGTATGTATGTTAGTTTTGAAAGGGTCATCTTTCGAAAGATAAGTTAGAAGGAATCCTTACTCTATTATGTATGTATGTATATGCATACGTATGTACGTAAATTGAGATTTACTAGAGACAAAAGAGCTGAAGGAATGATTCCTCACCTTCTCCAACAACTGCTTCACTTCAGATTCTTGTCTCTGCTTCTTTGTCTGATACGGGTTGACCTCCAGCGCATCGTAGTTGGGCTCTCCAGCGCCTGAGAACAGAGAGTAAGAACAAATCAACTGACCAGTAGTACAATAGTACGGATAAACAACGACTATTTACATATGTTATGTGAAGAATCTAGTGGTTTCTATCTTACCTGGAACAAGAAGACTTATGAAACCCTTTGCATGTCCCACGCCAAGTACATCCTCAAAGGGACAGAACTGCAGGCTGGACCCATCAAATTTCAGTCTATGCTGCATGTAAGGTGCTTTCTGCTTCACCTTCACAGCTTCCTTCCATATTTGGACATCTTTTCCAGCCACCAGCCCAAGCAAACCTCTCTGACTCATGTCCATGGCATCAGCTGGTCGTGGAGTGAAGTACTCGTGAACTGGTTTGTAGTTCCGTATGTCCCATATTCTCAGCTGTGCATCCATCCCCGATGTAGCCATGTGGTAGCCTCCTTGATCAATGGCTATGGACCTCACTGCTCCTCTATGACACTGCATCTTCACCAAAGGGGTCTTGACATTTGGACTCCACAGAGCAACAGTACCTTAACAAGAAGGGAGAGCAGGTTTCAGATGAGTGGCACGTATATACCTTGTACAGCAGGTGTGGAAACATGAATAATTTAACATAAAGTTTTACTTACATGATGCATCTACATACTTTAGATTCTACAGTAAAAAGACCTATAGGGAGCTAAAATTAGTGAGAGCTGTGGATTAAGATTTTTCTCCTTTTACTTGTCTTCTTCTCCACTAGGCCAGACAGCTGTTTCTGGGAATTCCACCCTTCATCAGTGACGCTGGGAATTTTTTTCTTCTTTTTGATCCTTTCCGAGTCCCGGATGGTTTGTGATGAATTACTTTGTGTTGTATAACACCATAAGTAACAGATACACATGCAATATATATACGTAGCTTCAATGGAACATGTCTAGAACACTAACTGTAGAAACTAATATAAAGTGCATTTAAATAAATTCAAACTAAAAATACCTTCTAATTCTTATAGAAAATGGTTTTACTAATAAACACAATAAAATGAAAATATATAGCCACTTAAAACAGTTCAGCAAACAACATCTGATTCAGAGAAATAAGATGATTGGAAATCTGTTGTTCTTTCTGTCAGTTATCATGATGGTACACCAAACAAGGGGACAATGTACGTAAGTAGCATGGACAAAATTGGGTAACTGGAATTGTGGTTTATAAATCAAATTATCATCAGTACTGTACATCTTGGCTTCACCAAGCCAAGGATTCACAAAAGAACAAGAAAAGACAAAGATTCCCAGGATCACTGATGAAGGGTGGAATTCCCAGAAACAGCCATCTGGTCCAGTGGGGCAGAAGAAAGAAAGACTCCTGTATCTTCATCCAAAGCTCTCTCCAGGTTTAGTTCCCCTATAGGCTTTTTTACAGAATAGACATAGCATGTAGGAAAATGGTGTTTTAAATTATTCATCTAGTTTATTGTTCTTCTTAGGCTCTCCTGACAGGCTGTACACTCCAAGACTCCCTCAAGATTGTAAGGAGGTGTACTCTAGAGGATGTACTCAGTCTGGAGTCTATCTGATTGACCCTGGATGCTTTCAGCCCATGTGGGTCTACTGTGATATGAGTGGTCGCTGGACCACCATACAGAGAAGAATGGATGGATCAGTTGATTTCCAACGTGGATGGGGAGACTATGTCCATGGATTTGGTAACCCACGTGGTGAATATTGGCTAGGCTTGGAGAACATACACTGTCTAACTACCAGACAACAAACATGTACTCTTCGTGTTGATATGGCTGACTTCAATGGAGTATCAAAGTATGCACAGTACAGCTTCTTTATGGTAGGGAATTCTGCTAGTAATTACACTCTAGAATTTTCAGGATATTCAGGCACAGCTGGAGACAGTATGACATCTGGTCATAGCCTTGATGGGATGCAGTTTAGTACTTATGACAGAGATAATGACAAAGGGTCAAATAATTGTGCAGAATACTATGAAGCTGGTGGTTGGTGGTTTAACAGATGCTTCCATGCTGCATTAAATGGTGTATACAGACATAACACTATACCAGGTGGTTGGAAAGGAATAGTATGGAATACCTTCACAACCAGCACCAGGTCCCTAAAGTATGTGGACATGAAGATTAACTGCAACTAACAAGTGTTGATCAGCTCAAACTTAACAGTAAAACTGAACAATAAAGCTCTAGTCTGTTTATACGTTACAGTTTAACTATATAGGGGTAGATAGTGCTTATAACTTGTATTAATACTATAGCTGCAGTATATGTGCTGAATTGAGTGATTATTCATGAAACAGTTGGTATTGAAATGTTATATTTACTACGTATTTTGAATAAATGCAACCAAATACACCACACACCAATCTAATTACCTTTTCATAATGAACCAGAGGACAGTCATATGAAAGGAAGGTTTAAAAGGATTTTACGTGTTTAATATAAAGCAATCAGAATGCAATACTTACATACATTTCAATACAATACTCTTTAAACATGTCAATATTATAAAGAGCTCAAGGTGACCGTATGTATACGTATGTACTAGACCCTGCAGCACTTTACCATTATAGTGTCCAGTGTGGACAATAGCATTGTAGGGGTTGAGTGCCATTGCATCACAGGAGCCCAGTTTTGTCCTGTAGTTGGCTAAGTAGTCACCAGTACTGACATCATGATACCTCAGAATACCATATTCACCCTATACAATACAGTAGTACTATATACAATACAGTAACACCATATACAATACAGTAGTACTATATACAATACAGTAGTACAATATACAATACAGTAGTACTATATACAATACAGTAGTACTATATACAATACAGTAGTACAATATACAATACAGTAGTACTATATACAATACAGTAGTACTATATACAATACAGTAGTACAATATACAATACAGTAGTACTATATACAATACAGTAGTACTACATACAAGCCAAGCATTCAACTAAGCCATAATTTGCACTTGACTTAACCATTCACCAATGGATGCATGCATAAATGAGTGTGGGAAGATTGTGAGCACTTGATTTGACTAGAGAGTATACGTAATATTTGAATTTGAACTAGTGACCTTTGTGACCCTGCCCCCCACTTGAGTACTCTAACACCCTATATACGTACTATACCTATTCTATGCTAAAAGGACTATAGGGAACTAAATCATGAGAGCTTTGGATGAGGATACAAGAGTCTTCTTATCTTCTTTGCCTCCACTGGGCCAGACATTGGGAATAGCACCCTTCACCTTAGATCCTCCTTGCAAGACATGCGTATTTACAGTGTAGCCATTTAGGATGCAAGTAACACTTGCTAGAGTAAAGGGACTATGGAAATGGGATCATTTACATGTCATTGTACCGTCTTATATTACATGGAATGTTCCAGTCACTTTGTACAGTACTCACTATAGTCGCAAGTAGAAAGTGGTATGGGAGAAACACCATTTTGTTGACGCGATTGTGCTGCTTCAGTTGGTGTAGTTCCGTGCCACTGTTATCATATATGTAGACATACTCCTTCTGTGCTACGGCAAACATCAACTCATGGTGGAGATATCTGTATGCAGAGGAGGAGAACAGAAATCTAACTACAGTAGAATCTCATTATAATAAAATCGCTTATAGTGAATGTCTAAGTATAGTGAAGTACTTTGCTAGCCCCAGCAGAAGTTGTATACTATTACAGTTGACTCCACTTATAATGAACTCGCTCATAACGAATTTTGGGTTATAACGAACGATTGTCAAAAAACAATTTCCTGTCCATTCAATTCCTTCTGTTTATAACAAACAACCCTAAACAAACTTCTATTATAACGAACGTGTTAACTTATGATTATGTATGTGTGAAGCCAAAAACGGCTGTATTTATCATTCTTAAACCGAAGTTACTGGACGAAGTGGATAAAGGGAGGAAGGAGAAGGGTATTTGTGACAAATTTTCAGTTGAAAAGTCCACCCTGAGTACCATTAATATACTATTTTACGTAATTTTAATTTTGTAAGCATTCTACTGTATTCATACTGCACTGATGAGTAGTTTATTTATATAGTTATATACAAATAAAGTACATTCGGTTATAAAGAACTTCTTTTATAAAGAACAATTATGCTGGGATTTTGGTGTTCGTTATATCAGGAGTTGACTGTATATACACAGGAGAACAGAAATCTACGTAACTATATTCACAAAGTAATACAATACACATTCGTGAATAGCAGACATTGTCTTTTATAAGGGTCGCAGTAAATTTGAGTAAAATAATAAAATACAAAGATTCCCAGGGTCACCGATGAAGGGTGGAATTCCCAGAAACAGCTTTCTAAACCCAGTGGAGCAAAAGAAGAAAGAGATAACTCCTGTATCCTCATCCAAAGCTCCTTCCACGTTTATCTCCCTATAAGCTTCTTAATTTATTACAGAGTAGACAGAACAAGTAGGATTATCCATATACATAGTGATACATAGGTAATCCAGTTCAAGTGGGATCAGAGTTATTACCTGTTATAATTGTATAACAACCATATTTACACACACCATATATGGGGCTAATGACACTTAGCTTATGCAAAGGCTATATCACTGGTACGATTAAATGTGATTATTCACTATACCTGAAAATATGCTAATGGGCCGTAAGATGAACGTCCTCTGTTTATGCAATCATATCTACGTACATGTGATTTGTTAACCACTTCTGATTTATTAAATGAAGAAATAGTTTGACTTACGGAAAGTGTCTACTCACGTAGATACGTATGTAATATTGAATTGTACAGCTTTATATGGTGTATTATCATTGCCATTTGTATACATGCTTTCCAACATATCAGACTTACTGAACATCTCTGACTGTTTCACGAACTTGGAACTCACAGCCCAACCGTTTAGTTGTCCAATCAAAGGTTGCTAGGTGACCCTTTTTACCACCAATTAACAGGAATCTGGCAACAATAATGACAGATATAATATACAGTAGAAAATGTGCAATGATGTATCCACTAGATATATACACAGACAATAATCACCTTCCATTTCTAGAATAATCTATGTGGTACGGCCCCAGCTGGTCCAATGACAGTTCAAAGTGCTGTAGATTACATCAGAATATAATTATAGTGTAGTACATACGTACGTCCATAAAAATCACATTAGATGGAGTCACACCTTGCTTGCACTAGCAACATCAACTTGCTTCAGTATGTCCTTCTGTTTTACTTTATAAGTCTTCTCCAAGTCACCTTCCGGCTCCAGAAAACTATATAAAACAATTCAAGGATAAATACGACAGTTAATAGGCAGTAAGAACTACCGCAACGTAATCAACTAGCCCTCACCCTGGATCCTCAAGTAGAAGTAGTTCGGCCCTTGCTGCCTTCGCTGCAGCACGTTCTGCCTTACTTGTCTGTGATTTCAAAATATGCTTTAATTTCTTGTTACGCACAGATTTCGTATCGGGCTTGTTCTTGATTCTCTTGTAATATTTAAGTCTACGCTTGAGGTTTGGATCCTTTAATGCAAGCACGTTCTTTCTGTGCTCTTCTTTGTCTCTCTCTCTGTCTCTACTCTGTAACTTCTCCATTTTTGTGTGAAACTCGTGTTAATCACGTGACTAGCGGGAATTATCAAACTACGGTACAAAATAATTTATAGCTATATAATTGGAATATATAACAACATGCATGTATATAATAATTTAGAAATATATATTAAGGTTTTATATGACAATTTTGGGAGTTCAAACAAGTTCTTAAATTTGTATATTCTGTTCTAAGCTTTAAATTTCTTCCTTTGAGTGGTTGCTAATTTGCTTTGCAATGTTGTAGTTGGGAATGTATTGGTAATGCTAATTTTTAGCATCACTTTACTGAGTGTAAAGTTGATCCCAGGCAGGTGTGGTAGCAACTCTTAAAAAGTGGGGGGCTCCATCTTTCATGAAACTGGGTGCCAAAAACATATATATTATATATATGCCGTTCCTAAAAAGGTTTATCTATATAATGATACCCCCATCTGGATATGGCTGATATATCTAATACTATTTACCATAGATATATGGACATATGCGTGCATGTCTGTGAGTAATTAATATAAGCAGTAAATTAACAGTTAACATTTTGTAAATGTTACAGCTCAGCTGGTCATTACAATTTTTTCCGCTTGTGGATGTTACAATTCAGCTGGTCATTACAATTCTTGTGTTTGTAAATGTTACAGCTCAGCTGGTCTTTACAATTGTTATCTTTGTAAATGTTACAGCTCAGCTGGTCATTACAGTTTTTTCCGCTTGTGCATGTTAGAATTCAGCTGGCTGTTGCAGTTCTTGTGTTTGCGGATGTCACAGTTTAAAGGTTTGTGGTTGGGGAAAAGCAAGTTTATGGCCTGTATATAGTGTTCTATTGTGTACTGCCTGAGCTGCTGCTATAAAAGAACTAACTGATGTGTGGTTGTGCCATCTGATTCAGAGAATAAAATGATGCACAGCGGTTCACTGTTGTATATCTTGGTAGCCATTTTGGTGTGTGAACAAACTACTGCTCAGTGTAAGTTGTTATCTATGTGCAATACCTCAAATTATAAGGGATTTACATGTAACAGTAATGTATACTAGCTAAATACTCACCAATCATTAAAAGATCAATGTGGTACACATATATTAAAGGATCTTATATTAAAATACATACACTATCAACTGGCCATCAACTATATCAACTATATCTTTTTCATTTTCAAGGTCAATCTGACATTTTATACACTCCGAGACTCTCTCAAGATTGTAAGGAGGTGTACTCTAGAGGATGTACTAAGTCTGGAGTCTATCTGATTGACCCTGGATGCTTTCAGCCCATGTGGGTCTACTGTGACATGAGTGGTCCCTGGACCACCATACAGAGAAGAATGGATGGATCATGTTGATTTCCAACGTGGATGGGGAGACTATGTCCATGGATTTGGTAACCCACATGGTGAATATTGGCTGGGCTTGGAGAACATACACTGTCTAACTACGAGGCACCAATCATGTACTCTTCATGTTGATATGACTGACTTCAATGGAGTATCAAAGTATGCACAGTACAGCTTCTTTATGGTAGGGAACTCTGCTAGTGATTACACTCTAGAAATATCAGGATATTCAGGAACAGCTGGAGACAGTATGATAGCTGGTCATAACCTTGATGGGATGCAGTTTAGTACGTATGACCAATGCTCAATGGTTAAATAATTGTGCAGACATGTTTGATTCTGGTTGGTGGTTTAATGCCTGTTTTTATGCTAACTTAAATGGCGTATACAGACACGGGACTACACCAAACATTTGGGAAGGAATAATATGGAACACCTTTACAACCAATTCACAATCTCTCAAGTATGCGGACATGAAGATCAGATGCTACTAACAAGAGTGTTAAACTTTACAGTAAAAATAAACAAAAACCGTTTTAGTAGTGCATTACATTATGCAACTATTAGGTTAGACATGACTTATATTATATTAATGCAGTACATTTGCTAAATTGAGTGATAATCTTTCAGTTTGGTATTGAAATGGTATCTTTTTGAATGAATGCAACTACATATAAAATGATGTCTATATACCAGACATACTAAAAGGTTACCTCTTCATTCAGGAAGAGACACTGACCAGAAACTATATTTGATCATGTAGCAATGACTAGCAAATTAATTCATATATGAATTTTACGTATAGTCTCTCTAAGTACTAATTAACTACTATACTGAACCAAACTCAATAGTCCTATATAGCTATGTAAGATTTGAATTAGTGAACTTTGTGACATACAAAGTTGTTATAATAAGTCCATATATATAATATTATGCATGTATTAATATATATATATCTTTATTTGACACACAGTTTGAAATGTATATTCTGGTATATGAACTTAATGTATATATGGTGAGAGATAGGGCAAATTATAAGTAAACATCAGGCCAACTCTAAAACCTATTTGGACATCTTTAATTGATACATGTCTGTGAATGCTTATACAAAGTATAAGCTTCATACGTATGTCTTCATTTGATAGAGTTAGAGAACTATAAATGTACATTAATTCTGGTGTAGTAACTGAATTAATGTATGGTGAGAGATAGGGCAAATTATATTATAAGTGAACATCAAAATTTCAAAAACTATATACATATTTGATATATATATATAATATATATTATGCATGTTTAAATACAATCAAGTACTACACAGTGCAAGTTACAAATTTATACACGGATGCAAGTGACTCCCAAGATAATCACACTGAGGTATATAATATAATACGGATGCAAATGACTCCCAAAATAATCACAATCAGGTATATTAAACGCTACAAGACTTTAGCCACACTGAAATTCTCAACTGCTGCATACAGAGTAGTAGTCTCTACAGATCATATAAGGTTAAACGCATGGCCTTCCAATTACCTTTTCACACTTAGTATAGACTGAAGATGATGCATCTGCATGCCATTATCAGCAAAAATTCCAGTCTCATGCAGGGGGTCTCAGCCAATAATCACTGCAGATTTGACTTGCCTTGAGTGTGAGCTAGGAGTACCGTTGGTTGCTTGCATGCATTCACATAAACAACAGGGTGAGAGACAATTTGGTAACTTGCACACAAGGGACATAAAGGCTGGGGTATACATATACCCCATTGCCATAGTCATACTATTCTCCTACAAATCATTTGAGTTTATGGTTCTTAGCGTTGTCTATATCAATCCTGTGTACAAGTTATATACACAGTAATATCATATAGAATTCATATTATGTCATTTTTTTGTTGTAGGAAGCATATAAAATGGAAGCTGCCATGTATAGAGAGAATCGAACCTATATTTACCTATATACAGCTCATTTGTGAATTTATTGCCAATTATTATAGTTTAAATGCCAGCATATTAATATAATCAGTCCAATTAGGCTGCATGTTGAAGTTGCCTCATGTACTGCTAGGGTGCTACCTTTCTGGGATATACTCAAAGTCTATTACTTAAAGGTGAGTAAGTTCCACAGACTTGTTGATTGTTACACCCTGCATTAGAAAACTAAAACACTGATTGAGGGGTAACATAAAATGCACTCTTTTACTAGCAAAGCTGTCAACAAAAAGTTTATACAAGCAATCAAGTACAAATTACCATGGTTACATCTAAATAACATGTATAGCAACAGCAAACCTGACATTGGGACATCGAGATCATCACATATAAAACAGGTCTGATGGCCAATTGGCCAACTAATGGTTTGGAACCATGAAAACCTACAAGTAGCTATTTCCCTTCAGCCTATCTTTGACTATAAGGATGAGGAAAATTGTTATGGGGCTTCAAAAAAGTTGCAACAGTAACTGAAAAAGAATTTGTAAAGACTCACTTCAATTCTTTTTGTATATAAAGCATCAACAGGAATACCTTTTGTAGCGACAGCCATAAATCATATAAAAAGGTTCTACAACAAGCAAAAAATGAGGCAATGAATGTAACATAGCATTAGCAAAAAATGCTGTAATAAATGCCCATTCACAATATATATATATGTAAGCTATATAAACATAAACACCAAAGACTCATGACATACTTTAATAAACCACAATCAACCCCCTAAAAGGGTCATTACTGGAACACCCCTCAGTGAAAAAGACAGTCAAAGTAGTGAACAGTTCAGTGAAATTTGTGACAAACTGCGTAATTGGGATGGAACAGAAAAATTTTCAGCTACTGATATAGCCAAGCAATTCAATATAAAATGAGTAGATGCCACTCACAAAATTAAGCTACTAGCTTTAGATCTTAAGGCAAATATACCTGATTTTGAATATTATTAGCAAACCTAAAAACACCTTAAAAAGGTTTTCAAACTCAAAAGTAACTATGCCAGCACCCCTAAATTGCAAAAGCATGAAAAGAACTGATTGAAATCAATGTTATTAGTGTTGGAACACCTTGCTGTCCACTCCTGTTATATACTATAAAAATGGTAAAAAGTACGAAAAGACAGTAAGTAGGCTCAAGTTTTCTCTCCTTGAAGTTAGAGAAAAATTGCTAGCCAAGTATGTAGACCTAATGTGATGTACCCTGACAATGAATTTACTAAATTAATCAAGGAGGATATATTAAACGTATTGTCTAAAGTAGCTTCTGGTGTAATTAGTGACTTTAAAGATAGTAATTTAGAAGTAATGCAAAGAATACTTAAGCTATTTCAGCAAAACTTGGCACTATGGGTTTGGTCTGACCACTCAGTCCATTAGGGCTATGGTCTGATACTAATTGTTGTAGAGATAGTTTATGACCCTCTTGCGTTTTCCCGGACTCAGAACTGACTGAGTCACACAAAACCAAAATGAATGTACAGGAATTAGTGGAGCAAGGTGAAATATACATTATGACTGATTGCTCATCATCATCATCAGCTGATCAAGCTGGTTTAACACCGGAAAGGGTTGCTTGTCTTGAAAGTAGTGTTACAATCTATGACACTGTACGTTTTTCAAGGGTGACAAACAGTCTGCCTGGTTTGAAGCAGGCATTCAGAGAGGTGGCCATTATTGTTGCATTCCATGTGACTGCCACACCAATAGCTTCACTAATTTTTAGGGGCTGCCACAGGCAGCCCTTATATTGTTTTCATTTGCCGATTACGTTGTATGGCTTCATGTTATGAAAAGATATATATATATAGATTACCTTAGTATATTGTAATTTGTACTGTATATAGTAAGAATTGAGGAGAGGAATATTATATATATACGTCCATTCAGAAAGGACCTTTAATGTATATATGTGCAGCCTGTAATTTCTTCTCATGAATTACTTATATACTAGTGTACGATGTACGATTGTATGCGCTTAAAATTTCCTAATTTCCTGTGTCACTCTGAGCCTGGTGTTATGGTTGGTTACAAGTGTGTCGGAAAGTATAACATGAACTATACCTAGTGGGAAGAGGAAGAAAGTCAAGAGTATATATATATATATAACTTTAACTTTTAGTTACAATTATAGCATTCTATACATAGTCAACTTCCTATTACGTTTTGCATGGTCGACGAAATTGTAGAATACAGTAAAACTAAAATTACAAACACATAATATGCAAGCTCTTTCTTATATGCATGACACTCACAGATATCTATTAAGTATTAAGTATGAGTTTGATATATATATACAATAATAGGTTTCCACATGCCATATAAAAATTCATTTATATATAGGTTCTAAATTAGGTATAAAATTGTAACCAGAGATGGTTATGGGGCTTCTATATTTAAGTGACAAGATAAGATAAAATATTCTCATGTTTGCTGCATGCCTATATACATATTTCAGAAATCTAATATTAAGCCTACTTAAAAAGGATAGATACACGCAGGTATATATAAGGCTGTGGTCAAAAGTCACAGATATACTCGTTTAAACAGCAGCTGTCTGAAAACTAATTACTGAAGAACATTACCTGGCTGTGAATAAGGAAATGATTTTTCCCATTATCTGCTTAAGTTTGACTTTGCTGATTTCAGAGACCAGTTGTGGTTAGCTATCATGAGTGTGTTAGATATATCTTGTTTACAAAATATATAAAGCTAAATATAGAATGTGAGCACCGCCAGTACCTAGAAATTGCAGAAAATGGTACCCCAAACAGTTTCCTATATATAGCAAACATCTTTATGGCCCTTAGAGTACAATTGCAAGTTTGAATGAAATCTATATTGTATATATATATATATGGGGTCTCAGCTAATATATACAGTACAAGTTACAATATACTAAGGTAATCTAATATAAATAATATAAATAATTAAATAATATAATATAAATAATTCATATGGCTCCAGGAAAGGACCTAGCAACAGAATGGGCATAGTATCATAAAGATTAGGGTATAAAACTCATTTTTAAATATATATATATATATAAATTACTGTATATATTATATGCAGTACAAGTTACAATATACTAAGGTATTCTAAACAAATAAATAAATAAATAATATAATTAAATAATTCATATGGCTCCAAGAAAGGACCTATATATATACATACACTCAACAAGGCTTTATTCTCGTAATGATACACATGGATAAGTAATTATAAAAATATTTATTAACAGATAATGTAAGGAGAGAAGACAGAGCAAAGTAATACGGTCGACCAAACGAATTCAGTCTTTCGCATCAATATAGAAACAACTCTGCCTCAAACTTGACGGGAACATTTACAAAAACGCTTTATCTAATCTTCGCAATATCAATATAACACCTGGTTTCAATATAAATTTCCTATAGGTTTTCTATAGTCCTATGGCATTTTATATGCAGACTTTGTCCTCCGTTTTCTAACAAACGAAGGCCTAAATGAAAAATCCCTTAATTCAAAATGAGTTTTATACCCTAAACTTTATGATGATATGCCCATTTTGTTTCTAGGTCTTTTCTTGGAGCCATATGAATTATTTAATTATATTATTTATTTATTTATTTATTTATTTAGCTATAGATTACCTTAGTATATTGTAACTTGTACTGTATATATAGGATTTTACATTAAAATATAATATGCTATCAACTGGCCTATATCTTTTTCATTTTCAAGGTGAATCTGACATTTTGTACACTCCAAGACTCCCTCAAGATTGTGAGGATGTGTACACTAGAGGATGTACTCAGTCTGGAGTCTATCTGATTGACCCTGGATGCTCTCAGCCCATGTGGGTCTACTGTGACATGAGTGGTCCCTGGACCACCATACAGAGAAGAATGGATGGATCAGTTAACTTTACACGTGGATGGGGAGACTATGTCCATGGATTTGGTAACCCACATGGTGAATATTGGCTGGGCTTGGAGAACATACACTGTCTAACTACGAGGCACCAAACATGTACTCTTCGTGTTGATATGACTGACTTCAATGGAGTATCAGAGTATGCACAGTACAGCTTCTTTATAGTAGGGAATTCTGCTAGTGATTACACTCTAGAAATATCAGGATATTCAGGAACAGCTGGAGACAGTATGATAGCTGGTCATATCCATGATGGGATGCAGTTTAGTACTTATGACAGAGATAATGACAACTGGCCAAATAATTGTGCAGAAAACTGGGATGCTGGTTGGTGGTTTAATTCTTGCTTTATTGCTAACCTAAATGGTGTATACAGACATAAGACTACACCAAGTGATTGGAGAGGAATAATATGGAACACCTTCACAACAAAATCGCAATCTCTTAAATATGTGGACATGAAGATCAGATGCAACTAACAAGTGTTGAATTTATATTAACAGTACAAATAAACACAAGGTTTTAGTAGTGCATATACATTACAGTATGTAACTATTAGGTTATAGATAGTGCTTATGACTTATATTTTAGTGCAGTACATTTGCTAAATTGAGTGATAATCTTTCAGTTTGGTATTGAAATGTTATTCTCAGTATATATTTTGAATGAATGCAACTACATATAAAATAATGTCTATATACCAGACACACTAAACGGTTACCTCTTCATTCAGGAAGAGACATTGACCAGAAACTATATTTGATCATGTAGCAATGACTACCAAATTAATTCATATATGAAAAATCTAAGATACCATTTTCCTACATGCTATGCCTATTCTGTTAAAAGAGCCTATAGGGGAACTAAACCTGAAGAGAGCTTTGGATGAAGATACAGGAGTCTTTTCTTCCTTCTTTTCCCTTCTTTCATTTCTTCTCCACTGGGTCAGACAGCCGTTTCTGGGAATTCCACCCTTCATCAGTGATCCTGGGAGTCTCTGTCTTTTTCTTTGTCTTGATCTTCTGTGAATCCTTGGATTGAATTTTACGTATAGTCTCTCTAAGTACTAATTAACTACTATACTGAACCAAACTCAATAGTCCTATATAGCTATGTAAGATTTGAATTAGTGAACTTTGTGACATACAAAGTTGTCATAATAAGTCCATTTATACACAATATTATGCATGTATTAATATATATATCTTTATTTGACACACAGTTTGAAATGTATATTCTGGTATATGAACTTAATGTATATATGGTGAGAGATAGGGCAAATTATAAGTAAACATCAGGCCAACTCTAAAACCTATTTGGACATCTTTAATTGATACATGTCTGTGAATGCTTATACAAAGTATTAGCTTCATACGTATGTCTTCATTTGATAGAGTTAGAGAACTATAAATGTACATTAATTCTGGTGTTGTAACTGAATTAATGTATGGTGAGAGATAGGGCAAATTATAATTATAAGTGAACATCAAAATTTCAAAAACTATGTACATATTTGATATATATATACAGTACAAGTTACAATATACTAAGGTAATCTAATATAATATAATATAATATAATATAATATAATATAATTAATTCATATGGCTCCAAGAAAGGACTTAGAAACAAAATGGGCATATCATCATAAAGATTAGGGTATAAAACTCATTTTAAATTAAGGGATTTTTCATTTAGGTCTCCATTTGGTAGAAAACGGAGGACAAAGTCTGCCTATAAAATGCCATAGGACTATAGAAAACATATAGAAAATTTATATTGAAACCAAGTGTTATATTAGTAAAAATTTTCAATTTGTCAGATAACTGTGAAACCGACATATATCATGGTACATGTATATGACAAACGTCTGGCGAAGTTTTGCTTAATTAAATGAGCAAAATAATCAAGATATAATGAAGAATTCAAGGTTACGATTGCGCATTCTGGTGATGTATTGTGATGTTTCTCTGGTGCGTCACCAACACCTCTCGTATGTCGCTCCGTACACATTTAGTGAATCTTGTGACGTTGCGAAAACGTCACCGCCTCGTTGCTAAAGAAGATCATCCCTTTGTGAACGGTATGACAAGTCGACGCTCTCCTACGAGAAGGAGCTAGCGAACAGGCGAGTTGTAGCGAAGGTTAGATAAAGCGTTTTTGTATACGTCCCCGTCAAGTTTGAGGCAGAGTTTTTCCTATATTGATGCGAAAGACGGAATTCGTTTGGTCGACCGTATTACTTTGGTAATTGAAGCTCTGTCTTCTCTTCTTACACCTTTTGTTCATATTTTTACTTGTCCATGTGTAGGAATTAGGAGTGTTTGTTGCGATCATTATGAGAATAAAGCCTTGTTGAGCTTCAGGAACACGAATTTACTAATTTACTACTTGATATTCCCATTCCTGTATTACTGATGAAGACTTCCGGGTTGAAACGTCCAGAATTAGTAAATTTATGTTACTGATGTTCAACAAGGCTTTATTCTTATCCATGTGTGTACGTTTTCCATGTGTACAGTAGAATCTCATAACGAAATTGCTCATAGTGAATGTCTTAAGTATAGTGAGGCTAATTACACTCAAGTACACTACACAGTGAAAGTTACTGGCAATATTAAAATTACAATCAAGTACTACACAGTACAAGTTACAAATTTAAGAGGGCCAAGTGACTATACAATATTAAAATTACAATCAATAACTAGCTACACATGCAGTGCAAGTTACAAATTTAAAGAGATCCAAGTGACCCCTAGGATAATCAGTATTTTAAACAGTACAAGACTTTAGTCACACTAGTACTGTTGCAGGCTTTGAAATCCTCAACTACTGCATAGAGAGTAGTAGTTGATACAGATCATCCAATTGCAAGGTAGAACACATGGCCTACCAATTACCTTTTCACACCTTAGTATAGACTGAAGATGATGCATCTGCATGCCATATATCAACAAAGGCTCCAGTATTAAAGGGGTCTCAGCTAATAACCACAGCAGATTTGATTTGTCTTGTGAGGGAGCTAAGAACACCGACGGTTGGTCGCATGCATTCACATAATCAACAGGGTTAGAGACCATTTTGTAACTTGTACACAAGAGACATCACATACGTATATAAAGGCCTTGGCCTTTTATGTCCCTTGTGTACAAGTTACAAAATGGTCTCTAACCCTGTTGATTATGTGAATGCATGCGACCAACCGTCGGTGTTCTTAGCTCCCTCACAAGACAAATCAAATCTGCTGTGGTTATTAGCTGAGACCCCTTTAATACTGGAGCCTTTGTTGATATATGGCATGCAGATGCATCATCTTCAGTCTATACTAAGGTGTGAAAAGGTAATTGGTAGGCCATGTGTTCTACCTTGCAATTGGATGATCTGTATCAACTACTACTCTCTATGCAGTAGTTGAGGATTTCAAAGCCTGCAACAGTACTAGTGTGACTAAAGTCTTGTACTGTTTAAAATACTGATTATCCTAGGGGTCACTTGGATCTCTTTAAATTTGTAACTTGCACTGCATGTGTAGCTAGTTATTGATTGTAATTTTAATATTGTATAGTCACTTGGCCCTCTTAAATTTGTAACTTGTACTGTGTAGTACTTGATTGTAATATATATATATACAGTACAAGTTACAATATACTAAGGTAATCTAATTAATTAATTAAATAATTCATATGGCTCCAAGAAAGGGCCTAGAAACAAAATGGGCATATCATCAAAAAGTTTAGGGTATAAAACTCATTTTAAAAGAAGGGATTTTTTATTCAGGTCTCCGTTTGTTAGAAAACGGAGGACAAAGTCTGCATATAAAAGGCCATAGGACTATAGAAAACCTATGGGAAATTTATATGCAAACAATGTGTTATATTGATAAAAAAGTTCAATTTGTCAGATAACTGTGAAATCAACATATATCATGGTACATGTGTATAAGAAACATCTGACGAAGTTTTGCTTAATTAAATGAGCAAAATAATCAAGATATAATGAAGAATTCAAAGTTACGATTGCGCAAGCTGGTGATGTATTGT
Organism: Chondrosia reniformis; assembly: GCA_947172415.1. Classification (NCBI taxonomy): domain Eukaryota; kingdom Metazoa; phylum Porifera; class Demospongiae; order Chondrillida; family Chondrillidae; genus Chondrosia; species Chondrosia reniformis. Next base: position 5,557,607 of record OX359201.1, on the reverse strand, counting down.
GATGTTTTTCTAATGCGTCACTAACACCTTCGTATGTCGCTCCGTACACACATTTTGAGAATCATGTGACGTTGCGTAAACGTCACCGACTCGTTGCTAAAGAAGATCATCCTTCGAGAACGGCTATGACAAGTCGATGCTCTCCTACGAGAAGGAGCTACCGAACAGGCGAGTTGTAGCGAAGGTTAGATAAAGCGTTTTTGTATACGTTCCCGTCAAGTTTGAGGCAGAGTTGTTCCTATATTGATGCGAAAGACTGGATTCATTTGGTCGACCGTGGTAATTTAAGCTCTGTCTTCTCTTCTTACGTTATCTGTTAATATTTTTACTTGTCCATGTGTAGGAATTAGGAGTGTTTGTTGCGATCATTACGAGAATAAAGCTTTGTTGAGTGTCAGCAACATGAATTTACTAATTTCCTATTTATACTGAATTGTATTCCCACTCCTCATATATTGCTGATGCATGAAGACCTCTGGGTCGAAACGTCCAGAATTAGTAAATTCATATTGCTGACTTTCAACTAGGCTTTATTCTTATCCATGTTAGTACGTTTTCCATGTGTACTACATACAGTAACGAAATTGCTTATAGCGAATGTCTATAAGTATAGTGAAATACTTTGTTAGCTAATTACACTCAAGTACACTACACAGTGCAAGTTACTAGCAAATATATAAAATATTAAATTACAATCAAGTACTACACAGTACAAGTTACAAATTTAAAGAGATCCAAGTGACCCCTAGGATAATCAGTATTTTAAACAGTACAAGACTTTAGTCACACTAGTACTGTTGCAGGCTTTGAAATCCTCAACTACTGCATAGAGAGTAGTAGTTGATACAGATCATCCAATTGCAAGGTAGAACACATGGCCTACCAATTACCTTTTCACACCTTAGTATAGACTGAAGATGATGCATCTGCATGCCATATATCAACAAAGGCTTCAGTATTAAAGGGGTCTCAGCTAATAACCACAGCAGATTTGATTTGCCTTGTGAGGGAGCTAAGAACACCGACGGTTGGTTGCATGCATTGGCATAATCAACAGGGTTAGAGACCATTTTGTAACTTGTACGTACACAAGGGACATCATATAAGTATATAAAGGCCTTGGCCTTTTATGTCCCTTGTGTACAAGTTACAAAATGGTCTCTAACCCTGTTGATTATGCCAATGCATGCAACCAACCGTCGGTGTTCTTAGCTCCCTCACAAGGCAAATCAAATCTGCTGTGGTTATTAGCTGAGACCCCTTTAATACTGGAGCCTTTGTTGATATATGGCATGCAGATGCATCATCTTCAGTCTATACTAAGGTGTGAAAAGGTAATTGGTAGGCCATGTGTTCTACCTTGCAATTGGATGATCTGTATCAACTACTACTCTCTATGCAGTAGTTGAGGATTTCAAAGCCTGCAACAGTACTAGTGTGACTAAAGTCTTGTACTGTTTAAAATACTGATTATCCTAGGGGTCACTTGGATCTCTTTAAATTTGTAACTTGCACTGTGTAGCTAGTACTATTAATAATAATATTTAATTTAATATAAAAATGGCCGCCTCCAAGGTGAGAGCGCAGAGATTCGTAGACAATTCTGCTGATTTTGCTGGTTCGACTGATTCCGAGCCAAGGGTGCAGCGAAAATCAACACGGATAAGGGCTCACAAGAGCAATGATGGAGACAAGAGGCGCGGTGGGTCCAGAAGTAGGAGGGAAGAACGGATCGGTGAAAGGAACTTCTACTTCGGTGAAAGGAATGATGAAAGGAACGATGATCCTAGAGGCGCCAGGTCACTGGAGGATGAGGTCGTTAAATGTCTTTGCGCTTGCAGCGTTGAGAAAGGTGAAATGGTGTGTTGTGATATTTGCGAAGGGTGGTCCCATCTCAGATGTTTGGGTATGAAAGAAGAAGTGGATTAATGGAGGGGAAGGTGTTTGTGTGCTATTTCTGTCTGTCAGCCCATATGATGGAGTTACGTAAGGAGTTAGGGGCGTTGAAGGAAGAGCTGAATGAAGTGAAGAGTGAACTAAAAGTGGTTAATGAGGAGAATGAGAGGCTGAAGAGGCAGATGGAGCAAGAGAGGCCCAAGGGAGTTGAAACGACACAGGAGGTAGCGGGGACAGGAGGTCTGATGTAGGGTGAGATGGTGGGTTGTGACAAGTTGAGTGTGACAATGGCAGCAGGTGAGAGACAAAAACAAACACATGCAGTGTCAACATGAACCTAAGAGTCAGCGAGACAATGGGAGAAGCCACAATAATGGCCGACATATGGAACCAAGAAAGGTATTGAGCATGGAGAAGCAAAATGTGGTGTCCAGGAAGTCCCAAAAGGCAAGAAATAGGACCTCTGCATGTCCACCTAGTACACATCAGTTTGTGGGAAGGAGGAAGTTATGGGGAACCAAGTGAGTGGATACAGAGGAGGAGGTCGAGGCTTTCCTGGTGAGTAGGGTGCCTGAAGCTGCCTCAGTTGAGGTAAAGTGTGTCTTTAAGAGTGAGGATGGTCGTGTCAGGTGGTGGTTTTGGTTGATAGGGGCCCGGGATGAGTCCGTTTTGAATCTGATAGACAGAGGAAGTTTTGGTGAGTTTTGGAAAATTGAGAAGAAGTCTCCTTTTTTAGAGTCAGTGGTGGTGTGAGTTCTGCCTCGCTAGCAGGTGAGAAGGAGGCAGTGCGGGGCAATAGCTCAGCTACAAGAGGTAGCAGAGGGAGGGGAAATGGGGAAGGTGGCAGTCTTGTCAGGAGTGGAAATCTCAAGATGATGTGTTGGAATGTTGCAGGATGGTCAAGAGGGAACATGGGTGGAGATGATAGAGAGGTGGAGAGTCGGGATATTAGGGCAAAAGTAATTAACTTCTTTCAGCCCGATGTGGTGTGCCTGACGGAGACTTGGTTGAAGGGGAATGAGGGTGTGGTGTTTGATAATTATGAGTGGTTTGGTCATAACAGAGCATCAGTGAGCAGGAAAGCAGTGAGAGGCTCAGGTGGGGTTGGTGTGTTGGTGAAGAATGTAATACTCCAGGACTGGTCAATAATGGTGGTTGATGTGCAGTTGGAGGATGTTATGTGGGTAAAGTTAGTGCATAAAGTGACTTCACATGCAATCTTCATCGCAGTTTGCTATTTCCCCCCAGCTAGCTCAAGTCGGGACATCGACATTGAAGAACGCTTTCATGTTTTGGGAGAGCAGGTGGTGAATCTTCAGGGGGAGGGTCAGGTAATGGTGTGTGGTGATTTCAATGCGAGGTGTGGAGAATTGGGTGATAGTGATGGGTTACCCAACAGAGGTTGTGTGGACCTGGTGAAGAACGGTCAAGGGGAATTGCTAGTTGACTGGATGAGGAGTTCTAGTTTGGTGTTTGTAAATGGGCGACAGGGTCAGGATCAGTTCACATGCATCTCTGGCAGAGGTAAATCTGTTGTAGACTATTGTTTGGTGCCAGAAGAGGAGCTTATGTCCATTCGTAATTTTGTTGTGAAAACAATGTCACAATGTGAGGAAGAGTTGTATGAGGATGAAGTAGGGTTTAGGTTACCTGATCACTCGGTTCTCCTATGGGACTTGATGGTTGATGGAGTAGTGTCTGAAGTATCCTATATATATGTCTATTGAGGAACGGCCCCGTAAGAAGTTTGTAGTCCCTGAAAACTACATGTGTGGTCAGGAAGATTTCATTACTAGTATTGTGGATCGCCTGAAGAGGATGCATGGTGACCAAGGCGAACTGGATACTTTGTACAGCGATTTGATGGAGGGACTGAAGAGGGGGCTCAAGGAGGTACATTGTGGTGGTGTGAAACAGGGCCAAGTATGGTTTTCCAAGGAGCTCAAAGTCCTGAGGAAGGAGATGCATAGAAAGGAGAAGCAGTGGTTGAAGGGAAAGGCTAGTGAGGAACAGAAGTACTTGAAAAATGAATACTTGAAGGCAAGAGCAGCTTATTCAAAGGCGGTGAAAAAAGCTAAGAGGGACCATCAGAAAAGAAGTTGTGAACAGTTAGGAAGAGATTTGGGGTGTCCCAAAAAATTCTGGAAAGGCTTGAAGAGGATGAATTTTGGGAAAGTGAAGAAGCAGGGACATGACTTACTTCGAGTGTATGATGAGGAAGGTTCCATAAGGTCAGGCGAAGAGGCTATTGAGATATTGAGGACCCATTTTGCCAAGGTTATGGGTGGTGATGATGGGGACAACGAGACCAATGGCTATCAGATGGATAGAGAGGAGAATGGGACAGAGTTCAGTAAATGGCTGTGTGAACCAATCTCTGGAGAGGAGGTACTATGGGCGTTCAGTGAAATGAAGAAGGATGCAGCTCCATGCAGGGATTGATGGTGTAGCGATGGACATGATGCTTACAGAAAGGCTGTTTGAGGTGTGGGTAGCTTTGTTTACGATTTGCTGGGAGCTTGGCATGGTACCCTCATTGTGGAGGGAGAGCGTTATAGTACCAGTTCCTAAAGGAAAAGCGAAGGGAGTGTGCGATGTGAACACTTTCCGGGGCATTTCCTTAACTTCCCTGGTCAGTAAGGTGGTATGCAAGATCCTGGAACAAAGACTTTCAAGTGTGGCTGAGGTGACAGGTCTCATAGCAGAAGAACAAGGTGGCTTTCGTAAGAGGAGGGGATGTAGGGACCAATTGCTGTCACTGGTGTTATTAGGACAAACAGAAATGGTGAGAAAACCTGCAGGCATGTTAGTGGCATTCATTGACTTTGCTAAAGCATATGATAAGGTGAACCGGGAGAAGTTGTGGTCTTGTCTACAGAGTGTGGGTGTGATCGGCAGGTTTCTCAGGTTTCTACAGGCTCTTTATGAAAGGAACATGTGCAGGGTGAAAGTGAAGGGGCATATTAGTGAGGAGTTTGAGGTACACACAGGGCTACGGCAGGGATGCGTCTTGTCCCCATTACTCTTCTCCCTATATATTAACAGTGCTGTTAAGAGGTTAAAGGAGGAGAGGTGTGGTGTAAAGTGTGGAGATGAGATTGTCCCTGGCCTGCTATTTGCAGATGATACCTGCTTGGTAGCATCAGATGTGTCTGGCATAACTAGGAGTTTAGAGGTATTGGTGGAGTGCATGGTGTGAAGAATGGGATGTGAAGATTAATGTGGCAAAGTCTGGCATCATGCATATCCGCAAGAAGAAAGCAGAACGATGTGAGGTAGTGTACGAGGTGGAGGGTGAGGAAATCCCGATGGTATCGTCCTATAAGTATTTAGGCTGCATGGTCAATGAGTATCTAGAGCTGACAGAGATGGTGGGAGATAAGGCAGAGAGTGGGAGGAGAGCCCTAGGAGCTTGTCTCCAGAGATGTCGGGCAGAGATTGGAGATGTTGGAGTTGGAGTTTTCCAGAAATTGATGGGATCTCTTGTGGAGTCAGGTATGATGTATGGGGTCGAAGTATGGGGTTGCTCTAGTCATTTGGAACCCATTGAACGTGTTCAGTTGCGTGCTCTCCGTCAGTTCTTTGGGGTGGGCATACTTCACCCCAAGGTATCCTTGTTATTTGAAATGAGGGCCTTACCTGTTGTGTGGGAGGTGAAGATGCGTTGTGTGAGGTTCTGGTTGAAGGTTTTGACAAGTGAGATGTACAAAGGAAGATTGTTAAGGAAGATAGCAAGACAGGCAGTGGAGTGTGGTAAGGGAATATGGGTAAAGAATATGGCTAAATGTTTTGTTGAGTTTGGGTGGCAAGGTATGGATGGAAATGTCATAAAGGACCTTAGTGAGCCAGAGATTAGAGATATGCTATCAAGTATTGCCTGGAGGGAGGTTAGATACAGGTGGCAGAAGGAGATGGAGGAGAAGCCGAAGCTATAGGGATGCTGAATGAAATAGCAGCCCTTGAGGGTGAGTCAAGTTGTGCAGTTTTGGGAAGGAAGAGAGACAGGAATATGATGATGAAGTTAAGGGGAGGTACAGCGGCATTCCAGATAGAAGTGGGAAGGTGGAAAGGAGTGGTGAGGGAAGAGAGGCTATGCAAGGAATGCAATAGTGGAGAAGTGGAAGATGTCTGCCACTGGATGCTGCGTTGCCATGCTTGGGACATCGTGAGACGGCCCCTGGTGAAGCAAGTCAGCCAGTATGATGGTTTCCAAGGACAGTGTCTTGAGAAGCAGACTGCACTTATTCTATCAATGGCATGCACCAACTATTCTATTTTAAACTATATCAGTGCAATGTGGTGTGCCAGATTTGGCCTGTGATGTGAACAAACCATATTATATGTATTATTTATATTTATTGTCATTTTTTAGTGCTACATTGGACTTTTGTAATGTCCTAGCACCTGTTAGTGTGGTGCACTCTAATCATGATATTGATTGATTGATTGATATATAGAGTAAGGCTTTCTGCTAACTGAATGTATACTTAAGAAGCCATCTTTAAGAGCTCAAGATTATTGTAGAAAGCTGCATGTACTAATACAAGATCTGATTATATGATGTTCATAAACAAATCAAAGTTTCTGACTTTAGAATATATTGGATACAATACTTGTGTAAATATAGCTGGCTATATGGTAGGTATAATATAGACTATATATATGGGTAGCTATATAGTGTCACCATCTATAGCTAGATTTCTTTTTATCTTCCTCTTTGTCGCCACTAAATAAGGCATACGCTATTCCAGCGAGGCCTACCACACCAATGCCGACGGCTACTCCAGCCCCGACTTGCTGCGGGGTGGTCCATGCAGTATTGCGCACTCTCCAGACCGATACGACCTAAAAACTTGTTAACGAACGTTTGGCAATTGTTGGTAAGGAGGTCATACTTGCCCATCTTTACTAATATGTCCATAGCTATTTCAGCCATCTCTCGGAGTGTTTTTATGACATTGCCAGCGAACTCGAGCTCACTCACAGATCCTTGGTACTGTCCACATTCTGGAATAACTCTCCCACTTTCGATAGAATCCACTTGTAGACCGATTACCACTTTCCCGTGCTTGCCGCTGCTGTCTTCAACTACTATTCGATGATGAAAATCATTATCAAAAGAGGTTTTGTGAATATACACTGTATATTTCATCCGTTTATCTAGGAAATCTTTGTATTCCGTCTTTTTGAGCTCAGTAATGTAAGACGTCGCTGGATTAACTTTCGAGGAAATCGACTGAGAAAAAAGGCCATACTCTAAGGTCTAGTTACGTCTGTGCAAACTGAACACGGTACTGTAATTTTTCGGGAGCTCGGCGCCTTCAAGGAAGGACACTTATAATTCGGGGAAATTTGTCACTATTATGGACTATATATCGTTTATAATTTATGATCGATATAGATAAATCCATGCATACTATTATCCCATATACAAATAACTTTAATCACAAGTTTAACAGTGATGGACATTATTAGATAAATGGAAAATGAGGCTTAACTGTAAAGTATCATAGACTGATTATAAAATGAATTGGTAAAAGACGCCGTCTCAAAAACAAAAGGATGATTATTTTCATTTCTTCTCATTTCTCCATTTAAACAAGAAAACTACTCCTACACCTATCAAGAACATGGTACTGGCGACCACCACCACCTGCTGCGGAGTGGTCAAGTACTTCTCATCCCCGAAGTCTATTCGGTCAAGGAATTTGTTCACAAAATTCTGGCAGTTTCTGGTCACAAGATTGTACGTGCCTATTTCCTCAAGAATCTCGATGGCGATGTCAGCTAAATATCGCAATGTCGTCGTGACTCTACCGACGAACTGGAGTTGTTTCTCTTGTCCAGTAAAAACTCCGCTCTCAGGGAAAATGCGGTTCCCCGTCTCGTCCTTCCCCAGTCCCAACATCACCTTTCCGTACTCCTTATTGCTCACCGCTTTAACTACAATCCTATGGTGAAAGTTGCCGCTGAACATTGTCTTGTGGACATAGATGTTGTATGGCATCATTTCGTCCAATATTGGTTTATAGTTCGTAGTCTCGAGTTCTGTGAGGTACGAACTACCTTTCTTTACAGGTGCTTTCGAAAAAGCCATCATCTACTTCAGTTTAAAAAATACTTGCAACTAACTCATTCAATTTCCCGTATATAGTAACATCAAGCAATGACTCATTTCCACGTGATCTCGAAAGGGAATTTTTGTATATATTTACTAGGCAGATGATATCTGCCTAGTAACTAATAAAAACATGGCGGGCGCCGCGAAACGAATACCGGAAGTGGAAGGAGTAAGCCATGAGAACAACAGGAGGGGCGCGCTGACTGCAGGAGGGCACTTTCCAGGCGGTCTTCCGTAAACTCGGATAGTTAGGCTGTATTTTGGGACATTTCCTATTCGCAGATCGCAAACAAATGGTTCTGAATTGGCTGCAGCGAAGCCTCTTGGTGGCAGAACTCAGTGTCGTTCCTGTGGACCTTGAATAGAGGAATGACTGGCAACTAGTCTTCGTTTAGTACAGCTACGAAGGCATGTGAACCTGCATGCAGCGAACATTCCGCTGTTCGCGAACGGGAGCCATTTTTGTAGAGTGCATCAGAACATACGGTAAAACGTACGGCAAATATATACATATATATATATATATAATCAAGTACTACACAGTGCAAGTTACAAATTTATACACGGATGCAAGTGACTCCCAAGATTATCACACTGAGGTATATAATATAATACGGATGCAAATGACTCCCAAAATAATCACAATCAGGTATATTAAACGCTACAAGACTTTAGCCACACTGAAATTCTCAACTGCTGCATACAGAGTAGTAGTCTCTACAGATCATATAAGGTTAAACGCATGGCCTTCCAATTACCTTTTCACACTTAGTATAGACTGAAGATGATGCATCTGCATGCCATTATCAGCAAAAATTCCAGTCTCATGCAGGGGGTCTCAGCCAATAATCACCGCAGATTTGACTTGCCTTGAGTGTGAGCTAGGAGTACCGTTGGTTGCTTGCATGCATTCACATAAACAACAGGGTGAGAGACAATTTGGTAACTTGCACACAAGGGACATAAAGGCTGGGGCCTTTAATTTATTTTATGAACAATGTCCCTTGTGTGCAAGTTACCAAATTGTCTCTCACCCTGTTGTTTATGTGAATGCATGCAAGCAACCAACGGTACTCCTAGCTCACACTCAAGGCAAGTCAAATCTGCGGTGATTATTGGCTGAGACCCCCTGCATGAGACTGGAATTTTTGCTGATAATGGCATGCAGATGCATCATCTTCAGTCTATACTAAGTGTGAAAAGGTAATTGGAAGGCCATGCTTTTAACCTTATATGATCTGTAGAGACTACTACTCTGTATGCAGCAGTTGAGAATTTCAGTGTGGCTAAAGTCTTGTAGCGTTTAATATACCTGATTGTGATTATTTTGGGAGTCATTTGCATCCGTATTATATTATATACCTCAGTGTGATAATCTTGGGAGTCACTTGCATCCGTGTATAAATTTGTAACTTGCACTGTGTAGTATACTTGATTGTATTTAAACATGCATAATATATAACACTCACTATTCCTACACATGGAAAATTGCAAGTAAAAATATGAACAAAAAACATACGAAGAGAAGACAGAGCTTAAATTACCAAAGTTTTAATACGGTGGACTAAACGAATTTCTTTTGCATCAATATAGGGACAATTCTGCCTCAAACTTAACGGGAACGTATACAAATACGCTTTATCTAACCTTCGCTACAACTCGCTTATTCGGTAGCTCCTTCTCGTAGGAGAGCGTCGACTTGTCATAGCCGTTCTCGAAAGGATGATCTTCTTTAGCAACGAAGCGGTGACGTTTCCGCACCGTCACAAGATTCACAAAATGTGTGTACGGAGCGACATACGAAGGTGTTAGTGACGCATTAGAAGAACATCATAATACATCACCAGCTTGCGCAATCGTAACTTTGAATTCTTCATTATATCTTGATTATTTTGCTCATTTTATTAAGCAAAACTTCGCCAGACGTTTCTTATACACATGTACCATGATATATGTTGATTTCACAGTTATCTGACCAATTGATAATTTTTATTAATATAACACATTGTTTCAATATAAATTTCCCATAGGTTTTCTATAGTCCTATGGCCTTTTATATGCAGACTTTGTCCTCCGTTTTCTAACAAACGGAGACCTGAATAAAAAATCCCTTCTTTTAAAATGAGTTTTATACCCTAAACTTTTTGATGATATGCCCATTTTGGTTCTAGGTCCTTTCTTGGAGCCATATGAATTATTTAATTATTTATTTATATTATATTAGATTACCTTTGTATATTGTAACTTGCACTGTATATAACGAGTTTTATACCCCAATATCTTTATGATGATATGCCCATTTTGTTTTTAGGTTCTTTCTTGGAGCCATATGAATTATTTAATTATTTATTTATATTATATTAGATTACCTTTGTATATTGTAACTTGCACTGTATATATATATATATATGCTGACACTCAAGGCAAGTCAAATCTGCGGTGATTATTGGCTGAGATCCCCTGCATGAGACTGGAATTTTTGCTGATAATGGCATGCAGATGCATCATCTTCAGTCCATACTTAGGTGTGAAAAGGTAATTGGAAGGCCATGTATTTAACCTTATATGATCTGTAGAGACTACTACTCTGTATGCAGCAGTTGAGAATTTCAGTGTGGCTAAAGTCTTGTAGCGTTTAATATACCTGATTGTGATTATTTTGGGAGTCATTATATATATATATATATATGTCTGTGACTGCTTATACAAAGTATTAACTTGGAATATGCATATACCCCATTGCCATAGTCATACTATTCTCCTACAAATCATTTGAGTTTATGGTTCTTAGCGTTGTCTATATCAATCCTGTGTACAAGTTATATACACAGTAATATTATATAGAATTCATATTATGTCAATTTTTGTTGTAGGGAAGCATATAAAATGGAAGCTGACATGTATAGAGAGAGTCTATGGCCTATATTTACCTATATACAGCTCATTTGTGAATTTATTGCCAATTATTATAGTTTAAATGCCAGCATATTAATATAATCAGTCCAATTAGGCTGCATGTTGAAGTTGCCTCATGTACTGCTAGGGTGCTACCTTTCTGGGATATACTCAAAGTCTATTACTTAAAGGTGAGTAAGTTCCACAGACTTGTTGATTGTTACACCCTGCATTAGAAAACTAAAACACTGATTTGAGGGGTAACATAAAATGCACTCTTTTACCAGCAAACCTGTCAACAAAAAGTTTATACAAGCAATCAAGTACAAATTACCATGTTTACATCTAAATAACATGTATAGCAACAGCAAACCTGACATTGGGACATTGAGATCATCACATATAAAACAGGTCTGATGGCCAATTGGCCAACTAATTGTTTGGTTCAATGGCAATTACTTTGCTTCTATTCTGAAAAGTTCTTATTGAACTGTGGCTATTGTAACAAATATCAATTTCCCTGTCATAGGACAGTTATTGAGGTGCTTTGCACTAGACCTGCCATTGTTCTTTGTTATTCCCCATAACTGTTCATAACAATAATCTGGACTAGAACATTCTAGCAAAGTTATCTATGTAAGTAATAGTCAATCATAAATAATCTGAAATGACTATCACACAAAGAATACAAACTGACATTCCCTACTTTAAACTAAAAGGTACCAGGTACCAGGTCCCAGGGCTTTACTTTCGACAAGGATCACTATGAAATCCAAGCAGCTAGCTACACTTCAACAGGAACAGCCAGATACCTGCATGGCTCCAGGGCAAAGAGACACTTTAAACTAGTTGCTGACCTATAAATGGCTTGTTAATGGCCAGGAGCTCTCCAGCTAAGCACTGCCACATTTCTGGTTTGGCTGGAGAACATTAGCTGAGAGTTATGGACTAAAGCCAAACTGTTTGAAAATCAAGTTTGGGATTCCTTTGGTTAACCTGACATTACCTTCCTTCATTACTTTAAGACATAAAATATAAAAAATATAGCTAGTGTTATGGAAATAAAAAATGAAACTCGCAGTAGTATGAACCTGGGAATAAACATGTTAAAAATGTACTATTATTATTCTTGATTGGCCTGGACTGATATAGACAACTATATTAGAACAATTAATTCTTAGACTATAGTCAGACTTGAGGAAAACATGCCTGACATTTAAGAACAAAAAGTACAAGTTACAATGGTTACATCTAAATAACAACAGCTGCATCCATGCAATCACTTCAAGCTGCAACTAAACAATTACTTAGCTGGTATGACAATGTCTTGATCCAACAATTCCTTTCACTATCTTTTCCCACCTGAATGGGTTAAGCCAATAACTTTAATGATAATTGCACTTGGTCCTCCTTGTTTCTTAATTGGACATGTTGCTATATAGGTAGCTGATATTTGACTTCCATGACAATTCTATAAATAGATTAATATACAGCAAATCAAGTATAGGCTGCACAATAAAATATACTTGTCTAATCAAAATTAATTACAAGTTACATTGTGACCAGTCTCACAAGTAAAAAGTAATTTACATGAGGTAAAGATGCTGATTAATATACGTATGCTAATCAGAACATTATACAGTAACTGAAAAGAAAAAGAAACATTATAGTATATAATTTGACTACATTTTTCTCGCAAATACCCTATTCTTAAGTATGGAATTGCACCAACCACAATCGTTTCTTTTTGAAAATTTCTTGTTTAAATAGAAGCGCAAAACCTTATAAAGTAGGCCTATCTAGACACATCTCTATGGTGGTAGCGGTTCCCATAGAGGTTGGTATCGCTTAGACTCTGAAGCTGTCTCCTAATCGGTTGGTGCCATAGAGACGAGCACGTGCTCACAAATATTCCGGATTTCAGGGGGGTTCCACGCAATGTGGGATTGGCATCTGATATCTTTAAGGATTCATATGAGTCGGCCATATCGAGAAGATCTGGCTCTTCTCACACAAGTGACACCCAAAGCTCAACTCGGCAGTAATAAACACTGTTTGGAAATGTTTCATACATGTCTGTGAATGTAGATACCAAGTTTAAGCTTCATATTTACCGAATTGACAGAGTTATGGTACTAATGTACATTGTTTTGTGTATTAAGTTAATGTGTGAGGAGAGATAGGGCAAATTTATGTAGAAATCAAAATTTATAAAATTGTTTGGAAATGTTTCATACATGTCTGTGAATGTTGACAGCAAGTTTAAGCTTCATATTTACCGAATTGACAGAGTTACAGCACTAATGTACATTGTATTGTGAATTAAGTTAATGTATGAGGAAAGATAGGGCAAATTTATGTAGAAATCAAAATTTATAAAACTGTTTGGAAAGGTTTCATGCATATCTGTGAATGTAGACACCAAGTTTAAGCTTCATATTTAGCCATTTGACAGAGTTACAGCACTAAATGTACATTTGTTAAGTTAATGTATGGTGAGAGATAGGGCAAATTTATATAGAAATCAAAATTTCTAAAATTGTTTGGAAATGTGTCATACATGTCTGTGAATACTGATATAGAGTTTCAGAACCATATCTCTTCATTTGGCAGAGTTAGAGCCATAAATGTACTTTCAATTACTGCTATACAAAGTTAATGTATGGTGAGAGATAGGGCAAATTTGAGTTGATTTTAAAATTTGCAAAACTCAATATAAACCTTTCATACATCTCTGTGAATACTGACATTGAGTTTCAGATTCATATCGCTCCATTTGGAAGAGTTACAGAACTTAATGTACTTTGAATTACTGCTATACAAAGTTAATGTACGTATGGTGAGAGATAGGGCAAATTTGAGTTGATTTCAAAATTTGCAAAATTCATTGGAAGCCTTTCATACATCTCTGTGAATACTGACACAATGTTTCAGCTTCATATCTCTCCATTTGACAGAGCTACAGCACTCTAATGTACATTAAATTTCTACTATACGACCTTTAATGGTGTAGCATATATATCGTGCGATACTATTATGCAAATTATCGGCATACCAAGTTAAAATGTTTTGACATGAATGGGGCAACTAGAAACACGCAGGAACAGTCCAGAACGCAGCTGTCAGAAGGCCTTTACATAGAGGCAGGTAGCCATTATGCTATTACTGCAATTGAGATTGAGTGTGGCTGGTTATACCAGTTTACGTTCATATCGGAACACCTCTCGCTAAAATCGTTTCTACATGGGACCAGAAAAGTAGTTCTCCTCCGCCAATCAAGACACTTACAGGATTCTATCCATTTTTCCCAGTTTCTAGATGAACCACGAATACTGGATATACCTTTAAAATGGCTTGGAACGATGCACTGATCCCGAATTAACTTGATATAATTTGACTACATTTTTCTCGCAAATACCCTATTCTTAAGTATGGAATAGCGCCAACCACAATCGTTTCCTTTTGAAATTTTGTTGTTTAAATAGAAGCGCAAAACCTTATAAAGTAGGCCTACCTGGACACATCCCTATGATGGTAGCGGTTCCCATAGGGGTTGGTAGCGCTTAGACTCTGAAGCTGTCTCCTAATCGGTTGGTGCCATAGAGACGTGCTCACCAATAATCCGGATTTCGGGGGGGTTCCACGTAATGTGGGATTGGCATCTGATATCTTTAAGGATTCATATGAGTCGGCCATATCGAGAAGAACTGGTTCTTCTCACGCAAGTGACACCCAAAGCTCAACTCGGCAGAGCGTTACCACCGATCCCGGCCTCTGAGCGTCGTGGATGGTAGCGTTCGGTATGGTCCAACTTTTTTTCTTCGGAGTTTCGTTGGCCATCGATCGGCAAAATTTCACTTTAACGACATCCATATAATATATGTGGATAGATACTGCTTCAACAACAATCAAGTACTACACAGTGCATATCCATGTGTATAAGAAATATTTCAAAGAGTTCTATTTTTTCAGAAATATATACAGTACCGCATTTTCACTCTTACACCTACTCAAGGTCGGCCATTTATAGTTTTACGCAATTAGGGTTAGTTAATGTATGGTGAGATATAAGGCAAATTTATGTAGAAATCAAAATTTCGAAAACTGTTTCATACATGTCAATGAATGTAGACACCAAGTTTAAGCTTCATATTTACCGAATTGACAGAGTTACGGCACTAATGTACATTGTATTGTGTATTAAGTTAATGTACGTATGAGGAGAGATAGGGCAAATTTATGTAGAAATCAAAATTTATAAAATTGTTTGGAAATGTTTCATACATGTCTGTGAATGTAGACACCAAGTTTAAGCTACATATTTACCGAATTGACAGACTTACGGCACTAATGTACATTGTATTGTGTATTAAGTTAATGTATGAGAAGAGATAGGGCAAATTTATGTAGAAATCAAAATTTATAAAATTGTTTGGAAATGTTTCATACATGTCTGTAAATGTAGACACCAAGTTTAAACTTCATATTTAGCCATTTGACAGAGTTACAGCACTAATGTACATTGTATTGTGTAAGTTAATGTATGAGAAGAGATAGGGCAAATTTATGTAGAAATCAAAATTTATAAAATTGCTTGGAAATGTTTCATACATGTCTGTGAATGTAGACACCAAGTTTAAGCTTCATATTAACTGAATTGACAGAGTTACGGCACTAATCTATATACATTGTATTCTGTATTAATGTATGGTGAGAGATAGGCAAATAGGAACAAAAATTGAAATTTCTAAAACTCTTTGGAAATGATTCATACATGTCTGTGAATGCTGACATCAAGTATTAGCTTCACATATTACTGTTTGATGGAGTGACGACCCTTAATGTACATTAAAATCTCCAACACAAAGTTAATGTATGGTGAGAGATAGGGCAAATATGAACAAAAATTGAAACTTCTAAAACTCTTTGCAAATGTTTCATACATGTCTGTGAATGCTGACATCAAGTATTAGCTTCACATCTTACTGTTTGATGGAGTTACGACCCTTAATGTACATTAAAATCTCCAACACAAAGTTAATGTATGGTGAGAGATAGGGCAAATATGAACAAAAATTGAAATTTCTAAAACTCTTTGCAAATGTTTCATACATGTCTGCGAAAGCTGACATCAAGTATTGGCTTCACATTTTAATTGCTGCTTGATGGAGTTACGACCCTTAATGTACATTAAAATCTCCAACACAAAGTTAATGTATGGTGAGAGATAGGGCAAATATGAACAAAAATTGAAATTTCTAAAACTCTTTGGAAATGATTCATACATGTCTGTGAATGCTGACATCAAGTATTAGCTTCACATATTACTGTTTGATGGAGTGACGACCCTTAATGTACATTAAAATCTGCTCTACAAAGTTAATGTATGGTGAGAGATATATAGGGCAAATATGAACAAAAATTGAAACTTCTAAAACTCTTTGGAAATGTTTCATAAATGTCCGTGAATGCTGAAATCAAGTATTCGCTTCACATCTTGCTGTTTGTTGGAGTTACGACCCTTAATGTACTTTAAAATCTACCATACAAAATTAATGTATGGTGAGAGATAGGGCAATTATGAACAAAAATTGAAACTTCTAAAACTCTTTGGAAATGTTTTATACATGTCTATGAATACTGACATCAAGTATTAGCTTCACATCTTGCTGTTTGTTGGAGTTACGACCCTTAATGTACTTTAAAATCTAACATACAAGTTTAATGTATGGTGAGAGATAGGGCAAATATGAACAAAAATTGAAATTTCTAAAACTCTTTGCAAATGTTTCATACATGTCTGTGAATGCTGACATCAAGTATTGGCTTCACATCTTGCTGCTTGATGGAGTTACGACCCTTAATGTACATTAAAATCTCCCACACAAAGTTAATGTATGGTGAGAGATAGGGCAAATATGAACAAAAATTGAAACTTCTAAAACTCTCTGGAAATGATTCATACATGTCTGTGAATGCTGACATCAAGTATTAGCTTCATATGTTGGTGTTTGAAAGAGTTACAGCAATAAATGTGTATTAAATTTATATATACGATAATTGTACAATACTATAAATGGCCGACCGTGAGTAGGTACCAAATGCGATACTATAATATATGTATATCCGAATAACTAGAGCGCTTCCAAAGATTTCTTATACACATGGATATGCACTGTATAGTACTTGATTGTTGTTGAAGCAGTATTTATCCACATACATTATATGGATGTCGTTAAAGTGAAATTTTGCCGATCGACGGCCAACGAAACTCCAAAGAAAAACAGTTGGACCATACCGAACGCTACCATCCACGACGCTCAGAGGCCGGGATCGGTGGTAACGCTCTGCCGAGTTGAGCTTTGGGTGTCACTTGCGTGAGAAGAACCAGTTCTTCTCGATATGGCCGACTCATATGAATCCTAAGATATCAGATGCCAATCCCACATTACGTGGAACCCCCCCGAAATCCGGATTATTGGTGAGCACGTCTCTATGGCACCAACCGATTAGGAGACAGCTTCAGAGTCTAAGCGCTACCAACCTCTATGGGAACCGCAACCACCATAGAGATGTGTCCAGGTAGGCCTACTTTATAAGGTTTTGCGCTTCTATTTAAACAACAAAATTTCAAAAGGAAACGATTGTGGTTGGCGCTATTCCATACTTAAGAATAGGGTATTTGCGAGAAAAATGTAGTCAAATTATATCAAGTTAATTCGGGATCAGTGCATCGTTCCAAGCCATTTTAAAGGTATATCCAGTATTTGTGGTTCATCTAGAAACTGGGAAAAATGGATAGAATCCTGTAAGTGTCTTGATTGGCGGAGGAGAACTACTTTTCTGGTCCCATGTAGAAACGATTTTAGCGAGAGGTGTTCCGATATGAAGGTAAACTAGTATAACCAGCCACACTCAATCTCAATTGCTGTAATAGTATAATGGCTACCTGCCTCTATATAAAGACCGTCTGATAGCTGCGTTCTGGACTGTCCCTGCGTGTTTCTAGTAGTCCCATTCATGTCAAATCATTTTAGCTTGGTATGCCGATAATTTCCATAATAGTATCGCACGATATAAATGCTACACCATTAAAGGTCGTATATTAGAAATTTAATGTACATTATGGTGCTGTAACTCTTCCAAATGAAAAGGTTTGAATCTGAAACTCTATCTCAGTATTCACAGAGATGTAAGAAAGGTTTTCATTGAGTTTTGCAAATTTTGATATCTATTCTAATTTGCCTTATATCTCACCATACGTAATGTATGGTGAGAGATAGGGCAAATATGAACAAAACTTGAAACTTCTAAAACTGAATGGAAATGTTTCATACATGTCTGTGAATGCTGACATCAAGTATTAGCTTCACATCTTACTGTTTGATGGAGTTACGACCCTTAATGTACATTGAAATCTCCCACAAAAAGTTAATGTATGGTGAGAGATATATAGGGCAAATATGAACAAAAATTGAAACTTCTAAAACTCTCTAGAAATGTTACATAAATGTCTGTCAATACTGACATCAAGTATTAGCTTCACATCTTGCTGTTTGTTGGAGTTACGACCCCTAATGTACATTAAAATCTACCATACAAAGTTAATGTATGGTGAAGAGATAGGGCAAAAATGAACAAAAATTGAAACTTCTAAAACTCTTTGGAAATGTTTCATAAATGTCTGCGAATGTTGAAATCCAGTATTAGCTACACATCTTGCTGTTTGTTGGCGTTACGACCCTTAATGTACTTTAAAATCTACCATACAAAATTAATGTATGGTGAGAGATAGGGCAATTATGAACAAAAATTAAAACTTCTAAAACTCTTTGGAAATGTTTTATACATGTCTATGAATACTGACATCAAGTATTAGCTTCACATCTTGCTGTTTGTTGGAGTTACGACCCTTAATGTACTTTAAAATCTCCAACGCAAAGTTAATGTATGGTGAGAGATAGGGCAAATATGAACAAAAATTGAAACTTCTAAAACTCTTTGGAAATGTTTCATAAATGTCTGCGAATGTTGAAATCCAGTATTAGCTACACATCTTGCTGTTTAATTTGTTGGAGTTACGACCCTTAATGTACATTAAAATCTGCCCTTCAATATTAATGTATGGTGAAGAGATATATAGGGCAAATATGAACAAAAATTAAAACTTTTAAAACTCATTGGAAATGTTTCATACATGTCTGTGAATGCTAACATCAAGTATTAGCTTCACATCTTGCTGTTTGATGGAGTGACGATCCTTAATGTACATAAAATCTCCAACACAAAGTTAATGTATGGTGAGAGATAGGGCAAATATGAACAAAAATTGAAATTTCTAAAACTCTCTGGAAATGTTTCATACATGTCTGTGAATGCTGACATCAAGTATTGGCTTCACATCTTGCTGTTTGATGGAGTTACGACCCTTAATGTACATTAAAATCTCCAACACAAAGTTAATGTATGGTGAGAGATAGGGCAAAAATGAACAAAAATTGAAATTTCTAAAACTCTTTGGAAATGATTCATACATGTCTGTGAATGCTGACATCAAGTATTAGCTTCACATATTACTGTTTGATGGAGTTACGACCCTTAATGCACTTTAAAATCTCCAACACAAAGTTAATGTATGGTGAGAGATAGGGCAAATATGAACAAAAATTGAAACTTCTAAAACTCTTTGCAAATGTTTCATACATATCTGTGAATGCTGACATCAAGTATTAGCTTCATATGTTGGTGTTTGAAAGAGTTACAGCAATAAATGTGTATTAAATTTATATATACGATAATTGTACAATACTATAAATGGCCGACCGTGAGTAGGTACCAAATGCGATACTATAATATATGTATATCCGAATAACTAGAGCGCTTCCAAAGATTTCTTATACACATGGATATGCACTGTATAGTACTTGATTGTTGTTGAAGCAGTATTTATCCACATACATTATATGGATGTCGTTAAAGTGAAATTTTGCCGATCGACGGCCAACGAAACTCCAAAGAAAAACAGTTGGACCATACCGAACGCTACCATCCACGACGCTCAGAGGCCGGGATCGGTGGTAACGCTCTGCCGAGTTGAGCTTTGGGTGTCACTTGCGTGAGAAGAACCAGTTCTTCTCGATATGGCCGACTCATATGAATCCTTAAAGATATCAGATGCCAATCCCACATTACGTGGAACCCCCCCGAAATCCGGATTATTGGTGAGCACGTCTCTATGGCACCAACCGATTAGGAGACAGCTTCAGAGTCTAAGCGCTACCAACCTCTATGGGAACCGCAACCACCATAGAGATGTGTCCAGGTAGGCCTACTTTATAAGGTTTTGCGCTTCTATTTAAACAACAAAATTTCAAAAGGAAACGATTGTGGTTGGCGCTATTCCATACTTAAGAATAGGGTATTTGCGAGAAAAATGTAGTCAAATTATATCAAGTTAATTCGGGATCAGTGCATCGTTCCAAGCCATTTTAAAGGTATATCCAGTATTTGTGGTTCATCTAGAAACTGGGAAAAATGGATAGAATCCTGTAAGTGTCTTGATTGGCGGAGGAGAACTACTTTTCTGGTCCCATGTAGAAACGATTTTAGCGAGAGGTGTTCCGATATGAAGGTAAACTAGTATAACCAGCCACACTCAATCTCAATTGCTGTAATAGTATAATGGCTACCTGCCTCTATATAAAGACCGTCTGATAGCTGCGTTCTGGACTGTCCCTGCGTGTTTCTAGTAGTCCCATTCATGTCAAATCATTTTAGCTTGGTATGCCGATAATTTCCATAATAGTATCGCACGATATAAATGCTACACCATTAAAGGTCGTATATTAGAAATTTAATGTACATTATGGTGCTGTAACTCTTCCAAATGAAAAGGTTTGAATCTGAAACTCTATCTCAGTATTCACAGAGATGTAAGAAAGGTTTTCATTGAGTTTTGCAAATTTTGATATCTATTCTAATTTGCCTTATATCTCACCATACGTAATGTATGGTGAGAGATAGGGCAAATATGAACAAAACTTGAAACTTCTAAAACTGAATGGAAATGTTTCATACATGTCTGTGAATGCTGACATCAAG
Organism: Chondrosia reniformis; assembly: GCA_947172415.1. Classification (NCBI taxonomy): domain Eukaryota; kingdom Metazoa; phylum Porifera; class Demospongiae; order Chondrillida; family Chondrillidae; genus Chondrosia; species Chondrosia reniformis. The sequence continues at coordinate 5,536,594 of OX359201.1, read as the reverse complement.
TATTAGCTTCACATCTTACTGTTTGATGGAGTTACGACCCTTAATGTACATTGAAATCTCCCACAAAAAGTTAATGTATGGTGAGAGATATATAGGGCAAATATGAACAAAAATTGAAACTTCTAAAGCTCTCTAGAAATGTTACATAAATGTCTGTCAATACTGACATCAAGTATTAGCTTCACATCTTGCTGTTTGTTGGAGTTATGACCCTTAATGTACATTAAAATCTACCATACAAAGTTAATGTATGGTGAAGAGATAGGGCAAATATGAACAAAAATTGAAACTTCTAAAACTCTTTGGAAATGTTTCATAAATGTCTGTGAATGTTGAAATCCAATATTAGCTACACATCTTGCTGTTTGTTGGAGTTACGACCCTTAATGTACATTAAAATCTGCCCTACAATATTAATGTATGGTGAAGAGATATATAGGGCAAATATGAACAAAAATTAAAACTTTTAAAACTCATTGGAAATGTTTCATACATGTCTGTGAATGCTAACATCAAGTATTAGCTTCACATCTTGCTGCTTGATGGAGTTACGACCCTAAATGTACATTAAAATCTCCAACACAAAGTTAATGTATGGTGAGAGATAGGGCAAATATGAACAAAAATTGAAACTTCTAAAACTCTTTGCAAATGTTTCATACATGTCTGTGAATGCTGACATCAAGTATTAGCTTCACATCTTACTGTTTGTTGGAGTTACGACCCTTAATGTACATTAAAATCTACCATACAAAGTTAATGTATGGTGAGAGATATATAGGGCAAATATGAACAAAAATTGAAACTTCTAAAACTCTTTGGAAATGTTTCATAAATGTCTGTGAATGCTGAAATCAAGTATTAGCTTCACATATTGCTGTTTGTTGGAGTGACGACCCTTAATGTACATTAAAATCTCCAACACAAAGTTAATGTATGGTTAGAAATAGGGCAAATATGAACAAAAATTGAAATTTCTAAAACTCTTTGGAAATGATTCATACATGTCTGTGAATGCTGACATAAAGTATTAGCTTCACATCTTACTGTTTGATGGAGTTACGACCCTTAATGTACATTAAAATCTCCAACACAAAGTTAATGTATGGTGAGAGATAGGGCAAATATGAACAAAAATTGAAACTTCTAAAACTCGTTGCAAATGTTTCATACATGTCTATGAATGCTGACATCAAGTATTGGCTTCACATCTTGCTGTTTGATGGAATTACGACCCTTAATGTACATTAAAATCTCCCACACAAAGTTAATGTATGGTGAGAGATAGGGCAAATATGAACAAAAATTGAAATTTCTAAAACTCTTTGGAAATGATTCATACATGTCTGTGAATGCTGACATCAAGTATTAGCTTCACATATTACTGTTTGATGGAGTGACGACCCTTAATGTACATTAAAATCTCCAACACAAAGTTAAGTTAATGTATGAGAAGAGATAGGGCAAATTTATGTAGAAATCAAAATTTATAAAATTGTTTGGAAATGTTTCATACATATCTGTGAATTTAGACACCAAGTGTAAACTTCATATTTAGCCATTTGACAGAGTTACAGCACTAAATGTACATTTGTTAAGTTAATGTATGGTGAGAGATAGGGCAAATTTATATAGAAATCAAAATTTATAGAACTGTTTGGAAATGTTTCATACATATCTGTGAATGTAGACACCAAGTGTAAACTTCATATTTAGCCATTTGACAGAGTTACAGCACTAAATGTACATTTGTTAAGTTAATGTATGGTGAGAGATAGGGCAAATTTATGTAGAAATCAAAATTTCCAAAACTGTTTGGAAATGTTTCATACATGTCTGTGAATGTAGACACCAAGTTTAAGCTTCATATTTACCGAATTGACCGAGTTACAGCACTAATGTACATTGTATTGTGTATTAAGTTAATGTATGAGGAGAGATAGGACAAATTTATGTAGAAATCAAAATTTCCAAAACTGTTTGGAAATGTTTCATACATGTCTGTGAATGTTGACACCAAGTTTAAGCTTCATATTTATCGAATTGACAGAGTTACAGCACTAATGTACATTGTATTGTGTATTAAGTTAATGTGTGAGGAGAGATAGGGCAAATTTATGTAGAAATCAAAATTTATAAAATTGTTTGGAAATGTTTCATACATGTCTGTGAATGTTGACACCAAGTTTAAGCTTCATATTTACCGAATTGACAGAGTTACGGCACTAATGTAGATTGCATTGTGTATTAAGTTAATGTATGAGAAGAGATAGGGCAAATTTATGTAGAAATCAAAATTTCCAAAACTGTTTGGAAATGTTTCATACATGTCTGTGAATGTAGACACCAAGTTTAAGCTTCATATTTACCGAATTGACCGAGTTACAGCACTAATGTACATTGTATTGTGTATTAAGTTAATGTATGAGGAGAGATAGGGCAAATTTATGTAGAAATCAAAATTTATAAAACTGTTTGGAAATGTTTCATACATGTCTTTGAATGTAGACATCAAGTTTAAGCTACATATATTTACCGAATTGACAGACTTACGGCTCTAATCTACATTGTATTGTGTATTAAGTTAATGTATGAGAAGAGATAGGGCAAATTTATGTAGAAATCAAAATTAATAAAATTGCTTGGAAATGTTTCATACATGTCTGTGAATGTAGACACCAAGTTTAAGCTTCATATTTACCGAATTGACAGAGTTACGGCACTAATCTATATACATTGTATTGTGTATTAAGTTAATGTATGAGAAGAGATAGGGCAAATTTATGTAGAAATCAAAATTTATAAAATTGCTTGGAAATGTTTCATACATGTCTGTGAATGTAGACACCAAGTTTAAGCTTCATATTTACCGAATTGACAGAGTTACGGCACTAATCTATATACATTGTATTGTGTATTAAGTTAATGTATGGTGAGAGATAGGGCAAATTTATGTAGAAATCAAAATTTCTAAAACTGTTTGGAAATGTGTCATACATGTCTGTGAATACTGATATTGAATTTCAGAACCATATATCTTCATTTGGCAGAGTTATATAGAACCATAAATGTACTTTCAATTACTGCTATACAAAGTTAATGTATGGTGAGAGATAGGGCAAATTTGAGTTGATTTTAAAATTTGCAAAACTCAATATAAACCTTTCATACATCTCTGTGAATACTGACATTGAGTTTCAGATTCATATCGCTCCATTTGGAAGAGTTACAGAACTTAATGTACTTTGAATTACTGCTATACAAAGTTAATGTACGTATGGTGAGAGATAGGGCAAATTTGAGTTGATTTCAAAATTTGCAAAATTCATTGGAAGCCTTTCATACATCTCTGTGAATACTGACACAATGTTTCAGCTTCATATCTCTCCATTTGACAGAGCTACAGCACTCTAATGTACATTAATTTTCTACTATACGACCTTTAAATGGTGTAGCATATATATCGTGCGATACTATTATGCAAATTATCGGCATACCAAGTTAAAATGTTTTGACATGAATGGGGCAACTAGAAACACGCAGGAACAGTCCAGAACGCAGCTGTCAGAAGGTCTTTACATAGAGGCAGGTAGCCATTATGCTATTACAGCAATTGAGATTGAGTGTGGCTGGTTATACCAGTTTACGTTCATATCGGAACACCTCTCGCTAAAATCGTTTCTACATGGGACCAGAAAAGTTGGTCTCCTCCGCCAATCAAGACACTTACAGGATTCTATCCATTTTTCCAAGTTTCTAGATGAACCACGAATACTGGATATACCTTTAAAATGGCTTGGAACGATGCACTCATCCCGAATTAACTTGATATAATTTGACTACATTTTTCTCGCAAATACCCTATTCTTAAGTATGGAATAGCGCCAACCACAATCGTTTCCTTTTGAAATTTTGTTGTTTAAATAGAAGCGCAAAACCTTATAAAGTAGGCCTACCTGGACACATCCCTATGGTGGTAGCGGTTCCCATAGGGGTTGGTAGCGCTTAGACTCTGAAGCTGTCTCCTAATCGGTTGGTGCCATAGAGACGTGCTCACCAATAATCCGGATTTCGGGGGGGTTCCACGTAATGTGGGATTGGCATCTGATATCTTTAAGGATTCATATGAGTCGGCCATATCGAGAAGAACTGGTTCTTCTCACGCAAGTGACACCCAAAGCTCAACTCGGCAGAGCGTTACCACCGATCCCGGCCTCTGAGCGTCGTGGATGGTAGCGTTCGGTATGGTCCAACTTTTTTTCTTCGGAGTTTCGTTGGCCATCGATCGGCAAAATTTCACTTTAACGACATCCATATAATATATGTGGATAGATACTGCTTCAACAACAATCAAGTACTACACAGTGCATATCCATGTGTATAAGAAATATTTCAAAGAGTTCTATTTTTTCAGAAATATATACAGTACCGCATTTTCACTCTTACACCTACTCAAGGTCGGCCATTTATAGTTTTACGCAATTAGGGTTAGTTAATGTATGGTGAGAGATAAGGCAAATTTATGTAGAAATCAAAATTTCGAAAACTGTTTCATACATGTCAATGAATGTAGACACCAAGTTTAAGCTTCATATTTACCGAATTGACAGAGTTACGGCACTAATGTACATTGTATTGTGTATTAAGTTAATGTATGAGGAGAGATAGGACAAATTTATGTAGACATCAAAATTTATAAAATTGTTTGGAAATGTTTCATACATGTCTGTGAATGTAGACACCAAGTTTAAGCTTCATATTAACCGAATTGACAGAGTTACAGCACAAAATGTACATTTGTTAAGTTAATGTATGGTGAGAGATAGAGCAAATTTATGTAGAAATCAAAATTTCGAAAACTGTTTGGAAATGTTTCATACATGTCTGTGAATGTAGACACCAAGTTTAAACTTCATATATATATATTTAGCCATTTGACAGAGTTACAGCACTAAATGTACATTTGTTAAGTTAATGTATGGGGAGAGATAAGGCAAATTTATGTAGAAATCAAAATTTCCAAAACTGTTGGAAAATGTTTCATACATGTCTGTCAATGTAGACACCAAGTTTAAGCTTCATATTTACCGAATTGACAGAGTTACGGCACTAATCTACATTGTATTGTGAATTAGGTTATTGTAAGAGGAAAGATAGGGCAAATTTAATATGTAGAAATCAAAATTTATAAAACTATTTGGAAATGTTTCATACATATCTGTGAATGTAGATACCAAATTTAAGCTTCATATTTACCGAATTGAGAGAGTTACGGCACTAATCTACATTGTATTGTGTATTAAGTTAATGTATGTTGAGAGATAGGGCAAATTTATGTAGAAATCAAAATTTCTAAAACTGTTTGGAAAAAAATGGAAAAAAAAGAAAGATGTATCCTGCATGATGCGTACTCTAGAGAATATGAAGAGAGGGGCAATTTTTAAAGCCCCTAGCAAGGACTGCAACAGGGCATACATAGGTGAGACAAAGAGTACCCCTATAGTTTCAAACTCGAAATACTTACTTACCACATAACACGTGTAACTCCATTTTCCTTAATTTTGGATGGTGATATATATACAAGAGCTTTCTTCTATTCCACTGGACCAGAGATAGTTGGAATATATGTATGTATGTGATCATACCATTAAAGAAATTGATCATAAATTAGAAACATGTTGGTATAGGTATATTCATTTATAAAACATAAGTACCGTAGTTCGGGAAATTTTCGTGTTCGGAAATTTTCGTGTTAAAATATTTTCGTGGTCTGGGTCGCACGAGCGATTGTTGCTGCTGTTACTTCGGACGAAAGTCACCCCTTTGGGTCCGGTAAACCGTCCTTGCGCTGCAGGTATCGCAGTAGAGCCATTTTGGCCGCGCTCAGCTATGTTGCGTTTACATAATACTTAGACTGTACAACGTGTTATTATTCGTTGTTAAAAATATTTCGTGTGATAAATTTTCGTGGTTTGAGCCAACCACGAAAATATTTTAACAACGAAAATTTCCCGAATTACGGTACGATAAAGAAAATGCAATGCCCATCGAGAGTTTAGTCATCATCTGAGATTTCTCCCGGACTTTCATCCTTCTTCCTCTTACTACTTGAAGAGTGGTCCTTTGTCTCTTATCCTCTTTATATCTCCTCTACCATCATTGTCAGAAACAGGCATCCTCTAAACACACAAGAGACACATTCGGTGAACGAGTAAGAATACAAGAGAAGTGAAAGGACTAAACAGCAGTAACAATAATAATTAAGAATAAGGACGGACCAAAGCTAAAGAGGATGCAGCAGAAATGAAACAAATGTTAAAAATGTACTAGAACAATTATGAAGGAAGAAAGAATAGTATTCAAGGAGTTAGGCACTAGTATTGGCTAAACTAACTGGTCTCTTCCTTTTGCTCTTCTTTTTCTTGTGTTTCTTTGCTTTCTTCTTCTCTCCTACAGTAACATCATTGAAAGTATAACTTAGGACATTGATAGGTCATGTGACAGTCATGTGATGTTGACTTGTACCAGATTCAGAGCGAGAGCATGATCTACGTTTTCTATTCTTTTCATCTTTCACCTCGCCTTCTGAAATTGAGGAGGCCTACATAGATATAAATATTATCAATATACTCAATTAATATAGCAGATATTAAATTACTTAGTAAGGACTACTCTGGCAGTTGAAGCCACACCTATATCCGGTTAACGTTACCATGCCCATTTAATTTATTCAACAAAACAGTTAGCTGAATTTGGACAATATCAACATTAAAATTTAGCTATGTTTGTTACTCCTGTAGTATTAACCCTGATGAATGTTTTATGTCTATTATAGTGATGTACATGTTTTCAAGGAAAGGGCTAGAGCCCCCTAACCCCCACATTATCTACAGCCTTGAACAGTGAATTTTGATCACTAACTTTACTATCAGTTTTGGTGAATTTGAATTACTTATAGAGGAAGAGGCACTGGAAACAATTCAACAATGGCTAACCAACTTTATAAGATTCTAGTCCCATCAGAAACCGTTTGAATTTGAATTACTGACCTTTGTTATCTAAAATGCAATCCTCTTCACCATGATCATGATGCAGGTACTATTTAGAATGTACATCTTGAATATTTTTAAATTTATCAGTTTGTAGCCATTTTCATTTCATGTCAGTTTGGTGTTCTTTAATTTCTACCATGCATGTATGCATGACGCAGGGATAAGATATTGCACAATATCTGATAAAATGGCCGAAAAAGTCGAAGCTTTAAGTGATGAAGAGGATGGTCAAGTGCAGGCTCATCAGTCTACGGTAGCCCCAAAAATTGACAAGAAAGACGTGCATTTGGCTTCACTGAATCTCGCGCAGAAGATATTAGCCATTGATGCGAAGTATAACTCGTTAAGGTTAACCTCCTATCCGAGACTCAGTAAGTGTATCTGCAGGTATATTGGTCACAATGTCTGCCTATACTCACGTGCGCGCGTATTAGTTTACGTGTATATGGTATATAAAGTGATATGTATAAAGTGATAGGGCTTATTTGTCATGATGATATATGAAGTTTATTGAGCAACAGCAACATTAAATCATTGGAATAGAACGTTTCAACCCGTAGGTCTTCATCAGGAATAATAGTTGCTCAATAAACTTCATATATCATATGGTATATAGTATATATTCGCATGTTTGATTGTTAATCTTGCGTACCTATATGTTGAAAAACGTATATGTATATATGATCTGTAATCTTGATACCATAGTGTCATTGTGTCTTTTATATTCATTATTTCAATACATGTGATGTATGTGCTACATATAATATACTATACAGAAAAGAAAAAAACAAGTATTTATTTGAAAATTTTGAAAATGAGATTCTTTTATAAAATTAATTATCATGTATGATACAGTGTTACATGTCCTTAGTCCATAATATGTTATACTGTAACTTGGGAAACTTTGTTAAATTTTTTTCGCACAAATTAGTTTGGTTTTTAAAATTTATAGTATTTTGCCTTAGCCACGAAAATTTCCCAAATTATATTCTGTGGTGTTATGGTCTGTAGGGACACAGTACATTCGGAGGAGGAACCAGCTGCTGAGGGAGAATGCTAGTCATCAGGAGGATGCCTCCATCAGAGAAGAGTACATTCGACTGAGAGCAAAGATTCTTCATTCCAAATATGGACCTCTGCGGAGGTAAGAGTATCTGTGTATCCCCATGCATTAAGAGGAAATGACATACAATTAACACATCACATGTAGGCAAAGTAACAATTATTATTATTATGGAGGAATATTAATATATGTACATAGTTAACTTGCCTACTTGTAATGCTGTGTATGTATTTTCAGGACCCCCGTTAACACCAGTCTTTGACTGAAGGGGTTTTCCTGTTGAAATAATTATCTATCTAATGTCATTTGTGGAAAATGTCGTACAAGGTATATATGTGGCAGTCGAGGTTAGAAACTCGACTTTATGTCAGGGGGTCGCATTTTAAGTTTTTTGCATTTTTGGAAAGAAGAACTATTGGACTATCTTCGCTGAAAGTTTCAAAGCAATGCCTTCATTTATGGCAGAGCTAGAGCCTTAGAAGTATCCGCGATTGGACTCCAGCCGTCTCCTTCCATATAATTTGCATATTAACAAGCTATAAAATGGCCGCCGCCACATTCACGGACTATCGGATTTCGTTCCAAAACAGCCCGATCCTGCATCGTAATTGGTAAGTTCCTTAGCAATTTACACCACACAGTATGATAAGCAGCATTTTATTCTAGAGCAAAAGATTGACAAGTAGGAAAACAATAGCTATTATTGTTTTTAGTTAGCTAGCTAGCTAGCATTCACTAGCTACCTTATCCTTAAATAGTCTTACTGATGAACGCAAAGCGACGTGTACCAAAATGCATGCAGAAAATCATACTCCACTAGGTAGCTAATACAAGCAGCATAAACAACATGTAGCTACATCTGACAAACCATATAGCTAATGTCACATCTTTGAGCGAGCATATCGTGGTCCAGGAACGTGATATTGTCGTCGGTCAAAGACCAAAAGATAGCCCTTTGACTGGGCAACACGCTGCAAGTAGTCAAACACGACTTCTGAGAACGCAAACAGTCGAATACTAACGAAAACTTTGCACGCGCCGTTCTCAAAACTAGTATTGCGACATAACGTCGAGTTTCTAACCTCGACTGCCACATATGCATATGCAGTTTCACACTCTTATTTTTATATACTCGTGATGCAGTCATTTGTACTTTGTGGTCTAACTCTCTAATCAGTTTCTGAGAAGAGTGTACACTGTGAATTGATCCGAAGCAAAATAACTTGCCATATTCTACAGTTTTGTACCTTTTACAATAATTGGTACTATTCCTTCAGTCAATTCCTTTAGATACTTCATTTTGAGTAATCAGTCAAAATGATTGAGATATTTAAAGCCTCTATTGAGCTACCTTGACATTTAGTTCATGCACAGAACTTCTGCTACTCATTAAGCATACATTAGCTGATTTAGCCAAGCCTTATACACATATCTTGCTATGCTATTGCGTAATTTGGTGATGTGGATCTCTTTGATTGGCTACTTTCTGATTGGTTCCCGTAGGCATGGAGGTGGGAGTACACTCAGCTCTGCTCAAGCCAGCCGCAGGACCAGCATGGACTCACTGATATCACCAGAGACGTCACTTGTGATTCCTCATCTTCAGAGGTCTGCCAGACAGCTCCGCAAATCCGGTGTCGTCCCAACTAAGTCTGCAGAAGCAAGCAGGCAAGATGGCAATGAAGTGTCAATGAAGTGTATTCTTGTGATTTTAAACTCTTTCTTACTTCATTCAATCTTGACTCCCTCTTGTTAGAGCAATGGCTGGTAATAGAACTTTGTCTGAGCACTATGACTTCAGTGGGATGTACCATATATTTGATCAGCATCGTGAAGCTGGTATGTTGGTGTTTATCAATATTGCATACACTCTTTTCATTCGAAAGGACTTAACTACACAAAGATCGTGCAAAGGAAATATGATAATTAGTAGTAGTTCAATGTACTGTAAAACCCTTAATATTAGCGTGCCATTATTATTTGCGAATTTAGCAATGCAATATCATTTGCTAACATTTGTGGTCACTAAAATGTTTATTATTACACATGTGCAGTAGTGTGGAGCAAGTATTTAGAACAAAACACTAAATTTAATGGACACTAATAAGTCATATATGGTAAAACGTTAAATATAATGGACGTTAATATTAATAGTTTTACAATAATACTTCATTGATTATTGCATTTTCTTCACTTTTTCATTATGTACTTTGTTTCAATATTGGTTCCCATAGTTACAACAGTACACTTTGCTCATAATGATAAGACAAGGCTGGCCTGTAGTTCAAAGGATGGTACAATATCTGTTTACTCCCTGCACTCTGACCCTCCCTCCCTGCAAGTCACATGCACTGGTCACAAGGGACCTATAAATGGTATGTACGTATATATAAGAATGTACACACGTGTTTCTCTCTTTATGTTTGAGAACAATTACTTGTGGTTTGATTATCACTTTGATTATTTATATAATTAATGTATACCTTTATTACAAAATTACCTCTTGACTGTACATATAGTTTAAGTAATAGATAGAGAATGACCAGACTAAATGTCAGAATGTACCAAATACGTACATGTAATATATATTAAAATCCTAAATAATAAGTCTTATTATTATGACATGCTGCACATATGTCTATTGGTAGATTTTGATTGGTCAGTTGCTAATGACTTCCTAGTCTCTGTGTCGTCTGATGGTACATGTTGCCTCTGGGCCCCCTCAACGGGAAGGTGTCTGAGGACCATTCCTGACACCAGTGGAGTACAGACACTCTGCTGTCGGTTCCATCCCACCTACGCAAATTTTGTGGTTGTATCCGTGACAACTGGCGGTGATTTAGGATTAGTGTAAAATTGATACACTTCACAAGACTTTAGAAACTTCATTAGGGGACAAAGAACGGATACGGTAGGGGACACTGCCCATCTCCATTTTTCAGACATTTCCTCAACGAAAGGCAAAATGAGCTAGATAACAGATTCTTTCTTAACACCTATATGAGATGTTTGTAAAATCAAGAATAAAAAATAGGAATAATGGGAAAGGATAATAAGAATAGGCTTTAGAGAATTGCTGTAATATTTATAGTAACAATATAGATATAAATCAAAGGTATATAAATCTTATAGATGTTTGTAAAACTTAACTTCTTACAAGATTGGTAACAGTAAAGGACAAGTTAAGCTATTCAATGTGTCCACAGGAATACAGATCAAAGTGAGTAGTTACTGCTAATTTACAGTGACTGTCTGATGTACATAGAAGTATGGAATTACTATCTCCTTTCCAGGGAGGACAAGGTAAGACAGCCGGAGCAACATTGTCATTGGCATTCGAATCCTCTGGTGATGTGTTTTGGGCTGGAGACAGTAAGGTACCTACACATTAAATAGTGTCCAACTGTGGTGTTTATTTAGATAGATATTGTATCCTGTAGGGATCCATCTTCTCCTTCTATTTGAATGTTGTTGATGGAAAACTGACCAGATCAAAGAGGTGTGTACTTGAATCCTGATTGACCCATTAGTTAACCAATCACATGCAGTACCACAGCATTATCACAGCTCTGTCTTTAGTAGAGATTGATAGATATGTAGACCCTTATATACTTGTTTGTTTGTTTGTTTGTTTGTTTGTTTACATGCTTCCTCCAGGCAGCTGTTGCTTGATAAAACTGACACTAATAAGCTAGCTCAACCAGTAAAGGTTTATAAATCTAATTGTATTAAAGGGCTGACCATTTGACTGGCCAGGTGGGGGGTGGGGCTGATGGGAGGGGAAACATATTATATCATACATTTACAAAACTGCATGATTATATACCATGAGTCAGCTGTGAGAGATAGGTGTTTAACAAGTGCTTGTGTATTTCCAATAGGATTGTAGTATCAACCGGCAATCCCATAACTTGTATATCATGGAGGAGTTGGATCAGTAGGGAAGCGAGAGATCCTTCACTTCTGGTCAACTGTGCCAGCAACTGTATCTTTCTCTACAGGTACCAGCGACAACCTCTGGTTACACCTTATAGTGCATGTATGAAGACCTTATGTGACCATATGTATACAGAGAGTTAGGATTATGGTTTAGCAATAAAAGTGATTCCTGGTGAAACAATTCTGGTCCTGTGGACATGCTCCTCGGTGCAGCTGTGTGATTCTGCATGTCTATACATATATACGTAGGTACATGTAGTTAGAGGTACCATTTATTAGGACCTCAGTCTCCCAACAAAGATAAGATTTCACTCACTTATTTTGTCAGGTGTAATTTTTCCAGTGCTCATCTACATATATTGCACCATAGCCCTGGCACAGTATTGTGCAATCAACTCCCACTTTTCATATATCTTGTAATACACCTTTCTGTGTCTGTGCTCTTGTACATATAGGGTGCTGAGCAATGGTGAGGTCTATGTAAAGAGAAAGTTTACTAATATCAAGCACAGCTCTCAATGTATCAGAAGCGTTTTCTGTCCAGTGATGTCCTTTGTCATTGGAGCGTGTGTTGGTAAGGGTTTGTTATTCTAGTATTCACTCCTACAAGTGCAATGTATTTTTTAGCAATCTCTCTGTGGTATTATTCAATAGAGTGTGTTCTTGTGCGAAGTGACTCTGAAATTACTTAATAGTTTTCAGAGTGTTTTAAAATAAATAATATCTGAAATGAAAAATGTTTTAATTCAGTTTTTGGGACGCGGTTAACCAGACATCTAAGAACCAGCAAGTAGTTCGAGTTTGGGGCACGAGCCCCCCCACGAGTTTTTTTTAACTCGAAATACTTGTTCTTTATAAAGCTAAATGACCTAAAGGAAAGATTAAGTATAGTTGGAAGAAATCCTATTTCTATTAAGAATTATTATTGGTCTGTGTTGCATGCTAGAGTAAATCTCATGTCTGCATACTTACTGTTACTTGCTTACTATATTAGTGTCAGGAAGTGAGAATGGAATGGTGAACTTCTATGACGTTGACACGGGAGTGTTATTCAATCAGTTGCAAGGTCATTCTGCCCCCGTGCTAGATGTCTGCTGGACGTATGACGAGAGCTTCCTTGCTTCTTGTGACACTAAAGTAAACCTCACAGACTGTACTAATTGCTATATAGCATATTATGAACTGTGTATATATGTGTATAATATATACATACAAGACAATACTTGTGGTTATGCTATCATTTGTTAAGTACATAAGTACAATGATATATTCACATACGCATGTAATATTAATACATATAATATACTTCTTTACAGGGCACAGTAATATTATGGAAAAGGGAAAAGTCCCAACAAACTAGTACACAAGTCAAACATGAATAGAGTTTCAGCGTCTCTTCTTTGTTGTAGGCTCATCATCATCTGTCGGTTTCTTTTTGGTCTTTGCATCCACAACTGCTTGAGCCGTTGTCTTCATCTTCTCACGTGTCACACACTCCTCATCAGATCCACTGTCACTATCTGTATAAATGTACTAACTATTACTTGAATTTTATACGTACATATGTGTACATATGTAATAATATACATATAAAAAAGAACCTATTTACATATATATATGTACATATGTAAGTAATGTACTTAGCTGAGTATTTTAGAGAAGTGAAAGTCTCACTTTTTCTTGTGAGCTTACCATCTCTGAAAACTGCAGATTGAGATGAGTCTTTGGGCAATATGACGCGAGTGTTGTCAGATGGAATGTGACTTTCAATGCTTCTTCGAAACTAAGGTAGTAGATAAAGTAAATCTAATTTACATACGTATGCATTCTAATAGGAGAGGTATATAACAGATCATGTCTTAACTATATGTACGTAGTTGATTGGTTCATGGTTCATGTATGCACACTTACCTCTTCATCTTCCATCTCCTTCTGTAACACATCAACATTGTGTGAGGAGAGTTCCTCTGTTAACAAAACTAACTTCTGTTCACAAGTGGTCAGCAGGTCCAGTGCATACTCGCTGGAGGTTGGGTCCAGTTTGGGTTTCAAAGTGTGTGTCTGAGGCTATACACACATACATACACATACATTTTATATACAACATTTAGGTATGTATAGACTTTTATACATACATAGCTTACAAACTTGCACAGTGTTGGTATGCATACATATGTAGAATGGACACCACTCTGGGATTTATTATATAGAGGGTCTCATTCTACTAGTCCTGTACTACAGTAGCCCAACTGGCTTCACACTACTTACAGTTTTCAGGTGTTGTAGTTTCTCTGCAAGATGTTCCACTCCAGCTCTCAGTGATCCCAGTAACTTGACAGCTTTATCAGCCTCTGCCTCACTAGCCTTAGTCCTGTTAATGGAAAGTGAGGTATGTATGTATGTACATAGTATGCATGTATGTACGTACGTATGTATGAAAGATAAGTTTATTGGAGCTATCGGCAACAAAATTGAGCTACTTTACTGCTGATGAAGACCTACGGGTCGAAACGTTCAATCTAGCTTAATTTTGTTGCCGATAGCTCCAATAAACATATCTTTCATAATGAACGCAACTAAAATTACCCCCTATCATAGTGTGTATATATGGAAGCAGGTATGTACAGTATGTCCATTGATACCACAGTTTGAAATAAGGACAAACAAAAGTTCAGGTCAATTAGAAAGTTGAATGGACCTTTCCCAACAAACCACACAAGCTCCTCTGAATATGTGTACTACAACGTACTTTTGTTTGGCTGCGTCCAAGTGCTCCTGAAACTCTTCCAACATTCTCTGTCCAGTGGACATCTTTGCCTCACCAGAATACTTCATCTCTTCAAACTGGTTGTGCAGTCGATTCTAAACACAGATATGCACATAAGAGGAATATGCAATATAAAGGTATACACACCTGGCCCAGTGGAGCAGAAGAACAAAGAGAAGACTCTTGTATCCTCATCCAAAGCTGTCATTTAGTTCCCTATAGGCCTTTTACTTTAGAATAGACATAGTATATAGGAAAGTTGTTTTAGATTCATGTACGTACATACGTATTTATGCACAATTTCAATACTAAAATGTACAAACTGTTGCAATAAATCCTTGAAAGGAGATAAGTCAGCAATGATACACTTACCCTCTCTTCTTTCAGTCTTGCTATCTGCTGTGTGTTATCTTCCTTTAAACTTTCCAGATGCTGTCTGGTGGCCCCTTGAGACAGAAACCTTTCTACCACCTCTTGAATGCTTGCAACTCCAGTGGCATCTTTGATCTTCATCAGGGCCTCCTCATAAGAGGAGATCTTGGCCTCCTGGTCCTCCTCTTCAGTGGGACCCTGAGACCCAGCTGCAGTGGAGCACAGTAACAGGTTATGTACATACGTACATACGTAGCTACTTACATATGTACCATCAATCAAGGGTCAGGGTCTTATCACTTGTGCTTAGATACATACTTACACAAGTTGAACATGCACATACGTACGTACATATTCATAGAGCTACTTAATTAAATGTACATCCATGTTTAAATAATGAAACAATAGGGGGTATTCGTTGCGTTCATGATGAAAAGGTAGGTATATATTTGAGCATCAGCAACACTTATATTTCAGAAACAGAAATTTGAACGTTTCAACCCGTAGATCTTCAGTTTTTGCTGATGCTCAAATATATACCTACGTACCTTCAGTACTAGGGTCTACTTGTGTGAATAGTGTGTGCCCTACGTACCAATGGTAGCGTCTTCTTGGTTGGTGAGGGACATTCTGTTAAGTCTTCTCTCTACTCGGTCAGCAAACTCCTTTTTCTCATCCGCCTGCTTCTTGTACTCTGAGAGCTCCTTCTCACGTTCCCTCCTCAGAGCTACATTTCTCTGCTCCTGCTTGACCAGTTCACCCTTGGCAATGTCCCTTGCCAATTGAGCATCATTGCACATGCTTTGGAGGTCCTTAAGCTCCTTCTTCCTCTGGTTGATGGCCTTCTCAATGGCAGCAATCTGGTTGTCAAACTGCAAACGCTCCTACTCAAAGAACAAAACAGTATTTACTAGAGATGCATACATATACAGGAAAGCATTTGAACATCATCCCAGTAACTAGATAAGGTTCAGAAAGGTGAAGCAATAAATTCTCATCAAAGCTCCACAAGGAAGGTACGTATGTACCTAGGAGTATGGCTTTAAGACACAAGGTGTTTGGATACATTCTGTGATATATGGATGAGGCTACATACGTACATATGTATTTACTTGTGAAGAGGAAATTCTATAATATCACACATTCCCAAGATCAAAAAGAGAAAGTGGCCCAGTGGAGATACGTAAGAGAAACCTCTTGTATCCTCATCCAAAGCCTCATCCACATATCATCAAGTATAATATCTTTTAGAGTACATACGTATACTTAAATATTATGTACAATTAGCTGATCATGTTGGGTCACAGAGATACGTACATAAACCAACCTCTTGTAGTTTCTGTACTATGTACTCGTATGTCTTGCTGATGTGAGTGGTTTCGTTGCACTTCACTATAGCCTTCTCCAGTCTGTTCTCCAGCATCCTCAGTTTCTGTGCTTCCACAGAGTCCCCCACAGGAGTGGCACTGACAGCCTCCGCCTCCTGCTGCATCTGCCGCACCTGCACATCAAGAGCTGTCAGAGTGTCCTCCTTGGTCCTCGTCCTGTGCTGCAGCGCATTGTGGCTTTTGATTATCTCACAAACTAACTGATCAAACAGTCGCAGGGCGGTCTATATGAGCAATGTAGAGAGACTATATTGATGTATGGTAATTGAGCATCAGTGACAGAGATATTAAGAGAAATTGAACATTTCAACCCGGAGGTCTTCATCAGCGTACATATCATTATGTGCGTATGTACCAAATTACATGAGTATCTTACATCTCCAGTGACTCCTCTCAGCTCTGCTGGCTGGCGCACTCCATGCTTCTTGAAGATACTAGCAACTACATCATCATCAGCCTGTCAGACACATGTGTACAACAACTATTAGTACGTATAAAATCAACAATTACAGATGGACATAAGTCCACTGTTTGACATTTATTGATCTTTTTGGTGATACCATAATACTGAACTACATTTGATGGATATCTTCCCTTGCAGCATATGTTATCTGCAGGCTTAGCTATATACGCATGTGTTAAAACCTCTCATTTATGCAACAATTACACGCAAATACTAACCTTCATTCTATTGGCTAGTTTGGTTCGAAGTTCTTTATTTTCAGAACGCAGTTTCGCTATTTTTTCTTTGTTTTGCTCGATGCTGTAACCAGAGTTTTCTGCGTAAGCTTTCTGGTCTCCATCTAAGTACGAAGAAGAGGAGGGTATCTGTTGAACGTAGTATTTTGATGTAGAAAAACACAAAATAGGTAGGGAAATATGTAAACACATACCTAGTAAAGCTAACTTTCTTCTAAGCTCGTCTATCTCTTCCTTAATTGAGTCGGTCATTTTGTCGTTTTTACGTTGGCATGGCAATAAATTAGGAGTGGTCAATGACGTCATTTGTTTACATCCTTGTTCGGAGAACAGCACAATGAATTCGAACATTTTTGACTCTTTTGAGTCAGGTGCATGGGTGACTCGAATCCTCTTATACAACGTACGGGTCACCGGTGCATAGATCTATATATGTCTAAGTAGACAATTTATTCATGACAGATTTATACGTTGCATGCCTGCATGTAGGGTAAAACGGTAATTTCCCCTCAGGTACACTGGGATATGCAACCTTATGTGCATTAACTAGGAATAAGGGTCTTCTGTTAACCAGAATTTTAACGTTTCGGCCGCGGGTAATTTGGGATATTTGGGATATTTGTATGGCAACTATGATTTCCTGAATGAAATTTGTCTGAAGCTTAATCCAATCCAATCTTAAACCATACTTCTTTGGCATTCTTATGTTACTAATGATTGTATGAGCAAAATAAACCCCACTTAGAGGAAATTCAGAATTGTGCTTGCAGTTGTATTCGAATTTAAGCTACAATTCTACTTAGGAAAAGTGCAACTTAGAATAAGAGTTAGAATGATATCGAATCATAAAAATTGTGAAAAATTGTCTTATTGACAAAAATGAGTTGTTTCGAATTATACCCTATCTATATAAAAAGGAAGCGCTTAATTAAGTGACGACATCATGACGTAAAAATATATATAATCAACAAGTTTCAACTGGTTAACTTAATAAAGCAGACTACGAAGTTGTTTTAAGGTGCATGGTTCTTGGTAAAAATTATTTTAATTCCGACTTTTTATTAGGAGGAAATTGCATGAACAAAAGGTAAGGAATGTGATAGGAATGTCGTGATCCTCTTATATACGTACTATTATCTACTTATATGCGGGGGAAAGTTTATAGTATAGACATAGCGCTATAATAACGATAACATTTCTGGTATTATTTAATTCTAAATGTACATAAATGACATGCAGAGCTATATATGTATATATAGATATACATGAAAAATCTAAGATACCCTTTTCCTACATGCTATGCCAATTCTGTAAAAGAGCCTATAGGGGAACTAAACCTGAAGAGAGCTTTAGATGAATTAAAATACAGGAGTCTTTTCTTCCTTCTTTCATCTTCTCCACTGGGTCAGACAGCCGTTTCTGGGAATTCCACCCTTCATCAGTGATCCTGGGAGTCTGTCTTTTTCTTTATCTTGATTTCTGTGAATCCTTGGGGGTACACAGGTATGTAGTTAGTCGCGGTAGACGGCAGTTTTTTTATGTATATGTATATACTTTCAAAACAGTGTACGTAATTATACTACATGAATGTTATTAAAGCCTAGGAGACAGCAGATTGTCATTACATCCCTTTCCCAAAGATGATTTTATTTGTAGCTATGGGTAGCCAAGAAAAAGAGAATACTGTACAGACGCCATATAGAGATTCCCTAATTATATGGAATGGTGGATGTTGAGTGAGGACAGACTTAGAGATACACACTTTTGCATGTTGTGCATTTTGTGAGAGAATAGCTAGATTTTATTGCATGTAAATTTTATTAATATTTTATATTCCCTAGCTTGTATAACCATGTGCTCTTCACCATAAAGGATGCATTATATATGATAAGCGAGAGGACTTTAACTTTGATATAGTAAATTTCCCCCATTTAGATAGTAATATTCCTAATACCCCAGCCTATGGTGTCTTTATTTCACAACTAATTAGGTATTCTAGAATATGTAGTGACTTCTCCAGTTTTCAGGCTAAAAGTTTGCAGTTATGCAGTAGGCTTATTAAGCAGGGTTACAAATACTTTAAGCTAAAGTCAACCTTTAAAACCTTCCTATCCCGGCAGCCTCTAGTTAGAATCAAGTATAAGCAAAAAGTAGCTAGTATGCTTAAGGACTGTCTTGTGTTACCCCATATTGTGTTACCCCACCTCCAAAGAAATGTTACTACTAGAAGACCTAAGGGTAGACTTACGTAATATGTCCTACTTGTGTCTATAGTTATGCTGAGTCTGTTTTACCTGTACAAGCAAGATTACTAATAGATTTATAATTAATTCATAAAAGTTAATTGGACCTACATTCCTTTCATAAAATTAAATTTCATCATGTGTCTTAGTTAACACCTTATTTAACTTTTGGCGCCAAAATAGTGTATATAAGGCCCCTAGATTTAGCATAGTGAGCCAAGGATTCACAGAAGATCAAGATAAAGAAAAAGACAAAGACTCCCAGGATCACTGATGAAGGGTGGAATTCCCAGAAACGGCTGTCTGACCCAGTGGAGAAGAAGATGAAAGAAGGGAAAAGAAGGAAGAAAAGACTACTGTATCTTCATCTAAAGCTCTCTTTAGGTTTAGTTCCCCTATAGGCTCTTTTTACAGAATAGGCATATAGCATGTAGGAAAATGGTATCTTAGGTTTTTCATTATATATAGCCAAATTTTATAATTGACCGTCACATGCAGGCTTTAATGGAAGTTATTAAGATTGAGGAAGACAAACTGAAGACCCTCCATGAGATGCAGCTTCAAGCAGCAGCTAGAGCATCCAAGGACCTCAAGGAGAGACACAAGAAAGAATTAGAAGAGGCAAGGAAGCAATATGAAGATGCCAAAATTGTTGTGTTGTCTTATAAGAGCAAGAACATTGAGTTGGAGGGGAATCTGAAAGCAACCAAAGAGAAGTGCTATGTTGCAGAGGAGAGTCTTAAGGCTCTTCAAGTGAGTGAACTATGAATAGGGTGGAAAAAGTATATACAGTGTAGTCTGCATAATTCGTATCCGGTTCATTCGTAATTAGAACAATCTGTATGTTCCCTGTATTTCAGCAATACAAAATTTCGAACGGACAATTTCGTTTAGTTCGGAGTTAGGTGTGTTCTAAGAGAATCGACACTCTGTATATGATTGAAATCACCACTATAAAATAAATGAATGGTAATGAATTATTTACTGTGTATATATATAGTTAGTATAAGAGGGTAAACATGAATGGAGCATTGCTATATACGTATGGCAATTGTATATAGCGAGCACTGGTGGACATAACCAGCTGCCCTGGGTTCAATGCCCAGTAATTGTTTCTTATTGTTTGAAATTACTATACTTGTGGTTTGGTGGTTATCACTTTGATTATAGAGTAAAGATTTAATTCTTTTAACTGTGTTCAACTTATCTTTTGATTGGAGCATCTTTCGACTTGTAGAGCGTCTATATAAAGACGCAGCTCTTTATTTGATCTTCTTTGGACGTTTTTACTTCGAGGATCTTGTTCAGCAAACTAATGGAATGGGTCTTCCGTTGTCCTTTTTATAGACACTATTTCACTTTGATTGTTTATATATATATATATATATACTGCCTGTTTAATAGAGTCAATTGAAATCACTAAAGGAGCAATTCAAGGATAATATTATTATAAAAGAAAATAAACACCTCAAAGCCAAATTATCTGAGACTAAGCAACAGCTTGAGGAAGGGTATTGCCTAGTTCTTGACTTAACAAAAGCTTTTGAAAAGGGGCTTGCCAAAGTCAAAGTTGTGAGTTACAGATGAAATGTTTTTTAGAGACTAATTTTGTACATGTTAAAAAGAGTCCCTTGAATTTATTCATATGTACGTATATGTTTTACGGTTTAGTCATAGTCACTCTTTTGGATTGGAATAGATATATAATATATATATTGTGGTCTTTTCAACAATTATCAAGTAGGTACGTATATACTCATAAAGTTACAGTGTAGAGTACCAAACGATTAAAATGGATGACCTACTGTTGATTGGGACATTTCCTCCCATGCACATCATCTCATGGTCAGGAGTCCATAATATTATACTTTACATCACTCTGATGCCATATATATATAGTCTCAGGTTATAATATGTATAGAAATATGTGTGTACGTATGTATATAGCAGCCATATTACTGATTTTACAAAATACTGACTACCCATATGCACATGTAAGGTTGCTGGTATATTTCTCAAATTAGTGAGTTTGGTAATTTAATTTAGCTTTGTCTGTGGTTTGACAGTATATACATGTTGATGCAGCAGTCAATCCTATATAGATAATGCTGTAGCACCCAATTAATGACCTCTGCACTATATTGGCAATCACTTAATTATGTTACTTTCACTGACATTTCACTTCAGAGCTCTCCTTAACCCTACCTCAAATCTGTATGTATGTATTTGGTTTTTGAGAATATGAATATATATTAATTTTTATTAAGGATATGGGTGCAGAACTGTCACACAGAAGCAACACATTGAAAGGACTTATTTCAGTGACAGATGCAGTATTAAAATCTAATCGATTTACTGTAAGTGGCTGATTTTAAGTTATCATTATATCATCAGTATTAGTAAACAGATTGACTGCTATTGCATGAACATGTATAGGCTATTCAAAATATACAACTCCAACAAAAATATGATGAACTCTACCTTCAAGCAAAAGAGAGGGAAGAAGAAAACAAGAAATTGGAGAAGGAACTAGCAAATTTAAACTCAAAGTATGTCATGACATTATATAGAATAATATATATAATGTCTTTCTTATACATAACATACTGTATTTCTTATACATAACAATAAGGTATAGTCACATCACTATTATATTATAGAATCCAGTATTTTTTTGTTTGTTCCCAAACTCCTCCTAAACTATATGGAACCAAACACCACCCAAAATTTACAGGTTATTGCTAACTGCCTGGAAAGTGCCCTCAGGGCTAGGGTCACAGACACCCATCCTATCATTCTGATGGCTTTAATTTTCCTTCCACTTCCGGTATTCGCCTCGCAGCTGACCACCATATTTAATTAAGTCGTGCAGTTGTTCTGCATAAATAGAATGGCCACCTTGCTCTTCACCAAAGGGAATGTTTGTGCAATTGCAAGCTTCCTGTAGCCTTTGGAGGGCAAACCTGCTCATACATATATAATTATAATTAGTTATATAATTATTTTTGGATGCTTTCATTATTTCTAGACTACAAAGAATGGATAACACTAGAAAAAGTACCAATAAATATTTGACATGGTCTTTGGTATGTTTGTGCATATTTGCAAATATACATGCAAAAAAGTTCTGTTTAGCCTATTAAGCCTATTTAGCTTAAGGTCTGGTGGTCTCATTTGTATCATTGTGGAGAATATATATATAGAAATGAGATTTTACTACATATAATTATATGGCCATGGTGCACTCTAGATACAGTTAATAAATGCATGCATCCATAGATTTATATACGTATATACGTATACATGCTCAAATTTTCTGAATATATATATATACAATACATTTATATATATATAATTATACAAATGTAAAGAGATGATCTTGTTTTATATACATAAAGCATATGTGATACGTAGGTATAAAAAATGAAACACTGTACTACTTCAACAACAATCAAGTACTATGTATGTGCACATTGCGTATATCCATGTGTATAAGAAATCTTTCAAAGCAATCTACCTTTCCAGATATATACATATGTAGTACTGAACTTATATACATAGACCTGAGTGTTAGAACAATCCATCTTTACTTCGTATATATGAGCGCGGCACTAACCGACACTAGTTTAAAATTATATAACCAAACATTTTGACAACTATTCAGTTGTCTTCATCAGTGGTATCATACAGCAAGTGAGAGATGGGGGTGGAATGAATACACAAACTTGGCGGGAGAGAAGGGGGTGTGTGATAAAATGTCTGTGATTTTGTGTAAACAAAAATTAATTAAACAATTTGTCTTAGATGTTCTTACAGTATGTAGAGAGCTGGTAAAAAAAGTTAAACACTACTATAATAAAATCAGGAGATTGAGACTCTGTTCATACACTGTATATGTGATATATATATTCACTAAAATTATGTAGTATGTACTGCAGGAGAAAGTATAATATAGCAGGCTATGGTTTAAAAAGCTACTGTAAAACCCTTATTATTAACGTCCATTATACATATTTAGCGTTTTACCATATATGACTCATTAACTTTAGTGTTTTGTTGTAAATACTTGCTCCACACTACTGTGCATGTGTAATAATAAACATTTTAGCGACCATAAATGTTAGCGAATGATATCACATCGCTAATTTTGCTAATATTAATGGCGCACTAATATTAAGGGTTTTACAGTACAGTGACTTTATTTATGCCTTCTTTGAGAATATAACATTGTACATATGGTGTAAAAACAAAAAGTCAATATAGCAGGTTCACAATAAATAGATATGATTGTAGTGTATAGTGTATAGCAGGTTCATATATAATATGAATGTAATATATAGTGTATAAATATGATTATGTTTAGGAAAGACAGAGAGAAAAATGCAATGTTGAGGTTGCAAAAAATAGGTTAATAGAAAGGAAGCTAACTAATGCTGGAGAAGAACTTAAAGAACTTCAGAGAGAGCAAAAACAAACTGAAATGCAGCAACTTAAAGAACCGTTAGTATTTTAAGTGTGTATGTCACTATTAGATGAGTCTTCTTTCAACTCCACCATGAATCTACAGAAAACCAAAACCCAGGAAAATTGAAGAATTAGAAAGAGAGCTCAGTGAAAGGTTTTTCGCAAACTCATTACCATACCTATACATTTGTTGGATTAATTCATATTATTTTATAATTCATATTATTTTATAATTCATATTATTTTATAATTCATAATTTAGGGTTGCATATATTGAGTGTCTAGAATCAAGGGAATTGTGGAACTGGGCTGCACGTAAAGAAATGTAAGCACACGTATTTGATTAAGCCTGTGCAATAATGATAGCTCGATTATCACGATAGTTAAAGTTCATTCACGATAACGATAACAGATTCTGCATATTGCGTGGGCTGGTGTAGCCAAAACAATGTGCTAGAGAAGCCATACAAGCAATGTACAGACAACACTTAAATGCATCTACCTACTACGTGTGTGTATTCATGTATATCATGAGTTGTGATTTTATGGAAGTTAATGAATAAACGGAGAGTTTACAGTTTAATTAAATATGCTTGCAAACGATATTATTTGTGATCGCTGTGTGCAGAATAATGCAGTCCTTTGTACGCTGATTGGTAGATGGTTACTATATAACTTTGATATCACCAAGAAGCGACGCAACTATAGCCTGTGCAATCAAGCAGTCAAATGTTAGCTCCCACCCTATGCTTTAGTCGATGTCTTATTATAGATTAGGAGTCAATATTTTAACTGGCTATATATGTGACTATATGATGGAGATTGTGCATGTGTTATACGTGTGTTTAGTATGATTATTTGCATTTTTACATGTTTAATGTACAGGTACTATATGTGGTAGGGTTGTAGGCATATACAGATGTACTTACATTTATAGATAGTCTAAGATAGATATAGGATTTAAGTAATATTGTGTTGATGTTCTACATGACAATCCTCAGATTTGCCCCCCCCCCCTTTGTTATAATCTCCATTCTCATACGAGGATGTGAATTGGCTAGTTGGAAGTTAGCTGCGTCCTCCAAAAGCTAGGAAAAGAGGGTGTGGAGTTCTTCCTCTAGCTGCAGACTGCCAAAGCCTAATAGCATCTTGATGCCAAGGCAAATGGTGAGGGTGAAAAACTGGGTTGATCAATATTGGCTTAGAGATGGCGACCGAATCGCTGGTTAAACTCGAGGAGTTATATATTAGTGCAATGCCTTTCATTAAGCACTATTATTGAGATATTATCTTTTATCTAAATAATTAAGTTTGACCTGATTTATCAAGATATAGTTTTTTTTCATTATTGCACAGGATTGTAGGAAATAATACTATAAACCATATATTGGGAATCAATTTAAATGTGAGGGTAATATATTGTGATTTTTCCTAATTATATAATTAGGTATAAAAATAAAAAATTGTGGTTAAAAGCATGTGAGATGAAGCTTAAGGTATACAGACTAATATTTAGAATTATTGAGGTGTCAAATCAATGCGTGTTCATAGATTGCAGATGTAGGCAAAACTTGCATTCAATTCCCAATATATGGTATATACTATGTCTATTTATAGTAGTGTTTAACCCTAGACCCTAGATAGATCTGCTTATACCTTATGTATGTCACTGATACATCTTCTTGGTTTAATTTTTATGTTCACACGTACACAAATAAAGTGGACATGTCTGTTTTACCAATGCAATGATTTTGAATTGAACTTTTTATGTTTGTATTTGCAGGCAAACTGAAATTAACAAGCTGGCTAAAGAATTAAAAGAAGCAAGAAGATCCTTTTTGACTAGACTGCTTTAATTTTGGTTCACACATGCCCCCATGGCCAAAAGAGACCTTTAATTACTATACTTGTGTTTGCACTGTGTATGTATCAAGTAGGAATGGTCGGAAAAATGGCCGCCTCATCCAGTGTATTAGCAAGCAACACCTCATAAATCACCAACGAATTGATTTTCGGTTATTTGCAGCCATTAATGCACGCTTTTCTAAATGCCAAACATGTTTCGACACTCTACACGCACCTTCATTCTATTGGCTAGTTTTGTTCGAAGTTCTTTATTTTCAGAACGCAGTTTCGCTATTTTTTCTTTGTTTTGCTCGATGCTGTAACCAGAGTTTTCTGCGTAAGCGATATGCGTATTTTGTGTTTTTCTACCTCAAAATAATACGTTCAACAGATACCCTCCTCTTCTTCGTACTTAGATGGAGACCAGACCTAGCAAAGCTAACTTTCTTCTAAGCTCATCTATCACTTCCTTAATTGAGTCGGTCATTTTGTCTTTACCATTGGCATAGCAACGTTTACGCCCACCCATCTTACATTACGTTTTACGACGTAATTAGACGGCCATCTTTGGATCTTCGGAAGTTTGGGCTCTTTTCCCACTTATTTCCTTGTCAATCATTTCACAGTAAAGTGAGCAAATACATGAATCTAACTTGTGGTATCGTTTACGAAAAAATGGTAATAATGTCGACTAGACTGTATACATATATTTATCTTGTTTGTCTAAACTGTCACTGAATAATTGGCTAATACCATTTGAGGCTGATTACAATATCCTTTTAGCTACGTTTACACTTCC
Organism: Chondrosia reniformis; assembly: GCA_947172415.1. Lineage (NCBI taxonomy): Eukaryota > Metazoa > Porifera > Demospongiae > Chondrillida > Chondrillidae > Chondrosia > Chondrosia reniformis. The sequence continues at coordinate 5,509,963 of OX359201.1, read as the reverse complement.
AATGTAACTTACTATTAAAATAACGTTTGTTATACCTATGGTTATATATACCGTAAGTTCTCCAATAATGTTCCTATTGCGGTTTGTATGCATCATTTCTAGATCTTCACAAGACATCAAGCAGTCTGCACAACACTGCAACTTTCGGAGTACGTGTTTATCTAAAAGTATATACTGTATATAACATTAATTTTGCGTACGTAGGCTCCCATTGTATATACACTATTGTATTATATTGAAATTTTAAATTTCTGCAAAATATAGAATGGATTCAGTTTCAGACCCAGACCTGCAGCCCTATTCATTACCAGCTACACGGCAGGTTTGGGTGAGGGACGGCTCTCTTTATCCTCCTGCAGAGGAGAGCTCCAATGATCCAGTTTCTTCTTGTGCAAGGTACGTACTTCTATTAAATTGTTTTTGTAGTTCTGAAACATTGTTACATATATATATATCTATATGTATGTGTGTACATACATATAGATATATATATGTCAAAGTAGAGGCCCGGGCCAATTTGAAGCTTCTATATATTCTCTGAAGGCCATATATACCATTTCCCTAACAGCCACTGCCTTAGTCTTCTTTGCAGTGCATGTGGTCTTCAACTTGAAGACACTGTGTGTTTTGGCCTCTGTTTACAAATAACTAAGCTGACCACGTCTATACAAACAAATATAGAAATATATATGTAATTGCACAATTAGCTATATATACTGTAATGTCATTTGTAGTTCTGAGGTTTGCAACTCTGATTCAGAAGGAACATGTGAATTATCAAATTTTTTAGATGCTGAGCCAATAGGGGCTCAGCAACATATTCAAGAACTGGAAGAAAAGCTAAAAGCATTTGTAAGTTTGAAGTAATGTTTAGGCAAAATTTGGCATGTTACAATTGTTTTATTTGTAATGTTTACTTGTTATATAAATACAGGAGGTGAAATATGTAAGCCTCTTAGGAAGGTGTGATGGATTCTATATTGAAAAAAAAGAGAAAGAGGAGGAACTAAAAAAGCTAAAATCAAAGTTTGTAACTGATGTCTATGTATATATTTATATTTCAGTTGCTGAATGTATAGTGTTTTCATTTTCTAGTCAATACAATTTACTGTGGATATATTGTTATTTTTTAAGGCTGGCTAGAATGAAAAACACATTGGAAGAAGCAAAGAGAGACTCAGATAAAAAATTGGTACGTGCATATGGTTGCATATATAAAACAAATGTAGCAGATGAGTATATTTCAATCAAACCTGTCTATAATGGAACATGGAGTAAATTAACTGGTACAGGTCCTTTAATTCTTTTAGATGTATATATAATAATAAAGAATTGCAGAAGAGAATATAACCATCTCCTCCCTAAGTCTTTCTTGCCAAATGTAATGCACAATTATTACCATCGTTTAATCATCCAATTAATTAGTTGATCCTATGAGCAGCCATGCTCCTTAATCAGCCACAGGACAGTGACAATAGAGCTGTGCCTTGTCCATAGTTAATAGGAAATACTAATGTTCATTGCATTTATTAGAAAAAATCCAACATAGAGTGCAATAGATTGTTGGAAGAGAACTCTAAACTGAAAAGAGAACTTATTATTGCCAAAAGAGAGGCTGAAAAACGTCAAGACCAAAGTGAACTGCAGAAAATGAAAGATATGTTAGTATAGTAATGTGTTAATGTTGCAAAGCTCAAAAGTGTGTTATCAGGTAAACCTTAATACAGAATACAATGTCAGGAAGAAGAACTGACGGCTCTAAGGCAAGATAAAGACACGAAAAGACTTTTGCAGAAAGTTGATAAACAGTCAGTTTATGAAAATTCAAGTAAAACATAAAACATCATCTAGATCTAGATAAAAATTCAATTTTTGTAGACTTGTGAGTAGGCAAGCCTACTTTTATACAGTTACCTTTGGCTGTAAAATGAATATCTTTTATATGTTAAAAGGTTTTCTATAAATTAAATTGTATAGGAAAAGAGTTATTTCCAGATTGGAAGAAACAGGGGAATATCATCACCATACATACCAAGCACTGTAAGTATTTATTTTTATATGCACTATTGATTTATTTATACTATGAGATACCTTTCTGAGGAATTTAATTGGTTTTATAAACAAATCAGTAACAAATGAAAAATGTTGTAACTTTGTATAAGGCCTTCTTATATGTTCTTATGTCTTAAAAGGTTGAAAGAGAATAAGCAGTTAATAAAAGAGAAAAAAGAAGCAAAAAGACCCAAGCTCTTTTTTATTTCTTGAACAGATTGAAAATGTAGCTACAATAGTTCGATACACACAATAATTACTTGTTAGAGTCAAAGAAAATTGTAGAAAACTTGTGCATGAAAATCATTTTGACTAGTAGTGCTGTGATTTATTGTTTCGCCATATTCGCACACTACGTGATGTAAAATGATAACAAGTTCGTCATCAGGACACACCCCCCAGTCACATTTCATTCGCAGGGAGTGATGTAAAGGGTTTTTCCCGGGGGGATGCACTATAATCCCACGCCCCAGGTAATTCTCTTTTAAGAAGACAGAGAAGCCCAACCGCTACCCAGCGACCAACAGTAAGTTTTCAGAAGATCATTTCTTGTCAAAATCTTCAATATCTTATTTTTGATTGTCAATTTAGCTTTTCAGAGATCTCTCGAAGAGATGGAGAGTGGTGAGAGTTTCGAAATAGTTACTGCGAACGAGGAGATTCAGTATCCTCCAGAGAGAACCCGTCCCAATCCTAGGGAAGTATGGACACACTCTGACCAAATATACCCCCCCAACGAAGGGAGTGTCAATGAAGAAGCAAATCAGTTATTCAGAAGGTAATTGAAGTTCACCTTTAGTTTGGACAATTGGTCCTAACTTTCTCATGAATATAAAATAAAGGTGAATGATTTTAGTCTCAGTCCCAGTCCCAGGCCCTTTCCAGTCTCAGCCCCAGGGCCTTTCCGGTCTCAAAGACAGGCCCTTTCTAGTCTCAACCCCAGGCCCTTTCCAGTCTCAGCCCCAGGCCCTTACTAGTCTCAGCCCCAGGCCCTTACTAGTCTCAGCCCCAGGCCCTTTCCAGTCTCAGCCCCAGGCCCTTACTAGTCTCAGCCCCAGGCCCTTTCCAGTCTCAGCCCCAGGCCCTTACTAGTCTCAGCCCCAGGCCCTTTCCAGTCTCAGCCCCAGGCCCTTACTAGTCTCAGCCCCAGGCCCTTTCCAGTCTCAGCCCCAGGCCCTTACTAGTCTCAGCCCCAGGTCCTTACTAGTCTCAGCCCCAGGCCCTTTCTAGTCTCAGCCCCAGGCCCTTACTAGCCTCAACCCCAGGTCCTTACTAGCCTCAACCCCAGGCCCTTTCCAGTCTCAGCCCCAGGCCCTTTCCAGTCTCAGCCCCAGGCCCTTTCCAGTCTCAGCCCCAGGCCCTTACTAGCCTCAACCCCAGGTCCTTACTAGCCTCAACCCCAGGTCCTTACTAGTCTCAACCCCAGGTCCTTACTAGTCTCAACCCCAGGCCCTTTCTAGTCTCAGCCCCAGGCCCTTACTAGCCTCAACCCCGGGCCCTTACTAGCCTCAACCCCAGGTCCTTACTAGTCTCAACCCCAGGCCCTTTCCAGTCTCAGCCCCAGGCCCCCTTAGTAGTTTCATACCAAGGCCCATATATGATGGTTAATGCATATAATAATTACTATATAGCAGAGATTACATCAGTCCAGACCCGGAAGAGTACAACCTCAATCTGGAAGAATTAGGACCAGACGAAAAGGTTCGTATCCTAGCTGAACGGCTGACTCAGGCTTGTACTCAAATTAAGGCCATGAAGATTGAGGAAGACAAACTAAAGAACCTCTGTGAGACGCAGCTTGAAGAGGCAGCAAGAGCAGTACGAAAGCTCAAAGATAGACACAGCAAAGCTTTGAGAGATGCAAGGAAGGAATATGAGGAGACGCTGAAGCAATATGAAGATGCCAAAATTGTTGTGTTGTCTTATAAGAGCAAGAACATTGAGTTGGAGGGGAATCTGAAAGCAACCAAAGAGAAGTGCTACGTCGCAGAGGAGAGGCTTATGGCTCTTCAAGTGAGTGTCACCAGGGACAATGCAATATGTGTACAGAGAGTTGTAGTTACATAAGAACCAAGTGGTTAACGCTTTCTTTATAAAATGTAATCACTATCACTGAGATGGTTCATCTTTAGTCCTTGTGAGAGCTGCAGTTTGGTGTTTGAGAAATCAGACGTTTCAACCCTGGGGTCCTCTGAAGTCACTGAAGAAGACCCCCAGGATTGAAATGTCTGATTCTAAAGAAACAAACTGTATCTCTAGACGTTCAAAAGATCAAAAATGAATCACTAGTTATAATGGTACCAATTAAGCCTAAATTTATTTATCAATAAGGGTGTTAATGTAACATGTTACAACTAACTACCTAGTTAGTTAAAAGTTCCAACTCTGATATTTTTAGAGAGACCAGTCCTCCATCCCGCCCACATCACAGCCTCAGGAGGCGGGGAAGGGGATGGTTAGGGAGATTGAGAGACTGAACAGAAATCTTCGTAATACACAGAATGAACTCGCGGACTGTAAAGCAGTCATTCAGATCAAAGACGAGGTATTCCTTAAGCAAGTGCCACATACATACGTATGCAGTGGAACCTCCATAACACAGTCACCTATAGGACTTAATTAACATTTCTGATCACATTAGACAGATGAACAGATTATTGGGGTTTAAAGGTATATAAGAATAATATATATGTAGTGTGATTTTAGGACTTGAGTGAGGTGGCCACTTTAAGCAAGTATCCGTCCTAGAGAGGTTGCTATTCACTGTATCAGTGTGCGATATTCCTTTGACTTTAGCAGGTGTCATATTGAGTACAGCCTATGTGTATAGTATACGGACCTGACAGCAAGTCAATCATATTCATATGCAAAATATCTGCCTATGAATATGATTATGTTTGTATGTTCATAATCTATTTAACTACTTTTTAGATTTATATAACAGTAATGCATTCATGTATTAATATGTACCTATGTATAATATGGGATGTTTGTTGCATTCATGATGAGTATTCTAAGCCTCAGCAAAAATTATATTCACAAATTGGATGTTTCGACCGGAGGTCTTCATCAGTACAAGTGTATACATTGTTCAAAATGGTTTCTTTGGCACTTTTAGGATATTCGTGAGCTTCAGGAAAAGAAGGCAGCTTACAGAACATCTAATGATAAGCTTGTCAAAGAGAAATCTGACCTGGAGCGACAGCTGGAGGGAGGCAAGTCTGGTCAAAAAGAGATAACAAACTTGCGACTTGTAAGTTTGGTTGGATCAAAATTAAATGGCATAGAAGGGTCTGGTGACTCGATACTGTTTATATATGCTTGTATACAGAGGCTGCAAGATTCTCAAATTGCATGTAACAAGCTTTCTGAGGAGAAGAAGAATTTGGAGGCGACAGTGAAAAGGTTTGAAGATGAGGGTCTTGTCTACAGAAAGCAGTTTGATGATGTCCGTCAACAGTTGGCCAGTGTCAATGAGGGCTCCATGATTGCTCAGAAAGATATCGCAGAGGCCCTTAGAGAAGCTCAGGATGTGCACGAACAGGAAGTGTATAAATTGCATGAGGAATTGAACCAACTTAAAGCAGCTATGTCAGCAAAGGAGAAGGAAGTGCAGTCCTTTAAAGATGTAAGCACACGTTCTACCAGTGAGAGTGGGAAGTTATAGTGTAATTACATGTACCTTTTAAATATAATCTGTATGTACTGTATATAAAACCAGAAATAAACGTTCACAAATATTGGCAGCTAAATGATAAGGTGGAATGTCTTATAAGTCATTACAATTAAATGCTCTTCTAAATGGTTAGCATATGCTGTATGGTCAGAAAGTTTGGTGAGAAGAATGTTTAGTGGATTGCTCAAATTATGATATTTGGCAGATTTTACTTTGGTGATTTCACTGACAAGACAGTTAACTATTCTCCCATATTTGGTGTAGATTAGTGATAGAAATGTTGACAATATGCTCTCAAAACTGCCAATCTGCCCAAAATAAATTCTCCACCAAAATTTCTGGGTTTACAGTATTGCATTTGGAAATGAGTCATCATTTGTATGCATTCAGAGAGAAAAGCCATTCTTTGCATTTATATGCATTTATATATTGACATATGTACTTGTTTACTTTAGGAGGTTATTCAGTTGGAGGCGGAGAAGCAGCAGTCAGTTGTGGAACAAGAAAGCATTGCTACTATTCAAAAAGCTTTGCAGGGACTAAAAAAAGAGTTGGATGACAAAGAAGGTGAATGCTTGAAGCTTCAAGAAGAAATAAGTCACCTCCAAGATGACAGCCGATGCTACAGAGACCAGATTGAGACGGTGAGACAGCAGAATGAACAAAAGGACAACACTATTAGAGAAAAGCAATCAGAAATTGATAACCTAAAGCAGATGACCCATGAGGTAACAAGTCTAAGGGACCGTCTTGATGACAAAGAAGCTGAGCTAAGGCAATTACAGTCAGACAAGAGGCAGCTAGAAGAGGAGATTAGTAGGAGATCAGTTCTGTCTCCTTCAGCAGCAGAGAAACCACTTGTGAGTTAAGTTGTATCATACTCATGTACTACATGTTGTATGAGTGATAGTTGCCTCATAGTCCTGGCATATACATTGAAAATGGGAATAGATTACACATACCAGTAAGTTGGTTTAAGACCACTGGTTTTCATTTCAACATATCTTTGGTTTCCCGACCAAGATAAGGCTTAGATTGAATGATTACCTGTTTATTTGTATTATTGAAACTGAAGGGAAGTAAGGAGGGAAAGTTGATGAAGATGTTGGATGACAAGCATGCTAATATCAAGAAGTTGGAAGATAAGCTCCAAGTTGAAAAGCAAGTCGTAGCTGAAAAAGACAAGGAAATTGAGGTATGTACATTCTTTTAAAACTTATACTGTATGGAAGCTTGTTTAGTATTAAGGGAAGGTTGCACAAATGTTTTCATCAGCCATTTAATTTTAAATTTACAGCAAATGTCCATACAGTTGGAAAAAGGCTGCAGTGAAGTATCTAGACGGGAAGACGAGCTTAAAGTATGCTTAATATTAACAATAGTTATTGACTTTAGAAATGTCCATTTGTAGCATATGTTTGTGTGTTTTAGATGTTAACTGATGAACGAAATAGCCAAAAGCTTGAAATTGAACACCTTAGGGACGAGGTCCAAGGACTTACTGCTCAGTTAGTGAAGATACAACTTGTAACACGACTGCATATACCTATAATGTAATATGAGTCTTGTATGTGTCATATACTTGTATTCCTTTTCACTACTTTACAGGTTGGAGGGTTCTCGCAGTGATGTAATTGCTCTTGAACAAGAGCGTGATACTAATGTATTGCAAGTTAGGAGACTTGTTGGAGAGAGTGAAGACAAGTGAGATCCATGTCATTTAATCTACCCTTTTTCTACATTTCTCTGTCTCCACAATAAAGTGTGTAATTTATATAACAACCTATGTTGTATCTATGTTTTATATATTCTCTATTAATATGCTAAATTCTCATGGCACTGCCGCAGTATAAAGTCACTGTCCTCATTGTTACAGGGAGAGACGTATTGTTGCTCTGAAGAATGAACTGGAGAAACATGCCAAGTCTCTCGAACAGGTTGCTACTCGGCTTCAGAAGGAACGTGATGCTAGGAAGGCATCTGATGGTGATAGAGAAATGCTCTCTAGACAGCTTGCTAGCGTACAAGAAGCTCTTGATAAGAAAGGTTTGCTTTTGAAAAAGGTTGAAAAAGAACTTAAACAAGTTGAAAAAGATCTGCATGATTCAAAGGATACTCGTCAGCTCCTTGAAATGCAGGTATAGTTGGGTAAATAATCATCGTAGTGATAATCTAACCACAACCGTTTAATCAGTACACACAATTGCTAATTCTTCTTTATATCTCTATTATTACTGATGGTTGTATTTGTAGTCATTGATGGGTTTGACTGTATCCTTCAATTGCTTCCATCACAGGTGAAGGAATACACAGATGAATTTTCAAGAGAGAAGGAATCACACAGAAAAACAGTACAAGACAAAATCCATCTGCAGAAAGCAGTCCAGGCTAAAGAAAGAGAGATCCAGGAACTTCAGCAAAAGGTGGACGACCACCTGTTGACTACAAGTGGACACCTGCATCACATGTGGAATGAAGAAAGTCAAGTGAGTGCATCTCTTCTGCAATCTACAATGTCTTCATTAATTCAAACATTAGTTCATCCATACCCTCCTATACCCTCTCCCTGTATTACCTCACTACACATGTTGACTGTTAGCTTTCTATTTACAGTTTTTAGATCTTAGATATCAGCCCTAATTTGTATAATCCATGTTGGTAATCAGTTTCCACTGTACATTGTTGAACAGTTAATTCAAATATTAGATTTATATACGTACGTATGCTTGTCCTAAACAGTTTCAAATCAACAAAAATTTATATATTAATTCTATTTTAGTTTCACATTATTGTACCACTTTCTGCTTGTTTGTTAATGTGTATGTGTATATATACGTAGGGTCCTAAGAAGGCTCCCGGATCAGGCAGGTAAGGTATCTTGCAACTATCTTCCATTATGGCACACACAGTAGAAATCAACTTAGAGCAAAAGTGTCACCTTAACAAAATGGCTGCTCTTCTCTTCTCCTCTAGGCCACACACCTATTATCAGAGCAGTTCACCTCCTGCAGCTCGAAGGTATACAGATGCTCATCAGCCAATGCCAAGACAACCCTACAAGCCTCCTGAAGCACGCCAACCACCTCCTAAAGCACGTCAACCACCTCCTGAAGCACGCCAACCACCTCCTGAAGCACGCCAACCACCTCCTGAAGCACGCCAACCACCTCCTGAAGCACGCCAACCACCCCAAGAGGCCTACAGACAACCAGAGACTCGTACAGCACCAAAGCCTAACGAATCTCCACGTCATCCCTGTCCCATCTGTGGTCGTACCTTTGTTGATCTCTCTAAGCTGCAAGTACACGCTGGATCTTGCACCGGCTCTACTTAACTGACATCAGCCATGTTTTTGTTTGATGTACTAATTAGAGCAGATCCATTAACCTTTTGTTATGTTTGCATAGCTGTAGTTTATAGATATACTGACCCAATATAAGAGATTAATTATTATCATTAATTATAAGAGATTAATTATTATCATTAATTATAAGCTGAAGTTGAGTGCACAGATAAACTAAAAAGAGAAAGTATATATTACATAGCCGTTTTGTTATAAGCCTAATTAATTATCTATATGTACTGTAATTACTGACCTAAGGAACATAAGCAGTGTTAAAAGTATATATATATGCACATATACATTGTGTGTATGATACTTCAAGATGAGTGTACAGACAACAGAAAAAGAGAAACTATATTACAGAAAGTAGTTCAGCGTAAAGACAAAAATATTAGGAACCAACAGCACCACCAGAGATATAACATGTTATGTGTATATATATGTGCAATAAGGAAATCCAGCCATACTCTCAATCTTATATATTCTAAAGTTAAATAAAAACATTCAAAAATGAAGTTAAAAGTAGGGATGGCACTATAACAGTGATTGGCACATCTAGAAAAAGTAACGAAACAAGAAAGTGATCATCTGGTAAGGCTAACATTGCAGAAGTGGCATACTGAAACTTAACTATACACATCACTTCTATGTTTGGGCGCATCATGGATATACTAGAAGTAGGGATCGATGCGCCCAAACATAGAAGTGATAGGGCGGCCATCCCTACGTATAGAGTACTACCGTACTCTATGATATCAGGTAGTGCAATGTCATTAATTCAAACATACACTAGGTGTATGCTATATAATATAATGCTCAAATTAAGGTTTGGATTTACTTGAATAACAGATATAAACTTCTAAAATGCAGGTCTATGGTTAAAGAATTTATCAAACTTTAACATCCTATAACTTCATTCCAGTCTACATCAGAAAAAGCTAAAACAAGTTTTCAAAGTGTATGAATACGTTTTAAAGAGCTTAGGAACAGTCTACTTGGGTAGTTCATCGTACATCTTGTTAAATTCATCCATAAACTTCTTCTCCAAGTTACGGCGTACCAGCTTGTGTGTGGGTGTCAGCAAGTTGTTCTCAATGGTGAATATCTCAGCACTCAAGTAAATTGCCTTTGCCTAATTAACAAAACAGAACTGTAAACATCTTATAGTACAAACATCTGTATACAGTACATTACCATATATGGCCAATGGAATACACTATATATATCCTCAACTTAAAAATCACATGTCATAGGCAGTAATTTACTAACTACATTATAACCTCAATAGTATCACAATTAATTTAATAATGATTCATTTTTAAGTTACATTAGCAGGTGGTGTTATATACCTGTTCAAAGGACTTCAGTCCAGCCTCTTGGCCAAGTCTTTTAATGTCTTTCATAATGGTCTTCTTCAAGAGCTACACACAGTTGTAGAAGTTAAATTGATAAAGGGTGGACCACTTGACCTATGTTACACGTACTATTAATGAAAGCTGTATATATAATGAGACCTTTTCACACAATATACAACTGAGAATGCAGACACATTTAATCATTGCCATTTGAAGATGTAGATTTTAAATATGCTTTAATAATTCTACTTATACTGGGTTATGTATACCAATACTTCAATCTGGATGATACATATGTCACAGTGATTTATGAGGTGTTCTCGGTATGAAAATCAAAGAGCTCTCCAGTAGTAGTTAGTGAATGAATGTGGTACTTCTGAAATTTTCAGCTAGAGTATCATAGTAACATCAACATCATGTGATGCGTCCTGACCTCATTGGAGCAGAGTGCTTCCCTATCCAGCTCCAGTCCCTGGTTCTTGGCCCAGATTGCGAGGTATTCCTCGTCTGGGACAACTATGGCCAGCACACAAGGCTATACACAGCAACACAGAATGCATGTAAAAAGATTATGTGGAACAAGACAGTTGGGTAGAGATGTAAGCTTATTAATTAAGGCCAATGTAGTGCTTGACAAGATTGAGCAACATGCAATCACCTTAAGGCTGTGTCCATAGAGAAATACTTGCTGGATAAACAAGGACTTGAGGTAGACATTCTCAACCTTTTCAGGCGCAATGTATTCTCCCTAAAACAGGAGGAAAACAATTCCATTAACTAAATAGGCAATTAGTTTCTTTACTAATTAGTGGTTTAGTGGTTATTCTATGGATTAATCAGCACAGGCTGATAATAAGAGACACAGGCTGATAATAAGAGACACAGGCTGATAATAAGAGACACATAACCAATGAACTTTAAAGTGTGGCCACTATTGGTCTATTGGAGGCGTGGCCACTATTGGAGGCGTGACCTCTTGTGTGGGTGGAGTCAAAACCAACCTGCTGAGTCTTGAAGATTTGCTTCTTCCTATCAATTATCTTTAGCACTCCATTAGGCAGCCATCTTCCCACATCACCCGAGTGCAGCCAGCCCTCGTTGTCAAGGGCCTCTTTTGTCTTCTCCGGGTTCTTCAGATAGCCAGTAAACACAGATGGACCTTTGAAACAAATCTGCAACAAATAAAAATGGATGAATTCATGTGAAAAGGACCACACTCAATAGCAGACCCCACACAACTGTACAATAGAGTATGGGCCTATCTAAGGGGAATACCCACAACAAGGTCAGTTTCAATGTACCTCAATGAACCATTACTGAATTACATACATGCAGTACAGTATGAATTAGGAAGGTTCAGGTCAAGTCGAGGACAACTTAAAGAGAATACATATTTGCACCTTGTCACAATTCAAGACAAGACAAGTGTACCACAAGCTAAGAGATCAACGTACGTACCTCTCCCTCTTCGTTCTCTGAGAAATACTGCATCTCTGGCACATCTACCAGCTTTATCTGTACGCAGGGGAGAGGAGGGCCAACGTGACCATCCCCAGTCTCCCCGGGTAGCGTAAAGGTGGCCGCAGCATGGCACTCTGTCTGCCCATAACCCTCAAACACAAAACAGCCAAACGCCACTCGCAAGAACCTCATCACTTCACCAGCTATGGGTGCCGATCCAGTGACCACAAACCTCACTCTACCTCCCAACAGCCTCTGCATGCGACCAAATAGGATCTTATCCCATATGGAATCCTTCCTCACTATACCTCTAATGAAAGAGAAGTATTCTGAGATAATCATAGTCAACATTTGAACAAGGCAACCATTGTGTTAAGCCTAATAAGAGAAACCTTCATGTCCAGTTGAATCCATGAGAGCTGGTTTAAGCCACCAGCACTTTGCCACTAAACTACAATTGTCTTAATCACGTTTTTTGTTTTGTACTAATTACAATCTATTTACAATCTTATCTTTGAGATGGTTCATATTTAAAGAGACAGTTTGTTCATTAAGAAGTGGACATTTCAACCCTGAGTCTTCTTTAGTGACTGTTTCTCAAGAACCAAACTGTGTCTCTAGACACTCAAAAGACTAAAGATGAACCATCTCAATTATAAGTCTGGCGCAATTAGAAGAAATCCCTATCATCTATTCATTTATCCCAATAATGTCGATGGTTCTCATTAACACAAGTACAAGACAAGTATAAAGATTACCTCTCCAGCTCCTTGCCTTTAAAGTACAATCCTAGATTCAGTAGAGTCTTCTTTATTGCTGATCCAGCAACTCCCATTTGTACCTAAGCATCGAATGATAACAGATCAATACTGAGATGCATTACATTGGTGTACATTATGTAAATATTGAGCATGTAAAATGCCCACTAAACAAACCATTATTGTAAATCAGAGATTAGCTACTAATGAAGTTAGAAAAACAATTGATATAACAGATCAATGATGTACTTACACATGTAGTAGTAGTATTATTGGACATTCTGTAGTAGTGGTCATGTGATTAACATGAAAATCACTTTAATAATGATACTGTCTAATTACTTTTCTGTTGCTCAAACCCTTAGACAAACACACTTAATCTTAGAATTCAATTTCAAAAAGGTGTTTAGCCAGAAACATATTATACAAGTGAATCAGTACCTATTCAAAATGTAGAGTGACCATACCACACATACACAATACATACAGACATATATACACACAATATTATACTGTGAATACATACACACATACATGAACATACAGTAAATACATACACACACGCAATATATACAGTAAATACATACACACACGCAATATATACAGTAAATACATGTATGTACATACGTATTATACATGGTCCCTTACTTTGTCGTATACTCTGTTCAAGAGGCGCGGAACAGCAACAAAAATGGTTGGTTTTAGGGTCTGTATGTCGTCCATCAGCAGCTTGATATCACCTCTAAAGAAACCAATGGCAGCCCCATTTTGGAAGAGAAAAGCCTGACAACGACAGACAATAAAATGGCTGAAACTGTATAAGCTTGAAGATACAGGTAAAAATGGCCTCCACAACTATATACGTATTTTGTAACTATTCATCATTGGAAACCAGCTATATGTAAATTACATACTAACAAATCATTCAAATTCTTCTACTTGTTAAAGGAATGCATCATTGGAGGATAAGTTTTAAGTATCCTAAATTCCTTTTCAAAACGTAAGCATATCAGAACAGTAGCTGAACTAAAGCACACATGTCTATACTATGTGTGTACCTGAACAGTTCTCTCCATTGAGTGAGCCAGAGGCAGGAAGGAGATGTGACAGTCATCCTTCGTGATGGAGTAGGCACTCCCCTAGAGGTACGTACACAGAGCAATGCAAGGGTGCAGTAAGGGAGAGGTAGGTACGTACACAGAGCAATGCAAGGGTGCAGTAAGGGAGAGGTAGGTACGTACACAGAGCAATGCAAGGGTGCAGTAAGGGAGAGGTAGGTACGTACACAGAGCAATGCAAGGGTGCAGTAAGGGAGAGGTAGGCTTATCAAACAGAAAGAGAGATGAATTAAAACAGAAAGGCAGTGTAAGGCTATGTTAATTACTATTAACAATTATATTAAACTCACCAACACTTTCTGTACAGCTGAGCAAACAGCTATTAGCCCTTTATGGGTCAACTTGGCTCCTTTTGGATCACCTACAGTAGGTACAGTAGATACACAAGTAAGGCAACACTGTAGGTAAGGCAGGTTCCTTTGATTATATAACAGATATAGCAGTACAATCACATATAAATGCACTACTAACCAGTAGTTCCACTGGTATAACAGATATAGCAATACAATCACATATAAATGCACTACTAACCAGTAGTTCCACTGGTATAACAGATATAGCAGTACAATCACATATAAATGCACTACTAACCAGTAGTTCCACTGGTATAACAGATATAGCAGTACAATCACATATAAATGCACTACTAACCAGTAGTTCCACTGGTATAACAGATATAGCAGTACAATCACATATAAATGCACTACTAACCAGTAGTTCCACTGGTATAACAAATGGTTGAAATATCATCTGGTTTGACCGGCCGTAGTTCTACAGGATTCTGTTCACCTTGTTTCTAAGCAACAGAACAAATTAAAGGGAATTAACTAATGGAGTCATTTTCATGTTCCATGAAGACCCAGTCAAACTTTAATGGGAAACACTTTCACAACAATTATACTAACATCTACCAAAGAACCTCTAAACTATATATAATAACAGAGCTAGTCTAAAAAAATTCATTACGACAACAATCCTGTTAACACGAAGGTCTGTAGCTACTTAATATCTTGTTAAAGTCACTACAAGTACAGCAACTAATTTATCAAGTCCTCTTCACTCTGTTATCACAACAGCTATAGTAGCTGTACCAGTTCCTTTGGTCAGTGCAGGCCATTTGAGAATTAGACCATCAGTGCCTCTCTCAATGTAATTGAAAGTGAAGGTAAATCAACTTGAGAGACATACTTTTTGAAATTAAAGGACTTCTAACATTTATGAAAACATATGTATGTAATACTGGGTATTGTCAATTCACAAAATATTAATATATTGAAAGTTGTTCTTAGTTTCATTCTATGAAAGGCTTATACCTCCCAGTTGAAAAACAGGGATTCATGCATACTTCCACTCTACTAAAGTTCAAGCTTGTCTGTTTCCATGACAACCACCTACATCAACTTACCCACCCATGAGTACTAACCATTATATCATCAAACATGTACAGTTCGACATTGTGCTCCTCGCAAGTCTGTTTGATGCCTTCCGAGACATTGCCCCATGTGATGATGTGCTTGAGTGTGCCACATGCATCCAAATCGTGGGTGAGGGTCTTCATGTTGTCCGGGTGACAGACAATAACATAAATTTCAGCTGCAAAAGAACAAAAATGGGAGGTTGCCCTCACCAAATATCAAATATTACTTCATTCAGAATATCCTTTTAAGATTAAGTGGGACAACTGTACCAGCTTACAATTGTAGCATTTCAACTGTAATAAATTTCACACATTAGATTTCTGATCTTTTGAGGCACGCAAATGAACTGTCATTCTGAATACAGCAACAATTCATGGAAAGGCTTAGCACGATAAGTCTTATATAGTAGAAAAGAATATAGTATGATGGGTTTCTTTTGGGGGAAGGGGGAACAGGACCCTTGAAGAAAGCCAAGTTGCTAATTTTTACTAGCAAACATAATTAACTAGGTTGTTCCCTCAAAATACCTAATTAATTAGGTTAGCCCCTATAAATACGTTCCAGAAGGAGGCTACCTTCTAAAGACGGGTCTCTTCTTTTGCTACAACTAGAGCCTTATGTACCTTGATTAACTGCAAAGGCAACGGCTTTGGGTCCCAAAGTGTCATACAGAGGTACCACCACTCTTGAATAGGCGTCACATGACAATGATGTCACCACCCAATTGATGCAGTTACGCGAATATATTCCAATAAAGCTCTTCTGACCAGTTGGCACACCGATGTTGACCAGCCCGGCTCCAAAGTTGTGGGCTCTCTTGAGAATCTCGCTGTACTTGAGAAACTCATAGGGTCCCTCCCCCTTTGGTCCACGCCTTTCTCCCAAACAGGGACCATCATCTAGTGAACAACAAGTGAGGAATTGTACTGTGAAATTCATAAAATGTATTCATTTGCATTAGGTTAGGTTGATTGTACTAATTTTGTCTTCTCTTCCCCTTTCATAGTAATGCTTGTGGTTTGGTTATCTTAGAGATTAATCAAGTTAAGGTCATCCTTGTAAGGATGGAGGTTACATAAACATATTAACCAAGTGTCACCATAGATATACGACCCTAAAATTTATATAAGGCTTATACGCGTCACGTGATGCCGTTTCCAATCCACTTAGGAGTCGTATATCTATGGTGTCACAGATCATTAACCATTCCATATCTAATAAGATTACACAAGCTGGGGGTAGATATACTAGAAGGGGAGTGGCATACTAGAGGGGAGTGGCATACTGGAGGGGGAGTGGCATACTGAGACTCAGTTGAGTTGGACACTGTATTATGCTGACAATATTCAACTGATCACTGCTAATTTGGTGGTGCACAAGTTATTAAAATTCCACCAATACAGATACATTTCTACCTACTTGATTCTCTCAATCCTCTTTTAAATCCCTCGTACAATGTTCTGGCGTCTTCAAATTCATATTCCAACAACCCTTTATTCTTGCAAAATTGTGACATACGGATTCTTCCATCGATCTACAGTAAAAAGAGCAACCAACAGTATGACCGCCTAAAGAGAAGCTTTTACAATAGAATAGACAGTCTACTGCGCTACCGAGAAAAGGCCGAGAGTTGAGCAAATCACTTCTGTAAGTTAAACAATTGAAATAAAGAGAATGGCTCTTGTTCTTCGGTAATCCTTCCTACCTCAATCGACTGGCGGTCCAGCGGTATGGGAGGTTTCCTTGGGCTAGGTCTGGAGATGAGGTAGTATACGGCAAAAACTGCAACGGTGCCCAATCCGATTAGAGTGGCGGGCTCTGCCAGCCAGTTCACAAGAGCCTCAGCCATTTCGTCACCTCCTTCTTGCTCACCGCTTGATCCCCGTGAGAATCCGGTTATGTACGTGCCTCTCGTGTCGTCACAATATAGGCTCCGGGTACAACCCGCCGTAGCCTGCCAGGGGACATCCCCGAATGATTCAGCTTGGATGTTCGTGCATTGTTTGTTTGAAAATCTTTGGTCGTACGTTCTTTGTACTAAATTGAATCATTTTTAACACCAAATGGTTGATAGAATTATCCACGGAGAGCGACTAAGTCAGGTCGTCTCGCATTCAAAGGAAGATATTCAAGGTTTGGCCTTGACAGCATTTTCGAGTAATTCGAGTGTTATTTTCGTATCGTTTCGTTGTTTCTAGATTTGCGCTTATTTCAAAATGCCTGCTACATCGTGTGTGGCATCGCCATAGAGGGAGGAAGGGTGTTAATGATGCAGGAGGCCAAGCGATCTTGCAGAGGCGCGTGGTATCTACCTACTGGTCGTTTGGAGAAAGAAGAGACTCTAGAAGTGAGTTCAAAAATTTCTGTTAATCATTTATATTTTTCGTATTAGCATATCCTCTTAAGTGTATATAACTTAAGTGTGGGTGTGGCAATCCCATGAGTTTTAACTCGAATTACTTGTTATTACTCCCTAGGAAGGTGTGATGAGAGAAGTTCTTGAAGAAACTGGTCTGCAGTTTAAGCCGAAATCTCTCATTTGCATTGAAGTGCAAACCTCTTATACTTTGTGGATAAGATTTACATTTTTTGGTGAGTTGTACTTTATTTGATGTTAAATGTATAGTGTATTGACACATTGTGTGTGTATGCATGTGTCTGCCTTGATTCAGAGACCCATGTGTGTCACATGTCAGGATCTGATACCATATCTGAAAAATGTACTATCACAATATACAGCAATTCAATGATGAATATATATGTAAATTCTGACGATTTCAAATAGTTTGAAAGGTAAGAGTTATTGAGTGATAGTGCAGCTCCTGGAATTCACAAACAATATCCAATATATCAATAACCATCAATATCAAGGACGTTTCAATCTGTAGATCTTCCTCAACTGGTATAAAACTGACATGACTCAAAAAACGTTTCTAAATTAGGTGGGTGTGACAGTGGATGATGTATGACATAATAAGAAACACATGCATGACATCAGAATATAATTAGTGAATTAGTGTCAAGTGAATGTATTGAGGGGGGAGGGGTGGGTGGGTGTTTAGAGGAGGGGGTACCACACTGGACTCAGGACTCCAGTGGCTGCGCTATCACTCAATAACTCTTTTCATATATTTGGTAACACTAGCTCAGGCTGGTCACAATAGGAAGCGTTACATTTGGTAACACTAGCTCAGGCTGGTCACAATAGGAAGCGTTACATTTGGTAACACTAGCTCAGGCTGGTCACAATAGGAAGCGTTACATTTGGTAACACTAGCTCTGGTTGATTTGGCAAATGGACTAGCTACAAGAGATTGTTTTGTTTTTTAGGTGATATTGTGGGTGGCAGACTGAAGACTCCTGACACAGCAGATGAGGAATCCCTCCAAGCAGGGTGGTACCCCTCCGACCCTGCCAAACTAGGTAGGACCTTGCAGCTGAGGGCTGGTGACATACTCCCACTCATTGACATAGCCAATCAGTGGATGGAGAGGGACAGGCATGCCATGAGCTACTCCAGGCTGCCTCAAGTTATAAAACAGGCCATGTTCTCTGTATCACTTCTGGTTATACAGAAAGACAGGTAATACTTGTGGTTTGCTTATCATCACATGACTATTTCATGACATCCATTCATTTAATTTTAATGATATTCAGTGAACATTCATAAGGGGATTTTATTCTAAATGCACGTGAGCAGTTGAAAGTGGCCCCCATATATAGTGTGCACTTAAAAAGTTAAGTTAGTCTATGGGTTATTCAGATCATGCATGATCAATGTGAAGGAACAGACATGTTATTGTTGTGTTTGTGTAGTGATAAGGTGGCATGGTTGAGTACGCAAGATAAAGATGGGGAGCAGAGCCTCCCCGGCCAGACCTTCAGATATCAGATGCTTAGGAGTGCTTCAGTGACAAATCACATCTTTGAGATGTTGCAAGTAAGTTCTCTCAACTGTTATGTTCTTCCACTCTTAAATGAAGTCCCTAACTGAGAAGGGAATATGAGTAGTAATAGATCTAGAGGGATCTGAGAATTCAAAGGACTTCCAGCGTCACTGATGAAGGGTGGTATTCCCAGTAACAGCTATCTGGCCCAGTGGAGCAAAAGAATAAAGAGAAGACTCTTGTATCCTCATCCAAAGTTCTCTTAATTCCCTACAGGCTTTTTACTGTAGACATACGTAGGGAATGGTGTTTAGATTATTCGTGGAAGAGAATTGAGAATGTTGTAACAATTTATGTATCCAATTTGATGTAAGACAGAAGTTCATTAATGTGTCTAAAGTGAAGATCATTTCTTCTCAACCTTAGAAGGAAGGTGTTGTGGGAAATCCCAAAGATGTACAGATAGAGGGCATCCTTGCACTGGAACACAGTGGCAAGGAGCAAGCCAATGGACTTCACATCACACTTCTGGTGGAAGTGCCTTATTCAAAAGGAAAGGGACAGTGGGTGCCTCTGGAAGCTGGAGAGCAATCTGATTGGATAACCAAGGCAAAAGGAGGAATCAAATTTAAAGATTTGAATCATATTGCATAATATATTATTATTATTATTATTATTATTAAATATATATATATATCTTTTGATATACATAATAAAAGCAAATATTAGTCAAACATTTAATGAACAACATTTTACAGAAATATAAACATAAACAATATTGACACAATGTACATAGAATATAATATTTTTGGAAATATTTGTATATAATGTAACCATTATCTCCCTCTGGATAATTTTCTTGAATCAAAATTTACGATTTGTCCTTTTTCTTGAGTGGACTAAGGGTAGAGGTAATCTGGAGGCCATGACATAGGGAATTCGGCCAATTATTGAAAGGGAGACTTTCTGCGTGAGAATCAACAGGGTAAGTCCCTCAAAGATGAAGTTGTAAGCTAACTTGAGGGACAAGCTGTCTAGCCAGGGAAAGGTTAGGAAATTTCCAAACACTTTGAACCGTACAAGTCCAAGCGTGCTGAGAAGTAAAGGAAGGGCCGACACTAGTGTTAGACACACTCCACAGTTTACAAGGAGCTACACATTGGAGACAAAACATAAGCAATCTTGAAGCTTCCATTATTTTAAACAGGCTATATCTACTTTAGAGTAAAGGCCTATTAGGTAACTAAACCAAGTGAGAGCTTTGGATTAGGATACAAGATTTTTTCCCTTTCTTCTTCTCCACTGGGTCAGACAGCTGTTTCTGGGAATTCCATCCCTCATCAGTGGCCCTGGGCATACCTCACCAATGGTCAGACATGCACACTAATGGTCAAGCAGAAGACACTTACCAAAAAAAGTGATGTTTGGTGTTTCCTTGGTAACAGGGTGTTAAGAAAGGGAGAAGTGTAGAACCCTATCAGAACACAGGGGCCAAAGGAGCTATACCAGCGTCAAGGAATCACTTCAGAGGTAGTGCAACACAACAATTTAAATTATTTTGACAACTTAATAAGGCATAATAAAATAAAGAAGATCTGACTGCACTACATACGTACATACTTGAAACCAGTTAGAAATTTATTCCTAAAGGTTCATATGCTCAAATACATAGGATGATTGCTGGTAACCAGGCAACTGATTTGAGAGGTCTCCTAGATATTAGCATCCTACATACTCCCATCCTGTAGGTACTACGTGAGGTGACATATGACTGCCTCATGTATAAAACACGTACGTATATATTGCTATGTAACACTGTTTTTACAATGGATACAGTCCTACAAGGAACTGGATAACTGCAACCACAAGTGATATAACAGGCCCCTTCCAACCCTATATGTAGAAAATATTACAATATTAAAAAACTGTTTTTCTGATAGATTTTGACACAATTTCATATTGGTCTAATGGATGCTCGGATGAGTTTAGGATTTAGTAATATTTCAGTTACCTTCAAAGCAAACTGGACAATGCATATACAAACATGGTAAATCAATTTTGGATTACATGTCCATTTCTACATCACATGCACACCTAAACACTAGTACATACATATATACATACGTACATACGTACACAGACACACAAACTTGCCTCTATATAGACCACTATATCCTTTCCAAGGAACAAGAGGGAAAGAATGTTGAGACCAACCATAATAAAAGACACAATCTGGATGAATGGAAAATTAAAGGTTCATGTATCACTTGTGCATTCCATACAGATTATTCTTCGCACTCACAGTAAATCCAAGCAGCAAGCAGAACAGCAGAGGATAAAGAAGACCTCTGGAACCATCTGTAACTGTGAAGGAGCAAGAAGAAACAACTGGAATATAAATCACAAGAGTACTATATACATGACTTTCTTGACTTGAGGTATAAAAATCAGAACAGAGAAAGACAGTGTATCGTGTTACCTATATCTTGAAGCTGCTCTTGTATACTATCAATTTCTCTTTTTATCTTAGTTTCTCCATTCTTAACACCTGAAAAACAGTAAATGGACGGTACACATCATATTGAGCTAAATGCTGCAAAGTGGCTACTGATTATAGACCACGCCCACCGGCACAGGAGGAACATAAGGAAAGGTTACAAAGCTCTTCATTTGGCTTCTAGATGCATATGTCTGTGCTTACGTTTAAGTTCCCGCTTAAGAGACGTTCTCTTGATCTCCAAGTGCTGCTTTAGACTCGAACTTGAGGGCTGCAGGAGTAAGTTATGAAGATGCACTGAACAAGCAATCAAATGCGTTGTGTATGCACAATGAGTTATATATATAATTACACTCACGGTTTGGGTAAGCACGGCATTAAACAAATCAAAAGCTCGGCAGACTCCAAAAGGAGCACATACTGTAGGAAAGAGGCAATGTACTGTTATTAAGTGAAGCAATAAATTCTGATGGACATGTGATAGTCATGTGACTTGGGTATCATTGACATGTGATAGTCATGTGACTTACATGTGGAAAGCAGTACTCCAAAGAGTGCTATTACAGAATACACATTGTGATGCAATGTCCAAGCCATACCTGTAGATTAGCGATAGATAGCAGTGCATATTATTCAAGACTAACATACAAACATTTTAAAAACTTTCACAGAAAAATATTCTTCTTCTAAAGAGATATACAGTACTCTGGATCTATACTCTAATGAATACTACATATGGTTAGACTTTAATTGCAAGATTTTAATAAATTGTAAATAGAATAGAAAAATGTCTGCCATTCTCAGGTCTTGAAATGCATACTGCACACATATACCACAATTAGGTATTCCACCTCAAGGGTGACTATGGTAAATACAGGTCTGCTTTAACTTACTATACTCCAGGTGCTGTTGCCATAGTGACAAGCCCAACCACACAATTAGACCAATCATAATAACAGTCAACACTGCTATTACAAAGGACTCGTACATCCGAGACAGCAATCCCTAAAAATGACAATCATTAATGATGCACTACAGCTTGTGTGTTAGGGACTAGACATTAAATAGAAACTTGTGTACTACATACGTATTACATGACTTACCAGTAAGAGAGTATAATACAGGCGTGTACACCCAACTTCACTAACAAGAGGGACATTGTGCAAGGTGTATGCATGCACTCAAATCTAAGAAGAATGGACTCCTAGACAATTAACTAGTTTGGTCCTAATATTTCAAGATTCCTGCTTCTCTGAAGTGTTATTAAACTGTACCTGGATATATGTACGTACGTAAAGCCCCAGGGTATAGACTGACATCTTAATTTCTGTCAAGTACATCCTCAATCTCAAGTGTCTGTTAAACTGGGTTCTCCTCTACTTACTAAGGTATACCTCCATTTTGAATATTATGTGGACATACGTACGTAGTTACTACCTGTATGTCAAATATGCTTACCTTTCTAGTGCCTGCAAAGCCTTCAGCTTCCATTAGGAAGTAAGCGAAAGGGAGAAGGAAGACCAGGCACACGTTTGAAGACAAAAAAAAGTTGTTCCATAACCCTACATCACAGAAGGAGACAAGCAATCTGACATTACAATTCCAGTCTAAATGAACTTGAAATAATAATTATAAACATTTCACATAAGTAGAATAAGGAACTGAACAGACTCAACCTCTTATCATAAAGTTAGAAGCCATTCAAATAGGCCCTATAATGTGATTGGTCACCATGGTAGCAACTTAGTATAAAGTATGACATTAATAACTGTCTAAATGACTAATAAACTGGTCTTGTGTAGTTGGAAGAACACCTTGAATGTGCTAACAGGCAATGCTAATTAAGTCAATCCAAATGCAAGGCCTACCAGTGAAGAATGCCCTATTGATCCATCCAGTATAGGAAGAGGTAGGAAATGCCAGATGAATCTCATTACCAACCACTGAAGAGAGGAACAGTACTTGGCCCGCCAATGCCACAGACAGCAATAGAGTACAAATTATAATTCTAAAAAACAGAAACATATCTGTGCTTTTAAGTTCTCAAATACCTGACATGTAATTGGTACTATCTAGTAAGATATCTAAATTGATAGCAACACCTATTTGAAGGGGAAAATATCTCAAAAATGAATATTTTAATATTATATTTTACTGATTATACGGTCCAAAATATGTGAATGTTTGAGCATCGTTTGGACCGTATAATCTGCCATCAGCACCATATAAAATTAATTTGATTACTGGTCGTTTCAACTGAGGAAAGTCTACAAACTGAAACTCCTGCAGCCATTTAATTGCACTATTTTGCTACACTACACTCTAAAACCAACCGAAAATTCAAAAAAATGAACTTATAAGGCTAGAGATAATGAAAAAGAACAAGTTGATAATTAGGCTATTGCGACGAGCGGTCCAAAGTTCGGGCTCGTTCCCTGTGAAGAATCCCAAGCGAATGTAAAACAAAAATATCTCTAACACAATACTAACTACATTAGGAGTGCAGTGTCACTAAGCGGTTAAGTAACTTACATAATGCGGCTGACTGACTGTTCAACGTCTAAATGACAAAAAAGACATTGATATTATAACTCGGCCGTGACTAATTATATTGTACCAATGTACACTACACATATAAAAGGGGTTCGTAGCTAACTTTTTGGTCTCCATAGACTCATAAACGTCGCAGGCGACAAGTAGTATTTGTTAATCGAATAAGAGAGGAAACAAAGGAAAGCGAGGGAAAAGAGAGTCACCTACAAGAATACAAGAAGACAAGAAGACAAAACATCCCGGAGCTTAGATATTTGTTAAACATTAATAATGAACAGTAAACGTACAGCATTGTCCCGTATCCGGCTGTAGAAGAATACCACTTCTTCACCATCCTCCATTTTCTAAACATTTAGAGTGTTTGAAGCCATTTTGAGCCAAAATAGGTCACGTGATAAAAGATGGATGGAGAGATTAGTAAGACGATTCAACTTGAGAAGGAACAATCAGTTTCAGATGTAGAGCTACTCGACGCTTCTGAAATTGAAGTACAAGGTATCCAATTTATGTCAATGTGTAATTTAAAAAGTTATCTGAGACATTTCAGTGATGAAATCATTCTTAACCATTATTTCCATTTGATAACTAGAATATAAGAAACTCGAAAAGCAGCTAGCACAGATTGACGAATTACTGACAGTAGTAGAAGAAAAAAATGACAAATTCCAGGAGAAGGCGAAAAATCTTTTACAAGAATTAAGAAACACGAACAACTGAATATTTTACAATAACTATCGTTTCTTTTTCTGTATAGCTATAAGCAAAACTATTTTGGTATTTATGTTACAACACTCATTTAATTTGCTATTTTTCAAACAGTTTGTACAACGACTTAGACTATCTATTTATGACAAATTTGATTTGTATATTGAGCTATATATGTGGAAACATCAGTGAGTATTCAACATAACTCAGAATTATCTTATTATTATTATTATTTAATTTGACCACCTCATGGCACTGATTGCAAAAACATTGTTAACAACAGACTCTATAGCGCTGCATGTTTACAACATGAGAGTACTTTATAATAGTTTCATTTATTCAACGCTTTCCTCCTGACTGGGATTGTTCTAAATTATATAGGTACAGAAGGAGGGGGAATATTAATATAGCACTAAAATAAATTGCAGAAGTTTTGGTAATATCGATTGCTTGTGGTTTGATTATCACTTTGATCTAGGTGTGAAATTGGGAGTAGCAGTTTATATTACTTGCCATTACTACACGTACGTATAAATCTGTTGTGCGAAGACTTAATTATGGACAGTATTCAGAGACAAGACCGAGTTCATGTAACTAACGACCTCGTAACGCTTAAAAAGGATTATACAGTTCAATGCGGTTATTATGAGGACGAATTTGTCAAATACATGATCAGCAACGAAACGACTGCAAATGAGAAAGACAAAGAGCTGACTCCTGCTATTTTTTCGAGGTTGGTCAATCGTGAATATGTATAGGTTCTGCATGTATGCATGCATATAATTCCTAGAAATCGAATCTGTTATTGAAAATGTATGCGATCTACGTACATAAAAATAATGAAATGGTCGGTCTGATTGAATTAAATTCGATTTTAATTTCTGGCGAACGTATAAAGGCAAGTTTGTTTAGAGTATGGCGTGTTAGCCTAGAATAGTACGATACATTGCCATGCCATGGGTGTTCTAATGCCACAATTGGAAGTGTCGTATCCGTTAATACCAATCAATCCACAATTAACATTCCAGTAAATTCTATCCCCCCTAAATTTTAATACGGAATTTCGTTAAAAATAACGGATCACCAGTTGCGCTGCAGACGCATAGCTTCAGTTGCTGCGTAGAAACTCGAACGAAACTAGGTAAAATCGATGCATTTATGATGGCATCTATAGACGTTTCGCCCAGTATAGTTATACAACGGATGTGGAATATAATTTGCTATGGTCGCCCCAGCGGCGGAGTATTATATTGCTTACTTATAAAGGTTACGCTCTTAACTAGCTGCCCACGCACTTATGGACCTGACCCTGGCTATATAGTTTCCTCAAAGTGTTATATATACGTCACAATAGCACATGCCATCCATCCTTCTTGTATCATAAGATGAAAAGCCTTATACATCCAGATACGGTAGGTGCACAGCTATATAGTATGTCCTACTGTTACATTATATTTCCTATATAGAGCTCTATATATTCGTAACTTCATTTTTGATGATATTGTATGGAGGTTTCTTGAAGAGACTAAAGGTCAAGGACAAATAGTGTCGTTGGGAGCTGGTTTTGACACCCGATACTTCCGTTTGAAAGCTTCAAAATCTTTCAGAGGGCTTTATTTGGAAGTAGGCACAGCAGTTGTAAAATGTACTTTTGTTGCTAGTCAAATGTTTAAATTAACTTTTAAAGGTGGATCTTGCTAGAGTTGTCTTGGTAAAGTTGGCATTAATTGAAAAGAACCCAAACTTGAAATCTTTTATCACTGATAAACAACTTGAAGTCAATAATAATGAAAAAGGTAAATAGATTATATATAAGTATGTATTGACCCCAAAACAACTGTAACAAATGATATATACTCAAAATTCTAGTAAAAGTGAACTGAATATAATAATAATATACATGCATATTCACCATGTTCTACGTGTATATGCGTAGGACCATTTCTAAAATCATCAGATTACTTTTTGATTGGATTGGATTTAAAAAATGTGTCAGAATTGACCTCTGTTCTTTTGGAATATGGATTCACTCTTACCAAGCCAACACTTCTAATAGCTGAATTTGTTCTTCCATATTTGGAACAAGAATGGTAAATAGAACTAATTATGTACAGTGCATATATGTACAGTATATGCATGGAACACAGTTTTATGCAAGTTATTTAAACAAGTATTTCGAGTTTAAAAACTCATGGGGCTGCCACCCCCCAAATTAACTCGGACTACTTGGCCGCATTGTTGGGCTTTAATATATATATTCTTAATCCTAACGATTGAGGACGCTTAAGTGTCCTGAACATTATAAATAGCGACGTTAGCCTTACCATATGATCACTGTCTTGTTTCATTACCTTTCCCAGATGTGCCAATTACTGTTGTAGACACTGCCATCCCTACTTCTAACTTCATTTTTTAAGTGTTATTATTTCTTTATATATAATAGCTCATCAAATGTCATTCAATGGTCTGCTGAAACATTTCCAAATGCTGTTTTTGTCTCCTATGATCCAGTAAGTACACATGTATATACCATGCACAAATTGAATGCCGATCACTTTTGTAATTAAGCCTTAATTATATGCTTTAATTGGTTAACTCCACTCACACTGGAAAGGGGCTGGGTCTGTGATTATTACCTATTTAATCATGTAAATGAAATTAATCCCACTAATTATAGCGCCTGGTGTATGTGCCTTCCTTAACTATATGTACAGTCACTGGCCACCATCAACCACATGATAAATCTATAGTCAAAGTGATGACTGGTGTATCATAACCAGCTATCCTTATATACAGTGAAATCTCATTATAGTGAAGCTCAAAGGGGACCAATATACGTATATATATCAAATATTCACTCTATTGAATGTATATAAAAGTGTACAACCTTTACTGGGGCTAGCAAAGTACTTCACTATACTGAGACATTCACTATAAGCGATTTTGTTATAATGAGATGCTACTGTAGTAGTTGCTTCTTTTGTTTTTTTCCTCTTTATGATATTTTAGTATATATTTTGTTGTTTGATTATCACTTCTTTATTCATACACATATATGGATTATCTCATCATCATTTATATTTACACTTTTACTATTTACAGATCTATCCTAAAAGCAGCTACATGAAAGCCATGTACGTAAGAGAGACATCATTTACAAATATACTGTATAGCCGGAAAATTTGGCAGGAAGAAATTATTTGGCAGATTTAACTTGCATGATTTTACTTACAAGACATCTGTTCTCCTACATACGTTTGCTGTAGTAGTTTGGCGGTTGAAATATCTGCAGGTTGCCCTAAAGGCTGCCAATCTCCACCAAAATAAATTTACTGCCATACAGTGTATACTATATAAGCAAACAACATAATGCTCTATACATATGTATGTATAATAATAATGCTATAGCTATTATAAAGACTCAAATATAACTATAGCATTTACAGTTAAATGTGAACATTTCAAAAAATATGTACAATATATGCTGCTACATGCTTTAAAAATCCATTTTGCCAGTTAGAATACCAAATAATATTTCTTCTTAATTCCATATATAATTAAGCTTTATTTTGATGACAGTGTCACTCTCATTAGCTCCTCCCCTTTCCTGTTACTTAAAATGTTTTGCTATAAATTGAAGTGTTCATTATTATATTCCTTAGAAGTACATAGTAAAGTGGTTAATTAGAGGACAATATATTGTGTGTTATAGACTAAACTTCGTTGAGAAGTTTGGTGCTCCCTTCAAAGGCTGTCACTATTGCCCAACTCCTGAAGATCACATAAGAAGATATACAAAAGTAGTAGGTACCCATTTTAATGGCATATAGGGCATGATTTAAAGTGCTCCTGTGATTACATGTATAACCATTATGCGTAGCAACCTGTATAGACATTTTTGCAATTAACTCTAATTCCACAATCAAGATTTAATTTATTAGACATGTTTATATATTCATACATACACACTTGCAATTAACTCTAACTCCTATAGTCTTATCAGACATATGTACATACATGCAGGGCTGGGAGAAAGCTACAACAATTGACTTCCTTTACATTTATTACAATGTTGTAAGTGAAGAAGAGAGAATGAGGATAAGAAATCTTTTGCTGTTTGACAGTTTTGAGGTACATTTTAATGAACAGATATACTGCCCAACATATAACCCCTCCTCATCATAAATATTGTTGATGAAGATCTTGGGTCAAAACGTCATGCAATCAAACTTGTTATGTTGCTGATGTTCAATAAATCATATATCAATATAGGGTTTATATATTATGGTAAAACTATTCTGTAACTACAGTATATTAACACATACGTACATAGCTGATAATGTATTTTTTATCTCTTGGATGGTTCATCCCTCAACATTTTAAGCATTTAGAGATGCAGTTTTGTTGTTAGCTTTAGTCTAGATGCTCAAAAGTTGAAGGATGAACCATCCAAGAGATCAGTTGATGCAGTTAGAAGGAATCCTTAAGTTATTGATCTATTTTTCTCATTTATATGCAGGCATTTTACCTTTATTGCTGTTCTTACATCATCTCCTATGCCTTCAAAGGAGAGATGATTAAACTGTTGAAATCTCTTAAGCCATCACATGTACAGTATGGATCTGATAGAGAAGTACTGACATGTCAAGCTTTCAGTGCAAAGCAAGCTTCTTTGGTAAAGCTGAAGTCAACAGACCCTAGTTTGATTGGAAGGTTTGTATATGCCCTTTAGTACATAAAATATTATATTACATAGACAGTATCTATTTATATATAATCCATGTGTCTTTGTATTCATGATATATTCTTGTACATATGTCAGTATCTATATGTATATGTGTGTATATACTTATAAATATAGGTGATAATGCATTCATTAATATAAGATAATGAGCATCAGCAATTGAGTCAATAAATGTTACTGATGCTCAATAACTTATCATGTACATATTGGCTTTCTCTTGATTCCATTGCCTTGAGACTGAGGGAATTCAAAGTTATGCAATTAACCAGAGTTCAATTATACAGTTATACGTACATATTAATTCTTTTATATAATATTACTTTTATAGCTATTGATACATATTTATATATATTTATGTACATTCTTAGATTTGCTCAGTTGTCTGTGTATGTAAAGGAAAGGTCAGAATTTCTGATTTATGGTGGAAGTGACATTTCTGGATTGTTTTCCAATGTGTTGTTGCTTTGCACAGTCAATTCAGAAGGTACTATACATATCCATGCATGCCATGTGTACTATATATGTATTATACCTACAGTATTATGTAATATACCTACAGTATTATGTAAACATATACGTAGGTATGTATAATACTCAAAGACAAGTCAGTATAATATGTATATGTATGGGTCCCAGGCAGTGTATTGTGTCATCAAGTATGAATACATTATACTACATATGTATATGTATATGTAATATACCCTAAACTTTATGATACTATGCCCATTCTGTTGCTAGGTCCTTTCCTGGAGCCATATGAATTATTTATATTATTTATTTATTTATTTATTGACATTATGACATTGTTGGATTCCTGTTGTTACTGGAAGTACTAGCATTGTGCATACTACTGGTGCACATAACATGTTGGACTGTATACAGGCTGTAATATTTGAATATTGCTATGCACTCTCTGTACAGTGCTACATGGAGCCATTTGGACTCTAATAACTATAATAATAATAATAATAATAATAATAATAATAATAATAATAATAATAATAATAATAATAATAATAATAATAATAATAATAATAATAATAATAATAATAATAATAATAATAATAATATATACTTGTTACACATTTTTCACACATTTTAGATGATAAACCATTTGTGTCCTTGCAAGTTGAAGAATGTGACACTTCTGGAATATCTCCTGGCAAGCTTAATTAATTATTAATATATTCATTATAAGTCTACTTCACACATGTTCTATACAATGTTTGTAGGTCCACTGAAGCACGGCTCTTTGGTGATGTTGTCAGATGATGCATTTGTTCTCTTTGGTGGCCTGAACAAGAGTGAACAGACAAAGAGTGATGTGTTCTTGCTGAAAAGTATGCACATGTGTTATATACATGCCTGAATGTACTGTATATATACATATGTATGTATATAACTGAGCTTCCAGTCATAAGTGTATATACGTATATGTAATAGTTATAGCACGGAGGCAAGGACTATAGCCGAGTAATTAGCATGCATATACGTATATACACAACAAAATATAATTACTCAGCCTTGGATGATATTTCAGCTATAGCCCTTGCCTCTGGGTTATAGCTATTATATAATCAATCAATATTCATTTTCCATTAATAAATTAGCAACTGTGTAATCCACTATGTTTATATCTTCATTAGAAAAATTTAAGCTCTTTGAATGGACCAGACAGGAAACATCCAAATCTCCACAGCCAAGATGGAGACATTCAGCCAATATTCTGAAGAATACAGAAGGTGAGTATAAAATGACTGCCTCATAGTTGTGATTAATATTTGAACATCCATTTGTACTCACCGTAGAGGTGGATGTTATGTTGGTGTTTGGAGGAAGGGACTCCAACGGCCAGCCCTTAGGTGACTGCCATATCTTGGATCTGAATAACATGAATTGGAAAGAGGTGATAATTATGTTCTGTGACACATATCTTAGGCTTTATACATTATTAAAGTTGCTCTATATGTGCAATGTGCAATATGCTCTATATATTAGTAGTTATATAATTTAATTAAAAAAAGATACAATGGGACTTTTGAACAAGTATGTATATATACTTCATCTGTATAGCTTTTTATCATCCAATAAAATTATACACTCTTACTGTAGTATTGATATAACATATTAATCTAATGTACATCCACAGTGTAAACTGTTGGGTGATTATCCAAAGCCTTGTCACAGTCACTCAACTGCAGTGTGGAGAAACACTATTTTGATGTATGGAGGGATACTTAGTGATGAGAAACCGACTCACAAACTATATCAAGCTACTTTGAAGGTTAGATGTTATACATACGTACCTATTCAGTATTCTGTGGGATGCATTTTTATTAAGATTAGCTCACAGTAAGTTGATAATCACATACATCTAAGCTTGGCCCTTTCGTCACTCTTTCCTCTTGTATATCATTTGCAGGAGACATCTGAGGTGGTGTTTAAGGAGTTGAAGACTACTCCTCTTCTGCCATCAAAATGTAGTTCTTCTAGTCTTGTTCAAGGAGACAGACTCATTCTTGTTGGTGGTGCTGTCTGGTACCCAACTGAACCTGATATTATCATTGTGGACCTGACGGATCTGAAGGCTTCATTCATACAGCTCCAGGTATGTTTTATATAGTATATCATATGTATATATGTATGTATATACAAGTAATTACTGGAAAATATATAATATGCCAAAACAGGCAATTACAAGGACTTACATTGACTGGGAGTCTGCATGAGGTCCTCCTAAATATGGCAACTAGTGATCGCCTCCCAGCCATCCAAGAACCACAGACAGCTGTTTCACCATCATATATATTGGTACACCTATCCACCTCTACCTCTGTATACATGTGTATAAGCCTCTTGCATACAATGAATATCCATTTAATATGTATTTAGCTGCCCAGGGAATCATACTTAGCAGTTGGAACAAGTTGTGGTTTACTGTCTGATAAGAAAAGGCTATCAGAAAATGATCCCAACACACTGAACATTATTTCTGTGGGAGGTGGATGTGATTTTTCTTTCGATGTCAATGATGAAATATGCTTCAGTCCTCCTGTTCTGATCAAACTGAAAATATAGGCACATACGTATATTCTTTGGTTTAGATTATCAGAGTACAGTCACAGGATCAAATTACAGGTTTCATATGGAATGAAACCTATTTGAAACTCTTGGGAACTGCCAGGTTTCAAAAGACATGAAAGCATGATAAACTTGGAAAAGGATCTGGGAAAAACTTGAAACTTGTGAAATTAATCTCCTAGTGCATACTTGTCCACCCTTTGAAACCTGGCCGTTCAAGAAGTTTCAAATAGGTTTCATTCCATCTGAAACCTGTAATTTGATCCTGTGAGTAGTACTCTTCAAACATTATTACACAAACAATATATACAGCTTCTATATGCCTATATAATACATATGTTATCTAATTTTAAGTAGTTAATTATTAATATTGATTTAGTTACAATGTTGACCATTATGTTTGGATAGCACTGTTTCTGCATGGAAGTCTTTCTGGAAGTTCTTTAGATCCTTAGCTCTCTCTTAAATTGGGTTACGTATACTGATGTACCACCTCAAAACTCGGTGCTTGTATGTCTGGGAAGTGCAGCCTGGTAGCCTTAAGTGCATGAAATTTAAGTAACTTAACCATACACTTCTGTGTTTGGGCGCACTAACCTTAAGTAGGAATGGTGCGCCCAAACACAGAAGTGTATGGTTAAGTTACTTAAATTTCATTATATATGCAACTTCTGTATGATTAGCCTTATCATATAATCAGTGTCTTGTTTCGATACTTTTTGCAGATGTATTAATGAACACTGCCATTTCTACTTCTAACATCATTTTTGTAAATGTTTTTTATTTACTTGTATTCCCCCTTT
The DNA here is from genome assembly GCA_947172415.1 of Chondrosia reniformis. Classification (NCBI taxonomy): domain Eukaryota; kingdom Metazoa; phylum Porifera; class Demospongiae; order Chondrillida; family Chondrillidae; genus Chondrosia; species Chondrosia reniformis. The sequence goes on along the minus strand of OX359201.1, from coordinate 5,476,512 downwards.
TTTCCTCTTAATATTACTTGTTTTAAATTGATTTGAAAGTTTTCTTAGCGAAGATCTCAAAATAACGTCTTAGACAAGAGAAATATGCCGAAAACCATGATCTCTTAATTAAAAAATGGCGTCCGAGAAGACCACAATTTTCGCTCTTCACAATTAACATGCTTATTGTAGTGCGCTTTCAGATTTAGGGCTGTCTATTCCCTAGTTCCGAAATATTTATGACGATTTATAACTAGTACGTGCCCGCATAAGTTCGCATATTAGCGCTAGTCTATTCAATAAAAGAAGAAGAAGAAGAAGAAGAAGAAGAAGAAAAAATGAATTTTGGAAGTGGGTCTATTCCTAGTTAGCTGCTTTTTGAACGCTATAGAGCGTGTAGAGCGTCGAAACATGTTTTGGCATTTAGGAAAGCGTGCATTAATCGCTGCAAATAACCGAAAATCGCTTCGTTGGCGATTTATGAGGTGTTGATTGCTAATACATTGAATAGGGCGGCCATTTTTTTTCCGGACATTCCTACTTAGAGAGTACTACCGTACTCTCTGATACAGTGCAAGTTACAATATACTAAGCTAATCTAAATAAATAAATAATATAATAATCATATGGCTCCAAGAAAGGATCTAGAAACAAAATGGGTATATCATCATAAAGTATAGGGTATAAAACTCGTTTTAAATTAAGGGATTTCTTATTTAGGCCTCCATTTATTAGGACAAAGTCTGCATATAAAAGGCCATAGGACTATAGAAAACCTATGGAAAATTTATATTCAAACCATGTGTTATATTAATAAAATATTTCAATTTGTCAGATAACTGTGAAACCAACATATAAGTTAAATAAAAACATTCAAAAATGAAGTTAAAAGTAGGGATGGCACTATAACAGTGATTGGCACATCTAGAAAAAGTAACGAAACAAGAAAGTGATCATATGGTAAGGCTAACATTGCAGAAGTGGCATACTGACAGGGCCGGAGCCAGCTCTTTTTAAGTGGGGAGGCCAATGAGGTTTCTGGTCCTATATCTCATACAATTATCCCTGTGAGCTAATCTGGTGATTGGAGTCACTTCATTCTCCAGCTATGTGACCTTCAAACTGCTTAGCTATGTGACACTGTAGCTATCACTCACTTGCACTACATGCCTTAAAGTGCCTAGCTCAAATAGACCTGTGTACATACAATATATATAGCTGCTACATCCTAGTCAGATAGTTAAACAGAGCCTGAACAGAGTTATTACATAAATACAAGCTACAAACAACAAAAACGTGTGCACATGCACCTGCATGCATGTGGTAAATTTGTATATTTCCTGTATTTTACTGTATAAACAAAAACATAACGCCCGAAAAGGCGTGGTGACACGTTTTTACAGTCGCAAAATGAGTATGGGACCCAGTTTGGGCGCATGTAAGTCTGGTTAAGAAACACGTACGCGTCGATGACGTCATTAGAAAATGGAGGTCGGTAAAGTCTGACTACATACAGCGTTGATTGCAACAAAATGCTCGAGCGATTCAAGCCTTAAAGGTATAAACAGTTAGGTATTGATGCAAGATTTTGTTATGACCAAAAAAGTGGGGCGGCTATGGCCGCCCCGGCCGCCCCTATGCCGCCGGCCCTGACTGAAACCTAACTATACACATCACTTCTATGTTCGGGCGCATCATGGATATACTAGAAGTAGGGATCGATGCGCCCAAACATAGAAGTGATGTGTATAGTTAAGTTTCAGTATGCCACTTCTGCAATGTTAGCCTTACCATATGATCACTTTCTTGTTTCGTTACTTTTTCTAGATGTGCCAATCACTGTTATAGTGCCACCCCTACTTTTAACTTCATTTTTGAATGTTTTTATTTAACTTGTATTGCCTCCTTTTTTCTTGTTTTGAAAGTTTTCTTGGCGAAAACTCGAAATAAAGTAGCAGAATAGACGATATAATAGAGAGCTCTAATTTAAAAAAATGGCATCCGAAAAGATCCCAAATTTGTTAAGTATGTTTTCTACCGTTCTTTACATTCAGTTAAGGATATTAAATCGTTAAGAATACGACTGTATATAGGCCCTGCAAAGCGACTAATCGCGGTCGGCGGCAGTACCACAAATATTACTAACTCGAGTTACTTATTTTATATACAGAGAATTTGAAACTTAATTAAAAAATGGCGTTCGAAGAGGCCCTAAATTTGGAACTTTCAAAAGTAACACGCTTCGGATGGAGCGCGTTGAGATCTAGAGTAGCCTATTCCCTAGTTCGGAAACATTCATGACGATTTAGTATTTGTATGTACCTGCGTAAGTTCGCATGTTTGCGCTAGCTCATTTGAAAAAAGAAGAAGAAGAAATGAGGAATTTCAGAATTTGGCCTATTTCGGGTTAACCACGTTGCGAAGGTTGTAGAGCATCGAAACATGTTTTGGCGTTTAGAAAAGCATGCAAAAACGACTGCAAACACTCGAATGCAACCGAAAATCCCATCGTTGTTGATTTATGAGGTGTCAATTGATAATACATTGAATAGGGCGGCCATGTTTTTTTATCGGCCATCCCTACTTAGAGAGTACTACCGTACTATCTGATACAGGCATTATTATAAGTGTAACTTGAGTTCCTCGTTTCTGTTTGCTCATTTCCTTTTAGACTGACTTCTTTGATCTGTAGAGAACTAAATTTTAACACAAAACTTCGTTTGATAATGGACAGTATTCAGAGAGAAGACCGAGTTCATGTAACTAACGACTTCGTAACGTTTGAAAAGGCTTATACAGTGCAATGCGGCTATTATGAGGACGAATTTGTCAAATGCATGATCACTAATGAGAAGAAGCCGCCGACTCCAACACATTCGAGGTTAGTCTATCGAAATTTATTCCCTATCCCATCCTACATAAATACTAGCTAAAAAGAAAAGTCCTCTTCCAATGCAGAACTTTTTTGCATGTGCACAAAGGGTCTACCGGGAAAGAGAAGTTATATTAACATACAGAATTTAAAAAATTATACAGTCGACTCCACTTATAACGAACTCGTACTCGCTCATAACGAATTTTGGGTTATAACGAACGATTGTCAAAAAACAATTTCCTGTCCATTCAATTCCCTCTGTTTATAACAAACAACCCTAAACAAACTTCTATTTTAACGAACGTGTTAACTTATGATTATGTATGTGTGAAGCCAAAAACGGCTGTATTTATCATTCTTAAACCGAAGTTACTGGACGAAGTGGATAAAGGGAGGAAGGAGAAGGGTATATGTGACGAATTTTCAGTTGAAAAATCCACCCTGAGTACCATTAATATACTATTTTACGTAATTTTAATTTTGTAAGCATTCTACTGTATTCATACTGCACTGATGAGTAGTTTATTTGTATAGTTATATACAAATAAAATACATTTGGTTATAAAGAACTTCTTTTATAAAGAACAATTATGCTGGGATTTTGGTGTTCATTATATCAGGAGTCGACTGTATGTATAAAAACTGTATTCTGCATGACAATGTTTTATTCTTGAATGGTCATGCATCTATCTCTATAGAGGTCTGTATATTCGTAACTTCATTTTTGATGATATTGTATGGAGGTTTCTTGAAGAGACTAAAGGTCAAGGACAAATAGTGTCGTTGGGAGCTGGTTATGACACCAGATACTTCCGTTTGAAAGCTTCAAAAAGTTTAAATTTTATTGGACCTTATTTGGAAGTATGAAAATCTAATACACCATGCTATGTCTACTCAAAAATTGCATTTATCATATTAAATTTGCAAAATTTCATATTTAATTATATTGTAGTTATCCAATGCAGGAGAACATTTTGTAACTTGCCCTGTGTTGTACCTGATATATACATATATACTATATATGATTTTAAAGGTGGATCTTGCTGAAGTTGTGTCATGCAAGGTGGCACTAATTGAAGGAAATTCAACCTTGAAATCTTTTGTCAAAGATATGAAAGTCAGCAGCAATGAAAAAGGTTTATGATTATCATCATATATCATGAATGTGTTTACGGTGATTTCTTTGATTCATCATTGTGCTGAATATTTACTGTATATACGTAGGACCATTTCTAAAATCATCTGATTACTTTTTGATTGGATTGGATTTAAAAAATGTGTCAGATTTGACCTCTGTTCTTTTGGAATGTGGATTCACTCTTACCAAGCCAACACTTCTAATAGCTGAATTTGTTCTTCCATTTTTGGAACAAGAATGGTAAGAGTATATAGAATACCTACATAATATTTAAATAAGATACGTACGTATATATAGTATGTAAATCTTATTCATACATATACATGTGTATATACAGCTCATCAAATGTCATTCAATGGTCTGCTGAAACATTTCCAAATGCTGTTTTTGTCTCCTATGATCCAGTAAGTACACATGTATATACCATGCACAAATTGAATGCTGTTCACTTACTACATATATTATTTTGTATATATATTCGGAATGTGTACTTTGTATATAATTAGTATGTGAGGAAGGCATTATGAAAGGAGTATTACTATGGCAAATGTGCCTATATATAGCTCAGTGGTACAGTGTTAGAACCAGCTATGGGTTCAATTCATCATCATTTATATTTACACATTTACTATTTACAGATCCATCCTAATAGCAGCTACATGAAAGCCATGTACGTAAGAGAGACGTTATTAATTAATTATACCGTATAGCCAGAAATTTTGACAGGAAGAATATTTGGTGGAATGCTCAAATTATGGCAATTGGCTGAATTTTCTTTGGCTTTTTTACTGACAAGACAGTTGTTCTCCTATTTTCAGTGTAATTTTGAGGTTGAAATATTGGTGTGGATTGCCCCCAAAAACTGCCAATCCGCTAAAAAATATTTCCAAAATTTTTTCTAGATATATGGTATATATTAAGCAAACAACCAAATGCTCTATATATGATAATAATAATGCAAAGGCTAATTGCAAAGAGTTATACTACTTAAATTAATTGTGTAGCTTTTATAATTGTGAACATTATTCTGCTACATGCTTTAAAATCCATTTTGCCAGTTAGTAAACCAACTAATACAAATGTACTTCTTAGACTATAAAAATTTAAATGTAAATATATACAGTGCAAGTTACAATATACTCACACCTTAGTATTGACTGAAGATGATGCATCTGCATGCCATTATCATGCAGCCATCAGTACTCCTAGCTCACACTCAAGGCAAATCAAATCTGTGGTGATTATTGGCTGAGACCCCCTGAGACTGGAATGTTTGCTGATAACGGCATGCAGATGCATCATCTTCAGTCTATACTAAGGTGTGAAAAGGTAATTGGAAGGCCATGTGTTTAACCCCTTATATGATCTGTAGAGACTACTACTCTGTATACAGAAGTTGAGAATTTCAGTGTGGCTAAAATCTTGTAGCGTTTAATATACCTGATTGTGATTATTTTGGGAGTCACTAGCATCCATGTATAAATTCATAACTTGCACTGTGTAGTACTTGATGGTATATAATTAAACATGTTATACATAAGTTATATATTTAATAACATATATAATTGTAGGATAATTGGGTTTTCATTTTGGTAACAGCATGACATTGTACGTATATACTCTCATTAATCTCCTCCCCATTCCTCTAATGAACTATGTACTTCTATAAGCAGTGATAATGAACTCTGTAAAACTGTTATAAAATTATCCCAGAATCCCTTTTACAGGATTTAACACTCTACATATAGCAAAGTATGCATTTAAGTAACAATAGTATATACTGTACATTTGTGTTCCTGTTATAGACTATATATTGTGTGTTATAGACTAAACTATGTTGAGAAGATTGGTGCTCCCTTCAAAGGCTGTCACTATTGCCCAACTCCTGAAGATCACATAAGAAGATATACAAAACTAGTAGGTACCCATTTAATGGCATATAGGGCATGATTCCAAGTGCTCCCGTACATGATTATAACCATTTTACATTATAGCAACCTGTAGACATTTTTGCACTTAATTCTAAATCCCAAAATCATAATCTTATCAGACATATGTACATACATGCAGGGCTGGGAGAAAGCTACAACAATTGACTTCCTTTACATTTTTTATAATGTTATAAGTGAAGAAGAGAGAGCAAGGATAAGAAATCTTTCGCTGTTTGACAGTTTTGAGGTACACAGATATACTGCCCAACATAATATAACATCTCCTCATCATATATATTGCTGATGAAGACCTTTGGCCTGAAACATCAATCAAAGTTGAATTTATGTCGCTGATGTTCAATAAATCATATATCAGTATATAGGGTTTATAAATTATGGTAAAACTATTCTGTAACTACCCATACATAGCTGATAATGTATTTTCTCTTGCATGGTTCATCCTTCAACTTTTTGAGTGTCTAGAGATGCAGTTTTGTTGTTAAACTTTAGTCTAGATGCTCAAAAGTTGAAGGATGAACCATCCAAGAGATCAGTTTGATGCAGTTAGATGTATTTTTCTCATTTATATACAGGCATTTCACTTATATAGCTTTTCTTACACCATTTGCTATGCCTTCAAAGGAGAGATGATTAAACTGTTGAAGTCTCTTAAGCCATCACATGTACAGTATGGATCTGATAGAGAAGTACTAACAAGTCAAGCTTTCAGTGCAAAGCAAGCTTCTTTGGTGAAGCTGAAGTCAACAGACACTAGTTTGATTGGAAGGTTTGTATATATCTTATTATAATGGAGCTAGGCCGATTTTTTGTCCGTACTAATCTCCAAAACCGACTGGAGGATTCGCAGCAGACATGGTTCACCTTTCTAAGTGCTATCTGGAGGGTGTCCTTAATGGGGATTTCAATTGTTAGCTTGCGAAGGTGCGAAGGAAGAAATGAAGGTTTTTCGACGTTTGCCCATGCTTAACTATGAGACACCATCTTTGTTTTACGGACGAAAGTGAAGTAGATTACAGAATTTGCAGGGCACTCAGTTGTCCACAAACTCCTCCTGGGGGAATGGTGCGACGGCTTTTTCGCTATTGTTTCAGCTTGAAGTATAAGGGTGACATAAACTTTATAGCGGAAAGCGTCTTCCTGGGAGAAAGAAAGCGGCTCGATGGGGAAAGAATGGACCTTAAGGTATTCAGTTGACGATTGTGCAATAAGCCAATGATGTTGCATCAGATAGATACGCTATTAAACCCACGCATCTCTATGGTTTCATTGCGCTGTTGCAGCTGCTGCTATAGTGCTAATATGCCGACATTAAGAGGTGCAGCAAGGAAGAGAGCTCTCAGGAACCTTCAACAACTTTCAACATGCACCTGAAGAGCAACACTCAACCGGCGATCACCGTTGTCAAAGTGCTGTAGTGGGGAAGCCCACCTTCTCATACATATATATATAATATTATATATGCCCTTTAGTGCATAAAATATTACATTACGTAGACAGTATATTTATATATGTGTCTTAGTATTAACTTAGATATACATATGTATATATATGCATTGGCTTTCTCTTAATTCCATTGCCTTGAGACTGAGGGAATTCAAAGTTATGCAATTAATTAAAGGTCTCTTAAATGGTTCTTGAAAGTTGTTATGCAAATACATATGTATGTGGCTAGCTGTAAATATATTCACAATATTTATACATAATATATATATATCCTTACGAAGTGATAAGGATTGTTTGTTGCGATCATGATTTAATCCAGAGGTATTATTGAGCAACAGCAACATAAATTATTGATAATAGAACGTTAGAATGTTTGCTGATGAAGACCTATAGGTTGAAACGTTCTATTATCAATAATTTATGTTGCTAGCTGTTGCTCAATAATACCTCTGGATTAAATATATTCTTACATACATATTTAATATATTACTTTTATAGCTATTGATACATATTTATATATACTTATATGTACATTCTTAGATTTGCTCAGTTGTCTGTGTATGTAAAGGAAAGGTCAGAATTTCTGATTTATGGTGGAAGTGACATTTCTGGATTGTTTTCCAATGTGTTGTTGCTTTGCACAGTCAATTCAGAAGGTACATATGTATATATGTATATATTTACTATACACACTAACATATCCATGCATGCCTTAAGCTTGTATGTACTATGTATTATACCTATATGTAAACATATAGGTATAATACTCAAAAACAAGATTGATTGATATATAGATGGTATTAGGCACTTATCAGTGACTGATTGGGGTGATGAAAACAACGAATATATATATTACTTGGCCTATAAGTAGCATTGGTACAAAAACATGACTGCCCTATTATATATGTATATATGTATGGGTCCCAGGCAGTGATTACATTAGACTATAATAATAATAATAATAATAATAATAATAATAATAATAATAATAATAATAATAATAATAATAATATATACTTGTTACACATTTTTCACACATTTTAGATGATAAACCATTTGTATCCTTGAAAGTTGAAGAATGTGACACTTCTGGAATATCTCCTGGCAAGCTTAATTAATTATTAATATATTCATTAGACGTCTACTTCACACATGTTCTATACAATGTTTGTAGGTCCACTGAAGCACGGCTCTTTGCTGATGTTGTCAGATGATGCATTTGTACTCTTTGGTGGCCTGAACAAGAGTGAGCAGGCAAAGAGTGATGTATTCTTGCTGAAAGGTATGCACATGTGTTATATACATGCCTGAATGTACTGTATGTATATGTATTTTTGTAACTGAGCTTCCAGTCATAAGCGTATATACGTATATGTAATAGTTATAGCACAGAGGCAAGGACTATAGCCGAGTAATTAGTATGCATATACGTATATACACAACAAAATATAATTACTCAGCCTTGGATGATATTTCAGCTATAGCCCTTGCCTCTGGGTTATAGCTATTATATAATCAATCATTATATTCATTTTCCATTAATAAATTAGCAACTGTGTAATCCACTATGTTTATATCTTCATTAGAAAAATTTAAGCTCTTTGAATGGAACAGACAGGAAACATCCAAATCTCCACAGCCAAGATGGAGACATTCAGCCAATATTCTGAAGAATACAGAAGGTGAGTATGAAATGGCTGCCTCATAGTTGTGATTTATATATATTTGAACATCCATTTGTACTCACCATAGAGGTGGATGTTATGTTGGTGTTTGGAGGAAGAGACTCCAACGGCCAGCCCTTAGGTGACTGCCATATCTTGGATCTGAATATCATGAATTGGAAAGAGGTAATAATTATGTTCCATGACACATATCTTAGGCTTATAGCTGCACAATAGGCTTTATACATTATTAAAGTTGTGCAATACGTGTCTTAGATATTTCTTCATTGTGTTCTCTCTATATAAAAAAGATACAATGGGCCTCTTGAACAAGTCACTCTGTATAGCTTTTCCTTAACTATTTATTATCCAATAAAACTATGTCATCCTTAGTGTAGTATTGATATAACATATTAATCTAATGTACATCCGCAGTGTAAACTGTTGGGTGATTATCCAAAGCCTTGCCACAGTCACTCAACTGCAGTGTGGAGAAACACTATTTTGATGTATGGAGGGATACTTGGTGATGAGAAGCCGACTCACAAACTATATCAAGCTACTTTGAAGGTTAGATGTTATACATACGTACATATTCAAGATGGATTTTGATTAAGATTAGCTCACAGTAAGTTGATAATCATATACGTCTAAGCTTGGCCCTTTCGTCACTCTTTCCTCTTGTATATCATTTGCAGGAGACATCTGAGGTGGTGTTTAAGGAGTTGAAGACTACTCCTCTTCTGCCAGCAAAATGTAGTTCTTCTAGTCTTGTTCAAGGAGACAGACTCATTCTTGTTGGTGGTGCTGTCTGGTACCCAACTGAACCTGATATTATCATTGTGGACCTGACGGATCTGAAGGCTTCATTCATACAGCTCCAGGTATGTTTTATACTAGTATCATATATGTGTACGTATATATGTATGTATATACAAATAATCACTGGAAAATAATATGGCAAAACAGGCATTTACATTGACTGGGAGTCTGCATGAGGTCCTCCTAAATATGCATGGCAACTGGTGATCGCCTCCCAGTCATTCAAGAACCACAGACAGCTGTTTCAACCTCCCATGCATATATTAGTACACCTCTACCTCTGTATAAGTCTCTTGCATTCAATAAATATCCATTTAATATTTATTTAGCTGCCCAGGGAATCATACTTAGCAGTTGGAACAAGTTGTGGTTTACTGTCTGATAAGAAAAAGCTATCAGAAAATGATCCCGATGCACTGAACATTATTTCTGTGGGAGGTGGATGTGATTTTTCTTTCGATGTCAATGATGAAATATGCTTCAGTCCTCCAGTTCTGATGAAACTGAAAATATAGGCACATACGTATATTCTTTGGTTTAGATTATCAGAGTACAGTAGTACTCTTCAAACATTATTACACAACCAATATATGCAGCTTCTATATACCTATATAATACATATGTTATCTAATTTTAAGTATTAATATTGATTTAGTTACAATGTTGACCATTATGTTTGGATAGCGCTGTTTCTGCATGGAAATCTTTCTGGAAGTTCTTTAGATCCTTAGCTCTCTCTTAAATTGGGTTACTTATACTGATGCACCACCTCAGAACTTGGTGATTGTATGTGGCTGTCTGGGAAGTGCGGCCTGGTAGCCTTAAGTGGCGATGGCTTAAATTGCACCCAGGCAGTCGGGTTAGGGTTAGGCCTTAGCCTGGTAGCCTGGTAGCCTTAAATGGTGATGGTTTATACGTGTCCAGGTATAGCCCTGTGCCCCTTAACCACTTTTGGTTTGCTTTTTATACATTTATTGTATGCATGGGCACTCTAATAATAATAATAATATATATACAAAATAGGCACCAGAATGTAAAGTGGTAATAAGTCAAAGTCTACTAATTTTAAGAGTTGTGTCAGGGGGAGGGGCTTATTAACCTTTCGACATATTGGATATGTTCTGTTATCTCTTGTTTCCTTGTCATTCACCTTCCACTCATGGTAGCCATGAATATGACCACAGGAGAGGTAGGCCCAAGGCTGCTGTACAGAGCCATTAATCTCAGATTCTTTTGGAATAGGCCAACAGGCTGGGACAGAACATCCTTGCATCATTAGGTGCCCTGTGATGTTCTCTTAGAACCTGACTAGTCTGCAGGTACAGAGAGGAGGGGATGAAGGGGATGCAGATTGTTAAGTGATGTGACAACTTCTCAGCTAGTTTAGCTATAGTGGTTGAGGAGTGTACATTACAATCAGTGCCATTGTTTGTTAGTGTGGTCCTGCAAATCAGAGTTTCCTATGTATATATAGGGAGTTTAGATGACAGGAAATGAAGAGGCACAGAGTCCAGCAATCATATTCTTACCATTGTCCATGTACCATTACTTCTTCAAAAATTCTTATCATTGTACCATGGATGATGGAGCCCCCCACCACCGCTGCTGCCACTGCTTTGTGCATTTTGGTCATTATCATTGCAGAATGCACAGCACTAAGCATACAATCCAAGTTGTTTAGCCTACTTGATTGCAAAGCCTCCTGAAATACTTTGTCCGATGCTGCATGTGACCATGGCAATGTAGTGGTTAATCTATGGTGTGACCAATAACCAACCTGCATGGTCCTTTCCGGTCATGTGACCTCCAGAGGTTAGACCGTTTAGAGGCTTTGCGCAGTTAGGAAGTAGTCTCGCGTAGCCCAGACTAATAGAAAGCTTCGACGTGGAAAGAAATTAAGGAACCCTATATAATGGACAATATTCAGAGGCAAGACCGAGTTCATGTAACTAACGATATCGTGACACTTAAAAAGGCTTATACAGTGCGATGCGGCTATTATGAGGACGAATTTGTCAAATACATGATCAGCAACGAAACGACTTTAAATGAGAAAGACAAAGAGCCGACTCCTGCTATGATTTCGAGGTTAGTCAATGGCTCTGTATGCATGCATATGGTCCCTAGCATCATCTACATGAGGTAGAGACACGTAAATATTTCGTCCTTGCGAAAAGGTGTACTTATCAGAAAGTACGATGTTTATTTTACTTGTATACAATAATAGAGAAACAGTGAGAGCATATGCAGGGTTTTTGGAAAAAAATTCATTTAAACCAGTATTTTGTATTAGTCGGCCAGCTACCTTTCATCCTCAAAGCATGCTCAGACACTTTGCCAACCATACAGTTAACCTGAGCTGGAGAATACAGATCCATGCCAAATACAACCTATGCAACTCCAGAGAGGCCACTGTTAGACAAGTACTTAATGGATGTCCAACAGCTCTAACCAACGGCTGGTACACATACATGGAAACACGACTGTGTTAATTGACACATCTCAAGAGCACTTCAACATGTCATCACAGAGGAGTCTGTCTATTCTGACCTCTATAGACAATATGAGAGCCTCTGAGAACCCTTTGGCCACGATTTCCAACCAAGTACTTGTCACCACAGCCAGGCCAGATATAATTGTGTACAATGGTGGAGAAGGAATAAGAATGATTGATCTGACTATTTGCACAAACTCAAAAGAAGGCCAGCCTTATAAATGCTAAAATGAGGAAGACCACCAAAGCAAATTATCAGCAACTCTTGGGGGACTTAGAAAGACAAAGATTTCATGCTAAGTACACTACAATAATAATAGGAGCCCTAGGCCACTATTCAGCCGACCAGATGCCAATACTGTATAAATCCTTCCCAAAGATCGAGATGAAAGATTGGAAGAACATCCTATTTGAAGCTGTAGAAACTCTGATCGATGGTGCTTATATATATAAGTTAATTTTGACCAAGATATCTCTCTTTAATCATGCAACACTCTTGCCAGATGATGACCCCTTAGTAGGGTAAAAAATAAAAATGTGAAATCTCGGGCATAGACAACAAAGTTTGTTCATCAGTATGATTCACTCTCTGTAAATTGATTGAATTACATTGAAGTGTGGTCTTTCAAAAGAGTTTTGGCTCTAGCATGCTCGATCAGTTTCTACTGTATTACCCGGTCCTATCAGTACAATCAATATATGTATATACTATTATACTTTGCCAACCATCTTCCATATGAACCTTGTATGGTTTATATACCCGATATTGTTTGTTCAATCCAAATACAAGGAAATTACTAACACCTCCCTCCCCTTACAAGTTTAATTCTAAATCTGCCACTGTTCTATGTATGTTCTACAGTGTAATAGTGGTTTACATATATATATATATATACATTGGCTTGTGCGGCTCTGACGGCTCCAGAAAGAGCTAGGTCAGTGGATGGGGAAACTAAGAACCTGTTTTGAAGCCTTTGGTTGGCATGACTACAGCTGGGCTTGGCTGGGGTGTCAGGGGGACAACTCAGGGAGATGGTGAGAAGTGTGTTGTGCAGGTGTGTGGAGAAAGATTGGGCTGACGATCTTAGCAGCAAACTGCATTTTGAACTCTGTATGGGTGAACGGTTTCGATGGTAGGTGTTGGAAGGTGAGGGAGAAGAGCCATAGGAGAGTACTGATGATGCTGAGAGGTGGAACGGCCCCATTCCAGATTGAAACTGGCAGATGGAAGGGTGTACCTCGAGAAGAGAGATTGTGTAGAGAGTTAGGACGAACGAGGAAGTGGAAGACTGCAATCATTGGTTGATACGGTGTCCTAGGTGGGAGCTGGAAAGATGATATCTTTTGGCTAAAGTTGAAGAAAGGCTTCCCAATTTTGCATCCTTAACTGATGACATTCAATCTGCTGCAATCACAGACTTAGCATGTGAAGACCGTGGGATTGCCCAGCTGATCTATTTAATGTGGACTGCAAGATTTGGCTGATTCAGCCTGACTATATTTGTGGACTACATTATGTACATTTAACAGTGCCTCATTAGGTCTGTACCCTAGTGCCTCTTTGTTTTTGCACGTGTGCACTTTAATATTAATAATAATAATATATAATCATAGAACTTGCACTAATCTCTAAATTATAATAATATTCCTAATTAAAAGTCTTGCATGCAGCTGCAGTAGTGTTTCCATGTTTAGTATACCTACCATGTACCAGATTTTGTATAAATTGGTTATTGAAAGGAAATTACCTTTTCCTCTATACATATTCAGTGTAAAGTCTATATATAAAGTTAAATAAAAACATTCAAAAATGAAGTTAAAAGTAGGGATGACACTATAACAGTGATTGGCACATCTAGAAAAAGTAACAAAACAAGAAAGTGATCATATGGTAAGGCTAACATTGCAGAAGTGGCATACTGAAACTTAACTATACACATCACTTCTATGTTTGGGCGCATCATGGATATACTAGAAGTAGGGATCGATGCGCCCAAACATAGAAGTGATGTGTATAGTTAAGTTTCAGTATGCCACTTCTGCAATGTTAGCCTTACCATATGATCACTTTCTTGTTTTGTTACTTTTTCTAGATGTGCCAATCACTGTTATAGTGTCATCCCTACTTTTAACTTCATTTTTGAATGTTTTTATTTAACTTGTATTGCTCCTTTTTTCTTGTTAATATTTGTTTTGAAAGTTTTCTTGGCGAAAACTCGAAATAAAGTAGCAGAATAGACGATATAATAGAGAGCTCTAAATTAAAAAATGGCGTCCGAAAAGATCCCAAATTTGATAAGATGTTTTCTACCGTTCTTTAACATTCAGTTTAGGATATTAAAGGGTCAATAATCGTTAAGAATACGACTGTATATAGGCCCTGCAAAGCGACTAAGAAATTCGATCGCGGGTAACGGCAGTACCACAAATATTACTCATTCGGGTTACTTATTTTATATACAGAGAATTTGAAACTTAATTAAAAAATGGCGTTCAAAGAGGCCCTAAATTTGGCACTTTCAAAAGTAACACGCTTCGGTTGGAGCGCGTTGAAATCTAGGGTAGCCTATTCCCTAGTTCGGAAACATTCATGACGATTTCGTATTTGTATGTACCTGCGTAAGTTCGCATGTTAGCGCTAGCTCATTTGAAAAAAGAAGAAGAAGAAGAAGAAGAAGAAGAAGAAGAAGAAGAAAAAATGAGGAATTGCAGAATTTGGCCTATTTCGGTTTAACCACTTTGCGAAGGTTGTAGAGCATCGTAACATGTTTTGGCGTTTAGAAAAGCATGCAAAAACGACTGCAAACACACGAATGCAACCGAAAATCTGAACGTTGTTGATTTATGAGGTGTTAATTGATAATACATTGAATAGGGCGGCCATGTTTTTTTTCGGCCATCCCTACTTATAGAGTACTACCGTACTCTATGATAGAACTCTTTTTATGGGACTTATAAACCCTTGTAGTTGGGCTGTACATGTCTTTACTGATTTAGCATAACATGTAAATAATAGACAATCATTTTTATTATAATAAAGATGGAGTGGTGTCCCTGACCTTATAAACAGGTAATAATGGGGTCTCAAAAGTATAAAGAATCCATATATATAATACATGTAACGCTTAGAAGAAATTAGCACCCACAACTGAACCACTTCTTTAACAATCTTTAATTACAAAAACTACCATTTGTTGTATCAGGAGCTCTTAGGCCTTTTATTTTCGACACTTTCCTATTATATTATATTACCATTTCTATCCCCTTTTCACCCAATCACCCCCTTATCCAGGACCTGCATGAAAATCCACATATGATGGAAGCAGCAATCCTGTAGTCAAAATAATAATTAATAAATTATATGTACATGTGCATTATAGCCATCCATCCTTCTTAATTTAGTATATGCATTGGATGGTTATATATATTGTATATATCATGAGAAGGAATGCCTTAAAATATCCATATGTATAACAAGCTGTGCATAGTGTTACCCTGCTGCTTATATATATCACACATATTTCCTACCTATATATACCCATATAGAGGTCTATATATTCGTAACTTCATTTTTGATGATATTGTATGGAGGTTTCTTGAAGAGACTAAAGGTCAAGGACAAATAGTGTCGTTGGGAGCTGGTTTTGACACCCGATACTTCCGTTTGAAAGCTTCAAAATCTTTCAGAGGACTTTATTTGGAAGTAAGTAGGCACAACGGTTGTAAAATGTATTTTAATGTGGTATTTTTTAAATTATACTTTTAAAGGTGGATCTTCCTAAAGTTGTCTTGGTGAAGTTGGCATTAATTGAAAGCAATCCAAACTTGAAATCTTTCATCAATGATAAACAACTTGAAGTCAATAATAATGAAAAAGGTAAATAAATTATATACACATATATATGTTATGTATACGTATATCTTTTACTACATTTTGTATTTTTGATACAAGTATCAATCCATGGACGTATATAGACATAAAGTAAACTGCATGTGCATGGCAAAAATAGTATAATAACCCCCCATACCTTGTTATATCATTAATTACTCTGGTAAAAGTGAACTGATTATACACAGAAATTAATAATGAATGAAATATATACACCATGTTCTATATACCAGATAACCTATAGTTTTTATTTACTGTAGGACCATTTCTAAAATCATCAGATTACCTTTTGATTGGATTGGATTTAAAAAATGTGTCAGAATTGACCTCTGTTCTTTTGGAATGTGGATTCACTCTAACCAAACCAACACTTCTAATATCTGAATTTGTTCTTCCATTTTTGGAACAAGAATGGTATATATATATATAATATTAAAATTACAATCAAGTACTACACAGTACAAGTTACAAATTTAAGAGATCCAAGTGACTATGTAATATTAAAATTACAATCAAGTACTAGTTACACATTGCAAGTTAGAAATCCAAGTGACCCCTAGGATAATCAGTATTTTAAATAGTGCAGGCTTTGAAATCCTCAACTACTGCATAGTTGATACAAATCATCCAATTGCAAGGTTAAACACATGGCCTGCCAATTACCTTTTCACACCTTAGTATAGACTGAAGATGATGCATCTGTATGCCATATATCAACAAAGGTTCCAGTCTTAAAGGGGTCTCAGCTAATAACCACAGCAGATTTGATTATCCTTGAGAGGGAGCTAGGAATACTGATGGTTGGGTGCATGCATGAGAGGCCATTTGGTAACTTGCACACAAGGACAGAAAAGCGGCCGAGGCCTTTATATGTATGTTATACGATGTCCCTTGTGTGCAAGTTGCCAATTGCAAATGGCCTCTAACTTTATGATAATATGCCCATTCTGTTTCTAGGTCCTTTCTTGGAGCCATATGAATTATTATATATATTAGTATATTGTAACTGGCACTGTATATAGAACTATATACCTATATGTATATATAATATGGAAAATGATATATACATACATAAATATATACGTACAGTGCAAGTTACAAAATACCTCAGTAATCTAAATAATTTTATTTATATATTATATACAGCTCATCAAATGTCATTCAATGGTCTGCTGAAACATTTCCAAATGCCATTTTTGTCTCCTATGATCCAGTAAGTACACATGTATATACCACATATTAAATGCTGTTCACTTTTGTATATATATATATTACTGGTATATATGTATTATATAGTATGTGAGGAATATAATATTTTGCCTTTAATTATATACTTATATATACGTATATACTTTGTATGTGAAGTAGGCATTATGAAAGGAGTATATATTACTGTGGCAAATGTGCCTAGCCCAATGGTACAGCACTGGTGGTCATAACCATGCAGTATAGCAGTTGCTTCTTTTGTTTTTTCCTCTTGATATTTGAATTTGATTTTCTTTTTGATTGATTGATTATCACTTCTTTATTGGATCATTTCATCATCATTTACACTTTTACTATTTACAGATCTATCCTGAAAGCAGCTGCATGAAAGCCATGTACGTAAGAGAGATATAATTAATCTATGTGTATACATAAATATATATATATATCCTAAGCTGAAAACTAAATACTAGTCTATGTTAGCCAATTGCAAAGACTCTACAAAGACTACATGTGTATCTTTTACAATTGTAAACATTTCAATAAATATGTACATACAGTATATAGTGCTACATGCTTTTAACAAGTGCTAGTCTTTAAAAAGACTGCAAAATGTCTTGGCACGACTTATTGAATTGCATCAAATTGCATATTTGTATTTGCAACTCACCATGCACTGGAACAATTTAATGACAACTAGCTAATTTCAGTGAATGTGGATGCAACCAATTGTTTCCAGTTGTCTACATAGTTTCCTGCCTCACGTCTGGCTTGTAGTGAAGTTCTCGGTTTTTGGCTCTTTTCGTGTTCTTCAAGTGATTTTTCGTGCTTGTACTTCAGGGACAGAGTTTCTTGCTAGCCCCAGGTCCTTCAATATTTGCTGTACATAAAACTGTCTGTTAAATGTTACTCTATCAACGCTTGGAAGTCTTTGAATGTATTATTATTATAATAATACCATAACTGGTATGTATACGCATATACGGTCTACGATGACACAATATTTTAACTTAGCACATTATGACTATAATTAAACGTACCATATACGTACGTATGTACCGTTACTCAGCAATGTGTCTTGACACTTGGGCACTGAGACAAAAATCCATTTTACCAATTAGTATAATAAATATACATTATAGCCCAGAGGCCTTTGAGGTGGAAGTCGGAGTCCATGGGCTGTACTCCATTGTTCATGGCAATGATTGATTTTCAATGATGTGACTAATTGATTCACATCCTGTTTGACTTTTCTTGAAACTGCATGTGGTTAAATTCCATAACCGGGATATAACTGCAATGAAGAAGCCTGTTCCGGGATATAACTGCAATAAGAAGCTATATACCTGCATCGGCTTCTTAAATTCTTTTATATCCCTGCCCAAATGTGACTTGTCTTCCTTGTCATTTCGGCCACTTCTCTTAGACGTGTGCGGCTCGCTGTCCTTGTCAATGTTGCATTCCCTTAGAATTCTTGAGACTAAGACGTGTACAAGCAAAAACAACCAGACGCTATATAGCTGAGCCATCCTGAATTCAATTGAAAGTCCCACCATAAAGCCCTGCGACGGAGTATATATCACTCATACCACGGCGCTTCTGTGTATATGAACTTTAGATGTACTCACCCTGCAGGTATATATATAACTTCATATTGCATGCAGTTATATTCCGGAACAGGCTTCTTATTGCAGTTATATTCCATACAAAATAACATAAAATTGGGTATCCTTTTTGGTGATAGCATGCACTAGTACTCTCATTAATCTCTTCCCCTTTAACTATGTACTTCCAAGCAGTGATAATGAACACTGTAAAACTGTTATAAACATAATCCCAGAATTCCTTTTACAGGATTTCACTCTATAGCAAAACATGTGTTTTTAAGTAACTATATTGTGTATTATAGACTATCCTTTATTGAGAAGTTTGGTGCTCCCTTCAAAGGCTGTCACTATTGCCCAACTCCTGAAGATCACATAAGAAGATATACAAAACTAGTAGGTACCCATTTAATGGCATATAGGGCATGATTTAAAGTGCTTCTGTGATTATATAACCATTTTACATTATAGCAACCTGTAGACATTTTTGCACTTAATTCTAAATCCCAAAATCATAATCTTATCAGACATATATACATACATGCAGGGCTGGGAGAAAGCTACAACAATTGACTTCCTTTACATTTTTTATAATGTTATAAGTGAAGAAGAGAGAGCAAGGATAAGAAATCTTTCGCTGTTTGACAGTTTTGAGGTACATTAATTATATTGTATTGATTTTAATGAACAAATATACTGCCCAACATACTCCTCATCATATACGTATATTGCTGATGAAGATCTTCAGGCCGAAATGTCGATCATCATATACATATATTGCTGATGAAGATCTTCAGGCCGAAATGTAAATCAAAGTTGAATTTATGTCGCTGATGTTCAATAAATCATATATCAGTATATAGGGTTTATAAATTATGGTAAAACTATTCTGTAACTACATATTAACACATGAAGTGATAAAGATTATTTGTTGCAATCATGATGAAATCCAGAGAATTGCTGATGAAGACCTATGGGTTGAAATGTTCTATTATCAATAATTTATGTTGATGTTACTCAATAAATGGATTTCATATTAACACATACATAGCTGATAATATATTTTTCTTATCTCTTGCATGGCCAGCGACCCATTGGTTAAGATGGCCCCTCCCACTGGAAATGGGCTGGGTCTTAATTATTAGCTTTTACTGATGAAGAGAATCACCACACCAATTATTAGCTTAAGAGGGAGAGCATGAGGGAGGCATTGCTGTGGCATTTGTAGCTCAGTGGCAGAGCAACTGGTGGTCATAACCAGCTGTCCTGGGTTCGATACCCGGCAATTGCTTCTTTCGTGTTTTTCCCTCCTATTATGTTTGATTGATTATTACTTGTGGTTTGATTATCACATTGATTATTCATGGTTCATCCCTCAGTTGATGCAGTTAGAAGGAATCTTTAAGTTATTGATGTATTTTTCTCATTTATATGCAGGCATTTTACTTATGTAGCTGTTCTTACATCATCTCCTATGCCTTCAAAGGAGACATGATTAAACTGTTGAAGTCTCTTAAACCATCACATGTACAGTATGGATCTGATAGAGAAGTACTGACAAGTCAAGCTTTCAGTGCAAAGCAAGCTTCTTTGGTGAAGCTGAAGTCAACTGACACTAGTTTGATTGGAAGGTTTGTATATATCTTATTATAATGAAGCTAGGCCGATTTTTTGTCCGTACTAATCTCCAAAACCGCCTTCTCGTACATATATATAATATTATATGCCCTCTAGTGCATAAAATATTATATTACATAGACAGTATATTTATATATGTGTCTTTGTATTAACTTAGATATACATATGTACATATTGGCTTTCTCTTAATTCCATTGCCTTGAGACTGAGGGAATTCAAAGTTATGCAATTAACTAAAGGTCTCTTAAATGGTTCTTGAAAGTTGTTATGCAAATACATATGTATGTGGTTAGCTGTAAATATATTCACAATATTTATACACAATATATAGTTATACATATTCTTACCTATTTAATAGATATTTGTGAAATGATAAGGGGTACTTGTTGCAATCATTATGATATTCGGTTCTAACTGATGGAGACTCACGGGTTGAAACATCTTAATCTTTGCTTTAAAGAAGTGTTGCTGTTGCTCAATAATACCTCTGGATTAAATATATTCTTACATACATATTTAATTTAGATATATATAGATATTTAAATACATGCTTAGATTTGCTCAGCTGTCTGTGTATGTAAAGGAAAGGTCAGAATTTCTGATTTATGGTGGAAGTGACATTTCTGGGTTGTTTTCCAATGTGTTGTTGCTTTGCACAGTCAATTCAGAAGGTACATACGTATATATGTATATATTTACTATACACACTAACATATCCATGCGTGCCTTAAGGTTGTATGTGATATACCTATATATAAACATATAGGTATAATACTCAAAAACAAGATTGATTGATATATAGATGGTATTAGGGTGATGAAAACAAGGAAAGGTATACATTACTTGGCCTATAAGTAGCATTGGTACAAAAACATGACTGCACTATTATATGTGTATATATGTATGGGCCCCAGGCAGTGATTACATTAGACTATATACGTATGTATATAGTCTAATGTAATAATAATAATAATAATATATACTTGTTACACATTTTTCACACATTTTAGATGATAAACCATTTGTGTCCTTGCAAGTTGAAGAATGTGACACTTCTGGAATATCTCCTGGCAAGCTTGTTAATATATATTAATTATAAATTCACTTCACACATGTCCTATACAACGTTTGTAGGTCCACTGAAGCACGGCTCTTTGCTGATGTTGTCAGATGATGCATTTGTTCTCTTTGGTGGCCTGAACAAGAGTGAGCAGGCAAAGAGTGATGTGTTCTTGCTGAAAAGTATGCTCATGCGTATATATGTATATGTAATAGTTATAGCCCGGAGGCAAGGACTATAGCTGAGTTATTAGAAGTCCAAGGTGATGGGATTTACCCTATTGCCATGGTTTATTGTCATTGTTTAGGATAGTTATTCAAATATTTGTGGTTTAGCGCTATAGCCAATGGCAGCCTGGAATAAAAATGGCTAAAAAGCAAAGAATTTCGTGAAATTTGCTTGCAGTGTATAACCCAATATATATTTATACGTATCTTCATTAGGAAAATTTAAGCTCTTTGAATGGACCAGACAGGAAACATCCAAATCTCCACAGCCAAGATGGAGACATTCAGCCAATATTCTGAAGAATACAGAAGGTGAGTATGAAATGGCTGCCTCATAGTTGTGATTTATATATTTGACCATCCATTTGTACTCGCCATAGAGGTGGATGTTATGTTGGTGTTTGGAGGAAGAGACTCCAACGGCCAGCCCTTAGGTGACTGCCATATCTTGGATCTGAATAACATGAATTGGAAAGAGGTGATAATAATTATGTTCCGTGACACGTATCTTAGGCTTTATGACTGCACAATAGGCTTTATACATTATTAAAGTTGTGCAATACGTGTCTTAGATATTTCTTCATTGTGCTCTCTATATTAGTAGTTATATACATATACAGGGGAACTTTGAACAAGTATGTATACTTCACTCCGTATATATATAGCTCTCCTTAACTATGTATTATCCAATAAACTCTTACTGTAGTATTGATATAACATATTAATCTAATGTACATCCGCAGTGTAAACTGTTGGGTAATTATCCAAAGCCTTGCCACAGTCACTCAACTGCAGTGTGGAGAAACACTATTTTGATGTATGGAGGGATACTTAGTGATGAGAAGCCGACTCACAAACTATATCAAGCTACTTTGAAGGTTAGATGTTATACATACGTACATACTCAGTATTCTGTGAGATGCATTTTAATTAAGATTAGCTCACACGTACAGTAAGTTGATAATCACATACATCTAAGTTTGCTCCTTTCGTTACTCTTTCTCCTTGTATATCATTTGCAGGAGACATCTGAGGTGGTGTTTAAGGAGTTGAAGACTACTCCTCTTCTGCCAGCAAAATGTAGTTCTTCTAGTCTTGTTCAAGGAGACAGACTCATTCTTGTTGGTGGTGCTGTCTGGTACCCAACTGAACCTGATATTATCATTGTGGACCTGACGGATCTGAAGGCTTCATTCATACAGCTCCAGGTATGTTTTATAATATATACTAGTATCATATGTATGTACGTATGTATATACAAATAATCACTGGAAAATAATATGGCAAAACAGGCATTTACATTGACTGGGAGTCCTAAATATACATGGCAACTGGTGATTGCCTCCCAGCCATCCAAGAACCACAGACAGCTGTTTCAACCTCCCATGCATATATTAGTACACCTCTACCTCTGTATAAGTCTCTTGCATTCAATAAATATCCATTTAATATTTATTTAGCTGCCCAGGGAATCATACTTAGCAGTTGGAACAAGTTGTGGTTTACTGTCTGATAAGAAAAGGCCATCAGAAAATGATCCCGATGCACTGAACATTATTTCTGTGGGAGGTGGATGTGATTTTTCTTTCGATGTCAATGATGAAACATGCTTCAGTTCTCCTGTTCTGATTAAACTGAAAATATAGGCACATATACGTATACTGTCAGAGTACAGTAGTACTCTTTAAACAGGGATTAATATTATTACATAACCAATATATGCAGCTTCTATATACCCTATATATTATTTACATAATGATTGTATTTAATCAGTTACAATATTGAGCACAGTCAGCTGAAAAATGTATTTAATTCTGATAAGTACAAAATAACAACAAATGCATTACAAAAACAATAACATTATTAAGTGCAAAATTATATAATAAACCTAAAAAGAGAAGAAGGTGACATTGAACATGCTGACACCACTCGAAAGTTTAAGAAGATGCATGTCTAGTCCTCACACCAAATGTCCCTAAACCTATCTTATTACTGCTATAAACTGTCACAGAGTTCTTTGAGCACAATTCATCGCGATCGGTCTGTCGAATCTCTCCGAAGCTTTTCTTAATCTCACGCTGACTAGTAGTTAAGCGTTATTAAATCTGTAAAACGCTTAAACCGACTTCTTTAGGCATCACAAATTTGGAATGTTCTCAAATTCACCAAGGACTTCGATGATCTCCTAGCACTTCGTCAGCCATTTGTATCTCTTGCAAAAGGTGGTAGTAAGCCAACTGATAATTAACGCTGACGTCATCTAAACACGTGACCGGAAATTCCTAATAAGGAGTTTGCGCGGGAAAATATGAATGCAGCCATATAAAAGATGGCGAGGTGTGAAAATATTCAGTTTACCCCCAGTGGCTTACTTGACGCGTGAGATTGCTAAAGTTTCTGTGCTTGACGGTGGTCTTTCCTTATCCCGAGTAGTCCTGTTCGGAGCGCTAGACAAGTAGACCCAGGATTCCCCTCGGCTCCGCCAGCGAGCTGAGAATGCGGCCTGGTGTCAGGTTGGATATGCAATCTGATCAGGAACTCAGTGGGAGGGTTGGTGCTTGGGATTGGTCCTCACTAGCTCTGGCTTCGGCTGGGGTCTGACGGCACGGAGATTGAGGTGATCACGTAACTATGTAAGTTGAAGTCGGTTGTCGACACCTGATTTGGGCAGTTGTTTCGCCAGTCCCCACTTCAAGGACGTCATCCGATCCTGAGGAGTTAAAGGTGTGGCAACACACTGATTCTCATCGGGGCAGTTTGCGGTTCGGGAGGGTCGGACTTGGCATAGGCTGAAAGTGAGGCTAACGCTGATCGATTCCTATGTCATGGCTAGTAACTCCATGAGTGCAGATTACTGCGCAGTTACAGCTTCTGTTACACAATAGTTAGTGTCAACGCTGTGGGGTGGGGCACGATGTACTTTCACCTCCTCGTGGTGTGCCCTGGGGCAACTCTACTTGAGTTGTGCTGAGAGAAGTACATGACCAGTTTCAAGATCTATTTTTTTCAAGTTAAGTCAGTTGTGATATGAAACATGATATCATATTTCATGTATATATTTTCATTCTTTAGGATTAGGATGAGCTGTTGAGTGTCTTGGACTTTTATGAAATGCAGATTGCATAACAATATTATGGTATATGCAGATTGAAGTTGTTCATTTGACAGTGTTAACTATATTACTGTGTAGCATGCTCTTATCGTTTAAATGAGTTGTCTTGTAATAGTTTTATGGCTATATAGCCAATCACTTATCCTTGAAACTTAAATTTAATTGATGAAAAAAAGCTTACTACTGTTTACTTCTGCCTTGTAATCCCTTTGCTCTTCTGTGGAATAGATGAAACCTCGTGGAGCTCCACCAGTGGTCCCCAAACCCTATGCCAAATACAAGGAAGATCATTCTACCTATTCTACATCCTCTTCATCTTCAACTGTGTCTAGCAAAGAAGATGAAGTGACGCCACTGCCAACTCCTATTCCTCCTCCACGACCTCACAGGAAGAAGAAGGGTCCGAATGCAACACCTACCAATGATTCCCTATCTTTTGCTAATCCCGGGGCTTTCATTAGCACAACCTCTGTAAGATGAGAAGTTACAGAAAAGAGAATCACTTGATTTTTCCTCATCGATTTCAGCAGCTTTGGTTGACATAGATCCATCCATCACAGTGACCTTAAAAGGTAAACCATAGAAAGACGACTGACTATCTTCCAGATTTTGGTAAACTGCCTCCCCTGTTGGAACCGGTATATACTGTTGTCATTCATATACATTAATCATTAATCTATAAATATTATGATTAATTTCAATCATAAGATTAAAATGTATCCATAACATAATAAAACATTTGCACAATTTGATTAATTAGTTCTATGTGCCATTATACATTAAAATGGTATGTATGTTAAATGTTGGTTCATAGTTAATTCTTTTCTTGTGGTCTATCACAAACAGAAATAAACACACACAATGATGAAATAGTTTAACATACTTTACTTGGCTATATATACAAATTGCTATTAATTGGTTTTTACTGTATTTTTAAAGTTTATTTAACAAAGTAGGGAGAATTACTCTAATTTACAAAAATAATTTTGCAATCTTAATTGGGTCCCAATGTTAGAACAGGTTTTGAAAACTTAGATGTAAGAACAGATTCATCTTATTCAAATACATCGATGAATTGCCTATATATTACAAATATTTCACCGAATGTATATGTACAAAAATCTTCTAATGTATACAGTAATTTATATACATACACTGTATATATCTATGTATACAAATAAAACAAAAGGGTAACTGGTAATGTTGAACAGATATATTAGCATGCAAAACTTATTTCCTATTCTTACTTTGCCCATTCCACCTTTAATATCAGATAGTGGTAACCATAGCCATCTAATGCTTTAATGGCTTTCTCTGCATCTCTTCTATTATAGTAATTAACAAAGGCAAAACCCTAGAAAGAGACAAGGTTATACATGAATTATCAAAGTGATAAGTAGACCACAACTGTTTAAATTATCAAAGTGATAATCAGACCACAACTGTTTAAATAATCAAAGTTATAATCAGACCACAACTGTTTAAATAATCCAAGTGATAATCAGACCACAACTGTTTAAATTATCAAAGTGATAATCAGACCACAATTGTTTAAATAATCATGGTAGAGTGCAAAAGAGAGGAAATATAGAAGAATAATGACTGGTAACCAAATGGTCTACCAATAGAGACTATCACATGTATTTGAGCAATACTAAAAGGTAGAATAATTATATTTCTATCAGAGGAATAAAATAAACGGTATACTGACATATTTTTATAAGTTCAGGCAATGATTGGTTGAAGGAGTGTCATACCTTAGATCGCTGTGTGATTCTGTCTCGAGCAAGGTAAATACGCTGAATAGGACCAAAATGTCCGAAAAGTTCCCTCAAATCTGGCTCCATTGCGTCCTCTGAGAGATTGGTCACACGAACTGTAGCAGTGTCATCTAATGAGATGCAATCCAATAACAAATGTAAGGTAAGCAAAGGGTACGTATATACTGACCCTAGTACAGTAGAACCTCGGTTATCCGAACCTCAATTAACCGGCTGCTCGGATTATCCGGCCTCGAAGGTCGCATAATCTTATTAACGCCCATCGTTTGTTTGCGAAGTGATGGCTAGTTCGAGTGGGCCGCGAGGAAAAGGAAGCGCTTAGTCCTTCTCCTAGAGAGTAAGATAGCTATACTGGAGCGACTGAAGGCTGGAGCAACCCAAGCGCAGCTTGCGGAGGAGTACAGGATCGGAAGTTCGACCGTTTGGCGATATCAAAATTACATATTCATTAAGATGATTCACATATCCGGCCGTTTCACTTATCTGGCCATAGCTTGGTCCCATTGAGGCCGGATAACCGAGGTTCTACTGTATACTAACTCTAGTATATTGACACCCTAGTATACTGACCCAGTATATTAACCTAGTATACTGATCCTAAAATATTGACCTAGTATACTAACTCTAATATAATATGGACTCTAGTATTGCTAATCCTGTATATTTACCATAGTGACCTTAGTATACTAACTCTAGTATACTAACCCTACACAGCCACACTACACACATTACACACATTAACCTCTTTTTTTATTTTTTCTGGTTATATAATAATAATAACAAAATACTGTATATATAATAGATAATAATATTAACCTCTAGTCTTAGACATAGTCTCTCCTGATTTCTTTGAGTCGTCTGCATAACGTTTTGACGGAGGTATGTATTTCCCAGGTTTGACATCAGTGGTCGAAGGAGGTGCAGCTGTAGTTTGGGGAGCACCTGTAGCAATAGTAAAAAAACATACATACCTTACTACTACAGGATTTTTTCAGGAGAAATTTTCAGGGGGGGGGGCAAACCAGATTTTTTCCAGTGGGCGTGGCCAGTGGGTGTGGCTAGCCCTCCCCCACCCTGGTTCTTACACCAGTGAAATAGGGAGGGGACGTAGGTTGGAGCTAAAATACATACTTTTCTGCAAGTGCCTATTCAGCATATAGTAGTCACATTCAGCTTCTGTTACTTAGTCAGCTGCAAACTTGCAGCTAAGTCAATGTGCTATCTCATTTCACACTCAGCTTAGTCAGCTGTAGACCTTCCTGCGCTGAAGATTGTCAAACCATCTGACACCAGGGGGCTCTCCCATGAGAAATGTGTTTTAACTGTGAAGAAATGTTATGGAGCAATTGTGTCTGCACTTGAAAGTATTTATCAGGAATCCCTAGAGCCAGAGGCACTCGGTATTAGCAAGATCTTATTGAAGCCCTCTACATTTTTTCCATATACATACATATCTCCTTGACTACATTCCCCCTCAGGTATCCGAGTTGACCAGTCAAGTAGATGATTGTCGCTTGGTTGGTTGGCATAATTATCCAGTGTTGTTTATTATTTGCAACAAAATGTAAGGATCTAATTGTGTCAACCCATGCAATACCATATAGTGGAAAATTCTTGAGGGTGCAAATTTTCACAGAAACAACACCAGACACTCCGGATGAAATTTTCACGGTTTTATTTTTGAAACAACACGACCCATGAGAAAGTTATGGCCATTGAAGAATCTGCCCTATTCAAATGTTCTTGTCTTTCTTTTTAACTACGAAATTTTGCACCATGCGAAAATTTCCTGTTACATAGTAAGTTCAACAAGAACAATGAACATAACAAGAATTATGTGCTCAATACCACAAGGAAGATTGATGTAGCTATAACTCACTAGTTTTGTCATCTGTTGGATTTTGGAAGGCCCCCGGCTCCAGCGTGTCCTTATAAGGGCAATGAGTGGTCCAGTGCTCTCCCTTACAGATACGACACTGCACAATTCCTTTACCAGTTGTAGCCAACTTCATCAGCGTGTTATCCTCCGAAGCCTGCTGGTCCAGGGACTAGAGAGAGAGAATGCAGGTGAATGTTGCCATTAGACAACCAGAGTTTCTTTTAGAAAATATCACAAGGGGAGGAGGGCAAAATACAATATGGTAACTAAGAGGGGTTAACCTAGTTCATTATGTTTGCTTCTTATCTAAATATAAATAAATCTAACCCACTTCATTACCAAATGCCCCGTTTTTCACAATTTAAAATGTAAATCATTTAATGAGTGTAATATTACCCCTATTGCCCTATTTAAATAGGAAGCAAGCATAATAATAATAATAATGATTGTTTATTATTGTGACATGCTATACAAAACTGAAATCAGTAAAGACAGCTCAACCACAAGGGTTTATAAGTCACAACCCCTATTTTTTATACTCTAAACAATATGCAGAAATGCCTCTATATCCTTTCATACCCTAATAAACAAATCACCAACTGTATTTATCTCATGTACTTGCAGCACAAATCAGTCACCTAGCTTTACTCAACATATACTTTTATAAATGCATACAATTCACTCCCCCCTCCTCTCCAATTTATCCAGTTCCAGTCAATGTCTTTAAGTGTGACTAATAAACACTTGTGGTTGAGCTGTCTTTACTGATTTCAGTTTTGTATAGCATGTCACAATAATAAACAATCATTATTATTATTATTATGCTTGCTTCCTATTTAAATAGGGCAATTTGACCTCTTCTAGGAGGGGATGGTTATTAGAGGGGAAAATACTCATGTTCCCCTAAACCCTGACTGTCCATTACTTCATACTGCACACACAATAGATTGCACTTCCTATTTTGGCAGTTGTTTGTAAAACCGAAGGATGAGAGTTCATTTTCATTTTAGGGGAATTCAAATTCCAGGCAAATTTTCCTTTTTTATTTTTCAAATGTGACTTCTTCCACTTGTTTATGAGATACAAAATCCTTTAAAGGTAAGTCCATTTTGGGGATATTTTAATACTTTTACTTTTTTCAAACTTAGGTCAATCAAGTCTCATAAATAAATTGCAATGATAATGAAACCACAAGTAATTACTATTAAACATAATTTTGAGGGGAAAAGAGAGAAATAATTAATGGTATGGAATTCACTACAGTTGGTTTAACTTGTTAATATGTCTATGTACTAAGCTATAGTTGCAATTCTTAGAAATCAAATTATATTTACAAACAAATTAGTATTCAAGTAGTGGTGAATTTCCATTAACCCAGCCCATTCCTGAAGAGGAAGTCATCTAATCTGATATGGGATGTTAGTTTTTCATAGGCTAGCCTGGTAATTACGCCCCCGCATGAGAGTGCTGTGGTCTTGCCAATTTTACATCTCAAACTGACCAATGAAATCATTCCCATTCCATTTCACACTGGCAATTATCTTGTCCAATCATTCAGAGGACATTTAGTGAAAACAATGTTCCTTGCATGCTCTCTGGTTCATACTGCAGTCCACGGAGCCATGCAACACCCATTTTGTCTACTACACAAGGCAGCACCAATGACCTAATTATACCTTCACCTTAACACAATCATCTGTATGTCCTCATTAGGTGTAGTGATCTTACGAGGTGTGAAACTGACAGTAGTTGTTACCCCATACATCTCTTTACCAAGGTGAAGTAGGGACTAGTGATTGCAGTAAGGGCTAACAGCTAGACTACAGCAAACAGGACATTCACTGTCAGGTACCTCCTTGTTGTCTGTCAGCTGAAGGAACACTTCTTCTCCAACAAGAGTGGTGGCAGTATTGGGGCCAGGCTTGTCCCCCACTGCATCCCCAAACTTCTTCCATTGTCTTCTCATTGCAACTCCTTTTGGAACAGAACGTCTTTCAATCTTAAACCTTTGTGTTATCTTCAAAGGAAACAGTAAACATGTAATAACACATTAAAATCACTGAATTATATTATGTATTCAATTTTAATTACTGTTTAACTTAAAATGGTCACAGTTAATACAGGCTATATATCGTAATATTTATTATCTATTTATTTAATTAATTATTCAGATACATTATGTGGACAGTATACAAGGACATCACAGTCCATGTTGCCATAGCTAGAGTCTCACATAGCCAGACCACTATCTCGTCTCCATGTTTATTTAATGACTTAACACAGTCAATGAGATAGGATATAACAGAGATATGGTACCTTTACAACTTTGCCTTCAAGGACCTCATATTTTAAAATTTTCTTAACATCTCCCTCAATAGTTTCCACAGGCTCTGGTAAGTTATCTGAAATGGAAAATTAATATTCACATTCCAAGTATAGGTATCAATGAAAAATAGAGCCCTTTAAGACCCAGATCAGATATTCAAGTTTAGAATGTCAAGCTATCATGAATTACAATAGAGTGGAAATTATTAGACATGTTGTTAAATTTGGTAAATTATTAGGACTTTTAACACACATCTTTGAACAATTTACTTTAAATAATCAATACAACGTTTCACCCTTCTTGGGCTTCGTCAGGTATACAAAAATTAGCTGACAATGGACTTAAATTATTCACCAGGGTACCAATTCAGGAGTCATTAGAGATCATCCAACACAAGATTGAGAATATTTAATGCAGAACAACCCTCTCCACCAACAGAATCAAGGAACCTCTTCTTAGATGTCTAATAACAACATACTTTCAATGGAAAGACCAGTTCTATGAACAAAGGGAGGGAGCAGCCATGGGAAACCCACTCTCCCCCCCGTGATCGCTAACTTCTACATGGAACACTTTGAAGAAGAAGCCCTATCAACGGCATCAGTCAAGCCACACACTTGGCTAGGTATGTGTATGACACTTTTGTCATCTGGAATGAAGGAGAAGAAGCACTGGAGAACTTCCACCAACACCTCAACAACCAGAGACCTTCCATCAAGTTCACGAGAGAAATGGAAGAGGAACACTCACTAGCCTTCCTGGATGTCCTCATAAAGAAAGAAGGAGGAAAACTGACAACAATGGTCTACAGAAAGAAGACACACACAGACAGGTACATCAACTATAGCTCCCACCACCAAGTCAGGAGTCATCAGCTGTCTGCGGGTGAGAGCACAACGTGTGTGTGATACAGATCAACTGGAATATGAAATGCAACATCTGGAAGAAGCCTTCAAAAGGAATGGATAACCAGAGAGAATAATTAAAAGAGCCCTGTACCCAAAGAAACGACCAGCACCACACGTGACTGAGGACCCAACACCACCACCCAGAACTACCAACAAGAAGATCATAAGCCTCCCATACATCAAAGGAACCACAGAAAGACTGGGGAAAATCTGCCTCAAACACGGATTATTCCCTGTGTTTAGACACAGTGCCACTCTGAGAGAGATAATATCCCATCCAAAGAAGAATGTACACAGGTACAGGAACAAAGGTGTCATCTATAGGATCCCATGTAAAGACTGTAGGGAGGTCTACATTGGAGAAACAGGAAGACCCCTAAGTGTGAGGATCACAGAACACCAAAGAGCAGTACAGAAGAGGGACAAGAACAATGCCAACACTGTCCACATGGAGATAATGGGACACACCACCAATTGGAAGGGTGCAAACCGTCTGGACAGGGAACCAATGCTGAAGCTGAGGAGGATCAAGGAAAGCCTGCACATCTAACAAGAAAGGACCTACAACCTGGACCAAGGACCCTATCCATTCAACATGGGACTCCTTATTTGGCATTACCTAACAATACTGTATACATATACAGTATTGTATACATTCCATTGGTTGTTTTTTTACAATTTTATCAATTATGTTTTTCAATTTCTCAACAACCAATCACCATCCCATACAGTATTTAAGTCCATTGTTAGCTAATGTTTGTATACCAAGAAGGGTGAAACGTATTGCATGATTATTTGAAATGAATTGTTCAAAGACATGTGTTATAAGTCCTAATAATTTACCAAATTTAACAACTATCATGAATTGACGAGTATTTTATTCAGCACTCATGAAATAATAGGGAAAAGCATTTATAACTCAAGCTCAACTCACCGGGTGTTATGTTCTTCGCCTCATCCTCCTCCATACGATCAGCCCAGCTAATGGGCTGCTTCCTACGTCATTGAACATAGACAGCACAGTATGTAACTCACAATACATGTTCTACAGACTGAAAATGTCTATAGTTATAATATTAACTTACTCTTGAGTCTCCTCTGTGACGGGCATTTTGTTGAACACGTGGGTGAATGTGTACGCTTCGGCCACGGCCCAGAACCCCAAACCCCGGAAACAGGTCATACAGTTAGGTAGTTTTTCTGGGTATATATTAGCCAGAAGCCATTCAAGGACCATTATTTATTTATCGTACTCTACTTCTCAGAAGCAACTCTCCCTTAGCGAGCTGTAGTTTATCCGCTACGGAGTATCATAGATATGAATGATGAATCTGTGGACATAGAGATGACGCTTGCTAGCCCCAGTAGTTCCGCTCCTAGGAGCCTGGCTGACCTACCTGAGAACCACCACAGGCTTATTAATTTGAATAGGGAATCTACTTCGCAACAACAAGCCGGAAAGGACTTGGAATCTACTCTGTCGCTTCGCATAGTGACAGTGGCGGTGATTGTGTTCATCAGTGGGGGTTTGTTCACGTGTGCTGTACTCAGTAAAACGGCCTTTGTCGGTATTGCTTGTCATTTAAATCATAACAGCACCTCAACAGGGAGTGAACTGTTGCGTTCACGATCTGTGGCCTTTGTACAGTTGGTCATTGTTCTGTGGTTTCCCCAAGTCGTTACAGTTTTAAAGACGCTACTGTTTGCCTTGTGCGGCAAGACGAAAGAAGCCTTCCCCTGGCCGACCTGGTTTTCATTATTGATAGTAAGTTACGAAATGGTAGATGTTGTTCGATTATCAGAGAGTTGATGAGGTTACGGACACTTTAGAGTATTACTATCCACTCTCAACTTCTTCCATTAATTAAGTCATTGTCCTAGCTATTTCTAAGAAAAGGAATTCTGCTTAGAAAATATGACAGACCTTCTACTCAGTACTGAATTACCAAGTTACCACATAGCAATGTACGTGCTATGACAATAGTGCTTATGTATATGACAGTTTTACCATACATTTGGGTGTATATCAGACTGTCTGATTCTGTTGTTACAATACTATCTCTAATAGTATTCATAGCTATATGTCTCATGAATATTGTTAAGTATGCAATAATTGAACCTTTTATCCGTTATATATCTCACCTGACCCATGAATCTTATTATAACTCTCCATCTTCCTAGGGTATTTCCTTGAGTGTTGTGGAATCTGCTACTCTGAGTTCTTTCACCTTCCTAGTAATAACACAGGTGAACCCAGGGGCTGGCATTTTGTTTGCCTCAGGCATCTTTGCCTTTTCTGCATTTTGTGACACTTTGAAAGCAATTCAAGGATGTTGCTCAAAAGAGAGAGCGAGGAATGGCTACAGTCGTATTGGTCATGATGTAGTGGAGAGTGATAATAGTGGCATCCTTGACAGCCAGAGTACTAAATGGAGGAGATTTAAAGTCATCAGCTCCACCATCCTGGATAACGGCATCACAAGTTTCCTGGCTACTTTATTACAGCTGTTAAGTCTTGCTGGAGTGGCTTTATACTTGGGGCTTAAAATGCAGGGGGGAATTCCCTCTCTGGCCAGCATTATTGCCTGTCTCCTAACCCTTTCATTCATTTGGTCTCCTCGGGTACAGATGTTCATTTGCAACTCTAAAAAATTGAAGGAGAAGAGTCAGTTACCGCAAAACTCCAGAGATTCCTCTCACAGAAAGTATGCAGGGGGTGAGGATTATGCAACACGAAGAGGAGGTAACTATATATACTTAAAATTTAATGTAACACTTACTGTAGTTACAAATACATCTAACATTGTTACCTACATAATGTAATACAAACTTTATATACAGTACATACATATATGTGCCTGTATATACATCCACTGATATACCAGTCAACCTCAAGGACTAGAGGTACAGGCTTAATGTGATATGGGAGGCAATTACCTCTCATGTTTTTGTAAGACATGTGCACGTACAATTTAAATACCTTTGAAAAAGTTATAAAGTATATTACATTGACAGTGAGACCTGCGAGGCTGCATTAAACCAATTCTATTATAATTTGAAAGCTTTAATGTTCGTCTCTGCTTCTTGAAAACCAAACCCTGCTTTCATTAAATTTGGGATATGTGACAATCTATACATACATACATACATACTGTAACATATGTGTATGTATATGTAGAACAGAGGGAATTGTATACTTGGTGACCATTAATACTTATTATGTATGTATAAATATGTATATTTTATAGACTTAGATAATCATTATTTCACTGCAGTTCTTTAAAGTGTACTATTTCTGCCTATACAGGGTTCATCTATGCTGCAGTAAGACTTATTTGTCTACCATTCTTTTCCTACTTATTTATACATGAAGGGTTGGATTATGAAGTAAATTTGAGTGTTGGGTTCACAGAATGGCATATTGACGAAGTTGGCATATTTCTCTGTCAAATTTTTGGAGGTTTAGGAGCATACGTCTTTGCCTTACTTGCCCTTTGGTCAACCTTTCAAGCCTTTGCTTTCACTATTCCTCTGCTTCTATCAACTCCTGCTGCCTTTGGGTGGTACTGGCTGAGCACTATTTATAAAGTTGACATTTTCCCCTTTTACAAAGAGTACATGTCTCTACCATATATGGTCAGCAGTGATGTGGAAAATGTATACCTCTCCTCCATTCTATTTGTGTTGTGGATTAGCCAAATACTTGCATTAGGGTCATTCATTTGGAAGGGACCTCGGGTACCTGTGAGTAGAGAAATAACTCTCTTCTTTTCTCCCTACTATGATGGCTTGTTTTTGGATTCGTTTCTTCTCTTAAACAGAAGAACAGTTAAGTGGGTTCGGAAAGTTGTACTACACACCCTAAATAATGTAGCAGCTAGCTCTATTGGGAGTACTGTCTTCATCTGTTCCACCATGTTTCACGAGAGAGAACACGAAATGAGACAAATGCTCACCTCCATCTATCGCATTGCTTACGCCATAAAAGCACAGAAGGGACGCTTTTTAGATAATGACAATGAAGGAGACAGCGAGGAAGCTGGTGCCCCCCATTTTGAGTCTCATATATTCTTTGACAGCGCATTAAACGCTTCCCAGTTAAATGAATATGCCCTCCAACTGTGCAGCGTCCTAGAGGAAACTATCAAAGTTAAAGTGGCTACTGGAAAAAAGGTCATTACACCTTACGGCATGCAATTGTATTGGAAAATCGAGAATGTTCTCCCATTCACAATTCATTTGAAGGACAACTCAAAAATAAAGAATAAAAAGCGATGGAGTCAAGTCATGTACATGAATTACATTATCAATTTTAAGATAAAGGAAAGCGAAAGAAGTGTTTCAAGGAAGTTTGATCCGCACAACACATTTATTCTTACCACTGACGCTGATATTGACTTTACAACTGAATCAGTTGCAGCTCTGTTGGATTTCCTAGTTCGGGATGACATGGTGGGTGCCGTGTGTGCCCGCACCCATCCCCTTGGAAGCGGCCCGATTATTGGTTATCAAGTATTTGAATATGCATTTGGTCATTGGTTCCAAAAGTCTGCTGAACATGTATTAGGTTGTGTGCTCTGCAGTCCTGGATGTTTCAGTGTCTTTAGAGTTGAGGCACTCAAAGAGATTCTTCCAATCTACCAGTCCAATGTATCGACGGCCAGCGAGTTCCTCACCAAGGACATGGGGGAGGACAGATGGTTGTGTACCCTGCTAATAAAGGCAGGTTGGAAGTTGGAGTATGCCGCAGTCTCCGAGAATAGCACATACTGTCCCGATACCTTTAATGAATTTTACAATCAGCGACGTCGATGGATTCCTTCGACATTTGCCAATTTGATTGAGGTGGTATCCAGTGCCAAAGAAATCACTTTATTCAACAACAGTGTTAATTACCTCTTCATCCTCTATCAACTAATTATCATATTTACTACTGTAGTGTCACCAGCCACAATTATCCTTATAGTGGCGTCTGGCGTTTACTCTGCATTTGGGCTCAATTCTTATGCAATGGTTGGGATTTTCTCTGCCATAGCTCTAGGTTTTGGGATCCTCTGCTTGATAGCCCCAGAAAAATGGCAGCTTAATGTTGCCAAATTTTTAACATTTGTGTTTGCATTGATTGTGGCTGTCGCCTTTGTGGGCCTTTATGTACAAGCACTGGAATCCATCCCATATCTGTCAGACTACAACAAGCCCCATTGGCTGCATCGGACATTGGATCACAACTTCTCCAACAAATCACAGCAAGAGGCGGATGATAGGAAAAACCGTTATTTGGACTCTTTACCAAATCAGGACCCTCTCTTTACGTTGCCAATGCCTCTAGATTCGATATACCTCTTGGGGTACTCCCTTATTGTAATACTAGTCGCTTTGCTACATCCCGGAGAGACGTACATTCTGCTATACTTTGTATTGTATATAGTGGGCCTACCCTCTGCCTATATGCTATTAATCATCTATTCAGCCTGTAACCTAAACACAAGGAGCTGGGGGACTCGTGTGGATAAGGCCACTGAAACCAACACCAACCAAAACACTCTCCTTCGGTATTTGCAGCTCTTTTGGGGAAAGTGTCTCACCTGCTTCAGTGCATGTTGGAATAGGATTGTCAGAAAAGACTCAACCAGAGGAAAGGACCCATTCGATGACAAGGATAATGACGTAGAGGATGACGATGAGGACTTTGATGAAGATGACCCAGAAAGAACTAGGGAAGGTACTTACTTACATTTCAAAAAAATTAATCTTTTTCTATTAGTGGCTAGACCTTCCATAGCTATGTACTGTATGTACCAGCTGTTTGAACTAAACCTATATACATTATGCAGTTGTTAGCTACATCCAGAAGATGCAACAATAATATAGTTTGTGTGTTAGGATAGTTGTTACATATTTTGATAGCTTCCATAGGACTACCATAACTATCTCTGGTAAAAACTGTATGAATTGTAATTTTATGTAGTAAATATTGAATATCCTGAAATGGAGAAGGATCTGAAAAAGAAACTTACTCAGTGGAAGTGTGAGGTACATTGAATCTTCATATGTTCAATTGTTAGGACAAGTAGATTATGTACATGTGCTAATTGTAACAATTAGCAAGACTATATATATTTTGAATGTACACTTTAACTTGTGTCTAACTTTGTGTATTGTATGTCTGATTCTGAGAATCTTCAGAACTGCAAAAAAATTCTGTATTGTATTTTAATTTATGCATTTGTTTTTGAATATGTTTTGTGCCATTTTGTAGAGATATGTTAAACTATTTGAAAAGCATGGTTACACACGACTTGAGTTTATTAATGGTCTTACCAGAAAGGTATGTACATACACACACATACAAGCACTCTTTCCAACATACAAGCACACTTTCCAACATACAAGCACACTCTTCCAACATACAAGCACACTCTTCCAACGTACAAGCACACTTTCCAACATACAAGCACATTTTCCAGCATACAAGCACACTTATGCTTACTTGTTGTACATTGTACTTAGGACTTACAAGAGATTGGCATAAAGAAGAGAGGATTTCAACTTCGTTTATTTAAAGAAATCAGAAATCTCCAGGCCCCACTTTTGGAAAGTTTTGTTCCAGTAAGAAGTATAACCATTTATCCTTTTTTGCTCTTCCTCCAATATTCTCTTCTCAACTTTTCAGGAAACAGTAAAAGAATTTCTAGAACACCTACATCTGTCAGAATACAAGGAACTCTTTGAAGAAGAAGGCTATTACTTTGGTTCAGATATTGAGAATCTGATCGGTCTCACAGAAAAGGATCTACGTGGAATGGGAATCACAAAGAGAGGTGTGTATATTGTTTATTAGCTTAAGTAACAAGATTTTATCATGATTGGGTGGGTGGCAGGATGTACATATAGGTGGGTGGTTTTAGTATTCATTTCAATCCATGCAGACACATGTGTATACTCTATCTATATGTATCTCAATTTCTATGTACGTACGTATAGGCCAAATGTGAAGACACTCTTTTAAGGGTACCATGGAATTTATTGGTATTCTATAAAAGATGCCAAATTACCAAAGGCAGTACACACGTGTGTGTGTGTCAGGGGTGAATCAAATATGATAGGATTGTGTATAAGACTTTGACAGGGAAAGGGTGTAGGACTAATGTATGCCAAATTTTGAAATATGGCTAACACAATCTCAAAATGACAAACCCAGAGGGGATGGTGCTTCAGCACACAGAATCACCCTTAAATCTCCAACTACATACAAATGTGTGTCTGTCTATTACATGTACCCATGTATGTAAATCTCTGCCTTTCTTCCTGATAGCTCACTTGAGGCAGCTGTTAGCTGGATTGAAGAGGTTACAATATCCACGTAGCAGTAAGTTGCTTTGATAGTACTTTCAGTAGAACCCAGGTGTTATAGGACCACTGGAGGCTGAAGTCTTGCAGTGATCTGTGTTTACCTTAGCTCTCATTAGCCAAAGTATTATTACTGGATTAAAATAGTTGTGGTTTCATTATCACACATCCTTTTGTTTAACCATCTATATCAATCAATGAATCACACATATTAGACAGGAGGTCATTCTTTCAATACAATTTGCTATCCAGTCATCAACATAATATATAGAGTTATTGCTTTAAGATTGTTCATCTATCATGGTTAGGTCATCTCCTCTGATCTTCCTTACTTCTATTAGGAGACATACGCATCAGAAAAGCAAAGGGACTCATAGATAGCACCACATCTGTAACTCTAGCACAATTAGGGAATACAGAGGAAAAGAGGTTCTGGGAAGATCTAGTTGGAGAGAAGGGCATACTCAAGCCAGAGGCAGCTTACTTGAATCCTGACACTGACATTCAGAAGAAGAAGCTGGAGGAACTAAGAAACGTTGTTGTAGTGGGCCTCCTCCTCCTCAACATCATATGGATGATGCTGGTCCTCTCATTCAAGCTGCCATTCTTGGAACAATGGGGGATCAATCAGAACACTTTTCCTACTCTCTTTCTGGTTGTCTACTTTGCTGTGATTTTCATCCAGTTTTTAGCCTTATTAGTCCATCGGCTGGAAACTCTTCTTCATGTGATGGCACGAACTTACATGCCTCAAAAGACTAAAGGGAATTGGTATGAACCAAACTCTACAATGACCATGACTTATCAGGTTTCTACAAGAGCAAATGCTGACTTATAAATAACTATATACGTGGCTTGCTTCTAAATGCTGTTCATGTAAATATATTCATATGTACATATGTGTAGAGGTGGTCAATTATTGCGTATGGAGCTCGTCGCGATCGTATACGTAAATAGAAATTATCCCGTGGCCACGTGTGCGTGGGTCTGGAAACGAGACTATTCGTTGGATACTATGTTTTAATTGGCCTGTCCCAAAATGATGGACTCTGACAAAGAATACGTTTTGGTGGACAGCGACGATTCAACCAGTAGTTTACCTGATGTGACGTTAGCTTCGCCATGTCTAACGCCTTCAAAGAAAGACAGAAATTTTCAAACGCCTCCTCGTTCTATTCCTAGTAATCTCATTCCAGAAACAACGCTGTCCCCAATTTCAAGTCAGAATGTGCTTCCTCTTAAAGCTGATGTTAAAAAATTAAAGGAGAATACGGAAAAGATGGTTCGTAAAGTGAATATGCTGAAGAAGGAAAGTAAGAAGCAATTACAGTTTAATAAAGTAGACGAAAACATTTCAAATATCCTTGAGAATGGTGGAATTTTAGGATTGGAGGAAGAAAGACAGAAAAGAATCCAAACTGAAATTGCGCAAGACACAGACTCTGACCCAGCTGAAGAAGCTACTAATTTGGATGAAATTGGTTATCTTAATCTTCCTCCAGACAGCATGCAAGGAGTTCCCCTTTTTATCAACCCTCCTAACCTTATTCAACTTGTTGATCCACCCTCGCTGGACCTTCCTGTTGGCGTGGAGAAGGCAATAGCTAGGGCAGACCATCCTGTGCTCAGTGAGATGTTGCAGTCAAATATGATGGCCCACTGGTATACAAAGAATCCTTGTCCCACTGTCATGCTGAAGTGGCTCAATCAGGTTG
Organism: Chondrosia reniformis; assembly: GCA_947172415.1. Lineage (NCBI taxonomy): Eukaryota > Metazoa > Porifera > Demospongiae > Chondrillida > Chondrillidae > Chondrosia > Chondrosia reniformis. Next base: position 5,435,450 of record OX359201.1, on the reverse strand, counting down.
CTTGTCTCTGTACTGACCGAAAGATTGCTGAGTCAGCAAGGGATACTTTCTGTATGATAGTGCTCCATCACCAGCGGAATGGTGGCATTCAATTGGAACAATCCTTCACACAAGTGTTCACCATTATAGAGCAGTTGGGTGCTCCTGCAGACTGGAGTTCTGTTTGCAATGGCCTTCAAACTGAGGTGTCAACTCCTAATCCATCGCTCGGATACATGGTTGCCAATCTCCTTTGTATAACATCCTGTAAAGTGGAGTTATGCCTCGTACCTGATGAGAATGCTCTCTGTGAATTGCTGAAGCTACTGTTTAGAGTACTACTGGATCCAGTTGTGTTTATGGGACCTTTGGAAGGAAAAGTGATTGCATGTGTTGATGCCATTGTCCAGCGACTTGGCCAAGAGTGTCTCTCGATGGTGAGCCCGTCTACGATGGCTTTTGTCCGTTATGTAGTTAAATGTGATTGGCAAAGAGCACACATTGCTGATATTCTGGTGTTGAACTCCTCTTGCAAAAAACACTTTCTATCCTGGTTTGCTATAGGCTGTTTGAAGGATAGTACTCAAGGATGTGAGATTGATAATGAATCATATTTGGACTTTACCAAACTTTCCATTGAAGAGCTGCATAAGTCCGACCTGATTGAAGTTTTATGCTCTAGTGTAGTCACTTTACATAGACATTTTCTTGCAAATGGAGTGGAATTAAAAGGATTTTATCCACTGCTAAAGATATTATCAGTTTTGACAGCATTACTTCCAAGTCCTGACAGTGAAAGGAATGTGGACATAAGAGAAGAAATGATTCACAAGTTAAGACTTCTGTCTGCTCATATCAAGGAGGACAGGCTAAGTGTTTGGCCATGTATTCTCAAAGACTGTTTGAAAAGAATTATTGATTTAGTTAAGCCATAATTCATGTTTTTGTTTGGGCAATTTTACCCTCAATCAGCTTTGTCTATTCCCAAGACTATATAAGTTTGATTATTTGTTTTATATACCATACTTGTTGATTATCCATACTTGATGGTTGATTGTGATTATCCATATTAAAGGACTGTAAATATAGGGCAAATATGAACATAAATTAAAATTTCAAAAGCTCTTTGGAAATGTTTCATACATGCCTGTGAATGCTGACATCAAGTATTAGCTTCATATGCTGATGTTTGATAGATCTAGAGTTACAGCACTAAATGTACGTTAAAATCTGGCATACGAAGTTAATATATGGTGAGAGGGGGTATAAATATGAACATAAATTAAAATTTCAAAAACTCTTTGGATATGATTAATAGGTGTATGTGAATGCTGACAATAAGTTTGAGCTTCATATCTGTCCATTTCAAAGAGTTGCGGCACTATATAAATGTACAATGAATTCTCGTATATATACAAAATTACTGTATGGTGAGAGATAGGGCAAATTTTAAGTTCTATTAAAATTTCAAAAACTCATTGGACATGCTCTGTAGATGTCTGTGAATGCTGACAGAAAGGTGTAGCTTCATATCTCTCCATTTGATAGAGTTACAGTCCTCAATGTACATTAAATTCTGGTATACAAAGTTAATGTATGGAGAGAGATATATAGGGCAAATTTTAAGTTTTATATATCAAAATTTCAAAAACTCATTGGACATGCTCTACGGATGTCTGTGAATGCTGACACAAAGTTTTAACTTCATATCGTTACTTTTAATAGAGTTACAGCCCTCAATGTACATTAAATTCTGGTATACAAAGTTAATGTATGGTGAGAGATAGGTTAAATTTTAAATTCCATCAAAATTTCAAAAACTCAATGATCATGCTTAATAGATGTCTGTAAATGCTGACACCAGGTCACAGCTTCATATATTTCCATTTGATGAAGTTACAGAACTACAAATGTGCTGTATTGTTAGAGAAAATTGCATAATACTATATATGGCCAACCGTAATAAAGACAAAATTCCATACTATATCTTTTTTATGACGCAGACATTTAGATAGAGTGCGAGATCTGATATTTATCACCTGTATCTACACCTTAATGTATGTACATGCATGGACACTTTAATAATAATAATAATAATAATATAACACATCACTCCATTACTGTACATGCATGTGATAGATTTTAGTATATAACTTGCAATTGCACTGTATATTTAATTATAAACTTGGTGTCAGCATCACGGACATGTTTGAAACATTTCCAGAAATTTTGATTTATATGTAAATCACATTAACTTCATATGTAGATATATATACATACATAGCAGTACACATTTAGTACTGTAACTTCGTCTAATGGACAAATATGAAGCTTATACAAATTTTATGCAGTAATAAATTAAAGATAGAGTTTGATAATTAATGACCAGTATATAATGTTTCTGGATAATGAATGAGCTAGTGGTTAGGCAGGTCATCCAGTTGAGTAACAAATTTGAAATCTGAAGGAAATAGCTTGTCTCTCTCCTTGTACAGTAAGCGATAAGTCTGCCTGATGGTACTATCAGCAACGCCCACAACCTCTCCCACCTCTGTAAAGGAAGAATAGAATTCAACAATGAAAACAATATAGGGTTGCATTTAACTGGTCAGTCATACATGTAAGTGATACAGCATGACATGGGTGATGGCAGGGAGTGCGTCAGTCAATGTGTAAGTGATACAGCATGACATGGGTGATGGCAGGGAGTGCGTCAGTCAATGTGTACCTCTTTGAGTCTTCTTGCTCTCTGAGGCCTGAGAAGCCATATAAATAGCAGCAGCTGTTAGCGACAGGTAGGAACGCCTGATATAGTGAGACAAAGGTGTAAAGTGATTAGTTATACATACAGGATTATACTTTTATTCTATTATGATATATACGTAGTAGAACATGGAGCCTTCATAAGGATTTGGCTCCACTCAAATTGGTGAGCTAGGCAAGTTGTCTGTCATATGTATAGCTCTCTTACATATGTTCCCTCACAAATTGACATTCATACTCATTCAATCAATGGCCAGATAATTCCCAACACCAATTTATTTATGTGAGACATGTCTGCACTTCCGGGGAATGGGGAATTAACCAATTAATTATAGGCTCACTATATTTGAATGTCAATGACTAACATCAAAGAACTACAAATTCTACCTAACAAATTACCTACCCAGGAGCAAGGTCCAGTTTCTGAGCTTGTTCTGAAATGTGTCCAGCCGCCTTCTGAACAGTCTGACTTAAAGATAACTTTGTACAAAATCTTGACTACATTAAAACACAGAAATACTCTGACAATAAAACCATTTGTGATTCTAATGAACATTACCAAATGTACAGAAAGATGTAATAGATTAAACACGTGTCCACAAGTGGCTCCTTGGCTTACCATAAAGTCTTTTGAGTCTACAGTAGCAACTGGACCATCCATTGTTTTGTGAATGAGCTTAAAGCACCGACCAATCTCCTTCTTTGAATGTCGCGAGACAGCACAAATCTCTGTATTTACAGCAAGATTTATTAAAATTTAGAATATAACACATTAAATAGTGGGCTAGGTCAGAGTTGTCAACAATATTAACCTTTGAATGATCGAGGAACTTTCTCCTGTCGACAGGCCATATACAGACAGGCTGCAGCGATAGCATCATTGGCTCTCCCCTTCAGTATCTTCTCCTCATGAACTTGTTTGAAAAACTCCTTTGAACGATCCTATGAAAACCATTGGCATATCTTGATTAAAGTCATGTGATGTCATATGATCTGTAAGATTGATTGTATGCTCTCACAAGTGCCTCATAAGTATAGCAACTGATTCAGGGAATTACTAAGCTTTATGGATTTATATGTACAAAATCAAACATTTTCTAAAATTGTTCAGAGAAGTACGTATAAACATATATTATATTACTCACCACAATACTCTTGGGTAGATGTATTCTATTAGCCATTGTTGCAATTTCACTGAAAGCACTCACAAGCCGATCACTTTGACCCTACACACAGTAGGTTAATATCGTTAACATGCATTTACGTAATAGCTGTGTATGTCTGGTATTTAGAAGCTGCATTACTGAACCAGTTAACTACCCCAAATGTGTAATCTTAACCAATTAATACACCTACAATGGACTTCTAAGTTAGAGTACAATTAGAGAGTCTGACACAAATGAATGTATCTATTACTCCTTGTCCTTACCACCTCTAGTGCTCTAGACGACACAGTCCCCTTATAGAAAGGGTGAAACCAAAGTAGCAAATACAAACAGTTTAACTGCACTGTTAATTAGTCCAGTTAACCCACAGACGTGTCACAAGGCACACCATTTTTCAACATGCTACATCTACTTTGGAGTAAAGGCCTATAGGGAACTAAACCTAGTGAGAACTTTAGATGAGGATACAAGAGTTTTCTCCTTATACTTCTCTTCTTCTCCACTGGGCCAGACATCTGCTTCTGGGAATTCTACCCTTTATCAGTGACCCTGGGAAAATTTTTGTTTTTTTATTGAACTTTAGGGAGTTCTTGGCTCTCTGTGCCAAGTCTAGGGGTTTTATATACACAATTTTGGTGCCAAAAGTTGAATAAGGTGTTAACTAAGACACATGTCCCCAGCATGGGGCTGCATGTGACTTACTCCTGATTTCTGCCACTTGGAGAAGGACGACTGATCCTTCATTCCATAGGGTGTGGCACTGGGGCCAATATATGTGGTCAGTTCTGCCCCGCCCAAGAGTGGGTCTTCCACAGCACCGACACGAGACCTGTCTGCTGAGCCACTGTCATTGCTGAAGGTCCTCCATTCAGAGCCTACATCAATAACCCTATGATGGATGGATTGTGCAATAGAGAAAAGGATTGTGTAATCACCTCAGGGATGGTGCAAGGAGTCCAGGTACGTATTGTACATTATGGGAAGAGATGGTGCAATTAGGAAGGGGAGGTGTTCAAAATAATATGTAAATCAAGTAATTTCCATTTCAATTTGGGTGTAACAATTAAAGTGGATGACAACACTAAAACTATCTTTGGAAAAGGTTCATCTCTCGAACTAGAGAAATAGTCTCTTTTTATAGCCATTAGTTAGCTACTTCTTTTCTTAGCTACAGTTTATTGACACAGCCAAGCTGCTGATTGATCAACATATAAACCAGTCTAGGGTTATAATAAAATGTCTCTCAAATTGACCTTAGAACCCAACCAAGATGGGGTACTTGGTTGGTCAGGCATATCTTCCAGTAATTATATTTCTGTGAGTACCCTCAAATCTTTGGAAACCCCCCTACAAAAGTCCTGGATATTTCTTACACATATCAATACAAGTACATGTGAAACCATGTTATCAAATGATAGCTTCAGATTACATTTGCATAAGAACAACTTCTTTTAATGCTCCTCGTCTCTATTCATGCTACTACCTTTACATTATCAATGCAGTATCACATGAGCGTAGGGCCAGTCTTTACCTGTCTCCGACCACTAGACCACACTCAGGACATATCAAGTCCCCGGCCTGGTGGTCCTCCACTAAATTAGCTTCCGGATGCCTGGGGCAAGTCACGATACAGCCTCCTGGCTTTGGGGGTCCTTTCAAAGTCGCCATTCACGCACCCACCGTCTTTGATTGACAACAGGACGTCGCCTCTCGCTTTTATAGAACGTCGATACTATATTTAGCAACACTTTATGACGTCAATTAGGAAAGGGAAATGCCCGTTTTAGTACGAAATGAAGAGATCAGCAGTAGAACACACAAATGTACAGCACAATGCGTTTCACCTAGTAGTCACTTGCAGCTGCATTCGCACTTCTACTGTAGGATCAAGAAACCTTTCAGTCCGAGACAAAGAAGAAGAAGAAGAAAGCAAAAGAGGGCAAATATCTTTCATTATCTGCAACAGAAGATGCTGATCTAGTTACTTCCGCTGAAAAGGAAGTAAAGGGTAGACATTATACAGTTAGCATTGCACTTCCGGGGTCCATCATTCAAAACGCCCAATCTAAAGAGCTGAAGACATATTTGGCTGGCCAAGTGAATATACACACACATATGCATACAAGAGCCAAATGATCAGGAAAAGACAAATATTCCCAGGGTCACTTATGAAGGGCAGATTCCCAAAAACAACTGTCTGACCCAGTGGAGCAAAAGAACAAAGAGAAGACTCCTGTATCTTCATCCAAAGCTCTCCGGGCTTAGTTCCTTTAATTTATTACAGAATAGGCATACCATGTAGGGAAATGATTATTCATGTACCATTTTTGAGTGCACCAGTCATCTCTATTATAAAACTGCTATAATAAGGTGTATATAAAGAGACATCTGCCCTTTAGTAACAAATAATGGTGACTAAAATTTCTTTTGATAACTCCCTCAGATTGCCAGGGCCGCCTGTGTGTTCTGTGTTGATGAAATTGTTGTGTTTGATGAAACTGTTGCCAAGGAGACGTGAGTTGATGGACACCTGGGGGAAATCTGTCATACAGACTGTTATTTATTTGTATAGGGAAAATTTGAAGAGCCAAAACCCAAATTTGTTTTTAGTGAGAATTTTGGAATACTTAGAGACGCCTCAGTACTTGAGAAAGTTGCTGTTTCCGATCCACAAAGATTTGCAGTTTGCAGGTCTACTGAACCCATTGGACTGTCCGCACCACATGAGACAGGAGGATCAGGCACCTTATAGAGAAGGAGTGGTGCTGGACCGCCCACCCAATACAAAGAAGGGAAGAGGATCCTATGTAAATGTTGGCACTAAACAGGTAGCTGTTATTGATGTCATTGCACATCTAATGAATAATAGAAACACCATTTCCCTACATACTGTGTCTATTCTATGGTAAAGAGGCCTATAGGGAACTAAACCAAGTTAGAGCTGTGGATGAGGATACAAGAGTCTTCTCTTTATTCTTCTGCTCCATTGCACATCATTAAACTGTTCCAATGATTGGGTAAATAGGAAAAGGAATGTTTTATGAAAGTTATAAACATAACATTCACACTCATTTAGGCCAACAATGTGACTATGTGGAGGGGGAGGGTTGAAAGTATTGTTGTAATCTAATGCCTGAATGTTCAGTGTATATGGCAATACGGCACCTTCACTAGATTTATATAAACTTGTCAGTTAGACTTTCTTTATGGTAAAAATGCAATCCACTGCAACGATTGTATTATTCACACTCTTTGTAGTGAAAAAACGAGGCATTCATTGATTTCCATGGTAACTAAATACCATAAATTGTAAACATTACAGGTAAATTGCTAAATCTTTAGTCAACACAAGAAACTGGTTGTACAGTATAAGGTGTTGCTATCTTGTATATTTGTCCTGTGCTGTGTACATGTGTGTAGGATGTATGCATTGATAAGACTTTGAAACCCGGGGTGCGAGTGACTGTCAAGATTGATTCAACGCATAAAGAAGGTACCTATGAATATCATTACAGTGTGATGTCATTTCTGTATATCTTTTATCATTGCAGGGGCAGATCTAAGGTGGGGGGGTGCTAGGTTATGACAGAAAAAGGTATGAAACAGTTTGGCTAGTATTTTACCAAAGGTTTGAAATATGGATAATACTAAAACTCAGCAGGGATGCTTCAACACCCAGAGCCCCCCTCCCCCTAACTCTGCCACTGCACTGATAGTTGATATGACTTTTAATGTTAACAAAGTGAACACTGTCACTGTATTAGAAATCCTTCATTGTTGAGGAGTGCAGTTGTTGTTTGGTACAGGTTTCAAACGCTGCCATGGTATATTTGTTGTTTGGTATAGGTTCCAATTGCTGCCATGGTATATTTGTTGTTTGGTACAGGTTCCAAGCGCTGCCATGGGGCAGTTGTTTCACCACGCACACCAGCAAGAGAGTTGGGGCTCTACTGGGGATACACGGTAAGGTTAGCAAACTCCTTTGGAGCAGTATTCACAGAAAGCCCTTATAAGGTATGTATAGAAAAGAATTATCTTACAATGCTCAAAATATACTGATATGCATGCAATACTTCTATGAGAGAGTGTCTTACTTTGGTCAGCCATTTTATTTTGGTATCTCTTGATGTATGTGTCCATAGAGTGGATATGACTTGACAGTTGGTACATCAGAAAGGGGAAGTCCCATCAATGAGGTCTCCCAATTGCCTCCTTTCAAGTATGCATTGTATCTGTATTACTATATCATGTACATATAGTAGTAGTACGTATACTACTGAGTATACGTACTAGCGAGTGCTGCATTAGCTTGAAAGGCCTGAACCATATTGTGCTTTCATTCTATGAATTGCTTGAAATGGAACACTTTTGAAGATCACAAAAACAATGATCTTACCTTTTATAATAACTTGACTCTGGATTTCACCCCACCTACTCATATTTCCTGAGAAGTGCAATCGATCAAGCTGAATTAATTATCCTTATAAGGGATAAGCAACATGATTATACACTTAGAAATGCTCTACTCTGAAAGGGTATACGTCGTAATGGCTTGGATGAGCTTCACCTTCCTCCCTTCCCCCTTCAAAAGCCATGTCTATGTGCCAATGCTCTGTAAAGCATGCATTGTTTTGATTTATGAGATGTTCTACTAGGGAAAGTCCCTTGCTACCCTGCATACTTGTATGCATAATTAGGCATTTATTGATCGTATTTGGGGGCTTGCAAGGTTTGGAAGCAAGTCTGGAGTCTGACGAGTCACTAGCAGAAGGGGATGTCAGTAAACTGTTTAACCTGTACCTCAACACATGTCCTGATCAAGGAAGCAGAACCATACGTACCGAGGTACATACAGACATATATCTATTTCTTAGACTTGACCTATTAACACTTTACATTCTGGCACCCATTTTTTGGATAAATATATGTATAACCAAATTTGTGAGAGCTAAGGATCATCTAAGGTGACAAAGAACTTCCAGAAAGACCTCCAAGGTCACTGATGAAGGGTGGTATTCCCAGAAACAGCTCTCTGGCCCAGTGGAGCAAAAGAAGAAAGAGAAAACTCCTGTATCCTCATCCAAAGCTCTCATCAGGCTTAGTTCCCTAGGGGCTTTTTAATTTATTACAGAGTAGACATAACATGTAGTATCAGATTATTCATGCATATAGTTATATATAGTTTTCTGTTGTACTTTCAGGAAGCAATTTTAATAAGTCTTTCAGCTTTGGATTGCCATATTAGGAGTGCAGGATACAAAGAATAATCACTTACAATAAACAAACTTCAGTCAAAATTTAGTATAAGTATGGTATGATTGCCTTTCTGTTAAGCATTTTGTAATTCTCTAATTTGGACAAATACCACTGATGATTGTTATAAGCTGCAACTGATAATGACAAAAATGTAAAGATAGGTATAGACCACGCCCCTTGTAGCACGATGGACACACCCACATAGAGTACCACCTCCGCTAGGTAGTGCGGACAGGAGACATAGGTAAACCATCCACCGTAGGGAATGCTATACTCATTGCGCTGACTTTTGTTGCTACGTAACTTTGCCAAGATGACGTGAGAGTTGTATTGACAATAACTTCCATAAACAAACAAAGAGGTCCCAATTAATATCCATGAATAGCCCTCCTTTGTACCACTATCACCTGCACATTAAAATGTCCAAAGAGACACAAACAATCTCATCAATTATTAATTAAAAGTATGTAATCCTTCTCAAATATCATAGCAAATAAAATAATTACTGATCAATCAGATAGGAACAGCCATCTTTGACTAACCTTTGCTTGCTAATAGAGAAGCCGCAGTGACTGATCTTAGAGTGTAGAAAACAAATGCAAGCAGGTAATGAGAGATGTGCATCTTTGCCCTCTCTGAGAACACTGCTACAAACAGGCTCTCATACGTCCTTCTAAGCGACTGGACGAACAGAAGGAGACATCCAAACACCACGATTCTCATCTGCCTTAGGGGTACGGAGCTGAGCTGATCAAGAGATGTATTTGTTAAGAAATAGAGCATCTTGTCAACAAAGCCGATTCCGTTAGTATTGAAGGCGAGTACCAGCAAGAGGTGAGACAGTACGAAAAAGTCCCACACGACAGCCCATACATAGAAATGGAGGAACCAACTAAAAAATAAATACCGAGAGCGGAATAAAAAAAAATTGAATGTCGAGATGCTCTATATGTTTCTTGCAAGCGAAACTATGCAAATCGTGATGGAATATCTAGTGCATCCCCCCCCCCCCCGAATACAGTAAACCATAGCACTAGCTGCAAGCACCTTTAAGAAGAGAAATTACCTTTTTGGCACATCTCCGAATATGGTAGAGTTGTTCCTGGTTTTTCCATATCCCAAAAAGTGCTTATGCACCCAAGGAATGTACTTGTTTGCGAATTGAGCTACTAACACTCCTGATACGCCAACAAACACCAACATCCAAATGAGGTCTAGAAATGTCATTGTGTATATATAGCAGAATATATAGCAGAATTTTAGGCATTCGAGTTATATAATAGCTGCCATTTTAGTTGGTTGCGCAATACCAAAAACAAAGGGCCGCTCGAGATGGAGAAAGGAATGCCACTAATATTATTCCTTTTCTTCATCATAGACCTTCAAGAGGTGATTGGTATGAGTAACGAAGATAAATTATTTTATAGGTAATTCCCATGATGTCAATTATCAATAAGTACCAATGATCATTATTTTTTCGTTTTTAGGGACAAGACTTTAGAAATGTTTAGGCATGGATTTACTTCATACATGGTAAGTCAAGTCATTATGAAATGTACACTTCTTATACGTGTAACTGACAGAAGGTACAATTTCGGAGCAATTAATAAAAATAGCGACTTAAAAATGTAGACATACATTGTTTTAGTATTCAATTGATATAGTAAAAAGCAATAATGTATTACGGTAACAGTAAAATAGTTTTAAAATCTTTCATTGGTCTACAGCTATATTAGTCAAGCTACTGGTATGGTACAAGATTGGATTTCCAGGTTATAATATTCTACGTATGTGTTCCCTCTTCCATGATTGTTAATTAGGTAGTTGTGGTTTGCTTATCACATGCTTTGATAACATGCCACTTAGGACTATGCCTATCCTGCTGACGAGCTGATGCCACTGAGCTGCAGGGGTCGCGTCAGGGGAAGGGAGACCAGCAGAGGGGACATTGACGAGACTCTAGGACACTATTCATTAACGCTTGTGGACTCTTTAGATACTTTAGCAGTGAGTGTATCGATCTGTTAAGGACTGCTACATGCACAGAATTAATCTCATTTCCCTCAATACACACTTTGATACGCAGTCTGATGAAATTGTTTGGCTCTACTTGGTGATTTTAATTACTTTACACATGATGACAAGTCGTTATATGAAATATACACTTTGTATGCATGTAACTGGTTGTAAGGTATACTTTAAACAATTAAACAAATAGTGGATGAAATATTATTGGCTCTACAGTAGTGATTTTTAATATTTAAATTTAGGTTTTGGGAGAAATAGATGATTTTGTAACAGCAATAAAGATTGTGATCCAGAGTGTTACATTTGATGCAGATTTGGTAATTTCTGTATTTGAAGCCAATATCAGAGTACTTGGGTGAGTTTCCTGAGTGAGTATCCTGAGTGAATATCCTGAGTGAGTATCCTGAGTGAGTATCCTGGGTGAGTATCCTGAGTGAGTATCCTGGGTGAGTATCCTGGGTGAATTGGGTTATTTATGTGTTGATCGACTGTGCTGTTCATTCCAGGGGTCTGTTGGGAGCCCATTTCGCAGCTCAGAAGCTGAAGGAGCAGGGAGAGAGAAGATTGAAGTGGTACAAGGATGAACTGGTTTGGAAGGCAGATGAGCTTGGTCAGAGACTCCTACCGGCCTTCAACACCACTACAGGACTGCCTTATGCAAGAGTGAGGAGTAGGAACAGACAATCTACCACAGTACCCTTGTCTTATAAGATTCAAGGGTCTTTTCCTAATAATGAATCCAATGCTCACATTCACACTAATACACATTCATACTCACACATGTTCATACTCACACACGTTCACACTACATATACATACTCACACACGTTCACACTATATACATACTCACACACGTTCACACTACATATACATACTCACACATGTTCACACTATATACATACTCACACACGTTCACATACACACGTAGGTATACATAAAAGTCAGATGAATTGAAGTGTTATCAACTTCAGGCCAAAAAGATTTATTGTTAATTGCCCCTTGTCTAGATTAACCTCAACACTGGTAACTTTACTAATGGAGGGAAGGCTGGTTGGGACACCACTTGTACTGCCTGTGCTGGAACACTACTGATGGAGTTTGCAGCTCTCAGTCGCTTAACAGGGAACCCTATCTACGAGGAGAAGGCCCACAGAGCGATGGAGGTGATATGGGAGAAGAGAAATGAGGACCATAACTTGGTAGGAACCATCATCAACGTTAACACTGGTGAATGGATCAGAAGGGGTAAGTCCCACATCTATGAATATCATTACTGTGCCAGACAGTGAAAACTGTGGAGGTAATGGCAGAGAATTGACCATATTGAATGAATTAAGCTTCACTTTAAGGAGATAATCAGTTTAGTGCATACTGCAATATGCTTTCAGTTTAGCCAATTTCATTTTTAATGTTTAGTCTCCATTTTTATATGTACATGTATGTTATTTATTGTGTGAATTCAGTTTGTAAAGTCCTGGTATTTCACAGAGATCTGTTATTTGATTAATATATCTCAACCAGGCTTCTTAATAAGCAGCCGTATCACACTAAGAGGTGCCTCAGTACAATAGTGACTATATGAAAATGAAAATGTAACTTTCCCATAATTTAAAGCTTCAAATGTTAGTACATTTTGTTTCATTTAATTGACAGATAGTGGAGTTGGAGCTGGGAGTGATTCGTACTATGAGTACTGTCTCAAATCTTACATAGTACTGGGAGATGAAGTGTATTTGGAAAGATTTCAGAAGGTTTGTGTATTTACCATAAACTGTTCCTTGGTGTTTGTTTCCTGTGTGTGTAATAGAGGCCTGGGCCTCTATTTGGACAAATACAGTATATAAATTAGACCAGATCTCACTTTTTTATCATGGAGTGAATGTAAGGTCTGGCTTGCCAGAATAGGTAAATTAGGCCCTGTAAGCCATATTATAATGAGTATTGCTTATAGGTAGGTATTCTACACTGATTCAGTCCCTGTTTTCGTATCCTTGTAGCACTACAATGCCATCATGATGTATATCGCAAATGGACCCTTCCTAATTGACTGTGACATGCACAAACCTCGTTCAAGTCGCAAATCCTCAATTGACTCCTTGCTCGCTTTCTGGCCAGGCCTCCAGGTCCTCTGGGGCGACATAGATGTGGCAGCCAGCATACATGATGTCCTCTATTATGTGAACCACAAGCATGACTTCCTGCCAGAGGCGATCAACATTGACCTGATCAGGGTCCTATGGGGCAGTCATCCTTTAAGACCAGAGTTTGCTGAGAGCACCTACTTTCTATATAAGGCAACTGGGGACACGTATTACCTTGACATTGGGAAATCTATTGTGGAAAGTCTTGATAAATATGCCAGAGTTAAATGTGGTTTTGCAGCCATGAAAGATGTGCGTACTAAAGCTCATGAAGACAGGTACTAGCACATATATACACAGGGTTTCATTCGGGAGAAATTTAGGGAATTCCCCCCCTTTGAAATTCTCCCATATCATGCACATTTTTCTAACAAGAAGGTCTGGCTGTCTGAGCCTTAACACCACTGCACCACCAAAATACCTTGCATCATGATCTTGCCTCCCTTGAAAAATTTCCTAAATGAATTCCTGATGCACAACACTCCAAGCATACTGTATATATACAGAAGAAGGAAGAAGAAAAGAAATTTGACTGTATCCTCATGCAAAGCTCTAAAGGCTTGCTCCAAGTCACAACATTCTATATAGTCTATTGTATTTACGTATATGTTTACTTGACCTCATATGCATGCCAACGTATGCACCATATATACAGGAAAATGGTGTTTTTAGTTAGTTTTCATGCATCCACTTTGTAGACATGATTATTATTTTCTTCTCTGTGTTCACTAGGATGGACTCATTTGTGTTGGCTGAGACATTCAAGTACTTGTATTTGCTGTTTGCTGAAGAAAATCATCTTCCTTTTGATCTAGATGACTTTGTCTTTACCACTGAGGCCCATCTTATTCCAATCTCCCTTCAAGACATGGATAATGTGAGTTTTGATTTAAATCTGGTCCAAAATTGGTGAAACGTCTCCCCTCTCTCCTCTCTCTCTCCTCCTCTCTCCTCCTCTCCCCTCCCTCTCCTCCTCTCCCCTCCCTCTCCTCCTCTCCCCTCCCTCTCCTCCTCTCCCCTCCCTCTCCTCCTCTACCCTCCCTCTCCTCCTCTCCCCTCCCTCTCCTCCTCTCCCCTCCCTCTCCTCCTCTCCCCTCCCTCTCCTCCTCTCCCCTCCCTCTCCTCCTCTCCCCTCCCTCTCCTCCTCTCCCCTCCCTCTCCTCCTCTCCCCTCCCTCTCCTCCTCTCCCCTCCCTCTCCTCCTCTCCCCTCCCTCTCCTCCTCTCCCCTCCCTCTCCTCCTCTCCCCTCCCTCTCCTCCTCTCCCCTCCCTCTCCTCCTCTCCCCTCCCTCTCCTCCTCTCCCCTCCCTCTCCTCCTCTCCCCTCCCTCTCCTCCTCTCCCCTCCCTCTCCTCCTCTCCCCTCCCTCTCCTCCTCTCCCCTCCCTCTCCTCCTCTCCCCTCCCTCTCCTCCTCTCCCCTCCCTCTCCTCCTCTCCCCTCCCTCTCCTCCTCTCCCCTCCCTCTCCTCCTCTCCCCTCCCTCTCCTCCTCTCCCCTCCCTCTCCTCCTCTCCCCTCCCTCTCCTCCTCTCCCCTCCCTCTCCTCCTCTCCCCTCCCTCTCCTCCTCTCCCCCTCTCCCCTCCCTCTCCCTCACCTCCCCTCCCCTCCCTCACCTCCCCTCCCCTCCCTCTCCTCCCCTCCCCTCCCTCTCCTCCTCTCCCCTCCCTCTCCTCCTCTCACCTCCTCTCCTCCTTACTCCTCTTCTCTCCTTGACCTACTTTATTGTGCTATATTTCTTCAATAAGCAGTTTGTTGTTGCCTATGTTCACAGGGAGACAGGAGGGAAGGTGATATTGTTGAAGATAAAGAGAAAACTCAATTAGTATGTCCTCCTTTCAAGCACAGAATGGCTTCACTGAACCAGTATGAAAGAATGATGAAGAAACAAACCAGTTCACCGAGGTTCTGGCCTGCCAGTCAGCCGAAGCCTAAACCAAAGATAGAGTGAGTTCTACCCAAGTCATCTCCATACAAACTGATGAGTTGTGTTCTGTCATTAAAAGTTGACTGCTCCTTTTCAAACAAAGCACCTTGAATTGTCAATCATGTAAGCTTCCTTCACTTTGCTTACTGCTTGGCTGTCCAATCGGATAGTCCCTGTCATAAGAATAGGGAATATATGTAGTAACTGTATAGATGTGGGGTATGTCTGTATGTACGAGAGTTAAGGGACATCCACAGTATATAGTAAAATGGTTTCCATGACAATTATAAGGCTGATAGGGGTTTCTTCAAACTGTGCCAAAGTTATCTTTGAGATGGTTCATCTTTAGTCTAATTCTCTATAAAAGAAACAACCTTCAGCAGTCACCATCAGTCACTGAATCAGAACCCTAAGGTTGATTCTCAAGAAACAAACTGTGTGTCTAGACGCTCAGACGACTAAAGATGAACCATCTCAAAGATAATATAAGGCTGTATTGTTGTCTCCCTAATCATAGTTTGGGTTTATAGACTGATAGCTTTCAAACCGTGCTGCTTACGTCATGTTACTCCTCTCTACCTCTGCTGTTCGTAGACCTGTCCGTACTCCCTCACAGCATCGGTTACCAAGGAAACCACACGTGGATGTCCCATTAACTATTTTACTTAGCATTCTGGCCTCCTTCAGTTTTTCTGTTTCTCTGTTTGTCTCCATCAAATTGTGTTCTAACATTTTGTATGGTACTCCTCATTAAACATGTTTTACATATAAACTGAACTTTGGTTTAATTTATTATCATTTCTGTCGATTTTTAATTCATGTTGTAATTGTAATTTGAATTATTTATGATTTTATTCTCTTACTTGATAGTGTAAATCCACTATCTCACCACTTTCCAACTGGAATAGACTTTAATAAGGAGTCACATTTGAATTTACTACATAAAATGGGAATTTTTATAGAAGCTCAGAATGAAAGAGGAGTTATAATAAAGTTTGATCCAGAACAGGTAAGCATGCATCTTGTCTTGTCTTTAGATTTTGATATTATACTGTATGTAATTATGGATGGCATTATATACGTACACGTATATATAGACCTCTGTATTGGATATGTTTGTATCTAATATGAAGTGGTAAGGTGTAGTATTATCTTGACTTTTTGAGTATCAGCAACACTTATTGAAATTATCTAGTGGTTTTTCTCCCTGTTTGTTATTTTTTGCTGATGAAGACCTCCGGGTTGAAATGTTCAGGTAATTGATTCAATAAGTTTTGCTGACGTTCAATAATTGAAGATATCATGTATATACGTAGTATATATACGTATGTGATTATGAATGTATACGTTTGAATTTTCATTCACATCCTTTTATGAAAAATAGGCCAAGACTGGTCAACTTAAAACTGATGGAATACTGATTATGCAACATTTCTCAACTTTGGAAAACAACAAGAAAGGTGATTGCATCACATTTTTTGTCTTTTCAAAAAAATTGTAATTTAAAGATGAAATACGTACTTACATGTGGTATATCTGAAACACTGTTATATGACTGAAGGTATATAGGCACACATGTAATATAAAAATACTCTTACGATCTCATAGTGTTTGAATAGCATACATGTATGTACCTACGTATATTGGGGGAATTGAATAGGAGTATAATTGATTGCACTTTATCTGAATTTCGTGTATAAATAAAACATTGTGGCTAAAAGAATGTGAAATAAAGCTCTTAAGGTGTATGGACTAGTGTATACGGAATTATTGAAGTGTCAAATCAATGCAGGTCAAATGCATGCAAAACTTACAATCTCGCATTCTTTAGACACACACATTCAATCCCCAATATGCATATGTGGTATATGTGTGTACGTATCTACGTACGTATGTATATTAGGTAATCGTGTTGCTAGAACAATCAACCTTCTCAGCCCCACTGAATATGGTTTTGAACCAGTCCTAGCAGGCCCTGCTCAATTCGGTCCAGACTTTTCCCCCGAGGCTGCTTTGGAAGGTCCTCTAGCCGTGGCTCATCCTTTTGACTTGTGTCAAAGCATACGCTCTGACAAAGTGGACATAGTAAAGCACATTGTTCTGATACAAAGAGGGGGATGTTCCTTCATGACAAAAGTGGGTGTGACCAGCTACCAGTTAATTGTTTACTTGCATGTGATGAATGAGTACTTGTTTGGTATATGTAGGTGAGGAACGCCCAAGAGGGAGGGGCCAAGGGAGCTATAATCATTGGTGAGTATTTAGCTGCATGCATCACTCATATAATAAAATAAGGATTCCTTCTAACTGTGTCAAAGTTATCTTTTGATCTTGAACTCTTTGAGTGTCTAAAAATACAGAGTTTTGGTTTAAATCAGTCTCTGATGAGTACCCTTGAGGTTAAAATATTTGACTAAACCATTTAAACAAGACTTCAATCATAATTATAACACCAGAGGATCAGCTATGAGACTGTTAAAGTAGCCAAGAACAGGATCTGATTATGGAAAGAAAGTTACCTCATTTAGACTTATTAAATCATGGATCTCATACTAATTCTTTCATTCTATTCTAAGTTAGAAGAAATCCCTATCATCTAACTCATATAAGCTGTTGTACAGTGACAGTAGTGAATATTCATGTGTTCTTTGTCGATTCTTTTTGCACATGTAGATAATACACAGAGCAAAGATGAACGAAGTGGGATCTTCTCAATGGCACCTGATGGAAACAAAGATGACATCAGAATACATTCTGTGTTTGTAACACAATCTACAGGCACAAAGTTCCTGCAAATGGTGTTGCTAGCTCAAAGTCGTAGTGAGAAAGTTGAAGTTCAAATTCAGAGCATGATCAACCATCCTGATTTGGAACAGACTTTGGAGCAGACACAGGAAGTAGGCTCTTCAGAGCAGACACAGGAAGTAGGCTCTTCAGAGCAGGCACAGGAAGTAGGCTCTTCAGAGCAGGCACAGGAAGTAGGCTCTTTAGAACAGACACAGGAAGTAGGCTCTTTAGAACAGACAAAAGAACCTTGATTGATATGATTTCAATTGCATGTTGCATCCAAACATTTTTTTATATTTATTTATGAGTTACAATAAAGCAGTTTATAGTAAGGTGAATTGTAACTCAAGGGCGATTTTGTGGTTTATTTAAATTATATATAGAGTACGTAGGCTTCATGATCAGCTTTTGTTCTCTTTACCTGTGCAAGTTTCAAAATAATCTATAATCCAGTAGCTTTACTAGTATATATGAATGAAATCATGCAAGTTTATAGTTTCCATCTCATGCATGGTACAGAAAGCCTATAATTTACAAACTACATCATTGCACAACTAATTATCTGTACAATATTTCAAGTTTTCTTAAGAAAAACTTTAAAAAAACAAATATGTATAGTTACACATAGACCTTCATATTGTCAGGGGATTTTCTGATCTCTATACAAACATTTCAACCTTTTTAACAAATCCATCAATCTCCTTCATTACATCTGGAGCACTGTTTTTGTCAACCAATTCTTTAACTACAAAGAAAAAGGACTTGGTCAACTATGGAATTTATATATACGTGATGTAAATTGTGCACTTGTTTGTTGTGATTACACGTATAAATATAGAGTAGATATAATAATCGGGCATATCATATGACATGCATGAGACCCACTTGTGTGTACATTTAAGCTCAATTATACATTATGTAAACCATTTCTAATAGGAACTTAAATGGCAATTCTAAGTCCAATATTAGCACAGTCAACACTCATACCTTGGATAATATACAAGGAAGGATCAAAACAGGACCTGTGGCTCTTGAAAACTACTTTAGATCAAGAGTCTTGTGAAATTATGCTAGGCCATCTTTGGAGAACAAAATTTGAATCAAAACTAAGTATTTCTGTAACATATGGCAGTATTTACTGTGAGCTAATTAATGTTTAGAAACAGCCCTATTGCTGTTGCTATGGCAGTATGTACTTGGTTGTTATGGTCCAAGTAAATTGTTTTTGAATTGTTGTCATGGTAGTAAATATCACTCCCTGTCATATACTTGTTTTACAGCATGACCCTGCTATTGATCTTTGTTATTGCCTCCTCCTCATTAAGGATCATTAAAATACAATCGCAAATACAACTGACCAGAACATTCTAACAAATCTCTCTAATTAAGCACTTTAGCAAACACATGACATATTAAAATAAACTCTGAAATTGTTAGTTATACAACTTCATAATACAAACTGACATACTATACTTAAAACTAACAATTAAAGTTTAAAATCAAGGATCACATTGACAACATGAACATTTGATACAATACAGTCAGCAATCCTTTTTATTTCATTCTAGAATAGCTCAGGACTTACTTATAGGAGGAATGTGTTCTAGACATCATATTTATACAAAATGCGTACCAGCTTGACTCAGATCATAAATGCTACTTTTCTAGGATTGTTTAATTGTCTAGTACCTTCATCCAGTTTAAATTCAAATCATTCCAAACTTAAAACTTTTAATACAATAGCAAGGCTACCATAAAACCCAAATGACTAGCTACACTTACAAGGAGAGGTACCTTGCTCCAGGGTAGAGGCACTTGGACTAATTGAGAGAACTGACCTATTAAATGGCTTACAGTGTCTATGTATAGCTCTCCAGGTGAGCAATGCCACATTTCTGGTTTGGCTGAAGAATTTTAGATGAAATAGGAAAAAACAAGTTTAGTTATAACATACATATACCAAAACCTTCTGTAATCGTTTTAAAGAGACAAAACTTCAAATGTATAGCTAAATAGAAAAAAAACTGAAACTATCTTTATTGACTCCCCCAACTGAGTGTAGCCATAGCTACTAGGAGCTGGAAGGGACCCTAAATCAGGTATTCCAGTTGGACAAATTTAATCTATGTTTTATGAAGTATTCCTGTCCATCTAGTTACCATGGATACTCAAAAAGTAAAAACAAATTAGATTATCTAAGTAGCTACAGAAACAAGAAAATTTTGAACAGTTTCACAATTTACCTACTAAATTAATATCACAGTCAATAAACTTTAATAATCTTGCTCAAAGGGAATGTACAGTTTCATAGCCAAATGGTAAGGCAAACAGATCTAGAGAGCCTTGTAAGCCTGTATTACACACCTCTCCCAATTGAACTACAGTAGCCAGGAGTTATTAGTTACTAGGGACTGGTAGAGATGCTAAATCTGGTAGTACCGTTGTACTAATGAATGGATTAAGCCAATTAACCCTACCACTCTGTTGTTCTTCTTTCTTAATTGGACATGTTGCTAGGTAACTGACATTTTAATTTCCATGGCAATTCTTCTGCAAATAGAGCAAATGAAGCTGAGGTTGCACAATAAGCCATATGCGTGTGTAATCAAATGTTGGTTTGCATAAATTGTACATACAGTGATAAGTTATATTTTGAGCAGTAGTATTCTTACATGCGGTCAAGATGCTGATTAATATGCTAATCATGTAACTTTAAAGAAAAACAAACATTATTTAAAAAGGCTATAGTTTGTCTAATTCTCTAAACAAGATAACCTACCAATCAGTGAAGTTTAGAACGTACAACGCCAAAGTTTCTCAAAATAGTATAGCAACGGCCATTTTGGATTCACAAATTGATTGAGCAATAGCACAAGGAGCTGCGTACACATAAGAAATAGCACAATCACACTCTGACTCAGACTTTCTTCATTAAATAATACCTGTATAGATATCATAATTAAGAAACCTGTGATTCTGTTTAACAAATACATCTGTATCCTTGATTCTCAATGCGTATGCCGCTTGACATATTTATGTCAATTCATGCGCTCGCAAGAGCTTGTATATGTGTAAGATAAATGATTTCTGCTGAAATATTAATAGTTTGTGTAAGCACTTTCATTCATGGGGTCACTTCACATGTTGTATGATTCACTTATAACTTCGCCATGCATGCATGTTTTCGAGTCTGAACTCAATAACAATAACAACTTGCTGAATAGTCCGGGGCATGTACTACATGTAGTCTATTGTTCTCGAACATGACATCGAAAACAATTTGGTTCCACGATTTTCCGCCAAGTTCACGATGTTTCCCGCCGACAATTTCTAATAAATAGGCAAGGAAATTTTCAGTCTTTGGCCTCCGGGCTATCAACTCTGGAGGTCTACTTTGGTGTGGATCGATGCGCCAACCATTCTTGGAGTACGAGTAATGGTACATGCCTATCCGAAGGGTCATCGGTGTTCGTATAGTGGGGTGGTCTCTCTACCAATGGGTTAGTGCCTGGAGATGTATCTCACTATTAATCCTGCTTGTGTGTTAAATTGGCACTTGCGGATTCTTGCTATACGACCCGTACCTGGAGGTTGGTGTGGTCCAGTGCCACTACGTAGTCGGTCAGGAAGCTATTGTAGGCTGCCACATCAGGTTGGTTTGGAAGCATTTGCATTTGCATTTGGAATTTTACATGCGCATGTGCTCAATCTTAATGTCCGTATATGTACGTCTATATATATGCTGGTAATTATGTATTATCTAATTCTTTCTTGTAGTTCATCGATGGGTCCCTACTCTAAAGCAACCTGGCCGATCCCAATGAGCTAAAGTCTGTGTACAGTGCTCTCAAGCTGCGTTGTGTGCACATGATGATTCTCATTGGTGGGAGTTTGTGGTCCGCCAGGGTCGGGCTTGTTCTGTCCGTAGCGTGAGGCAGTGCAAGACTAGTAACTGGTCACAGGTCGGTCAGGTACGCCGGACCGTTCCCGAGCAACTTCTCTTACGACGCAAGTAGTGGAAGTGTCAAACAGAGTTGAGAAAACGGAGGCCTTTTGGGGCACGAAGTACTTCTACCTCCTCGTGGTGTGCCCTGGGATCATCTTTACACTCAGTAAAGTGATGCAAAACGAAGTACTACAGCAAACCAATCAAGCCACTCAAAAGAAGAAAACAAAGCTAGAACATGGTCTCTTTACAACTGTGAAGAACTAAAAAACTATACTATAGTTTGAACATTTTTTTAATTTGTATTATATGTCAAACAAAATGATCATTGATTATAATATACAATCCCAATTGGTGATAAGAAATTACTAACAAATGCGCATCAATCTATGAGCTTCAGTATACTCGTGTAAATTCTTGCATAACAATTTTTGAAAACTCGGTCAAGAAATCGAAACGCTTCCCATTTAGGTATACTTCACTTCCGGCTTTTTTTAAACTAACCGCGGGTGAAAAAATGGCTGACTTTGGCCAAATGAATAGGAATAAAATGTCGCAGTTTGACTCAGAGGTAAGAGACAACGTCAAAATAAACAGTTTTCCTCTGAGGAGAGAGGGTGAAAAGCAAGAAAAACTCTCAAGTAAGTAATAAAAAATGGAGTGGCAACTGAAATGAACATTCCTCGTGTCTTGTTCAGGTCTGTTACAAGCTTGGTCTAGCTTTGGAGAGGCCAAACAACAAGTAAGAACGTTTAGCCGTGAATTTAATAACTAAACTAAATTCTTAAATGTATTTAAAGCTTGACATGTATTATATATAGTTGGAAAATTTAGAAGAAAGAGCAAATGGAGCTATTCTAATAGAACGGAGCCCAAAGCGACAGAAGAAGCCTAAAAAGAGCCTCAAAGGTGCTGCAGCTCCTTTGCAGACAAGAAAGAATAAAGCTAAATACAAGCAGTTATTTGACACCAGGACTGGCAGAGAGGAAAATCCAGTCACTGTGACTCAGATTGAGGATGAAGATGTGGTGGAGGGTGAAGTGCTTAATTCTGTTAGCTCTCTTAATGACACATTCACTGTGACCTCTGAAAGTAGTGTAGAGAAACCAGATGTGTCTTTGAACCTGCCCAAATCACCAAAAGGAAGAGTAAAATCTGATGGTTTTTCAAAAGGCCTCACTAGAGATAGTATTGGGATATCAGGTTTCGGATCTTGGCAAGGAAACACTAGTGCTATATTTGGGCCCTCTGTGAGGTTTGGAAGTCAAAAGGGGGAAGGTGATGTGAAACTGAATGCGAAAGGAAATGCAGTTCCATTTCCTAAACCAATACCAAAAGTTAGTAGAGGTGTGAATGTATGTATGGATGGGATGGGTGGATGGATGGATAGGTGGATGGATGGATGTATGGATGTATGGATGTATGTGTGAATTGTCTAAAGCACTATATTCCAAAAATTATGAATATCATGCCTATGCAGCTAAAGAAACAAAAGATTAAAATACCATTTTCTTAGACTAGTGACTTAGGACAAACCTATAGCGTTTTGGATGAGAAACTATGTATTACTATGCCAGTATATGCATGTTTGATATTGTAAAGACTACAGTTCCTATGCTTTCAGAAATACTGGTTTACATTCATATTTATGGTTACTTTTAATATAATTATGATGTTAATAACTACATACCAACCTACGTAACTGTATTCACTAGATGAAGTAACAACATCTGTTCATGAATACATCTGAAACACCATTTTCCTATAGATATGGTTGACATCAATGCTAATAGAATAAGCCTACTAAGGGAAAACCTTAAAACACTCAACGAGTCTCATACCAAATGTTCCTCGTTTCTCCACTTGGCCAGACAATTCCATACTGGTCTCTGATCCTCACTGAGTCCTTCAGCTCTATGTACTAAATCTAATTTGTTTGTCAAACTGACCCAGTGGATAAGAATAGAAGTAGGAGGAGAAAACTCTTGTATCCTCATCCAAAGCTCTCACTAGGTTTAGTTCCCTATAGCCTTTAAGTGTATGTAGCATGTAAGAAAAATTGTGTGTTTGATTATTCATACAGTCTAAAGAAAATTATACTCTAAGTATAATACAGTAAATATTGCTTCTATGTAATATATAGGAGAGCATGGCTGAAATAGCCCCTAGTGTTGTCAGAACAACAGGTCCTCTGAGAGAGTTTAACTTGCCGGAGGTAGTGCCCACCATTACCATGGCAACTGATTACCAACCAACGCTTGATTCACTGCAGCAGAGAGTCAAGCGGCAACAGAAAGCTGTGAAAGAAACTGCAGAAGTAGTTAGCCAACTCTTACAGCAGCCATCAATAGATTTGAATGAAATGGACTACTCTTCACGGAACAGTGGTAGGAGGAAGCACATTGTCTCACACAGGCAGCCCCTTGCATTTGATTGTTAGATTTCCAGCCATTTTTGAACATTTATCTCTTCAGGGTTTCTCTACTCTATGTACATCTATATATATATGCGTATGTAGGTGTCGACCTTCAAGGGAGTTATTCACCTCCCCAGAGGATGACCAGGAAAGTATGCCATTCTCCAATTAAGAGAGGTCCAGCCAGGTCAGGGGAAACTCCCTTAGACAGCGCTAAGGCTGGTGTTGACTATAATTACATGTACAGTCATGCATATGTTCCCGGATCTGTTCATTACTCTGAGAAGCACAGACCAGCTGTACCAGTCAGGGAAGGTTACCATGGAGATGTGACAAGGAAGAGAAAAATCAAAGCGGTTCCTCCTCCCCAATCTGTTTTAGATGTGAACAGGAAGCAGCTATTAGCAGCCTCTAACAAGAAGACTCTGGGACCTCAAGCACACCAGCCCTCACATGGACCCTTTAAGCCTTCTGTAAGGGCAGCCAAATCAGTTGTACGTAAGGTAGCTGTTAGAAAGAGCTCTACACTTTCTGCTGAGCACCTGCATGGAGTACCTATGGAAGTAAAGAAACAGAAGTTAGGTCCAGACATCACTCCATCGTCATGGAGACGAGGTAAGGAGATCCAGGAGAAAGTTATAAATGTTTTAAAGAGAGAAAAGGAGACAAGAAGACAAGAAAATGATGATGAGAGAACAAGTAGTTCTCTTCTCTCTTCACTGGCCAGTTCTCCCTCCTCCAGACCTCACAAGCCACACAGTCCCCAGTCTGGACCAGAAGTTGTAGACAGGAACAGTTTTCTAACACAAAATGCTGCTGAGATCTTGGCTGACCTCGAGGCTGAGTCAGATGATGAGCCGGCCAAGAAAGAAGCCAACGAGGGTGGGAATAGGACAGCGACAAGTAAACCTGCAAAGAAAGCAAAAATATTGCATCCTCCTGGTATGAACATGTAGCACTATGTACATTTAACATCCGTATATATATGTATTGTACATACCTTTAACACTACAGTTTTGTATACCTACACATACGTACCCTCATTCTTCTAAAAATTGAATTGAAACACCTCGCTGTATTCTTAAATGTTGTAAATTCTTCTGTATATCCTTCCGGTATGAACACATGTAGCACTAAATTCAATGTACAATTTTGTATACCTACACATTCCCTAATTCTTCTATTTTAAGTTATTGAAACACCTCGTTGTATTCTTAAAATTTGTAATGTTTTTGTAATTTTCTGTATATCTGATACTCTTTTAGATGACCAGTATGAGGTTCCCAGAGTACGACACTACAATCAGCATGAAATCCGCAAGTATGTTCAGAAACAGAAGGAAGATCGAAAGAGAAGGCAACAGGAGGAGAAGGAGGCAACACAGTTGACGAAGAAGCAGAAAGATCAGAGACTTAAGGTAACACACAAATATGAACAGTGGAATCTTATTTAATGAGTCTAAAGGGGGATAGAAAGATAATTTGTCAGAAAAATCATTTTTATCAATCTCACAGTGATGATATGATATGATTTATAAGATTACTGACAACATTGTTCATTATATGTTTTACATAATATGATAAAGTTTCATTTCTGTTTGCTTGCCATACATAACTTTCCTGATTTGTATACCTCAATTGTTCCACTGTTACCTGATAACTCAAACAATAGCCGTTATTTTACTTTTATGCAGTAGTCATAATAAAGTTCTACTGTACGTATGTATATTAACTACGTAATGTCAAAAGAGGCAGGTCATCATTACCAGTTACGTACACCTTTTCTACTTCCTGGCCCACTTTCATATGTGATACTGGGGTACCTACGTACCTGTACATGGCTACAGGTTGTGTAATGTTATACCTCTTATTATACCTTATTATTATTATAATAATAATATATTATTTATATTATTACCTCTACTGTACTGTAGGACTTGTACAAGGTCCAGCGGAGTAGACTGTCTGCTAACCTTGCCAATGTGTACGCAAAACAGCGCTACACAGAGCTAACCTTCTCCAAGCCTGATAGCCAGGGGCTGCATTGCTTTATCACTCCAGGCATTACCTCAAGAAATACAGAGCTACCAAGTGAATCACCTCAGCTCAAAGAATATCAGCAGGGAGTTACTGACTACAGCCCTTCACACCGGAATAAGTCACTTTTATCCGAACCCTCTTCTTCGCTGATGGAAGACCTTAGTACATCACGAGAGATGCAGCAGGCTTTATCACCACTGATTGCCAGGCAGTCTCCTTCCCCACACCATACCCCTGGAGTAAGGTCACCACAGAAGAGTCCTTTTAAGAGTGAAAATGGTTCCCCACCAGGGCATGGCCAAACCTCAACTTTCTCATCCTTGCTCAACCCACTTCCCCCTGTTGGTGGGATTATTTACAAGACAAGAGAGGATCGCCTAAAGGCACTTACTCTGTCCGCCATGGCACTGAGAACCAGGGTGCAACTGGAGAAGGAGAGGTTACTGCATGCTACTGAACCAGAAGTTCCTCCGCACAAGAAGCAGAACCAAGGCCATACTAAACCTCCAAAAGGATTCTCCTCTCCTCTGCACCAAAAAGAAATGTTATCAGCTTCTACCAGTCTTCCAGGAGTTGGTAATCTTGACGAGCACTTGCTCTCAGTCCACAAGGATGGTAGACGTAACGAAGCAGCTGCCAAGATCCAAGCGGCCTACAAGGGACACAGAGTGAGAAAGTACCTAAGGAAAGTTGGTTTACTACCACATCAGCCAAGGCGACCACTTAGGACTAGTAACAGAGAAGGTCAGGTAACTCCAGGAGAGTTTGTTCATAAAGTCTGGACCAAGGCAGAAGAGGTTGTCTCAAGCCAAGTCCCAGAAGGTGGACAGACTTGGAAGAAGAACAAGACACTAGAGCTTGATAGATCAACGGGAGGAGGAAATAGAGGAGCTGGATGGGATCCTTGGGATAGGGCAGGAGGAGACACTTACAGCATGGTGAACGTGTACGTGAAGAAGCATCTAAAACAGCAGAGACAGCAGACCGTGAAGAAGACACCTCAACCGCCAACCTCTGATCCTCTCTGGCAGCCATATGACCCCTCATCCAGTTTATCATTCACAGAGGAAGGCAGGAAGGACACACCCGAGGATTTGCCTTCTTCAACCCCTCCTAGCAACTTGGTGCAGCCAGGTCTTACAAGAGAACCGTGTCCAGAGCCTCTGCTTGATCAACCAAATAAGGTAGAACCCTCCTTATTAGTGGAGTCAGTCAAAGAGCTGCAGACAAAGGAGCTCTCTATATCAGAGTGCTCAACCACTCCCTGCTCATCTGTATCAGATGATCCTACGGATGCTTCACTGCATGACAAAGTGACAGAAGAGGAAAGAAGGTGTGAACCAGATTCTCTTGATAGCCTTGAACCATCACTTTCTGTTCAAACCGATGAAGAAACTGTCTCGGGGTCACAAGATACCAAGGAAGAAGAAGACGAAGAGGAGGGACGATTGTCTCCCCGGTCTCTCCAACTCAAACTGACTGCTGAGCTGATGCGGCTGGAAACAGCGCAAGACCAGTTGCAACACCTTACAGACATGGAGAGATATAGAGCAGTAGCCTTAGTCCAGAATAGCACAACTGACATTGCGCAAACTTTAAAGGTACGTACGTATGTGTAAATAGGTTTCATGTTTGAGTGTGTCCATCAATCATTCATACTTAAACAAATACGTATATACAGCATATGTATTATGTGTACGAACATGAAAAATCTATAATACCATTTTCCTACATGCTATGCCTATTCTGTAAAAAAGCCTATAGGGGAACTAGTCTTTTCATTCTTCTTTTCCTTTCTTTCATCTTCTTTCATCTTCTTTCATCTTCTACATGCTATGCCTATTCTGTAAAAAGCCTATAGGGAACTAAACCTGAAGAGAGCTTTGGATGAAGATACAGTAGTCTTTTCTTCCTTCTATTCCCTTCTTTCATCTTCTTCTCCACTGGGTCAGACAGCCGTTTCTGGGAATTCCACCCTTCATCAGTGATCCTGGGAGTCTTTGTCTTTTTCTTTATCTTGATCTTCTGTGAACCCTTGGCATATACGTATATACCCTACTGAGCTGAAATATTAACGTCTGTACTGACTGGTCATTAATTCAGATCTGATCATCATCATTTTCACTTTAGGGTAAACAGGAAGATGAATTGAAGGCTTTGTCAGAGAAGGCCCAGGAGGACCTTAAAGAGGTGAAGCAGCAGCTAATGTCTGTCAAAGGCGAGGCTGAACTAGCTGCCCAGAAAGTGTGCCACTTGGAGAAGGAAACGGCCACAAAGTCAGTTCAGCATGCCCAGCTGATGGCAAAGGTGAGGTCACTTTGTTGGGACAGAGTTTCATTAGGGAAGGGAGGGTGGCTTTAAATAAGTCAAATTGCCAACTTTTACTACATAAGTTGCCCCTTCAATATTTTACTACATTGTCCCCCTTATAGAGAACCTTTCTAACAGAACCCCAGTAGGGTCTGTGTTTAATTATACTATTGATACTCTCTATCCTCCTTCAGCTTGAACAGGAGGCTAAGGAGTCACAGCAACAGTTGGCTGAGGCTCGACGTGTTGCATCAGCAGCTGTCATTGAGGCTGCTAGGAAACAGATGGAGAATGCCCACAACCTGGCCACACAGACTGCCATCAGTGCTGCT
Organism: Chondrosia reniformis; assembly: GCA_947172415.1. Lineage (NCBI taxonomy): Eukaryota > Metazoa > Porifera > Demospongiae > Chondrillida > Chondrillidae > Chondrosia > Chondrosia reniformis. The sequence goes on along the minus strand of OX359201.1, from coordinate 5,406,365 downwards.
AAGGCAGCTGTGGAGGCAGCTCTTGTCAGTAAGCAGACACTCCAAGACAGCTCGCCAATGGAGACAACTGGGACAGAGACATTGCCAGGAGACGTCAGTCAGTCAGTCAGTGAAGCAAGTTCCAGTGATCAGATGGAGGAAGGCAGCACTGGAACTGACCAATCAAGGTGCCTACAGACAGTGTTCATTAATCCACCAATGAGAACATCTAACCTCTGCTTATGTGAATAATCACTAGAATTACAGTAAAACAGCCAATCTACCTCTTATCTGGGCTGGCTTGGTGTAATCAGGGCTGCATGCAGAATTTGGGGCGAGGAGGGAGTGGGAGAATTTTTTACATTTAGGGGGCAATGGTATGAGGGTGTCAAAGTAGTTTATATTAACTTCCAAAAGTCTAGGGGGGAATGCTCCCCCTGCCCCCCTCTATGCAGCCCTGGTAATGTATGTACTGTATATTCAAGTGATATATGAATAGTATAAATAAGTTGTGATGCTGAGCTTTGTTTTATTAGTATTCCAACAGGATCTGTTGCTGAGGAGGAGGAGAGGACGTTGACTGGCAGTGAAAGTGAGGGTGACGGTGAGGAGGGGAACCTTGATGATACCTTAGTTGCAGAAGAGGAGGAATGCCCGTCACCTCAAGCCACTACAGCAACCAGATCTCTGGTCATCACAGAAGAAATCTCCCAAACAGAGAGAAGAAGTGCTGAAGTACCATCAGAAGGGGGATTTGAAGAGTCTGAGAGTCATCAGCCAGACGAGGTCAGTGTCACTTCTTACTTGTAAGTACGTATGTGCGTTTTGGCTTCTGATGCTTACATAATTCACTTAGTGTACATTATCAGCTCCACTGATAAAATGAATTAACACTGATTAGAATGGATTGCAAATGGATTGCAAATGAAATGCGTCTGTTTGTTGTAATTATTTCAGTATTTTGCTATTCATATATTAAGTATATATGTATGAAATACGTAAGGGAATTAATTGCACTAAGACTGTGGAAAGGTTATTATGAGGAAGTGATTACACTCTGAAAGATATTACACCAACCAGCCAAGTGGCTAAAGTCTAGTCTTGGCTGGAGGACTGAAATCCTATTAAAATGGCAACCAGTGGCTGCCTCCAGTCATCCAAGATTGAACAAATATGCATTAGATATGTAAACATATTTGTTTGTTTGTTTGTTTATAGGTGTCATTTAGGATGATCTTACCTTCAGAGAGCCACCGAAGGAGACAAAGGTCTCAAGAGAAGACTGCCATACATCCTCTTAAGCTTTCCTTCTCCAGTCACCCTGATCTCATGTCCTCCATGTCCAGTCTCCATGACGACCTGTCAGTATCTGAGGCCAGTCATCTGTCACCAGGTGGAGTTGGGAGTGGTGAAGTGTCCTTTGACAACTTTACCCTGAACATGATCACACAGCTGGTCAATGATCAGGAGACAAGAGCCAAGCACCAGGTCAGTGGGTGTGGCATGTAACACGACAGTGGGTGTGGCATGTAACACGACAAGAGACCACAAAACTGATATGATCTACATTAGGTGATGATTACCAGGGTTTCTATAAGGGGCAGGGGTATTTCCCTCCTTGATACCAGGGTTTCTTTAGGAGGCAGGGGTATTTCCCTCCTTGATACCAGGGTTTCTTTAGGGGGCAGGGGTATTTCCCTCCTTGAAGAAAGTCAGATTGCCAATGTGTACTAGTGAAGAAGCTTAAACTAGGTTATCCCATCAATATTGTAGGATATTGTGTCCCCTCACCTTGTAATATTGTTTAAAGGAATGTATGATCATTCATAAATATTAATAGAGCACTTTGTTGAAACTAAGAGAAAAGGCACTTCACGAGCAAACCAGGGCTAAATTGAAAGTCCTGGATCAGTGGAAGAAGTGAGATATGAGCATACATACATATGAGTAATATATTCATGTACATTCATCTATACAAGATCCCTATTAGTCCATTTGTTACTATTTTATTAATAGGTGCTATGTATGTACCGTATGTACTGTACGTATATGCATTTACTGACATATGTACAGTACTAATTCATGATTCATGAGTGCGTATCTTGTTACATGTGTATATGCATGTGTATATAAGTGAGACTGACACGAGTACTGTGTATTGGTTAGGTTGATTCAGAAGAAGGGTGCTGATGACAAGATGCCAGCCATCTTGCAGAAGGAGAAGGGTCTATTGAGGAAGTATCAGAATGAAAAGGTGTGGCAGTGCATAACCATGGCAATGCTAGTATATTGGAATGATACATTATCATGATGTACATACTTAGTTATCAGTAATAATCTCTGTCAAGTTGCAGTACTTCAATAGTAATCAGTTTTTTTGCATATCATTAATAGAATAAGGATTCCTTCTAACTGTGTCGAACTTACCTTTTGAAAGGATCATCTTTCAAAAGATACATGTCATTAGATGTACCCTCTAAGTTCTTCTAACTCAAAGGATTGTTTATTAGTATTTAAATGCTTGGGTTGATAGCCTTTACCGATCTGTATATACACTTTATGTGGATGAGAAATCTAACAATAACAATATAACAATAATGTTTATACTAGTGGTAGTGTATTTGTGGTTGTGATTTAGTAGCAATGAGACTTGCTTCATTCCAAGCTGGTTCATATCACTTCTCTGTTAGGCTGAGCTGAGAAACCTTCAAAAGGTCCAGAGAAAGGAGAGAGAAGAGATAAAGCGTCTCATGCTGCAGCAGAAGGACATTGGGAAGATGAGATTATCAGCTCAGTCCTACCGTAACAAGGCTAGGAAACTTGAGGAGGATGACCAGATTTCTCTGTCAGTCTCCTCTCTCTCACCTGTCTCTCAAATCAGTGATACATCCTTACCTTGGAAAATGGTTTGTCTCATTAAATATACATTACATGGTAGAGAAGATGATATTTGGAACCTAAATGTCTTCCTCTTCCTTTGTTTTCCCCACTTCACTGGATACGTACCTGTTATACGTATTATATTTGTACACGTATGTACAGCACTGAATTAGAGCGCCACAGGTTGGTTATATTTCAAGGTTAACAGTATATATGTTACTGTAGAGGGTTTCATCCTGAAATTTTTGTGAGGGGGGCAAAAATTGACTTTTAAAATTTCACAGGGGTGGTGTCATACCTTGATAAAATAGTTAAGTGGCAACCTAAATCCAAGGGGGGGGGCAACTCTTCAGCAAGGGGAGGGGGGGGAGAATGCCCTCCTTTACCCTGAATGAAACCCTGATGTACATGAACTGGTAACTACGTATGTACTTTGTTATGTTTCATTCACACTAATAGAAGAGACTCCATTAATTTTACACATACAAACACATCACTAAGCAACTGATTCTAATTTAATGGCACTGTCCTGTTTTATAATATATGTAGGTACAATTTTCACACATTGACTACTTTTATATATAACACGTTTCTTAGCAGTAAAGTTTCATGTCAGCATACTTCAACTTATTTGTGAAGGTATGCCATTGAATTGCAGGTGTATTGTGTCTGTATACACCATTTAGTGCACCATGGAAGCAGCTGTTAAACCACCAACCACCAGCATCAAAGTATTCTGCACAATTACTTGACCATTTGTCATTATCTCTGTCATAAGTACTAAACTGCATCCCATCAAGGCTTTGAAGGTTGTCACTAGCTGTCATACTGTCTCCAGCTGTTCCTGAATATCCTGATATTTCTAGAGTGTAATTACTAGCAGAATTCCCTACCATAAAGAAGCTGTACTGTGCATACTTTGATACTCCATTGAAGTCAGTCATATCAACACGAAGAGTACATCTTTGGTGCCTCGTAGTTAGACAGTGTATGTTCTCCAAGCCCAGCCAATATTCACCACGTGGGTTACCAAATCCATGGACATAGTCTCCCCATCCACGTTGGAAATCAACTGATCCATCCATTCTTCTCTGTATGGTGGTCCAGCGACCATTCATGTCACAGTAGACCCACATAGGCTGAAAGCATCCAGGGTCAATCAGATAGACTCCAGACTGAGTACAACCTCTAGAGTACACCTCCTTACAATCTTGAGGGAGTCTCGGAGTGTACAAATCATCTAATGGACCTTAAGGATATCAAAATACAAGTTTTACGTAGTTATACTTTGTAACCCTCACTGTATCACTGTACAGATTTAAACACAGTATTAGGTCATACACCAGCCCTTTGAATATACAGAGAATATACATGAAAATTAATGAATGAAGTTTATTATTCAATAAACTATATCTTCACTAAATATGTACATAAGTATACTTACATTGTGCAAGTACTTGTTCTGACACTAAAATGGCTGATAAGACTAGCAACAGTAGATGTCTCATCTTCCCCATCTGAGCTAACAGATACCTGAACACCTCTGCCTAGGTAGTCCTTTATATAGACTGTGGTAGGGTTAATGTTGCTATGATGACTTTAATGGAACTGTTTTATTCATATATTGTTTTGTATATCTGTAATACATTGTGAGATATGAAAATTGAACTCTAATTTTATTCATTATAAATAAATTAAATCATTACCAATTATTTCACAAGTCTGTTTTCAGTACTTATCTGTTGGGCTTGTTTTCATGTATGTACTGTACCCTATTGGAGTTTCAAGGTAACCTTGCCAGTTATGGAAAGCTTTAAGCATACAAAGACAGGCCTAGGTTTTAATTCCAATTACAACTAATTTTACTTTCCTTCCACTTTAATAGTTTAGCAGAGGAATGTAAAGTGATATACACATGTGGCCATAAGGTCAGATCATCACATAATGATTATGTAATATTTATAGATTGTGACCCTATCCCATTCATACAAATATACATGTACAGGGCATAATTAATCTTCTCCATATGTAACCAACTCATTTAAAACAATTTTCTTTTAAAACAAATTGCTTTCAAAGTGCACCTTCTGTACCATGTGCCATTCTAAACATCCGTTTATAGCAACACAACTCATTTGTAATGAGCTTGTATATAGCTTGATCTAATAATGATGGTCAAGGAGAATAACTTGTTGATCAAAGTGAAGCTTAAATTGTTACAACAAATTAATAAAAAGGAAGAAGAAAGACTTTTGGGAAGAATTCTGTATAACGAAACTAACCCTGAGTTGTATAAACTTGTATTAAAAGTGCTTATACCAGTATATACATTAAGTTATTGGAAAGAGGATAAAGAACCTTTCTGAGGGGATATCTAGGTTTTCTTTATCCAGATTTGAGTATGTATTCTGAATCTTACTTGTTCCTGCAGCCAACTTCAACATCAACTCCATTTGGTGGGAGACAGACTAAGAGTAGCGAATCCTCTGTCACTGAAGAATCACATCCACCAGATTCCCCCAGCGGAACTCAACCAACATCCAAGACAGATTCCCAGTCAGTATCAGAGAAGCTAGAAGAGGGTACCTCACTCCATCCCACCTCTTTTATAGAAGAAGCTTTTACAGTGACAGAAGTGCAGCCATTAAGTGTAGTTTTAGAGCACGAGAATAAGGAATCGGAAATTTTAGAGCCCAAAATTAATTCTTCCTCAGCTTCAGCTGTGGCAACAACACCATCAGATGAGACGTTCACAAGAAGAATCCAAAGCATACAGGAGAAAATGGTGGCAGAGAGGTGTGTAATGTGCTTTATACGTAGGTTGAATATGTTAACAGACATGTGAAAGTGCTTTGTGGTTTCAGAGGTACGTATAAGGTTATGTCCTTTATAGTTTGAGAGGTGTGTGACTGTGTGCTTTGTACGTCGAGGGGTGTGTGACTGTGTGCTTTGTACATTGAGGGCTGTGTGTGCTTTATAAGTTCGGAGGGGTGTGCTTTGTACATTGAGGGCTGTGTGCTTTATCAGTTGAGGGGTGTGTGGCTGTGTGCTTTATCAGTTGAGGGGTGTGTGGCTGTGTGCTTTATCAGTTGGGAGGTGTGTGGCTGTGTTTCTACTTTTATTGCCATAAGTATGCACCCAAAAATATTGCATGTCCATATATGGTAACCTTTATAGAGAATTGTCAAGAAGGGAGCAGAAATTGGCCCGTCATCACAGAGCTGCTCTGGAGGCACTGGAAGTGGAACAGAAGTTGTTGGAGAAGGAAGCTAAAATACAAAAGACGGAGGAAGAAATCTCTCGTCTCCTTGATCAAGCAGATGTACTGAAGAAGAAGAGACTCCAGTTAAGTCAGCAGTCAGCAGGTAGCACCAGTTTACAAGAGAAAGAAAATGACACAGTGATTCAAACGCATAGTAACCCATCTCTGATAAGTGCAGAACCACAAGTGCTTCATACAACCAAATCAGAGCCTGCAGTGACAGAGGAGGTTGGTTCCACTTCGACTGTAACAGAAGATGAAGGATCCGTAAGAACTGAGATATCTGAAGAGATCCGAGGGGGTCCAAACAGAGAGGAAGATTACGCACAGGAAACATTTGAAAGCATCTCATCTGCCAGAGGCATCCTTACCTCAACACCATTTGGTGCGTCAGTCATACAAACCCAGAGGTCAAAGGGAGGGGTAGCTTTTGTTAAGAGTGACTCGCCCAAAACAGATACAACAGGTTAGTGAGTGCTACTACCTCTTTAACCTGAAAATTTGTAAACATACACAGTAGAATCTCAGTATAACGAAATCGCTTATAGTGAATGTCTCAGTATAGTGAAGTACGTACTTTGCTAGCCCCAGCAAAAGTTGTATACTTATATACGTATACACTCAATATAGTGAGCATTTGATATAAGGAACTTCACTATAATGAGATTCCACTGTAGTTTTTAGAAGATAAGGATTTTTCTAATTTATCATTCATCCTTGTGAGCATCTAGTTTAGTTTCAGAGATGTTTGACCCATCACTGAAATGTCCAACAACCTCTCTACAACCAAACTATGCCTTTAGACACTCACAAGACAAAAGGATTAACCATCTGAAAAGATATACATATTTTTTAATTTATTATTGTTTACATAGTGCATGTCTGTTTCCTCATGTACTGCATGTATACATGTACAGTGTATGTATGTACGTATGTACGTATGTATGTATGTAGAGATGACAACTATGAGCAGTACAGTTACTGATTCTAGTGAGATAGAATTAAGAATCAGACGACTGAAGGAGGACCTGAAACAGAGAAAGGATGAAATTAAGCAAGTTAGACAAGAGCAGAAGAGAAAGAAGAGAGCCTTGCTACAAGAACGAGAAGATCAACTGAAGAGAAAATTGATGGTCAGTGTTAACGTACAGTAATTGTACTTTTGTGTTAATTTTTATTTTTTACTTTGAAGACCAGTCTGATTTACGTATTACTAGGAGATTAGTCTGTTGTGTATGTTTATATGATGTACGGTATACAGTACATCCACTTAGATATTAAGATAAGGTACCTTATATTACATTAAAGTGTTCTGCTGTATGCCAATAGAGAATGTACTGTACATGTGTAGTTGCTACGTATGTTGTATATTGACCAATCCCTTTTATAAGTCTGGTTACTTGGTAACTAAGTGATTCTAAAATGCTACCCAGTGCTACTGATGAGTAGTGGTATTCTCTGAAAATGCCTTCTAGCACAGTGATATTATAGTTGTGAGTACGTAATTTGCGTACTTTTCTAAGAGCTTTTTCAATATGTTTACTAGTTCACTATTGTGTATAAATGTATGTACGTGTATGTCCATTCTGCTCCACAGGCTCTGGAAGAAAAGCTAGAAGGAGCAAAGCAGTCTATTAGCCGAACTAATGTGTCCATTCACAGTGGTACTACTAGTGCTAGTGAGGCTGAGGAGGCCCTCGGAGGGGACCAGGGGTCTCCAATTATAGTTAAGCTGCAGGACACCTCCCATTCCTATACTCCTTTCACTGATAATGGCCCTCAGGCAGAGGATTCTAAATCTGAAGAAACACTGAAACATGTACAAACAGTTCTCTCTGTACAAGAGGAGGATGAGACTCTTTTGGCTGTGGAAGACCCTGTTCAGAAAGATCATTCAGTGTCACCTGCTTCAATTGTAGACTCAAAACTTAAGAATCCTTCAATTTCATCCACTTCAAGTGTAACAGAGGCCATCAGTCCTGCCACAACCAGTAAAAGTTTGCCAACCATGTCTAGTAGTCCCTCAAGGTCTTCCTCCAAAGGTCCCAGTAGAATACCAGTTCGTGCTTCCTCTTCCTCAAGTCGTACACTATCTCCCAGTAGAAAATCCGTAACTCCATCAAAAGGTGGCACTTTGAAAGATCTAAGCTATTCTTCTAAATTTACTGAAGTTAAAACAACCAGTAGCATAAAGGAGGACATTAATAAGGAAGAAGATACTTTATATGATGTTTCCTCAGCTGAAAGTGTTGAAGATGTGGTTGCCACGAAAGTCAGCTTGACTGCTGTTGAAAATGAAACTGTCACAGCTCAAAATGATGCTCAGCCGGCAAAACCTCTAGAGGAGCCACTTCTAAAAGAGGAAGCACTCAACGATACACCTTTGGAGCCAGAAGAAGGAACACCTGAGCCACCTCAAGCGACAGATGTCACCAGTCAGCTTGCAGAGGGATTCAGGCTGGGGCAGAAGGTGGTTGTGGGGAACGCAGTGCCAGGGGTAGTGAGGTACATAGGGCAAGTTCACTTCTCTTCTGGAACATTTCTAGGAATTGAACTGGATGAGGCTAATGGTACCAACAATGGTACACTTAAAGGTCGTACCTATTTCGAGTGTCCCGAAGAGCATGGCATATTTGCACCTCCAAGTAAAGTGTCCCTACTTGAGGATGACTGGCAGAGTAGTGGTGACTCTGGAAGCGAGTACAGGGGGTCCCCTTTCGAAGAGCAAGTTAGCATTAGCTTGGATTCAACCTCACAAAAGGTTAAGGAACCAGAGGAGGTAGAAAGTGAGGAGGAATCGGTCACACCAAGTGAGATATCTTCTATTGAGCTAGAAGAGGTTCTACCAGAATCAATCGGCAGGGAAGAACCTGAGGACTTGAAGGAAAAGAATCTGGAATATGAACAGAATAGACAGGATAGGAGGCAGAGGCAGGTGGACGCTATAACGGATCACATTATGAATGGTTTGGTGAAGGAAATGGTTAAAGACATTGGTAGCATTCGTAAAAGGGATAGTGTGGCTGTGAAGAGAGAATCAAAGCACCAAAGAATTGGTGAAGGTGTTACAAATGATTTAATGTCAATGCTCCTTCAATCAGAGATCTCTTTAGTGCTTAACATAAGAAATACCAAACGTTTGGCTCAAGAAGAAGCTCGTAAGATGGCAGTTAGAACACCTCCTGAGACTAAAACTGACCAAGCGAGACCCACAGTTCTCCCCGTAAGCAATACCATTCTGGAACCCCCCAAAAGGGAGTTTCAGAAACCATCTCCATCACCTATTTCTCCTCCACCCTCCCCTCCAGGCTCACCCCCAAAGTGGCCTGGAAGGGCTTTGGCAGCCGAACGTAGTCCCCCTCACACTCCTCATTTAGACACCACCCATGCACACCATGTTACTGGTAAAGTGAGGCACAATTCTGAGCGGAGCACAAAAGAATCACTCATTGCTGAACATTCTTTTACAGACACTGAGCTCTCCTTCCTTCCACGTGACAAAGCTAGTGTTGATAAGGTCACAGAAGTAGCTTGGAATGACTTCCATAACTCACTTGAGTCAGGTTCAGTACCAAACACAGCCCCTCCAGATGTACTTAAAATCAAACCTCCTAAAAAGACTGCTGCTCATTTGGTATCAAAAGAAGAAAAGAAGTGTCGTGACGCATTTCTCCAATTAATATATCAACTGGCTATTGAGGAGATACAAGAGGCCTTCATGACTCCACAGCAGAAAGTAGCCACAAACCAACTGGCTGGACTAGTCATGAGAAGAAAGTCTTCAGTTGCAGCGGAGCCGCCCACTTTGGAGTCAGTTAAGCAGCAGGTCTTCTTCAAGCTAATTGAAGGTCGTCTCCCTGTTCGTCTTCCTAAAGCAAGATTCCATCACGGCATGAGGCGCCCAGGCGGAAAGGATGTAGATTTCCTAGAGGCTGTGTTGATAAGGGAGTTAAGGGCTGATGAAAGGAAATGGACCGAGTTTGACTCTGAAGAATTTGAAATTAAAATGAGAACTGCTGATGCTATTCTAAATTCTCTTTTGGACGAAACAACCAAAGTCTTTCAACTGGCACAAGAAAGAAAGAAACTTGCAGATGCATAACATTCCAGTTACACAAAAGTATACTTAATGAATGCATCTTTTCTTTTTATTAGATGAATTGCTGTTGTTGAGTTATGTCATTAATTATTCTGAAGTCAACCAATCTAGACTTGAGAGCTATATGTAGCTTGGGAGCTAGCACTTTGACTGCATTCACATGCCATATATAAATGGCTGCTGGGTTGTAGACCATTTTGTAACTTGCACACAAAAGTGTATTTTGCAATTGTGGTTTTATTAATGCTATTGTAAGGCTAAAGTACATGCTAAGGATTCACAAAAGATCAAGATAAAGAAAAAGACAAAGACTCCCAGGATCACTGATGGAGGGTGGAATTCCCAGAAACGGCTGTCTGACCCAGTGGAGAAGAAGATGAAAGAAGGAAGAAAAGACTCCTGTATCTTCATCCAAAGCTCTCTTCAGGTTTAGTTCCCCTATAGGCTCTTTTACAGAATAGGCATAGCATGTAGGAAAATGGTATCTTAGATTTTTCATGTATAAAATAATTGTTTCAAGGTAGTGTTCAATATCTGCATCTACCATAATGGGTAACATTAATTGAATCATAACATCTATATAAACAGGTTAATTGTTTTAATATGACTTCTTTGTGTAACACATTGTAATTCACAGTAATATCTGAGTTAAGCCTTTAAAGGGCACAGTTGTGATAGTGTTATTAATTACAGACATTTATATGCTCTGTTAGTACAATCCCAAACAGAGGTATATACAGTACAGACTAAAAATAGCTTAGCTATCTACACAATGCATTAAACCTTGCAGTTTCAGCACTTTAGACTACAGCTGCATCTAGTAACTACAATCAACTGGCAGTATAATTGCTAGGTATAGGTATATATATGTATGTATGTATATATATATCTGGAAGAGTACGTAAAGATTACTTAACTGAAACAAAAAAATTACTGTATCACTTAAATAAGCTGTTTGAGTGGCAAAATGACAGCTTAATTCATAGTTTGTACCATATAATCCCTCCTTATATAGCTGGTTCGCCATATCAGTTATGACAATATAACTACATATGCAAATTGTGCAACATTTCCATGAAGGTCAGCTTGTCCTGTGAAAAACAACAAAATGTTTCTGAACTTTTGCAAGGACATCAACCAGTGACACTAGTCTATATAAGTACCTGTTTACAGAACCAAATTGAATAAACACATTGTGTACAATTATGTAATACTAGCTTGCTGAATATACAAGCTTGTGCATGCGCCTAACAGATCTGTGTAATGTCTTGTAATTCTTTGTAATACCTCTATCCTATATATGAGGGCTGGTGCCTGCAATGTTTACATAAAGGCTCTCTTTGTTAGTACAACTCAAAACATAACAATCACAAGGATTACTTAGAAGTGACCTTTGTTATAGTGAGATGAGCTAGTCACGTATCAGAAGAAATGATAAGGAGTATGTACAATAAGTGGCCTGGTTGGGATGCAGAAACACAATTTATATTGCATGCATGCAATAACTTAATTTTAATCTTTGAAGTCATAACATGTTGATTACAATACATTATACGTATATCTCCATTGTTATATGTACATACATACTGTGTGACCTCGATCCCTGATCATCAAATTATTATATATAAGGTGAAAATGGAGTCTATTTGTTAAACTGTGCGGTAGAATATATAAGAGCTGAAACATGAATGGAGCATTGCTGTGGCAATTGTAGCTCAGTGATAGAACACTAGCTAGTGGTGTCCTTGGTTAAATTTTCAGCAATTGCTTCTTTTGCAATTGTGTTTCCCTCTTTAAAATGATTTGTTTACATATTCATTATGCATGGCTGCTGGGACATGTAAGTGCAAATGTACACACATACTGTCTTATGTATTTGTTATATACGTATTTCATTACCTTTGATTGAAGTCAAGTCTAATTGCTTTATTCATATGTAAGTATATATGCATAATTCAAAATGGAATACAGTTTATATAATTTTCACTGTGAAAAAATGGTGATATTGTAAGAACATGCACCAGTGTATATACGTGCTATTATTTACGTATGTTTGTATTGTATGCGTATACTGACATGATTCATAATAATCAATATCTGAAACATTTTGATCCGAAACTCTATATATCAGTATTCTCACTGGATTGGAATAATTGTACAAAAATCACAAATCTAATGTAGTTTAGGAGTTAAAGCAGTTATAGACCTATATAGTTCAGCTATCAATCTAAAGCAAGTTCTACCACACATCCAATCCATGGCTCCCAGAGGACGCTTAGTAATACTCAAAGCAGCCGAAGTACTGGGTCATTTCCCGCTCCTTCTCCTGCACGTAGGAGTACCTCCTGAAGTAGTCATACTCAGTAGGGTAGTCATATTGCATAACCTCGGGTCTTATGTTGTAATCACCCCTGAAGTAGACGCCATTGGAAATAAACATGAAGTCGGACTTTAGATATTCTCTGGCACAGTAGAAGTAGCTACCATAACCATTGTGTTTGTAGCCGTATTCTTCCTGTTTCTTGCATGAGAAGTCGAATTTTTGCCACCAGTAGTAATAGTAGTATCCCTCATCAGGCCTTTCCATTGCCCCATATCCAGGTCTGTAATAGTCATCTCTGTAACCATGGTAACCACCATACCTTCCAAACCCATAATAGCATACACCATATTTACCAAAGTCCTGCCCGCTATATCGATATGAATAATGATATTCATTGTACTCCTTAGCATACAAAAAGGTGCTGTCAGTGTAATAGAGCTGGTCAAAAGCGGTATGATAGTAGTAGAAGTTGGTAATGAACAAATCATAGAAGTAAAAGAAAGTTGCATAAGTTTCAGCCATGTAGAAATCTGTTATTTCAGAAGAATCATACCCTCTTAGGTAGAATTGGGAGAAGGTGGAACGATAGAAAGACAAACTAGCCAAGTTCTTAAAGTAGAAAGTGCAGTCATAGAATCTTGCATCACTAAAGTACATTGCTTTCCCCTCCATATTCCTCATCTCAGACCTACTGAATTCGCCACCAATAAACCTCATGCTATAGAAGACTTCATTGGAGTAGTAACGGACAAAGTAGAAGTTGCTGTAGAAGAAGCTGGTAAAGTAGAAACCTGACCTTCTGAAAGCAGTTCCTTGGAAGAAACTTGATCTGAATTCCACCGAATAAAAGTAGGTGAAGAAAAATTTGTCAAAGTACATGCTGGAATCCACAAATCGAACTGAATAGTCGTAGTCTTGGAAAGGTCCATCGGTGTCGGGCATATACACGAGATACTTGTATTCACCATTCTCGTAGGTGTAGTAATATGGATACATTTCATAGGTAAAGGCATCGTAGCTGATCCACTTTTGTGTGAAGCCTTCAAATTTCACTTTGTACCAGGATTGGCGCACAAATTTGTTCTCGAAGAATGTAGTGTTAAAAATTCTCCCACCATAGAAGCTAGCATCATTCCACTCCACGTTATAGAAAAATGTGTTGTACATGGTTGGATAGTAGAAGGTGAAGTGAGATGTCTGATATTCTGGTTCATATTCGAAACCAACTGGATAGCCTCCAACGAATCGGCAGTTTTGGAAGATCGAATCAGCAAACTTTGCATTTTTGAATGCAGTGTTAATAAAGACGGTGTTGACAAATTCGACAGTAAAGGGAAGGTCAGCATCGGAATCCCACTCAAAGTAAACATTTTCAAAAACTGCATTGACAAATCGAATGTTTCGGCCATAGAAGTTGGAAAAGGTGACATTTTTAAATGTGTAACCCTCAAATACGTAGTTGAACAAGTAGTTGTTGTTAAAGGACGCATCGCTAACTGTGGTTTCAAATGGATACATGTCAGAATAGGAGGATGGCTTCACATCTGTACAAAGAAATTATAATATATACATTAGCATTGGAATTATATGTATACTGTAAGTATAGCAGAGTATAAACACTAGCATTGGAATTATACTAATTATGAGATACATGTGTACTGTAAGGATAGTGGGGCCTTCATAGGGACACAGAGTCAATAACTCCAAAGGTATGATAAAATATTTGAAGTTAATTGGATACAAAGTCTATGATGTGATAGAAATAATCACTAGGAGATATTAAGCCTGACCAAAGTCTGATCTTGGTTGGGAACTATATCATTAAAAAGATTAAGGGTCAACCACTTTCATAGTGATGTTGTAGAATAAGCTGATGTTATTGGTTAATACAATGTGTTCTAGCAAAGCTAGGATTTTAAAACAGTTCCTTTAAGCCTTTCAATATTAAAACCCTTTAGAGGCAAAGAACAATAATGTTATTCATTACTTAGCATTACTCACAGAGGTAATAGTAGTAGTTCCTGTATCCACAAGTGTACTTGTAATATCCTGAATACCTCGCCTTCATGGGATACACAAAGCTAAGTCTTCCGTCCTCACTGCTAGCCCTAAAGTGACCAAACTCAGTGTCAAAAGGGATCTTGAAGTCCTTATAGTACCAGGCACAGCCAGTGCTGTATTCAGGTGCTTCAAAGTAGAAATATTTCTCAAAATAGTCATCTTCAGACACTTCAAAGGTTTTCTAAAAAGGGTTGAAAACATGATTCAGCTATTATTGTATGAATAATTTAACACACAACTTTTCAACATGTGACATCGATCTACATGTACTTTAGATTAAAAAGCCCATAGGGAACTAAACCTAGTGAGAGCTTTGGATGAGGATACAAGAGTTTCTCTTTATTATTCTGCTCAACTCCAGGGCTGTACACCTTGTGAGTGTAAGTCAGTTGAGGTATCCTTGTTATTTCACAGCAAAGCAGTCAGTATCTTCTTTTAATGAATTAATCACACATATTCCAATTCAGCTGTCAACTTACAACTACAAAGTCTGAGGTATCGTACTCCTTGAAGAATTCATATGATTCCTGACCACTGGTCAAAGTAATAGCCAAAAGAAGAAAGAGAATTGATCTCATCTTGCTATTGCTGCTACTATACCTGGACAGCTAGCTGTAGCCACTTACATATGGCTCACTGTTTTATACTTGAAGGACTCATGAATAGTGATAAAAAGCTATGAATATCATTTTAGGTGGACCATTACTCAATCACTGAAAATATAAGTGTAATACCTATAACATTATCTCAACTCCTACAAATACAAGGTCATTACGTCATGAGACACACATTACATAACACATGATAACTAGCTATTTAAACATCAGCAACATTTATTGAATTGGTATAACTTTTCAACCCAAAGGTCAGCAGAAATAATACAGTGAATGCAAAAAAACACTTATCACTTCATAATATATACGTCTATAACCAAAAGCAAGGTTTGGATAATACTAATACAGTACTATGATCGGCTGGCATAGCCAATAGACAGGTTGACCCATGGAAAACTAACAAAATACACTGTTATTCTAATCCTGAAGTGTGCAACGAGTCCAATTTAAAGCCTTTTACTAGGTTACTTTGAATAAAAAGTTACATTTGTTAAAATTGTCACAAAGGCTCATGATCATAGTTGATAACTGATTGGATGAAAGTAATACAAATGGTACTTGTACTGTATATAATATTTTCATTAGTAAGCCACCAACTTCAGTTTGCAAAGCAAACTAGGGCTATATCTTGTCCCATTTAGCACTATATAAAGGTGACACAGCAATATGATCAGCTATATTATATTTCTGTTTTTAAATTCTTTATTTCTGAAAACCTTTCAAAGATCCTTTGCTAATGTTCAAAAGACCACAAAATGTAGATTTAACACAACTAAATACATCCAATGTTAACCAACAAGTGATGGTATTAAAAGAATTAAAATGGTACATTGCGGTATCATGACTGCATTCTCTCATGTGAAGAACTTCTGTGTAGTTTGGTTCTTTTATGCTGAGTTCATTAGGAAATAGCCAAAACTTGGTAACAGATTTATGACGCTTCTTTTATACGCATGCAATATTTAGTGGCAGTAAAGAAGTGGATAAAGCATTGTAACTTAGAGTTAGTGCACAAAATAATAAATCAACTTAAAATGTCCACTGTTTTTACTGATTTTCCAGTTTAGAGATCGCTAAAGAGCAACTTTGCACATTCTGATAGCTAATGGGAAGAGGAGGAAACAACCATGTGACCTTAGATACCGAAAAGGTCAAAGGTCAAAGGTACACACTTGGACTCTACCTTTTGATGCTGAGCTGAAATCAATGTTCGTGTCAAGTCTTTAAACTCATTGGATGCTATAGAATCTACTACATCCCTGTTAATATGCGCCTATATAGCATTATTAATGCAAGAAGGGAAAGATGAAATAAGAATTCCTTTAACAACTAATCTTTTGGATGGATCATTGCCGATAAAGATCGAAACATTTGACCAAGAGATTTAAACCAAACCACATTTTCAGACACTCAAAGAGTGGAAAGACATACGTACGTACCATCCAAAAGATATGTATGAATGTACCATTGCTATACTGTAGCAATGGTGCAAGCTTAGTATATACATTCCTACGAGAAGAAAGTCTTATTGAGTGTCAGCAACATGAATTTACTAATTCTAGCTATATTGCTGATGAAGACCTGCGGGTTGAAATGTCCAGAATTAGTAAATCCATGTTGCTGACACTCAATAAGACTTTATTCTTGTAATGATCACAACAAGCACTCCTTATTCCTACATACATTCCTTCATACATTCCTACATACACAGATGTATACACCAAGAAGATTACAGGTATATAGTTTAAGACACTGACAATTAAACAATTTAGATTATCTCAATTAATATCAAGAGTACATAAGAATATTGTAAATGGCTTTAAAAATCACATGATAGATGAAATTGATATTAGTAGGGTTAGTAGACCAACCTATTACGTAATATGTATAGTACATTGATCACATGCAGGTTTAATTAAGACAGAGCTACTAATTAAGAAAGGCTTACTAAAGTTCCAAGTGCTAGCAGTGTTCTATATTTAGCTTCAGGATCCTGATCATCAGATTTCAATATCTACATATGTATGTATTGAATTGAATTATTAGACTGGAACTCCACTTAGTCGTCTAGCCGTAGCGGAAAAGCCTACCTTCGATACTAGTCAAATATAAATGCATACCTTTGCAGCTTGAGTTAAAACAATGACCACATCTTCACTATTACTGCTAGCTTTAAAACAGAAGCAGTAGCTATAGCAACAAAGTAAAGGAAGTAATAGAAGTAGTAACCATGGCAACAAATACAGGAAGTAATAATAATAAAACAGAACATGTGAAAATGCTAACTTTAGTAGAATTGTACAGATTGCAATCTGAATATTTCTATTAGTAGAGGTTAAGTGGACATCCATCGACTGAAATATCTACAGCAAGATAGACTGGTGGTATAAATACAGTACTTGTGGTTTGATGATCACTTCAGTTAATCATACAGTATAGTATGTGCTATATACGTATGTGAATAAACAACATAAGCGGGAAAACATGATATAAAGAAGGAATTGCTGGGAATTGAACTCAGGACAGCTGGTTATGACCACCAGTGCTCTGCCACTGAGCTACAATTGCCACAGCAATGCTCCATTTGTCATCAGAACAAGCTAATAATCAAGATCTAGCCCATTTTCAGTGGGAAGGGCCATCTTAACCAATGAATGGGTCACTGGCCACCATCGTATGTGTATATATTAATTGGAAAGAAAGTGCTAGCTGACCGTGGTAAGGTTTGACCACTCAAAACTCAACTGCTTCAAACTTACAAATTGCTTGTGTTCCATCAGTAGTGCCACGCCTAGTTGATGGGAGAACATGTTGGCTATGCAACGAAAGGCTACCTGGCTGTTCTTAACCTCGGGAGAACTGCTGCTACAGGGATAAAGACAGCTAGGAGTGTACTGATAATATCAAGCATTTATCAATCCTCCTCCAAAGGCATGTTATAGGAGCAAGGATAGGTTAATGGTGCATAGATTAAGCATACAAGAATTGAATACTTGAAACAAGATTCAAAGTTGCGCGATGTAGGGAACTACTTATTGTCTACATATATAGTCCAACAAAGTACCATGCATCTCCAGTCCCTACTAGATAACTTACACTGTGAATTGAATGAGTTTATCTAAGAGTTCACTACCCAGTCCTTCTTGTAGAAAGAAACTGCCACCCATTGGATGAAGGAGAGCCAATCGGAGTAGGTCTAGAGCTACAGATAGGTAGATGGGCTGATAATAAATTTGAAATTACATATTGGTGTTGCCTATCTACCCTCAGCTAACCAGGAAACACTTTATCAACTGGCCAGTTGAGCATTCTGTGAAGAAGTCTAAAGTGGTCTCCAGTCAGATTAGAACTAGGTGGAGTTTCAGAGAGCCCAGTGCTAACGGCTGTGCATGAGGGAGGGAGGGAGAAAGAAAGCTTGGAGTTGGTTAGAAACTGGTGGCATATCATAGGCATGGTAGTCATGGTAACTCACTGAACACCTCAAGAAGATCAGAAGCAGAGAGAGCAATCGGCTCTTGTAAAGTCGAATTCAGTTCACTTATCTTTGACCACACTTTTTCTCCATATTCACTACCAGCACTTTGAAATGTTTTCAAGGCTGACTAAGATTAAAAAATTAAAAGCACAGATAATTGAGGCCCCAATATATAGGTATGTAGGTTAACTACAAATATCTTACTACAGGATAATATTTGTTTGGTTGAAGTAGCTTCTTTCCATCTTGAGTAAAAGTAACCTTTGGCTAGTGAAGAAGTGTAAAAAATGAATATAAGGAAGAGGTTAACATTACAAATATTATATAGATGTCTGTATAGTAAAGTACAAGGCGTCCCTTAAATACATCTCTTAATATAAAACTACTGATAAGGAAACCACAAGCCTTTTAGCTTTTGGGAGTACATATCAGCAGATTGCCACTCAAAACTTTCATCATATGCCATACTGAAGAGTCCTAATAAGGACGAAAGAGCTCTCTATGGCTCGAGTGGCTAAGGGGAGACTCTGGTTCCCATTAAGCGAACTTTGGTTCCACCCTTTGCTTGAATGGGTGGGTAAAATCCAGAGTTGCATGATGAGGCATATCTCTGTATGTACTTAATATAATCTATTCACATAATACTGTGTATACGTATATATGCACCATATTAATAAAGATGCTCGGAAAAAAGTAGTCTGTTGCCCTAGAAACCATATCTTTCAAGTCTCAAACTCACTCCTGAATCCATGCCTGGTGGAATATAGCGAGATCCACCTATATAAACATACATACATACATGAACACTAAAATATAGATATGTAATCATCTATATATATAATTCAGTAGAGTTTGTGTGCTTGTTTGTTTGTTACCGCATTACTCCGTCGTTTCTGGACGAAATGCAGTCTAACTCTCACGGATTATGGAGTATCACTTGGGAAGTGACCTGAAGTATTTCATTTACTAAAATTCGCCGCTGCGGAGAAGAGTGTCCAGTCTCAAATTTATGTACGGGAGAGACACCATTCTTTTTAATCGTTTTATCGTAGTGGAGAAGCCCGCCAAAGGAGGGCTTCTATGCTAGTATGCAATGTACCCATGCACTTTCTTCTTCAAGTACCTGTAATGGGGTCAGAGGTGAATCCGCTTCCTCCCCCAAGTGTGGGCAGACCCTCCTCCTTGCCAGACTCATTAGGACGATACCTGGTCCCTCCTACGAGCACACGAAGATGGCAGAGGACATGCAAAGGATAAACAGAGAACAACAGTTGCATAAATGTCAGCAAACAATAGAGCACGTGCATTGGGTCACCATTAGTAAGCGAAGAATGTAAACACTAAAACCTGTGTTAGCGGTTACCTGAATAAAGTGGTCACCTACAAATTCTTTGAGTCTCCACAAAATTGTATATATAATGGGCCGTACTATAATACAGCCACCTCTCCAATAATATTGTAGATACAATGGGCCATATATTAGGCTTTCTATAGTTTAACCACCTCTCTAGCTGGCCCCAAGCTGACCACATTAGACAGGTTTCACTGTAATTTGCTTTTACCGTTCACAATACTTTCAAACTGATTATAATTTTATGAAATTGAACATCACAAGCTGCCCAGTTTATGTCTCCCTCACCAGTAAATGGATCTGTTCCCGATTGGGAGCCCTGAGGTTGATTTGCCCCCGGCAGATATCTCCCTGACCCTGTAAATGGATCCGAGTACTGGCTACCGGTTGGCTTGGTGTAAACATACGGCCCTGCTACCTTCTGAATATGATTAGCCACCTGTGAAGAGGAATAATTGTAATTGACAGAATCAAGAGAAGTAAAGAGGTTTTACCTGTTCTAGTTGAGAGAGATGGAGCATGTGTTTCTCAAGAAACTGCTGAGCAGCCACCCAAGGATCAGCTGAGGAGGAGGACAAGTGGAGGGAGTGTGGCATGAGCGGGTAGGGGTGTGGCATGAGCGGGTAGGGGTGTGGCATGAGCGGGTAGGGGTGTGGCATGAGCAGGTAGGGGTGTGGCATGAGTGGGTAGGGGTGTGGCATGAGCAGGTAGGGGTGTGGCATGAGCGGGTAGGGGTGTGGCATGAGCGGGTAGGGGTGTGGCATGAGTGGGTAGGGGTGTGGCATGAGCGGGTAAGGGGTGTGGCATGAGTGGGTAGGGGTGTGGCATGGATGAGAAATTAAGGTCACTTACTGTCTTTATTATAAGGTAGTTTAAGATTTCTTACGACTCCAAAGTCTTCTTCAATCTCAATTGGAATTATAATATCATATTCCTAAGGGAGAGTCAATTAAATACCTTACTGACAGAATTTCACATGTGTACACATCAGCAAAATAAGTATTGGATATTTTAAACTGGAGGCCTTCAACAGATTTATGAACACAACATACGTATATGCAACTCCCATCCACTGACCTTCCCTTCATAGAGCCACTTGCCGTTTGGGAGCTTTTCAGATTCTTCTTTTTTATCTGGAGCTTTACCAGAAGCATAGCCAATCTGTATACAGGAAATGGATGCACAGTTCAGTGGAAACCCTTAGTGCTAAACTCTACCATTTTCCTGTAGATATGGTTGACGTAAATAATCAATGCACCATTTTTCGTACATGCTACGTACATCTACTTCATACTAAAAGAACTAAACCTAGTTAGAGCTTTGGATGAGGATACAAGAGTCTTCTTTTTCTTCTCCACTGGGCCAGACAGCTGTTCCACCATGCATCAGTGACCCTGGGAATCTTTTGTCTTCTTCTTGATCATTTTTAAGTCCTTGGCTCTCTGTGCTAAGTCTTCTTACAGACACGCAATTTCCAAAAGTTGAACACGTGTATCTCACCAGCTCCCAGTCTTGTGATGTACCATTCCACTAGATAAACAAACAAAGATATAATGAAGCACATACACATTGTTCTCCTCAGATAATCTACTGACCTGGTAAACTTCTGACTTCTTGTTGTTTCGTATAACTTTCACATCTCCATGCTTCTTCCCAGGTTCTTTAAGTGCCTCAGGTCCAGGAAACTGACTGTGATCCAGGTCCTGTCCTTGCTTCCTGCAAGCAATCAATATCTTACTCACTACCATTCCCAAGTGGCTATCATGTTGCCATGGCACTCACTTGAAACTAGCCACTTCTTCTAGCAGTCGAGCACAATCCTCTTCAGAAGCCTTTCGTGAAGGATCTCTTGTAAATACTCTGACCACATTATCACTGTAATAATGACATATATACACACACACAGCCAATCAGTGCTTTATCTGGTCATGTGATCTTCACATGATCACTCACCTGGACCCAACAACAATGTCTCCATTATCCAGACAGTGGACGCACCAAACAGATATGGCAGGCAACTCGATAGACTGTATACATACACCCACTAGAGACATTAAGAGATGTGGTGTAACTACTATCCTACAATATCAGAGGCTTCAGTTATAAATTGAGGAAGTGATGGAGTAAACTGTATTACTGTTGTATCACATTATGGGATGATACAAAATACTATGGGATACTATGGGATATAATAGAATACAAATTACTATGGGATGCTACAGAATACTATGGGATATTATGCTATAGGATACTACAGAATACTATGGGATACTATGGGATGCTATGGAATACTATGGGATACTATGGGATGCTATGGGATGCTATGGAATACTATGGGATACATACGTACCTTCCCACACTTTGACCAAACTGTCCTCCCCAGAAGTGACAAAGGCGGAACCAGTTGTATCAGTGTACAGGGAGAGACTGAGAGAAGATTAAGGAAATAGCTAGTATAGTCAACGCAGGATTTGGATTATATGCCCACTCACCCATAAACGTAAGAATCATGGGCTGGAATGGTTTGTCGACACACTCCTTCATTCAAATCCCACAACTTGACCACTCTAGTAATTATCACAAGAACAAACGTTATGGAGTACCATGAAGGGTAAGCAAATACATATATACACACAGACAAACTACAGACCGAGACTCCCACACTTCACACTTATGAAATTAGTTTTCCTAAAAATGGCTGTTTGATTGAATAAAAAAGAAATATAAAAATTTCCTTATCCTATTCCAAGATGTTTTTTTTTTCACTATCATAGTATACATTTATCCATATGAAATGATATGGAGTATTTGAATTACAGATTAGCATGCTTCAGAAACAATAAATTCTTTAGAAATGAACATTTTAACCCAAAGGCATTTATCAACAATGTAATAGGAACAAACTTGTGTTTAAATATAAGACAGATGATGAATGACAGGTGGTGAAGATGTTGTATATACACATGGGTGAACAGAAAAAAATTATTTTGTTGATTACACCATGTGCTACTGGCTTTTATGACTTACTGATCATTAGCGGCTGACATGAAATGATTCAAGTCGCATGTCTTAATATTCCTAACTGGTCCTTCGTGGCCTGTGAACACCTTGATACACTTGACACTGTTTTCACACCAGTTCCACAACTTAATCAACTTATCAGCCCCTCCTGTGTACAAGAGTAATATAAAACACCATTTTCCTACATACTACATCAATTCTACAGTAAGAAGCCTTTAGGGAAATAAACCTAGTGAGAGCTTTGGATGAGGGAGGATACAAGAGTCTTCTCTTTCACTGGGCCAGAGAGCTGTTTCTGGGACTGTATATGCTGAGAACTACCACCTAAATACAAACCCTTACAATAGGAACAAACACTGACTAAGACACTGACCAGTGATAACAAAACTCCCAGTATATCCTTCTTTGGTGCTGGAGATCCCTTCAAGAGCAGCAACTGTGTATGCCGAGGGAGAATGAGCATCTGCTTTAATGGGACTCTCCTCCCAGATACAAAGAATACTAAAAGGAGTAAAAGGAATTATTTGCTTCATAAGCTGCTGTTTGACAGATTAGATATACAATTCTTATCATACCCATCCCATGACACAGTAATAAGATGACCGCAGAAGTAGATAATTCCAGCCACTGCTCCTTGCAAGACATTCTCAAAAACCTTTACTGGCTCTAATAAATACGTAACAAAATAGGGAGTATTAGTTTATATACAGGAACATTGGAGGAGTTCATTATATTAGTGAGGGGAATTTCCCTAACCCAGGCCAATTTGGGGATGGATTGATTTCATCAGACTGGAGTTC